>OU343048.1:27022176-28222176 GCA_910593695.2 Ocypus olens | reverse complement strand
AAACACATTACAAAAGTGGTGAAAGTTTTGCCACAACAGTTCGCCAATTACGTCAAGTTTTCGGTCGCAATAATGCGCCAAATGAATCGACAATGAGGCGTTTAATTACAAAATTTGAGACCAAATTTACGCTGATGGATCAGAAGTCCATTGTTTGTCGCTGTCCTTGTCGGTCACTCAAAAATATAGCCACAGTAAGGGAATTTGTGGCCGAGAATCCAGGAACTTCCATTCGTGTCAAGAATTAAACATTTCCAGAAGCACTATGCAACGAATTTTGGTAAAAGATCTGCATTTGCACGCGTACAAGGTTCAATTGGTGCAAGAAATCAAGCCAAGGGACAATGCGCAGCGCCGTGGATTTGCTGATTGGGTCTTGGAACATCGTCAAATTAATGCGGATTTTTCGAAGAACATAATTTTTTCAGATGAGGCACATTTTCAACTCGACGGATACGTAAATAAGCAAAACTGTCGGATTTGGGGTGCTGTGTGATACTCAAACAACCAATGCATCCACCGCGAGTAACTGTTTGGTCTGCATTTTGGGCTGGCGGAGTGATTGGGCCGTATTTCTTTGAAAATTCGGCTGGAAATGCGCTAACTGTTAATGGTTTGCGGTATCGCGAAATGTTAACAGACTTTTTGTGGCCAGAATTGGATGTAATTGATTTAGAAGACATTTTTTTCCAACAAGACGGTGCGACCTGCCGCACAGTACGTGAAATAATGGTGTTACTGCATACCAACTTTCCAGGCCGTGTTATTTCTCGATTTGGCGATCAACATGGGCCACCAAGATCGTGCGATTTAACACCGATGGACTTTTTTCTTTGGGGCTATGTGAAGGAAAAGGTGTATGCGAATAGGCCTGAAACAGTTGAACATCTTAAAAAGGAAATACGGCGCGTTATTGGTGAAATACAGCCACACTTATGCGAAAACGTTATTCAAAATTTCAACGAAAGAATAACCCTCTGCCAGAGGTTTCGTGGTGGCCATTTGTCTGATATATTTCACGTTTAATAGGAACAATTTTTCTTTATGTTGAAATAAAAATGTTTGCTTAATTCAAAAAATAAACGTGTTTTTCATTAAAGTTAAATCCGGCGCTCTTGTTGGGACACCCTTTATAAGTATCAAAGACGGTGATTGTCTCGCGAAGTAAATTCAAACATATAAGAAGCTGTAAGAATCAATAAAGAGCACGGTAGACATTAATTTCCGTTTGTCGATTTGATCTAGTTTTAATTGATAATATTATAATTACTTAAGCTAAGATTTTAAAAATATAAATTACAGAATTATCGTATGTTTAGACGTAACCTAACGCAATGCTATCGACAACAAGTACAAATCCCAAAATATCACTAACATTCGTGCTTCCATCGTAGAACATACAATAAATCCATTGGAAAAGATTTGGGCCCTATTGGAAGACTATTTTAGTTATCTGAGAGTATATGATGAACACGTTTGATTGAATAATTAATTGTTTTAATATGTACAGTCCGTACGGTTAGATGGGCGGGCACTCCTATCCGGCAGGGGCTGTAATATACAGGGTGGTCCATCTCAGAGGTAACAAGCGACTGTGTTGAGTTATGCGGCATTTTTGAAAAATCGCTGTGACACATCGATTTTTGTTTCGAGGAGGACAACTTTTGATAACATTTTTACCTTCATAACCTTAACCCCACAACCACCCCGATTTTAAATAGGGAGTGATATATCTTTCAAAAGCTCTTTTGATTCTGAATACACCGGTGTCATTTTTTCAATTTTCATTGATTCCTAAGGGAACAGCAACACTACAATTTCGCCTGTTTAACGCCACAAAAAGTTAACTATCCAGTAAGGAATGTGATATAAATGCGTTATTTATTGACATAAAAGAACAAAACAAAACAAAAAAATAATAACAATAAACTCAACCACCTATCGAAGAAAATGTTCAAAATTCTGGGGGTGTCAAATCAGGCGATTGCGGAGGCCAGTCAATGGTACCTCGTCTACCAATACTACCAGATGTAACGTTGTGGGATGGCAGGACTCAACTGCCACTTGGTACGTTACATTAGAATTACGGTATGATATAAAATAACTGCTTATACTTCTTTTGCTGGTTTATTATGACTAAGAAAACACGTGATTTTGTAGCCACATAATGCGAATTGAATATTTTTGCAGATCTGTTGACGCAATTCCCATTCGCAAGAGACAAATGTCAAAATTCACATGTAAAAACACATTTTAAAGCTTGTTACCTCAAATGCACTTTCGAAGTGTTACCGTCGCCTCAGGAATCAATAAAAATGAAAACAAATGACACGACTTTATTCAGAATCAAATGTGCTTTTCAAAGATATATCACTCGACCCACTTTCCCTGTTTAAAATAGGGGGGTGAAGTTAGGGCTGGCTAGGGTGTTAAGGTTACATAGGTGGAAATGTCATCAAAAGTTGTCCCCCTCGAAACAAAAATCGACTGGTCTCGGTGATTTTTTCAAAAATGCGAAGTCACTTGTTATCTCTGAGATGGACCACTCTGTATGATCGATCGGCTTACTTGCGTGCAGTATCTGAAAAACTAATAAAGCAATTGATATGAAACTTTGAACATAAGTCTTATTTGATAATCCGAAGAACTGAAATGCTTTTGGTAAAATTTCGTACACCGGAAGTTTTTACCTTAACTGTTTTTTGTTTTTTCCAATATTTTTGTAAATATGAAAAATATCATAATAACATTTAAACAAATATTAAAGACAACAAAGAAAAGAGCTTATTTTGTTTGAAAACATTTTTCATAAAATCATTTTTATTCTAGAATTTTTTTTTGTTTTTTTCATTTTTGGTTTATAATTATGATACGATAATAGTTACAACAAATTTATGTAGAATATGTATAATAATTGTAGAGAATACCTAATTGAACAACTTATAAAGAATAAGTTTTTTTCGAAATCTCTTTAGTTTTTGAGTAAACCGAGTTTTTGAATTTGAAGTATATTTTTTCCATCTTATAATTTTGACGTTTTAAACGTCAGTTTCATGCGAGTCTACAAAACGCTCGATGTACATTTAAAATATGATTTAAATAGAAAATAAACCATGAAAGCGTAAATATAAATGACTACCATCAAGTCGGAGAAAGTTACATGATGGCCACATCACCATTTTTAATATTTATCGTAGACCATTGAAGTATACCTTCTTTTTCATCAAAAGAACGAGAGAAATTGATTGGCGTTAAAACATTTCAGCTATCTTCAATAGTAAAAAAATAAGCGTGTCACTATGAACATGTCAGAAAATTTAAAAAAAATCGTTTTTTCAGACTTTGTACGGCCGTAGCGGCTAAACGAAAACTCCAAATTGAACGCGGTTTTCAAATCTGTGCGCCTCGTGTGCAAATTAGTCGGATTCAGTTAAAATTGGCGATTTAAAATTTTTGACGAAAACCTGAAAAACTACCCAAGGGTCCCTTTCTCAACAATTGGCTTTGAAATAATTTCCTGAGAAAACCACTCGCTCGATTCGGGGTTTCTAAACATCAGTGGAAAGATCCCTTTAAGGGGATTACGCAAGAACAAATGTCAATTTGAAGCCCGTGACGCGTCAGCAAAGAAAACTCAAAAATGGAAAAAATCGCAAAAATCTACTTTTTTAATAATTATCGTAGATCATTGAAGTATACGTTTTTTTCATCAGAAGAACGAGAGAAATTGATTGGTGTTCAAAAATTTCAGCTATCTTTAATGGCAAAAAAATAGGGTGTCACCACTTATATAAAACTTACATAAAAAATAAGTCAAAACGTTTGATTTACATTTAAAATATGATCTAAATTGAAAATAAATCATGAATAACAATGATTCTATCAAATCGGAAAAAGTAACATGATGACCACATCACCATTTTTTATCCCAAATTACAATAATATATATCACAAAGTATACGTCACCAACATTAGTATATATGTATGTACATTATATGTGTGAAAGACTTTGTCAATAGCCATTGTATTAATTATGTCTAATTATAATAAACGATTATTATTATTATTACATAGAGTAATCTATAAATCCTTTAAATTTTTAAATATCAAGTTAATTTTACCTAAAAAATAGTACAATTCTAATAAATATATTCATTACCACTATTTATTACGTTACGGCTGAAATATTTAATATTATTGACATTTTTTAATTGATTTTGTGGCGCAATGGGTAGTGTCCCTGACTAGCGATCTGGAGGTTACAGGTTCGATCCCTGCCGGACGTTGTTCACACCATTAATCCAATTATATACGAATAATTTCGGAAATTATTTGCTCGCAATTAATAATACATTTGATTATTGAAATCGATCTCTCTTGCGTTGGGAAAAGCTAATAACAATAAATTCGATTACCTAGAATTCAAGGCAGAAAGTAATTTATCTCCGTGCAAGAAGTAACAGGAAATTCTGGGCACACATGGGTTTTATTTGCAGCCCAAATTGGCATCCTGAGCTGCTTACTTTGACCGCAATCCTTTAAGTACATATAAGTCCTCGTTTACCGAAGAATGGCCGCGCAAATAAAGCGAATTAGGAAAAGGGATATAGTCTGAAGGCTTTGGTGAAAAAAATCCAATAAATAAAAACTGCGTTTTTGTTAAATTCATTTAAATCTTAAATACCATTTAAGATTAAATAATATAAAAGAATCTACTGATAAATTTATTGAATCATTTATTCATATGATTTTTAATGACATGTGCATAAACTTTGCATTATAATTATGACCAATAACTCATTATAGCTATTAATATAATGAGAATATTATCAGATTCATAACAATCGAGGACGTCAGATAGTGCGACTCGTCACCAAAACAACGACCGAGATAATTATAAATCGTTATATTCAAAGCCTTATCGTGTCATCCACGGTGCCGATGATATGTAAATCAAATCAATACATTATATCTGACAAAAATAAATAATAACCCCAAAATTTGCACGTTCTTACTAACGTTTGTTGATTCGAAACTAACGAATTATGAGCAACTAAGGACCATTGTTGATTTATACAAAACAATAGTTTATTGATTTGTAACTAACGAATTATGAGTAACTAACGCATTATGAAATAATAGTACATGATCCTAATAATTATAAATACATGTTTAGCATAAAATGAACAAAATAGATGATTATATGATGATACGATAATACCTATTCATACAACGAGAATATTATGCGATTCATAACAATCGAGAACGTTGGCACGCCTCGTTACCTCGAAAACGTCCGAGATTATTATAAATCGCAAATATTAGAGTTATATTAAAAGCTTCATCGTATCATCGACGGTGCTGACTCTATGTAAATTAAATAAATAAATTATGTAGAGAAAAATAATAACCCCACAATTTGCACGTTTTTATTAACGTTTGTTGATTCGTAACTAACGAATTATGAGTAACCAAGGTCAATTGATGTTGTATACGACACAATAGTTTGTTGATTCCTAACTAATGTATTATGAAATAATAGTACAATTATGATCCTAATAATTATCAATAAATATTTAGCAGAAACTGAACAGTACAGATGATGATACGATAAAAAACACATTATTATACAACAAAGAAAAAAAACGTTATTTTCACGCTCATTTTTTTAAATTAAAGATCAGATCAACTTTCATTTAATAATCATGACTGGTAAATCATTAAAACACATTATTATACAACATTGAAAAGACATTCCCTTTCGCGGTATATATTTTTTTTAATTAAAGAGCAGATCATTTTTCAAGGCTCTAATGAGCGCGGTAATTTTTTCTCATTAGTAAAACTATATACGTATTCAAATTTCTAATATACATGTAAATTTTGGCGAAATTAATATGTGCCTCTTTATGTACTGTAATAAAGAGGCACATATTAATTTCGACAATAAAAGGGCAACATCAAGGATAAGCCGGAAGAGTGGATTTCGCATGTCGGAGCTTTAATGAGATTAAGGGCCGTTCGCTGTATTTGTATAAATAATATTAAGCGGGATTACGTTTTCGGCAATAAAGCGACAATTTAAAAAGGATTACGGAAATATTTATTTGCGGGCGGGGGTGGCGGAAACCCTCTAATGAGATTACACCTTTATGCCGAAAAGTCAACAAACGCGAAACTCTCGCTGGCGGTATTTCCTGTGTGTTTTTCGAATGATGTGATTATAAAAGGACGTTTATTTGATAACAATGATAATAATATTGTGTTTTCCCAACAGAAAATTAAAGTTACAAAACACACGGGGACACGTCAATGGTATCCGAAGCCTTTAGTTGGCAATCCCATAATCACACGTGGTGCGCCCATTTTTATGTCAGGTGATAGAGAAATATTTAATACAGACGAAATATAGCTTTAATATGTGAATATTCAACCTGTTTCGGGACTCAAAAATTAAGTCACTAAGGCTATTAAGGAATAACTCATTGAAACAACTACTTCCCTGGCTAGTGCCACGCCGGATATTAAATGACAAAAGATATTTGCATGTTATTACAAGTACTACTAGTTATTATTATTATTTATCTATTTATTTATGATAGAGAAACTGTCACTCATAATAATAATAATACATTTATTGACGGTTAACACCTTTTACAATGATTTAACATAAATTAAATGTTCTAAATAAAGATAAATTAAATATTTACAAACAATATAGTTCAATTTTAATGATGAACGAGTGATTTTACATCAGATTTAAATTTTGTTTATGTAGTCGAAAATAAATCTATTTTTGACTTACCTGAATTTAAATTATTAATATTTTGCATAATTCTGTTAGGAGGCGCATGATAACAATAATTAGATCTACAATAATTAAGACGGAACAATGAATAAGACCGTAAATTTAAAGAAATTTGCCCAATATTAAAGTTAATACATGAAAGTAATGATGGACAGTTTATTAAACCATTAACTAATTTGTAGCCAAAACAAAACCCAGCTACTTCATGTCTAGATTTAAGTGATGGTAGACTTCAATTAACATTATACCGAAATGTGATATATCGCTTAAATTTATTTTGCACTCCTTCTAGCATCATAATATAATGCTCATAATAAGGTGACCAAACTATTGAACAATATTCAAGGTGAGACAGAACAATAGATTTACTCATTATAGGATTATATCAATTCTGAATAACTGTTTAACTTAATTTCTTAATTTTTAACATAATCATAGCAAGATAACATAGTTTCATGAGGATAAGGTCCGCTTCGTCAAATTTAGAATATTTTATAGAATTTGTTTCTCGAACTATTAATAACCGATCCCAGATTCTAACCGAAACGATACCATAAAAGCTTTTAACTCAATCATTCTCTAATTTTACAAAAGCTTGAAGCTATTGGTTATCACTATAATGTTATAAAATTGTTCAAAAGTTATCTTGCCAATCGTATCCAATAAGTTAAATATCAAGGATGTCAGTCATCAACATACATAGAAAGTAGTGGGGTTCCGTAAGGTTCTAACCTTGGACCCTTGTTTATTTTTGTGCTTTATTAATTAAATTACCGTTAATATAACATCAGACATTTTTAATATATGCTGATGATGTCATTATTTAGAACAATTACATCAGAAGATTGCCGTATTATTCAAAATGACCTTCAAAAAATTCATACTTGATGCTGTAATAATAACCTGCCCTTAAATGCCCTAAAATAGATAAATATAATTTACAAGCATAAGATCGTCTGTTAACTATAGTTATAAAATAAATTATAATTGTTTAGTAAGATGCTCTTTCACAAAGGACTCAGGAATTACTCTTGAACCTCCAAATTAATAATATATGTGCTGAAAGGGTTCATCAAACGTAACACTCGGGACTTTAATGGCCCGCACGCCATTTTACAACTATATTTTGCATATGTGACGAGCAAATTGGAATATGGTGCACTCATCTGTAATCCAACATATCAATATTATATAGATATTATTGAGAAAGTGCAAAAAAGATTTCTGAAATTCTAAAACCTTTATTTAAAAAAAATATCGTTATCCGGATGATTCTGTGACATACGACAATTTGGTTTTAATTTTTAATGGAATCTCTCTTAGTAAGCGCAGAATTATAAACTCAGTTAGATATTTGTATAAAGTTATCAGCGAAATTTACGCTGATCCAAATTATTTATTATTTGTATTTTATGTACAGATTATAAAAATAAAGGCCTACCTATTATTATTATTATTATTTGTACCTTTAATTAATATATGCGGTAGTAGAAATCCTCAAATATTTCAATTTTCATATATTTATGTTTATATTTATTGTAATTCAGAACAATACTTACAGCAGTTAACAACAATATACTTACAAACTAGGATATACAAAGGGACTAAGAAACAGTCGCACTACTTTGAATTTAAACTCTGCTGTCTACGACAGTGGTGGTAGAGCCACTTATACAATATACCTTCCCCCTCCTTTTTTAAAACAAGAAAGAACGAGTTGTCTTCCTAGACCAAAGTAACTGACGAAAAAGTGTTTTAAGAATTAATTAAAAATTCTTGCTGAGCTTGAAACTACAGGTAGTGCTACTCTATATAACGAGCCGCCCCTGGTTATAACCCATTAAACAAATATATAATAATAATTTAAGAAGTTGCTTATATTCTTAAAATATAATTATTTTGGAGTTGTATAGAATTTCAGAATCTTCTACTATTTTTTTAAATTTGTTTTAGAAAATGCTCAACTTTAAACGCAATTAAAAAATGCATGTTTAACAACGAACAGTTATAACACATTAAAAAATTATTAGAATTTAAGAAGTTGATTATATTCTTAAAATATAATAGTTTAGGAGTTGTATAGAATTATTTCATAATTTTTAAACAATTTTCAATATTTTTTATTTATTTTAGAAAATGCTCAATTTTGAATGCAATTAAAAAAATGCATGTTTAACAACGAACAGTTATAACCCATTAAAACATTATTAGACTTTAAGAAGTTGATTATATTCTGAAAATATAATAGTTCGGGAGTTGTATAGAATTATTTCATAATTTTTAAACAATTTTCTATATTTTTTATTTATTTTAAAAAATGCTCAATTTTGAACGCAATTAAAAAAATGCATGTTTAACGACAAACAGTTATAACACATTAAAAAAATATTGGAATTCAAGAAGTTGATTATATTCTTAAAATAGAATGATTTAAGAGTTGTACAGAATTATTTCAGAATTTTTAAACAATTTCTACTATTTTTTTAAATTTATTTTAGAAAATGCTCAACTTTGAACGTAATTGAAAAATGCATATTTGACAACGAACAGTTATAACACATTAAAAAATTTATTGGAATTCAACAAGTTGAGTATATTCTTAAAATAGAATAATTTGGAAGTTGTATAGAATTATTTCAGAATTTTTAAACAATTTATACTGTTTTTTTAATGTATTTTAGAAAATGCTCAAATTTGAACGCAATTAAAAAATACATGTTTAACAACGAAAACACATAAAAAAATTATTAGAATTTAAGAGCTTGCTTATATTCTTAAAATAGAATAATTTAAGTGTGGTATAGAATGATTTCAGAATTTTTAAACAATTTCTACTATTTTTTAAAATTCATTTTAGAAAATGCTCAACTTTGAACGCAATTAAACGAATTGACAACGAACAGTTATAACACATTAAAAAAATTATTGGAATTCAAGAAGTCGAGTATATTCTTAAAATAGAATAATTTGGGAGTTATGTAGAATTATTTTAGAATTTTTAAACAATTTCTACTATTTTTTTATTTATTTTAGAAAAGGCTCAAATTTGAACGCAATTAAAAATGCATGTTTAACAACGAACAGTTATAACACATTAAAAAAATTATTGGAATTAAAGAAGTTGATTATATTCTTAAAATATAATAGTTTTAGAGTTGCATAGCATTATTTCAGAATTTTTAAACAATTTCTACTGTTTTTTTAATTTATTTTAGAAAATGCTCAAATTTGAACGCAATTAAAAAAATGCATGTTTAACAACGAACAGTTATAACACATTAAAAAATTAATGGAATTTACGAAGTTGATTATATTCTTAAAATAGAATAATTTAAGAGTTGTATTGAATTATTTCAGAATTTTTAAACAATTTCTACTATTTTTTTAAAGGGTATAGCGGAATAAGATGGTTAAAAGTGCCCTTAAATGAAATGAGCTGGGAGGTTAAAAATAATGTTTAGGATCATAAAAAAGTCAGATTCGACAAAAAAGTAGTTCATTTCTTGTATTGATGTATGCTATATAATTTTGTTTTGCTCATTTAGTGGGAAACTCCAATACCTAAAAAAATATTCAAAATGACTTTTTTCGTTAAAATCGAAAGGTGCCGAATTTATACCGAGTAAATTAAATGGATGATACATTTACAATTTTTAATTCACTAAAAAATATTCTTTTACGATTTTTCTCTAAAATGAATAGGGGAGCTAATAATTTAACATATTTAATTTTACATGTTAAATCCCTATTTGTAATTTTTACGTAAAATAAATGGTACTAATAGATAAGTTTATTTCTGAAAATACATGCCACAAAATGAAAGTAATAAATAAGGTTAAAATTAGTCAAACATGCAGTTTTTAATTATTTTGACCATGTTTGAAAATTCTGAAAAAAATCACACATTAAGAAATAATAGATACGCACATTCATCATGAGCGAATACCAATCTACCACTCCCGACGTTCTTCTTTGTACACAGAATATCAGTCATTTAATCAATCCCATAACACTAATCCCTGACATTTTCTCAGATCACTTCATCCAGTTTGATCTAAATATCCAAACCCAGCCTCTCCAATTACCACCTAATTTATTACCTAATTACAAAGACTAAATGAAATCGATAAGGTTACAGTGGATATGTTAGATTTCATAAATCTTAATCCAGAAATTAACCCTTCTCAATCTCTCTCAAACTCGTTAAACAACCCTATAAATATCCTTTACTCAAATTTATTCTCCGCCTTCTTAAATATAAACGACAACTTTACCGAGACATAAGACCAAACGATGACCCAGAACTTAGACGGACTTTCAATAGACTTAACAAGGACATTCAAAAAATGATATTCGAATATAAAAAACATACATGGCTAAATACCTGCCAAAAAATTAATGATATGAAAGGCAAAACATTCTGGAAAGAAGTAAAGAAACTTTCAAAATATAAAAAAATTCATTGCAATTACAACATTACTGACGCTTCCAATAACACATTACTGACTGACGACAACAGTATTGCCGACACATTTGCGACATATTTTGACAGTACTTACAAGCAGACGAACGACATTAATTTCGACAATGAGTTTTACAATCAGGTCAACGACTGGTATATCAGACGCGATAATTCGAACACTCAAAAAACATTAAGTTAAAAATTGTTACAAGAGCTAAATACTTTAGAGTATTAACATTTCAAAATAAGGGAATATCAGTTGAAACTGCCACAAAGATTTATAAATCAATTTGTTGCCCATTACTTGATTATGGATGCATCCTATTCTCCAAATCTAGTCCTATAACTTCTAAAAATATAAATGTAGCCGAGCGCTCAGCACTTCGGTCCCTCACTAAACTCCAATACCCTCCAATACCCTCCTTTACGAGAAAACAAAAGTCATCCCCATTGAAGAGCGTGCACTATCCATCATTAGCAAATTTTCATGCAACGCATTTAATAGAATGCTAATAAACAAATTTTGTCCGATTCGTAATCCTAACATCACCTCAAAATTCAAAAATCCCCAGAACACACTCCATCAATTCATAAATTCATTTCATCTCACAGATAATACATAAGCACCCATTTCATCAATTTTAATAAACATGGGCTGAAAGACCACTGGTCGATAGCCTTTTCACAGACAATGGAAAGCGGATTTCAAGTTTGTAATATAATGTATTTAGTTATTTCTGTGAATAAAGTTGTTTGTATATATCGCTATTTAGTGATATTTTATATTCGCCAAAAATTCCCGTTTTATAAAAATACATTAGATAATATTGTTATCTTAAAGAAATGATACCTACCGAAAGTCAAAAAGCAGTTGGATGCACAGGAAAAATTAAAAACCAAAAAAATACGTTTTTGACTATTGCAAGGGATGTGAGGGGGGTAGGGGGCTACTTTTTTTTCTAATCTGACTTTTTTGTGATTAAACATTATTTTTAACCTCCCAGCTCATTTAGTTTGGGGGCACTTTTGACCATCTTATTCAGCTTTTAGAAAATGCTCAACTTTGAACGCAATTA
Organism: Ocypus olens; assembly: GCA_910593695.2. Lineage (NCBI taxonomy): Eukaryota > Metazoa > Arthropoda > Insecta > Coleoptera > Staphylinidae > Ocypus > Ocypus olens. The sequence goes on along the minus strand of OU343048.1, from coordinate 28,209,830 downwards.
AAAAATGCATATTTAACAACTCATTAAGAAATTATTGGAATTTAAGAAGTTGATAATATACTTAAAATATAATAGTTTCAGAGTTGTAAAGCATTATTTCAAAATTTTAAAACAATTTCTACTATTTATTTTAGAAAATGCTCAATTTTGAATGCAATTAAAAAAATCATGTTTAACAACGAATAATTATAACTCATTAAGAAATTATTGAAATTTAAGAAGTTGATAATATTCTTAAAATATAATAATTTCAGAGTTGTAAAGAATTTTAAAACAATTTCTACTATTTTTTTATTTATTTTAAAAAATGCTTAATTTTGAAAGAAATTAAAAAATGCACGTTTAACCCGCCATTGGTGACGCAAATTTGACTTTGATCAATGGTGATGCCGGTCTCACGCACCAGGGTTTTCAACTGAAGATTTTTCGAAACGTGTTACTAATAGTTCATATTTTTTTTAATTCATGCTCTTTGACAATAAAACAAAGATATTTAATCAATTTAATATCTGCAATGCGGCAACTACTCGAAATTGCAACAAAAAACAATAACGGAGAATAAAGTTATTCGAATTTTTTAACACACCCGGTCTCACAGACTAGTAGTCACCATGGGCGGGTTGACTATGAACAGTTATAACCCATTAAAAAATTATTGGAATTTAAGAAGTTGATTATATTCTCAAAATATAGTAGTTTGGGAATTGTATGGAATTATTTCAGAATTTTTAAACAATTTCTACTGTTTTTTATTTATTTTAGAAAATGCTCAATTTTAAACGCAATTGAAAAAAGCAATTGCCATACACTTGAAATTTTCTAAAGCTACAATACTTTATTTAACTTTCGGTGAAAGAAAGAAATACAAGAAAATCAAAACTTACAAAAAAGGAAAATCCTTTCGAGGCGTTTTGGCGGATAAGATGTAACCCAGATGATGATTCTTTGCTTCCCTCGGATTGATGGAAGAACACAAACACCAACACACACACATACACATCCTGAAGATGTATCACAACACAATGGGCACTAAAACTTTCGAAAAATAAATATTCCGAACCAGAACACACACATTCTTCGCGACCGCGAACTGCAGACTGAATTGTAATCAACAGGTACGCCGCGGATGGGTGATAATAATTTAATATCGTTCCGGGAGAGAAAAAAAGACGAATATTTTGATTATCTTTGATCGCCAGGCGCACTGGTCGAATTTTAACACGGAGGTCGAGATAAGATGCAGAACGTTAGAAACATTGCTAATTACATACTTCACGAGGATCTTAAGAATTTGATTATATTCTTAAAATATAATAATTTGGGAGTTGTGTAGAATTATTTTTGAATTTTTAAACAATTTCTACTATTTTTTATTTGTTTTAGAAAATACCCAATTTGGAACGCAATTAAAAAATGCATATGATTAATTAATTTGTAAAGTACAAACTACTATTCCTGAATCACATATCCATACAAATTAAATTTGTAAAGTTTGTGCGAGAATCCTACATCAACGATTTTTTTTTAGTAAATTTTCCATATAATTTTATTTTCATTAAACTAAATTCCATTTTACTCCAGTTTAATTACGAAAACACGTACGTCCGCTTTGATAAAAAAAATACAGAAACTGTTTAATGGTTTACAGAGTCGAAATTGATTTCGGCTTACGTAAAAAAACATGTTACATCGCTTTCGCAACTTTTTTAATTTGCAAAAATAAACAAGATCGATTTCGTGCTTGCGGCTCGTTCGGTGCTGTTTATTTCTTACTCGGGCAGATTTTCATAATTAGATTTTCGCTTAAAGAGTGTTCGGTCGAAGTAACAGCGCGGGTGGTAATTGGATTGTAATAAAAACATTGGGTTAACCACTTTTGAAAAATAATATTCGTATAAAATTTATTTCCGCGGATTTTTTTTTTAAAGAAAATTTTAATAACGAGTGCACCTTTGTGGCTCAATATTTACCTTTGAGCATGCGTGAATATTTCATTAGTTCAAATATATGATAACTGAACACATCATATATCTTTATTTATTAATAGGTTAATTTTTATTTTTACAATAGTTTTTACAAATGTTTAATTCTATTGTTAGCCTGTTAAATGATCAAAGGTCTTTCTGCTTAAATATTCATATCACATAAACGTCAGAAATTAATCCAGTTTTGGAGAATAAATCAACTTGACGATTGCCGCAATTTTTTTCTCTTCTTCAAAATAAATTATGTAGCTTCAGGAAACCAACTTGCGCTCGCATGGTTTCAAAGCAACAACATTTATTTCTCAAAATCGAATGAATTTGTATTTAGACAATCATTAATACAATTGTTGTATTATTAATGGAAATTTTCCTTTTATCCTGTGTAGACAGGAATTCGTTGTTAAATTATTGGTAATAATAAAATTTTTGCAACACGAGACATGCAAATCAGTAATTTGAATTCAAATAACAAACATGGACATGATCGAAAACAAAGAGCCTTCTAACCCTGCCATTCAGCCTCCTCTCGGGATTATAAAAATTCAATTTTACCAATTTTTGTGTCTCTCGGAACATTTTTTTAGTTGCGTTTGTTCGCGTGAAAGCCGATCTAACAAATCTTTACACATCGATAAAAATATAGAAGGTTAAAAGGGCATAAAACCGTTCGCTGTGAAAGCTGACAAATTAGGGATTTGTAGATATCGGCTCGGACTAAAAGGTCGCCCCATTCGCTATCCCATCCCCATGTAACAGGGAATGTAAACACTCGCTCCTAAATTGGGAGGGTTGGTTGAATATTCGAAACCGATGGCAGTTATGAAGTGGCAATACGGTGGCCGATTAAAATTGACATGTTGCACCTGAACTGCACATGACGTTGACATCTTATTAGTGGGGGCCCAATCGATTCGACCCCAATCGCAATTAAACACACAAATCGACATTGCAATTGAGATACCTGAAATTTATTTTTAATTGAATAGACGTATTTGTGATTTAATATCAATAGGGCGCTAAGTGTTTCGAGCCCTTCGCTCGGCGGTAGTTTCTAACGAAAAATTAGCGTGTCCATGGATGTTTAACGAAAATTATCATCGTTTATGGGAAACAGAAGGAACATACCAACTAAATCATGTTAAAAAAAAATGGCATCGACTACGAACGAAGAGATGGAAACGTCACTAAAGGATGCCGCCCTATATAATTTTATGAAGTGTAAAATGATTAAGTGGTTGTCCAATTTAATTTAAAAATTATAAACAATCGGTTGTGGCAGAGAGGCCTTTGGTAGTTACTAAAGAAAAGTTAGGGGGTCCATGGATATGTAACAGATAAAACATAAATCACGTTAAAAAAATTTGGCATCGACTATGAATGGAAACTTCCGCTAAAGGATGATGCCTGATATAAGTTTATGGGGTATGAAATGTTTAGTGGTTGTAAAATTTAATTAAAAAATTATAAACAATCAGTTGTGGATGAATACCCTTTGTAGTTAAAGCCAATTTCCGCATTCATTCAGTCTCATTAACCTAAAATTCTTTCAAACACCCTTCCCATACAATATGAAGAAAATCAGTAAAGCTGTTAGTTGGAAATTTATATCTAAATAACGTTCATATTTAATGATGTAATTGTTCTTTTAGAGAAATGATATGTTTCCTATTTTATATGGCGAGTGAGGGAAATATAAACAACTGCCATTTATCGCGACAGAAGTTCTCCGGACAAGCAGGGCGAAACTTCCCCTACAAATCACACACCCTCCTCTGGAATTACGCTTTGCTATAATTTAAAGTTGAAACTTTAATTTTTCTATCTGACTCGCTCGTAACTAATGCGTCGCATTGTGTGGCCACAATGGTGCAATAACGAACAATGGATTTTCTAGAAGACAACACCTTTCAGCCGGCACAAAGCCACTATCCCGATTCAATTCTCACTTAAATGATGCAAAAGCACCGATTAGACCGATGATTTTTTTTATCCGGTGTAGGTTTTCGATGCTTCGGAATGGAGTTTCTTTTCCCTTAGGAGAGATAACTTGTTGGGCGTGCGTATGGTCCTTTTGGGACATGTCTGGGTTTTGTTACATGTGTGACGCCAATGAGGGGGTGATAATTACATTTTATCTGAAAAATATGGTGATGTGGCCATCATGTAACTTTCTCCGAATTGATGGTATAATCAGAATTTATCTGATATTTATCGTTTTAAAAAATACTTATTCCTTATAAATTGTTTATTTTAGCTTACTCTGTAATTAATATTAATGTATATTTCATGAAACTATTAAAATTTCACGATTCTATACCAAAAATATCAAAATAATTCATTTCTTTATTGAAAATCACGGAGTTTATGAAGAATATTCATTAAAAAAAGATATTCAATGTTACATAGTCGTTAACATTAATTTAGGGGTTTTCTAATATTTTTTATATTTAAAAAAAAATTCAAATAGTCCCACTTCTGGTGTACAAAATGTTATTAACATCGAGGTCTTAGGATTGTAAAATAAGGCTTACGTAAAAAATATTTAGTCGTTTTTGAGATATAGCACCCACAAGCAGACACACACACAGACATTGCATAAAGATAGTTTTCTAAATAGATATCTGCGTAAAAAAACATATTTTAACGATCACAATAATGTAACCGTAATAGAGTCGTTATTACACATTCACATATGAAATTAATTTCTATTAATCGCATGAAAAATTTATCGCAGGGAAGATTCATCGTGAGACAATTCATTTCGGTAAAATACATGGCAAGAAAATTCATCGCAAGAATATGTATAATGGGGAAATTACATCGCAAGGATATCGATCTTCTAAAAATATCAAACAATTTCTGATATAAATTAAAACTATTTCACAACATATCACTGAGCCAAGAAATGACATCGATGATCAAAATGTATTGGTGAGCAGACAGTTCAGGAACCGGTTCAATGAACCGGTTCTTAGCAAAGAGCGTTCGCACAAAAGGGACCGCGGTTCCTCTGCTCTTGAATATATAATTGGCTTTTTCCTCAAGAGTGAAAACAAGACGCACACCCCTACCTGTAGACGCGCCCCGGTGGAACCGCATGTTCGGTTCCAAGAGAAATTTCATGCGGTTCACTCCACTATCTGCACAAGCTTTATACGGTTTACGGTATGAATCGTATGAAGTTGCATGCGGTTCATACTGCATCCTGTTCATAATTGCATGAAGTTCGTGCAGGTGGCGTTCCAGTTGAGAACCGCTTGAAGTTATCTGCGGAAACTTCATGCGGGTCTCGTAAATTTCTTTTAGTCAGAATTAAATTTTGAATTTTAAATGAAAATGTGGTAACGTTTAATCAAATGCAACATTTTTTCCAGGGTCTTAACGGCTTTAAGTTAAAATCTGTTTTTTTTTTATGTTGTCACCAAGTCAAATTTTGACATTCATTAGACATAAAGTCTTTAAACTTTAAATAAATTTGACATTGTTTTTAGAAACTTAACTTTCAGTCAAAATTAGTCGTTTTTTGACGTTTGACGATTTCAAGTCAAATTTCGACATTAGTTTGAACATAAAGTCTTGTAACTTTAATTTAATTTGGCATATTTTCTAGAAGCTTATCGACTTTTAGTCAAAATTAGACTTTTCTCTTGACGCTTGCTGAGTTTAACTCAAATTTACACATTAATTTGGATATAAAGTCTTTTAACTTTAATTAAATTTGACAGTTTTTTTTAGAGGCTTAATGGCTTTAAATTAAAATTAGTCTTTTTTCTTAACGCTTGCTAAATCAAATTTATACAATAATTTGAACATAAAGTCGTTTCACTTTAGAGAAACTTCTAGACACTCAACGACTTTAAGTCAAGATTAGTAGTTTTTCTTGAGGTTTATTGTCAAAATTCGATATTAATTTGCACATAAAGTCTGTTAATTCTACCCAAATTTGACATTTTTTCTAGAGGCTTAAGGGTTTAAGTCAAAATTAGTCTTGCTTTCTTAACGCTTTTCAACTTTAAGTCAAATTTCAACAGTAATTTGGACATAAAGTCTCTTAATTTTAATTAAATTGGACATTTTTTCTGGAGGCTTAAAAAATTAACTTGAGACAACTTCACTTATTGCAGATATATTAAATACAAATAATAAAGACGAAAAGTAGCCTGAATATATAAGAGAGGCTTGACCCATTTAAAGTCAAAATTAGTCTTTTTTGACGCTTATCGACTTTAAGTCAAATTTCGACATTAATTTGGACATAAAGTCTCTTAACTCCACCCAAATTTTATATTTTTCTAGAGGCTTAACGAGTTTAAGTCAAAATTAGTTTATCTTTTAACGCTTGTCATTAATTTGTCAAGGTTTTTAACTTGAATTCAATTTATCATTTTTTCTAGAGGTTGGCTTTAAGTCAAAATTGATCATTTTTTCTTAACGCTTGTTGACGTTAAGTCAAATTTTAATTTACTTACTCATAAAGCCTTTTAATTTGAATCAAATTTTACATTATTTCAAGAAACTGAACTACTTTCAAGTCAAAATTTGTCGTTTTTCTTGAAGTTTGTTGACTAAGTCAATTTTCGACATTAATTTGCAAATAACGTATCTTAATTCTACCCAAATTTGACATTTTTTCTAGAAGTTTAAGGATTTAAGTCAAAATTAGTCTTGCTTTCTTAACGCTTCTCAACTTTAAGTCAAATTTCGACAGTAATTTGGACATAAAGTCTCTTAACTTTACCCAAATTTGACGTTTTTTTTTTACAGGCTTAACGCCTTTAAAATTTTTTCTTTTTATGCTTATCGACTTTAAGTCAAATTTCGACACTAATTTGTACTAAGCGTCTCTTAACTCTACCCAAATTTGACACTTTGCTAGAGGCTTAACGAGTTTAAATCAAAATTAGTCTATCTTTTAACGCTTATCATTGATTTGTCAAGGTTTTTAACTTTAATTCAATTTGTCATTTTTTTTAGAGACTTAATGGCTTTAAGTCAAAATTAGTATATTTTTTCTTAACGCTTGTTGATGTTAGGTTAAATTTCGACATTAATTACTCATAAAGTCTTTGAACTTTAATTAAATATGACATTGTTACAAATTACAAAAATTACAAAATTAGTCGTTTTTCTTTATGTTTATTAACTTTAAGTTAAATTTCGACATTATTTTTTTCCAATGCCCTTATTTCGGATTTCCGTTAGATGTTAAATAATAAATATAAGAAAAAATCGTCACGGCTTTTTAACAGCTTGTAATTGTTAACTATAATTGCAGGAAGGCATTGGGAAAATATCATATTTTTTTTGCAATGCCCTTTTTAAGTTATGATTTTTTTAAATACCACCCGTGGATTAATGGGCTGTTAGATGTTTTTTTAATTATTTTCATGGCTTTTTGAAAGTTTGTGTTTGGTAAATACACCCGCAGAAAGGGACTGCATGAATAAAATTTAGAAATCGCACTTCATTTTGGTAGATGCGCCGAGAAATGTATGGCTGGAATTTTTATGGCTAACTGATATATTGCAGTTGTGGCCACACTATGAATACCCCTATTATATATTTTTTAATTAATTGGAAGCTTGGAACTCATTTCTGACAATTTGGTATATAACCGTAGAAAAGACCCGCGAACCGCTCCTAGGAACCGGTTGTTCACTCCAGTGAGTGAACCGGTTCGAAACCATTCCCGACAGTGAACCGTTTTTCCCATCTCTAGTCGGGACTGCAAGTAAAAATATCCTACCAGCTTGCCCATTTAATCGAAATCGTATCACCAAAGAAAATAAAGTAACCAATAGTTACTTAATTGTGAACACCCTGTATGTATATCGTAAATGGTGTCAGGGTTTTCCGCTAAATTTAAACAGGCAATAATATCAATAAAGAATGACACATTATGACAAGTATATTGTTTTAAATTTTTATTTTTATAAAATAAAAAATTTGGTATTATTTTTCTATAATTAAATATTATACATTTCTTCATTAATTTGATACGTATACGTATCCGGTTGTTAATTACAATGGTGTAGCATAAGTTTATTATTAACAAAAAGAAACCCAATAACTATAAAATAGTCGTGTTCTCTTATGTATAGTGCGATTTTAGTAATTTACGATACAAGTAGGTTTTTACATTACGAGAGAAAAGTTTCCTACGTTGCTCGTGCTTTTAAATTCTCGAGTAATGAAAAAGCAAATAACGTTACGTGTGTCGTAACACGGTTTATTTTAGCCTAGTTCCAGTTGTTTTTTTTAAATCTAAACAAATGTTTATTGAAAACCGTCAAAAGCGAAATCATGTTTGTTTGCCAATATCTCCATAGCAACGAGTTACATATAACAGCACTAGTGTTGTTAAGAATTTCTTAACATGATAACATTATAGGATAAATTAAAATGTATTTACTTAATTATTCCATTTAAAAATATATTTGCTGCATTGTAAAAGTATACTGTAATCCTGATTTAAACTAATGAAACCTACAGAAAGTGTAATTCCTGTACGATTGCTCCTATAGCATGATCAAATTGAATATTTTCTTGTAACTTTTTTTCTGTTTTCAAAACAAAATTTGAATATTTCAAAAATGACATTTGCAATGGAATTTCACTGCGGTGAAATTTCTCTGCGATATAATTTCTTGCCATGAATATTCATGCGTTGAATTTTTCCCGCGATGAGTTTTTTTAAGATCAACTTTCTGCGATTTTCTTCGATGATTTTCAATGATTTTCTTCGATGAATTTTTCGCGATGAATTTGATTATTTAATGAATCGATTAATCGATCATTTTAATAATCGATTACTTGATGAATCGATTATTCCATGATTTGATTAATGGAACAATCTTTTACTGTTTAATGTTTTTATGCGTATATTTTCTGTTCATGAACAAATGTTCTTTTCATGTAGGTCAAACATGATTTTTTTCTCTTCCTAGAGCCCAACTATCCTTATTTATAATGATATTTCACGAATATACTTGCAATTGCACAACAATGCCAAAGAAAATTAACTACGGGATACTTGTAGTCGGCTTCCTGGACTACGAGTTATTTCTTACTTGGCAGTCAACTTGTTAATACTTATGTATATAATTTTATTGATAAGTCTGTCGAATGTATTACTGCTTCCAATTTACATTAATAAAATTGAAAAACAATATTCACGATATGGCAGTGCAAAACTATTGTTATTTTTATTTAATTGTTACTCGAGAAATAACCAATTAATCGATAATTTGGTTAATCGACTAATCTATTATTTGATAAATCGATCATTTTCATTAATCGGTCATTTGATTATTTGATAAATCGATTATTTTGATTCATCGATATAATCGATTATTCAAAATAATCAATAATCGATTATTCATTTCCATAATCGAACACCCCCAGTAACCACCATCCTTCGTATCAATTTTAACTTAAGCTATAAACACTTATTTATCTGGTAATCTAGACAAAAATAAATAATTTAATCAAAATACTGCTCCATAGCTTAAGTTGAATTTAAACCAAGGGTATTGGGTGGTTGCCTTACTACAATTTAAACAGTAGAATCTGAAGCACGAGTTTCACGTGTAAACTGTAAAAAAACTGTAAATGTTTTTGTTTCTATTATTATTATTATATTATTATCTTCAACTGATTGAGTTGTGAGATAGGAAGTGACTTCCTATTTTGACTTTCTCCGTTACAAAATACAGGAAAGTATTGTGATCGTCAACATTTTTAAGGGAAATATCCGTTTTGATGATCCTGTATCTCAAAAATGAATACATGAATTAACATCACACTTTGAACATAGTAAGCATTATTAGACAATCGGAATAACTGAACAAAAATTGCTGAAGAGTTTATATGGCATAAGTTGTTTTCGAAATATCACCAGTTTAAAACAAATAAATAAGCATGGACACTATCACATTAAATATAAGAAAGTAACATTTTTAATTATTTTCTCAATGAGTACATTAAACATTAATTTGTTATCGAAATAAAAATCTGGATCTTTTATAGTGTCTACTCGCGAGATAACATAGTTGGCTAAAATGTAATTATGCAGAATGGGCGCATTTAATCGGGTACAGGTTATTAATTCTAATCTAATGAGAAAATTTTTAAAAGTCGCAACCAGACTTTACAGACAACTAATATGACTTTATGGTGGCTGCGCCAGGAACCTAAAATGATATCTTACTGGAATATTTTTTGTTGCAACTTAGTGTCGTTAATTTTGTAATAACTTTGGTAACATCTTCAAGATTGAGTATTACTGCATAGAGTTTAATATCGTAAGCATATATTAGTATTTCAATAACTAAGTCCAATACTTCACATACATTATTAGGTAATATTGACAACATAAGCGGACCAAGGTTGGATCCTTGAGGAACCACACTTCTCGCTATACATATACAGGGTGTCCATGCTAAACCGTTCGTTAAAAGTTTAAGGGGTTGCCGTTCTATTAAAAATTTGAAAAAAATCCTCATCATACAGTTAAATTAGTTCTCCTCGTGTGAAATATTTTTAACTTTAACTTTCCGGTTACACCGGAAGTAGCACCAACTTTCTTATTTTAAATGGAACACCCCATATATTATTATGTTTTTGGATACCTCGCTTAAATTACAACATATTTTGTAAGAACGTATGTACACTTATCTCTTTTAGTTTGCAAGAAAAAAAAAATTTTTTCTAAAATTTTGACCTCTAAAAGGTATCCTGAAATCTGTCTGTAACTTCTCTTAGGAATAAGATAAAAGTATGAGTTACAGCTCTAAATGTACCTCTATGAGTAAAATAACTGGAAACTGTCAATTTTGATAATAAGTGTTCATAAAATGTCAATATCTAAGTGCCCTCTTAAATATCTCGTAATTTAATTTTTTTAAATGGAATGACCCATTTTTTTTATCACATATCACGATTGGGAGGAAAATTTACTACAGAAAAGTATTATACAAACATACTCATAAAGCAAGTATTTTTTTGAATTATTTAGAAGATTAATTTTTCGTCGCATTTCTGGAGGGTATAATTTCGCAGTGCACAAGTGCACTTTAGTAGGCATGTGGCATGCTTTTGTTTTGTCGCTCTTGTAATGCAAACTGTCAAATAATAAAACCATTTAGAATAAAGTATTACAGAAATCAAAATCAACAAAATGAATCATTACACAAATCAACAAATTATAAATTTATTCTTTATACATAGCAAAAGCGACAGAATTGTTGCTCGAGTATTTAATGAAACTTATCCACATTTTCTGCCGATGAATAAAACAAGATTTAGAAGATTGGAACCAAATTTTCTTCAATTTAGTCAAGTGAATGTATGAAAAGTGTTGATTCCTGATTTGTTCATCTAAATTTAGATTTTAAATGTAACTAATTGAGTGCCTGACAGAGAGAGAGAGATGGGGCTATGTCACAAACACATAGTTTAGAGATAAATTAAGTTTTATTAGACTAAGTACAAAATACATAAAATTAGTTTATCTACGACCACTACTGTAAATGCCCATTATCGTACAATGCGCGTACTGCGTAAATACACCAAAACACCCACGTATGTTAGAGCCCGCTTGTAAATTAAAGGTACGTGTGTGTTTGCCATAACATACTAGTGAGTTTCGTTTACGAACTTTTGATTGGTTGAGAGTTGCGCGTTTGTTCGTTTTTATTAAATATAGTAGTCCGCGATTGTTAAACGTCACATCACGCACCCCGAAGCTGTCACTTCGCTATTCCGCACATTCTCATTCAAATGCAATGATATCCAGAAGTAAGTACCAAATAATGAGGTATGTAACCATTGTTAATGAAACTCTTTTCAATTCTTGCAAGATAAATAATGTCCAGTAACAGCAACAACGAAAATGATTAAATAAGCGGCCAACAAGTTTCTCCCTGCTACGCCTCGCGATACAAAAATGTTTAAGGAACATTTATGGACTGGAGAATCAAATATAAATTAAGGTGAGAGTGGTCGTAGATAAAGTATACTACATAACGCGAGTTGTAAAGCAATTACGCGCTCGTGAAATTGCGTTACTCGCCGCTACGCGGCTCGTACGCAATTTTTTCACTTGCGCGTAATTTGCTATTTACAACTGCAGCTAAATAAAAAAATAAGGTTGTGTGGCATAGCCCCTTCTCTCTCTCTCTCAGGCACTCAATTGATTATTGGCTTTACTTACTAGGTTGATGGCTCCAAGAATTATCTCGTGCTTTTGGGTTATAAATCCCGCTCTAATTCCAAAGTATGATTTAACTAGAAAAATCTAGTGCTAATTTACCAATTATATAATCTTGTACCGTGTTTGTTTACTTTCTATAAATTTATTAATATAATCAATAAGCGAGAACGAATTGCAGCGACGCGAATTAATTTAACCGCAAACAGGTAAACAATCCGGCAATGCTCGCAAATTCAGCGCCCTTCTCATTCATATTAAATGCAATTAGTTACTGTTTGAACGCGATGCACTAACCATATTTTTCTCAAATTTGGTCACTCTTTAACAAATATTGATTTTTATAGGGTGTGATTAACGTACATTTGAATTAGGGGCAGTATTCATTAATATTCAGATATTCGAATAGTCGAATGAGAAAAATCAATCAAAAGTGTTGCTTTTAATAATGACCGGCCATAAATTCACCGGGATGAAACTGCATCAATAACTGAATTCGGATTGGAACTTTATTGCAGATGGGTTAATTGCCCCCTCTGGTTTGGTGGAATTTTTTTTTATACCTGTCTGAAATAATATTGATATATGATATAAAATAATCCATTTACAAACAATTTGTACCTTTAAATTACTTGTTTCAATTTTCAATAAGCTAAATGTGGCACAAGGGCCAAGACTATGTGTGTATATGTTAATATTTATATACAATTGCTCGTTTAATTACAAACATGTCGTGACTGAATGGCATACGCCTAAGTAAAAAAAAACAAAATTCAATAATATGTTTTTATTTTATAAATACGGATAATATATTTTATTACATTATATTATTATTATTGCAAAAATATCTCCAATCTAGGCAATACGCTAATAAAAAGCTTTACTTTACCGTTTTGAGCCTCAAGATTTTTGTTTTGTTTTTTTTTACTCTCTTGGTGTTAAACTTAAAAAAAACATATTTGTTTTTTGCATTAATTTCGAAAGAAAATGATTTTTTTTTAATATCTTAAATTAGCTCCATTTTATTAATCAAATAAACCTTGGAGTTTGCAAGTTGTGTGATTTCCAAAAAAACTGAAAAGCTAATCTGTCGGTATTAAACTTGAAAAACATGGCATAATGGGTAAATTGTATACAACTATTATTTAACCCGCCATTGGTGACGCAAATTGATGGTCTCACGCACCAGGGTTTTCAACTGAAGATTTTTCGAAATGTGTTAGTAATAGTTCATAATTTTTTAAAATTTATGCTCTTTGACAATAAAACAAAGATGTTTAATCAATTTAAACTCTGCAATGCGGCAGCTACTGGAAATTGCTACAAAAAACAATAAAGTTATTCGACACCAGATCTCACAGACCAGTAGGGTCACCATTGATGGGTTAAGAAAGAACTGAGTCAGTGGCCTGGCCATCAAGTTATTATTGTAAAAATAACCCCAATCTAGATAATAAATTGAATAGAGCGCTTTGACATTTTAACGACAAGATCGTTCGGAAGTCTCAAGAGGAACTGGATCAGTGGCCTGGCCACCAACTTTTGAAACTTAATATCCTCCTTAGTATCCAGCTAGGGGGATACCCCCTAGGAGACCAACAAAATTCCCGATTTAGGATAAAGTAAACATTTCCTTAGTATGTATTGTGTAATTTCACGACCGCGAAATAAATTTCTTTTGCTCCATTGTTCTAAAACTGATCGCAATCGAATTTGATTCTTGGTATTTTTTAAATATATAATTGTATTGCTTAGAATTTATTTTTCGTTCACTCAAGTTTTCAAACAAAAAATATTTTCTCGCACTGACAAAAAAAGTAGTCGAGGGTTACTCCGTGAGCAAGGAAAAAATAATTTAAAAAAAATCGGCAAAAAAAATCGGCATTGAATTGAAGATTTAAGTGGAAATTATTTCATTACTTAACACCTGCAAAATATTAATTACATATACACTGGCACATCAAATAAATTTTGCAGATACTTTTATACTTGCCCATGTTACATACAGGGTGTTTCAGAGCTCTGGGATCGGTTAATCACGTGCTTATTTTTCAAAATTTCGAAAAATGTTTTATACAAATGTTGTACAAAATAGTAAGCTGCAGGCCCCAAAAATATTTAAATTTATACAGGGTGTCTCATAACAAAGTTACAGGCCAAATTTATGTTTTTTTTTTGTAAACACCCTGTATATTTTAGCATTTTTGGATTCCTTGTTTGGCAACAGTCCCGAGCCCGCAATAGCAACAATTAAATAATTAAATTTAAACAAAGGGTTCGAAAGTTCTGTAATTTCCAAGAATCAAAAACGCTATTCCGTTGGCGTTAAACTTAAAAAATGTACTATTTTGATGTTTGGCGTTAATTTAATAAGAATAGTTGTTTATAATTTTCGAAATTTATGTGATCGGCTACATTTTGACATTTAAATACATTAAATCGAACAATCCGTTTGGAAGTTGCGTAATTTCAAAAATCAAAAACTTTTCTTTTGCATAAACTTAAAAAAAAACGTACAATTTTGGCATTTGGCGTTGATTTTACAAGAACATTTGTAAATACGTTTTTAGATAATATTAAATTGGCTACATTTTGACCTTTGAATCAACAAAATCAAACCATCCATTGGAAAGTTGCACCGTACTCTTAGTGTTATGTTAAACTTGAAAAACGTACGAGTTTGACATTTTGCGTTGATTTTACAAGAAGTTTGGTAACAATTATTTGAATTATAATAAATAGGCTTCATATTTTCAGGTTAATTATCAAAATTAAATAATGAGTTTGTAAGTTGTGCAATTTACAAAAATCACTATTATTTTGGTGCTAAACTTGAAAAACGTACGAGTTTGACATTTTGTGTTAATTTTAAAAGAAAATTTGTTCATACGTTTTTAGATTACTTGAAATTGGCTACGTTTTGTCCTTAATAATAATCATGTGCAAATAATGACATCGGTAGTTGTGTAATTTCAAAAATCAAAAATTCTACTATGTTGGCGGTAAACTTGAAACCGTACGTTTAGGCATTATGCCCTGATTTCACAAGAAAATTTGTTAACAAGTATTTGAGTTATAATAAATTGGCTACATATTAATTATCAGTTAAATGATCAAAATCAAACAATGAGTTCGTAAGTTATGATTTAAAAAAAAAAAAATATATGCTATGCTGTTAGCGGTAAACTTAAAAAACGTACGATTTTTACATGTTGCGTTGATTTTACAAAATAATTTGTTAATTTCACAAGAACATTTATAAATATATAAGGTTTTGAATTATATTAAATTGGCTACTTTCTGTTGTTTCAATGATCATAATCGAACAAGGGGTTTGGAAGTTCTTTTTTTTATATTTATAAAAGTTTTTATTTCAAAAATAAAAAAAACGTAATACTGAGCCTGAAATTTTAAAAAGTAAGATTTTGGAATATTGCCTCGATTTCACAAGAAAATTTCTTTTTGAAATTTATATAATTATAATCAAATAATTGGTTCGGTAGTTGTGTAATTTCATAAATCAAGAATGCTATTAATGTTGAAAAACGTAGAAGTTTTCTATTTTCTTTAGATTTTTCAAGATTTGTTAGCAAGTTTTTGATTAGTAATAAATATTTTTATATTTGCCATTTGGCAACATATGATAATTTTGTAAAAAAAAAAATTTACAAAGATGTGATTTGTTTCCTTATTTTTCCCTTAATATACACTCTTTTTTTAGTAATGTCTGATAAATATAAACTGTAAACAAAAAATCGTGCATTTAAGGATTAAATATTAAAAATCTAACAATAAGTACGACTTCGGAAGTTGTTTTCAAAAGTCAAAAACGCGATATTGCTCGCGGACTTAAATACCGTACAATTTTAGCGTTTTGCATAATGTCATTATTTTATTATTATACCAAACTGACGATTGAATCATCAAAATTTAACATACAGTTCGCTCGTTTTGGATCCATAAATAAAAAATGGTGATGTGGCCATCGTCTTACTTTCTCCGACTTGATGGTATCATAGCCATTTATATTTACGTTTTCATGGTTTACTTCAATTGAAATCATATTTTAAATGTACATCAAGCGTTGCGTAAACTCGGATGAAACTGACGTTTAAAACGTTAAAAGATGGAAAAATTATACTTCAAATTCAAAAACTAACGAGATTTCGAAAAAAAACTTATTCTTTAGAAGTTATTCAGTTTGGTATTCTCTACAATTATTATTCACATAAATTTGCTGTAACTATCGTTTCATAATAAAATGATTTTATTAAAAATATTTTCAAGCAAAAGATGTTCGTTCCTTTGTTGTCTTCAATATTTGTTTAAATGTTTTAGTGATATTTTTCATATTTAAAAAAATATTGGAGAAAAACAAAAAACGGTTAAGGTAAACGCCCACCTTCGGTCTACGAAGTTTTACCAGAAGCTTTTATGTTCTTCGAATTCTTAAATAAGATTTATGTTCAAAGTTTCATATTATGTGCTTTATTAGTTTTTGAGATACAGCGCGCACAGACGCACAGACACACTCACACTCACACACACACACACACACACACACACACACACACACACACACACACACACACACACACACACACACACACACACACACACACACACACACACACACACACACACACACACACACACACACACACACACACACACACACACACACACACACACACACACACACACACACACACACACACACACACACACACACACACACACACACACACACACACACACACACACACACACACACACACACACACACACACACACACACACAAGCAGACACAGACACAATTTTTTTTCCCAGAAATTGTTGAAATGGCATCTAGGGACCCGAAAACGGATATTTCCGTAAAAAAAAATTTTTGAAAAAAAAATCACGATCACAATACTTCCTCGTACTTCGTAACGGAAAGTTTCATTTTATGTGCTTTATTACTTTTTGAGATACAGCGCGCACAGACGCACAGACACACTCACACACACACACACACACACAAGCAGACCCAGACACAATTTTTTTTTTCCAGAAATTGTTGAAATGGCATCTTGGGACCCCAAAACGGATATTTCCGTAACAAAAAATTTTTGAAAAAAAAATCACGATCACAATACTTCGTAACGGAAAAAGTAAAAAGCGGTAATGTTGATTTTTAAGTAAGAATAAAAAACGTGTGATTTGGGCAATTACTTTAGTTGATTTCAAATGAAATTTTTTTAATGCGTATTTAAATTCATTTAATTATTTTTTTACCAATTATTAAATAATTTATTGGTACACATATTTAATACAAGTTATGTAAATACTAAATTGATTTCAAAGCGCTGCAAAATATAGTAAACGTTTTAAGCATTGCCAGCTTAAGTTCTTTATACTCAAGAATAATATTTTGTCATGGAAAAAATATTCTTGAGTACAAAGAGCTTAAGTTAACAATGCTTTAAACTTTTACGTTACTAAAGTCAAAACAGTCTCTTGCCACCTTGTTAAATTTTAATGTCAATAAATTGTTTTTCAAAGCCACCTTCGATTTTTATTTAGTAAAATGGCTATTGAAATGGTTGATAAAACGAGTTTTCTGCAAATAACTTTTAATGCGTTAGGAATTTTGGTTGTTATTAGGAAAAATGTTTGTTTTTTTAATTCCGCATGCAATGACATAAAAATATACAGGGCTCCAATTTAAAATAAGAAAAATAAAGTGCTTTCAAGTTTGAAATGTTTGACACTAAATTTTGGACACCCTGTATAATTCATATCGATCAAACTTAGTTAACGGGACTATCAGATCTTATTTAATGAGTACCTTGTATGATTTTATTAACAAGGCACTATTTTTATTTTTTATTAATTTTTTTAACCAATAGTTCAAAACTGATTTTTTTTTAGTTTCTTTTTTGCTGATATCCCTGAATCTATTCCAATAAACTTATAGGAATCGATTTAGGGATATCAGCAAAAAAGAAACTAAAAAAAAAATCAGTTTTGAACTATTGGTTAAAAAAATTAATAAAAAATTAAACTAGTGCCTTGTTAATATAATAAAATCATACAAGGTACTCATTAAATTATAGGAGTATGTAGGCAACCATAAAAGGTACCCAATATAAGCAATAAAATACATAGAATGTAATTTAAAAAAATATATCATCATGACGTCACGCTTTTTTGAGACACGCTGTATAATCAAAAATATTTTCCTGAAATGCATTCTACGATGCAAATTTATTCTGCAAAATATCAAAATTCCAACTTAATTAGTAAATGAGCTATATAAGACGGGAGATGAAATGCAGGATCCTGTATATTATTTAAAAAAGGAATGAAAAAGTGTATAACTTCCTTTTTTAACAATGTTTGTTGATTGATAAATTGGCTGTATAATATTGTTTTAATCATCAAAATCGCCCATTTAGAGGTTTAGAAGTATATCTAATATTCTTCTATACAAAAAGAGAATGGAACAAATTGGTAAATTTCGTTGAGTCGACACGAGAGTTTTAATACTTTTTAAAAGTCAACTAAATAAAAATTTATTTTTAATGCGTCAAAATCGTGCTTTTTTAGGCGAATCACAATTATTATTATTTGAGAAGCTTGTAATTTTGGTTTCTTTGATTTGAGTTGATAATGTTAATACTTTCAAAATTACACTAATAACTCAGGAATATAAGTATTTTGTTGTTAGTCTTTGTAGACTTAATTTTGTAGATTTGTGGATACGTTGAATGTTCATATACTCAGAATTTTTTAATTATTTTAATATTAATTATAATTATATTAATTATTATAATTGTTATCAGGAAATATCAAACACAGTGCATTTTATTGAAAGTTACTAATTTAAAACGTATCACAAAGTACGCCTTCCAGCATTAATCATGTACTTGTTAAATTTAATTAACAGAAACTTGATCAATTTTAGATATGCCATTGATTATTTCTACTTGGTATAAATGTTGAATATAAAGAGCTCAATTAAAAATAACAATAGGGATGCCAACCGTGCACATCCACCTCGTACATTCAAAGTTTACTTGTCTGGTCTCCAGTCATGCCTGCTGTGGGGTGAGACCGCAATTGTTATCCTCCACAATACATACAAATTCAAATCTAAACAGCGAGAAAGCAGGGAAAACTGCCATGGCAAAAATATTCATCGATATAAATTCATTTATTTTATGATTGAGAGTGCCATGAATAAACATTTCATATTATTATTACTGCTGTAAATAGAGGTATATTATGCCAGAATGGTATATTTTAATAAAATTATTACGCTCAATGCAATTTTTATGGATTATTTTGTATTGATTATAAATAAACACCACAGGAATTCATGAATAAATTTGACGTTTCAATAACGCCGCCATAAATAGGAGCGCCGATTCGGAAATACTCATCAATCGAAATTTTGCTAATAAACCTAGATATCAATGATTATTTCCGAAATATACGGTTTTCGCATTATTTTCACAATCGGTTCGATTCTTTTATTAGGAACGCTTTGTGCGACTCCGCCGTGAAAACTCATAAAAAGGTAATGAAACTCGAGTGTGCTTTTCTGTTTTCCTTTCTTTGTCATGAATCATTGCGTTTTTATTTCCAACACCAGTTGTTCCAGAAAAGCTGACCGAATTTCGTAGTCGGAGGAATATTTAATGATACAGTTTGTGGATACTTTTCGTTGTTTGCGAGCGCTTGAATTTTTGCCAGTAAAAGGAAATCACGTTTTTTGTTTCGATTTCTTTTATATGTGACCAATAATTTAATTTTGTTTGAAAAATATACACGTTGTATCTTTTATTACTAGAAAATTTCAAATCGATTTAGTTATTTATTCTAATATTTAATATTTTGATGCTATTTTAGGCATGTATTTATCTTTACGTTTTCTCTCTCTCTATCATATCGATAGTAAATGTAAATGGAATTCGATAGATTTCTGAACAAATGTTCTTGTACGTTTTCTCTAAACTAATGAGTGAAGCCACAAAACGCATAAATGCGGTTAAATTAGTATTAACTTAACTTAACTTAAACACACAGTATAAAGAAAAGCCTCTTCATCATAATCAATAAGAAATTTTAATTACCTACGTAGAGAGCATTTGAAAGAAATCATATTAATTAAGCTGCTTAAAAATAATGTAATTAATGTAAAACTCACCCTCATAAAAAGTATAATTAACTGTAAATTTATGAAGTCGCAAGAAAAATCATTATCAGCTTCGTTCCTCGATTCAATTAAGAGCCTTAATTGCAGGGTGGGCATAAATCGCGGTCTAAGGAATTAAAAAAATATATCTGAAGCAATTTATTTCGATGAGCGAGGAAAGGGGTGAAATATAGGGGCAGATTTGTTTTCATGAATTTATATCAAAATATCAAGAAAATATCCTCTTACCTGGCCTCTTGGAGCGATGTAAATTTTTCAGGAGCTGTAAGTGGTCATGCTACTCTAAAACGTGAACTAAATAGTCTCGGGGGTGTTAGTGTGTCTTAAAAATATCCGAAAAGTCGAGAGGGTGGTTATCTAAGGATTGTTATTGTGCGAGGCTTGTGAATGTTTGAACATGTTTGTTTTAAATTAATATTTATTCAATAAATTTCCATGTCTTGTATACTTATCCAATAAATATGTTAATATAGAATTATTATTGTTTTAATTCCGTTTTATTACTTTTTTGGGGTAAAAAAATTTGCTCTATTCCATATGCAGAAAAAAGCAATGATTATTCCTTAAAATAATTATATAATTGATCTTTTATACAGGGTGTAGTGGAACAAAACGAAACATAGGATTTTCAATGTTAATTTCTTCATATTGGAATATTATCATTTTAGAGGAAACATGTAAATACATTTTTTTTAGAGTAAAAATGTCTGCATGCAGTCGTGCTGTTATTTATTTTTTTACATTCATAAAAACCCGAAAAAATAATAAAATAAAAATGACCATTTTTACGAAAATAATGGTTGTTATGTAATTAAAAAAAATGGTGCGTAGTTGATCTGTTTGGTTTTTATTATTGAAAATAGAAATAATAGCATGAATCCATGCAGAACATTTAATGGCAAACATATCCCGCACTTCACGAAAACTGCCACCACACACAATTTACACATTTTCTTGAATACAATACGCTCTTAATGAAAAAAACTTGTAAACGGTTATGAAGTATTTAATCAATTTAACAGAAGCCAACAAATCGACAGTGCATCATTCTTTTTTTTTAATTTCATGGCAACCATAATTTTTGTGAAAATGATCATTTTCATTTTATTATTTTTTTGGGTTTTCATGAATGCAAAAAAATAAATCACAGCACGACTGCATGCAGAAATTTTTACTCTACAAAAAATGTATTTACATGTTTCCTCTAAAATGATTAGGGAAGATAATATTCCAATATAAAGAAATTAACATTGAAAATCCTGTTTCATTTTGTTCCACTACACCCTGTATAACTTCGGTTTTGCGGTATTATTAAATATTTTCTTCAATAATAAGTTGTGGTTAAAACAACGAATTTCTCAATTCAATTTAATTATAGATTAGATTCCCTCCTAGTGGAGGTCGAAATTAAGCTCTTCACTAAATACGATATTAAAAATCATTACAGTGTGCGTCAAAGTAATTTAATGAAGTAATGTATTTCATTTTATTTAACTGTATTTTAATTGTTTGTAATATGCTACATAAGCATTTATTTTTGAAACACACGGTATGTACTCCAATACATGAAGATGATGCTTGCGATCGTTACAATGTGGTAATTCATAATTAAACTGGATTGAAAAATTCACTTAAACGTTTTAACCAGAAATACTTCAATACAAGTTAAAAAATTGTGATGTGGGTATCATGTTAATTTTTACGATTTAATGATAATAGGGTTGTTGTGACATTTTTAGTATTTATTGATTTTTTTTTTTCAAAAACTAGTAAGATTTCGAAACAGCTTATTCTTTATCATTTTGGCATTTTCTACTATAATTTTTAATATAAAGTAGAATGTTAAAAAAAAACCCGTTTTTTACCTAACACCATAACGGGAAAAACGTAATATGTATCCGTAACTCCTAGATGAGGAAAAGGTAGGTTTGACCTCGGAAAACTTTTGAGGTTCCATCAAAAATCAAAAATTTAGGATGGATCATATCGATTTTCTCTGAAACTATCAATGATAGAAAAAATGTTTCAGATAAAAGTAGAACGGTTTGGAGTGAAACATATTACAGAAACATACTGACCTTGGTTTGACCTTGTGGCATCTACGTAAGGTCAGGTGAAATTCAAAGTACGCGCTGTATCTGAAAAACTAATACATGGAACTTTGAACATAAGTCTAATTTGATAATCCCCAGAAAAGAAATTTTGGTAAAATTTTGTATACCGGAAGTAAGTGTTTACCTTAACCGTTTTTTGTTTCTTCTCGATAATATTTTAAATATGAAACATATTACAAAAATATTTAAACAAACATTAAAGATTATAAAGAAATGAACATCTTTTGTTTTAGTAAAATTATTTTTTTTCGAAATTTTATTTTATTTTTCGGAAAAATTTAATTTTATGAAAAATATTTTGAGACAAAAGATGTTAATTTCTTTGTTTTCTTTAATATTTGATAAAGTATTTTTGTAATATTTTTTATATTTAAAAAAAATATCGTGAACAAACAAAAAACGGTTAAGGTAATCATCCACTTTCAGTGTACGAAATTTTAAACATCCTTATTTGAAAGATCATTTCATTATACGATAGTTAATTTTATTAACAAACTTGACATTTCCTGCAAAGATGTACCCTCTAAAGCCAAATTTAAGAAATATATTTGCACAGTTTTATATAGAAAGCAATGTACCGCATAATTCCTTTTTTTTCTGTTTTTATATATAAAGTGGAAAAAACTCAATAACACTCTTGTATATTCCTTTTCATTTATTTGTATTACTGTTAATGTTTTTTTTACACTCTAGTTTTAGTTTTAAGGTGTATTGGTAGAACAGTGTGTGCCTTGGCACACAACTGAATTACATCTTGTTTTTTTTTTCCTGAACAGAATATTGTGTGTATCTGCGTGTATTTCATAATTGAATATGTATGTTGATATATTCTGTGTGTGAGAAAAAAAAATAAAAAAAATAATGATAATAATTATTATTATTTTACCAAAAACTTATCTTTTCTGGGGATTATCATCTAAGACTTATGTTCAAAGTTTCATGTTAATTCCTGTATTAGTTTTTGAGATACTGCGCGCACTTTGAATTTCACCTGACCTTACGTAGATGCCACAAGGTCAAACCAAGGTCACTATGTTACTACAATCTCCAAACCGTTCAACTTTTATCTGAAACATTTTTTTGTATCATTAATAGTTTCAGACAAAATCGATATAATCCATCTTAAATTTTTGACCTTTGATAGAACCTCAAAAGTTTTCCCCAGACTTTTCCGCGGTCTAACCTATGTTTTCATCATCTATAGGCGTTATGGATACTTATTAAATAGGTTTTGCCCGTTACGGGATTTTTTAACATTCTCCTTTGATACAATGTTTATGATTCATAATTATAACCAAAAAAATTACAAACTTTTTCGTTTTTTTTTAATCAAAATTTTTACTAGGAATATATATAAACAAAAGATCACTCTTTTTTGTTGAGTTCAATTGTTAATTGTTTTTAGTCCCACTTCCGGTGTACGAAATTTTACCAAAAAATGTATGTTCTCTAAATTGTCAAATAAGGCTTACCAATGTTTCAAATTTCATTTGAAAATATTGTGTGGCTCTGTCTCAACGCCCATAGACATGCACCCACAGACATACAGAAACACACACATTGTACGGAGAAAGTAAAAAAAAAACCTTAAATGAAAGATACATTAACGGTTTCCCGAAAAAGTAATGGTTTAAGTGGAAGAACACTTACACAGTAAACTCCACGAGTGAATTCTACGTTTAAAATGAATGTAGACTAGTAATGTTTTATTAAAAACAAACTGCTTTGCAAACATATATTTCGTAATGGTTTATAATTTCTACGATGCTTATCTCCAGGAATTTTTTTAAAATTTGTGCTTGCTTAATATATGTTTTGAAAAACCAAAGGGATTTTGAAAGAAATTAGAATTTAGTACAATGTTTGTGGAATTATGACTGCGTATATTTTTTTGTTAATCTAATTTTCAAAGAATGATATATTTTTATCGATCATAACACGAAGAAAGCGCTGGATTTTCAAAATCCGAAGTGATAATAATCTAAAACTATTGTATGCATTGAATGTAATTTTTATACATTTTTCAATGATACAATTTGCAAATTAGCTTCGGATTTTAGATTTTAATTTTTTTGTTTTAAATTGAAATTTAGGTTCTGATTTTTTTTTTCAAATTGTATATCTTAATTACTTTAACCTTCACATGTGTAGACTTTTTACTGACATTCAAAAAATAATTATTATGATTATTATGTATTATGTTTGTTCTGCACTTCTGGACAGAACAAAAAAAAACAATAATCCATTAGATCCGCTACTTAGAAAATTATGACTGAGGGCAAGAACATAGCAGAAGAATTATCCGAATAATTAAAAAATATTTATTGTGAACTACTACATGACTTTCTTCAAACGACCTTATTAAAGAGAGTGCATATTTTGACTTATTGACAAAAGATGAAAATATAGCTCCCGTATATGACAGAATCCACAGACGAATACTAAAACTGATTTCATACAACATCCACTCTGACATCCTCAAAATATTAAAAAAAATATTCAAGTTTAATTATACCACCCAATATTTTCCACCAGAATAGAACCCCACCATTAGCATTACCACCTGCATCCCAAAACCTGGCAACTGGTTTCACTCTCCTACCTGTTCTTGGAAAGCTATTCGAATCATTACTCAACCAAAAATTTCAGCACATGTACCGAATTTTGAATGTCATATTGTTATTTTTTGGGACAAAATATTGTTATCGTTTATTTCTCATAGGTGACGAGGAAATAATTCCATTGTTTGATTATCCTCATTTTCTAAAGTGTGTGAAAAATAATTTAATGAAATACCATGCCACATTCAAATGGAAGGGAACACAATTTTCTCCATGCTGGTTGGATATTGAAATATAATATTATTATTATTATACTGTAAGTAACCATTTGTGCAATTTGCAATAAATATATTATTTTAATCAATAACTTCTTATTACTCCTACATTCGATTTTACTAATAATAAAGTACTGTGAAATTTGGAAACCCGCTCTGCAACCCGTTTTACCCGCACCCGCTTTTGCTTTACCAGCGCCATCCCATGACTACAGTGACGAATTAAAAATGCGGTAAATATTTTATACAGAGAGTCGCCGATCTATTTTACTTTATCTATGGCAGACGCGACGAAATTGTAAAAATAACCATCGATGACATTGAGGATGAAGTCTATTTTGATATTAAAAATTCTTACTACAAAAACAAATAAAACTCGTTTGTTTACTCTACAAATACGCAAGATAACAAATCGACTACCTATCTTCTACAGAAGATTCGTTGGTTTGAGTTGTTAAGATAGTGTTACGCCTCGGTGTCTTTTCCTGAGGTACTGCAATTGGAAATGTACCAAGCAAACGGTAGGCATGAATTCTATTTCGAGAACACTATCAGAAATTGTCAAGTATTTGGGGTGTTCCTAGTTTAATTTTTATACTGGTCATGAATTTCACAGCGTGTCCGCTACATGATTAGCCAACGCTGGAGTTGAACAGTAGAAACGACATGTTGCAGAAGGGTACTTTGAAGTTTTCATTAATAATAAGATTAACGCTGCGCGAAAATTTTATTCATCGTCCAAAAGTATTTCATTAAAATGAAAAATTATAAAACTTGAACGTCTGAAGTTTCGTCGCCTTCGGGAATAGTTAATAAAAATTGTAAGTACTGTTAAGGAAAGCAATATGAAATAGATATTCATTCTACCAAATAAAATATTATTGTTAGTTTTAATTCTGAATAAATTTATTTTAAAATTTTCTTAAAAATACCATAATAAGGCAACACTAGTCGAGGATCTTAAACTGAGTTTTTATTTGGTACTATTAAAATCTATTTCATATTACTATCTTTAATAAAATGAGTTACCAAAACACAAATATGTATTAAAACAATTAATTATACCGAGTGTTCGATAAAAAACGCCCAACGCCATAACTCTGTTATTTATTGACCGATATGAATGAACTAAAAACCAAAGTCAATGGTGGTTTAAATACTAACAAATGGCATCAATATTGTTTTTTTTAAATAATAACTACATTGCCAAATGATAGCCAACTTAAAATTTTTAAATGGCACCATATAATATTTTAATTTTTTACGTTCGACATTATTTTTCTGAATCCAATAATGCCCAATATGTTTTTTTTCGTTGAATATTTTTGTCGAAAAAAATTACAACAAATCTTCCATTTAAAATTATATATTTCTAAAATTATAATTAGCGTGCCTTGGAAAAAAAGTGCCAAATGTCATTTGTTGTAAGGTTATGTCAAACATGAATAATAGGGACCCAATAAATAAGTACCTATGTTACAACTCACTGTAGAACAGAATAAATAAGTAGTGCAAGTATTAATTCACTTGCGATTTAGATGTTCTGTGATTGTTGAAAACACTAAGTAGAACGTCGAACTCTGTAAGTCCACGAAATTGTCGATTCACTGTCTTCGACTTTTTAAGAACAACATGTCGTCTCAAATTTCCTTCTAACCTTCTAAATTTAGGTTCTAGGTTCTGGTATTCCCCGCTCTAGAAACCGCAGATGATAAATTCGTGCCGCAGCTCTTCGATTTCTATTACATTGATAATTTACCACATAATAATAGATGCGATAACAGAAAATCGATAATTAATGGGGTAGCTTGACATTACAACAATGTTTTGCATTGTCATAATCGATAACAGAAAAACGGTAATTAGGTGAGTAGCTTTTAAGGTTATAAAAAACATGATGTTCATGACGTTACGATACTGTCATTAAGTTCTAATTTTTACAATTACTCTTGTAGCAAACCAAACTATTCAGCTTGTAATAAACCATAACTGTTCCTGATCCTTATTATTATTTCATTCGATAAATGATCTACCCAAATATACCGCGAGCTTGGATGAATTATCAAACAACAAATGTCATTGTCTCTTTAAATTACTAGGTAACAAGGTACTCAAAAAACTATTTTTTGATAATTAACCTTGATCTAGGTATATTACTACCGAAAATAAATTTGTAACATGTCTGTTAATTCGCTATTGTTCATGATTATGTCTGAAACACACACTAATAACAAATGGTTGACATTACTTATACAATAAATGACATTTGTCAATTCGAATTTTTTTCAAGGCAGACTACATTTATTACCAAAAAAATCATGTGAACAGGATTTATTATTATCTTTTTCTGGCATAAATATTAACTCAAAACCAATATAACGGGCATAATTGGATTCAGAAAAACAATGTCTAATATTATAAAATTTGAAAAGTATATGCAGCCATTTAAAAATTTAAAGTTGACTATCATTTGGTAATGAACTTGATTTTGAAAAATATATTACCGTTATTTTATAGTATTTAAACAGCAATAGACTTTCTTTTTAGTTCATTCAAATCGGTCAATAAATAACAGAGTTTGGCGTTGGGCGTTTTTTATCGAACACACGGTATGTAAGAATGGTATTTCTTGATTCAGAGTTATAGAGAATCGCCAATAAATATTTCAAAAATTGTATACAGAGTGACCCATTTGAAAGCGGGCCACCCTCATAATTTTTTTATTTATGGAGCGATTTTGACGATTTTTTTTTTATGTGGAGGGGGGAAATGTGTATTTTGGAGCCAAGCGGCGTCCAGTTTTTTTTTAAACCAAAGCATACAAGATAACATTTAGAGTTGTAAAATCCATAATCCATATTAGCGATTTTTTTATTAAAAATCCGCGTACGCCACTGGAATTGGCGTCCACTGAAATAGATCTGTACCAAGTTTCATGAAAAAATATTCAACATTAACGATTCTATGACTAAATTACTCGGCTCTGAATATTATGAAAAAAATTCGTCAAAATCGCTCCAAAAATAAAAAAAATATGAAGGTGGCCCGCTTTCAAATGAGTCACTCTGTATATTAATTATTGCAATTGTATAAAAAGATCCAATATTGTCACTTTCGAGAAATTGCCGCGCTGCAGCTACCCGGTCCCGCGTATACTTTTCTCTCAAGTGATAATTGGTAACGTTCTTAATAGACAAATAGCTATTGTGTTCTGTTGCTATATATAATGAGGGGCAAAGTACAGGAAGCATCAACTTTGCATTGTCAGAAGAAACCTCAAAACTCAACCGTTTTATCGGTCGTAAAAAAATATTCAATGATTAATCCATAGTAGAAAATTGTTCAATGTATTTATTAAGAACAAAAAATAAACTAAAGGTCTTCCTACAGATGCGAAGCGATGTATAAGCTTTATCCTTACCTTTTGACTTCTATTTACATCATAATGATTTATGTGTTGATTTGATCTGTAATACCTAAACTACAATAAGTATTTTGATTAATCGAGTGCAACATATTATAAGGCTCTTTAGGCAACCATAAACAAAGCTATTATTAGAATAAATACACCTTTACGGTGACATATATTGTCTTAAGCGATGCACAAATTTCTCTAATTGAGGCAAGCCTGTACAACGCATAAGACAATAGATGTCGCCGTAATAGTATATCTATCCTAATAGAAGTTTGTAGATATATAACTCCATAATAACTACTGTTTGTCCATCAGCGAATATATTGTGCTGACGTAATCAAATAAGATAGAAACCGCTCCGTAGTTGAAACAATAATTATTATTTACAAAGTTATTGTGTTTACAATGTATAATGACAATACTAACCGTAAAAGTTGAAATTTAAAAGATGATTGGTACATACGGACGTAATAATATGATGTAATGCAAACAAAACCCAGAGATGGGTCTTTTTTCAATAAGATTATTTCTAATATTACTCTCGATTAATTAAAATACTCAATGCAATTACAAATACCCTGTAAATATTAAACCATTTTATCCCAGAGTACTCATTTGAGTGCATGAAAATACTGTTACGGTTCTTGCTCGATTAAATCATCTCACATGAGTACAATCATTAGTTATGAAATATAAATGATATCATATAAAAAGAATTGCAATATATATAGAAGTACCAATACTACCAAATCAGTAAATAGTTTGAAGTATGCATGTAAATTGTTATTAATTTTGCTAATTTCGTCAACTTCTTCAGGTAGTACACTCGGCGTCAAAAAAATAAACGCCACTCGAAAAATCGCGAAAAAACTCGATTTTTCAAACCGTCGTAACTTGCTTCAATTTGGTCGAAACTCGATGAATCTTTCAGTTTGGGAAAGATTCAAGTTTTATCTTTAAGAATGTGTGTTGATTTTGATCCCTAGTCCAACCCACCCCCTGTAACAACGCGATGGATGTTTTTTTATGTAAAAAATTGTCCAACTTTGACAAGCTGTATCGTGCGTAAAAAAAGTCGCCGGGAAATTTCACCACAATTGCAGAAAAGTTTAATTAATATCCTTCAAACGCCTTAAAAATTCGAGTGGTTTCGATAATTTGGAGCAAAGTTATGAATTTCTGAAAAAATGACATTTTTCACTTTTTAGGCCATAACTTGACAAATTTTGCACCAAAATCGATGAACTTTTGCAGTCTGAACAGTTTCAAATTTTCTCTTCAATGTCATGTGAATTGTTTTGTTGCTAAAACGATTCCACCCCCTGCCACCCCCTAAAGGAAAAAAACATGTTTTTGAAGTTTAAATGTGCAAATTTGGTTTCTTGTACCGTGAGCAAAAAAAATTGTGGACTCAATAGGTCAGCATGGTAATAAAGTTCAATTATTTTACTCCAATTTCCTCCAAAATTCAAGTCGATGCGATGATTTGGCGCGAAGTTATGCAGTTTTGAAAAAAAAAATCATTTTGCGCCTTTTTTGGCCATAACTTGGCGAATTTCGCACGAAACTCGATGGAATTTTGCGATCTAAGAAGTTTTCGACATTTGTGACCCCTGAAAACCCCCCATCGATTTTGATGCAAAGTTACTCAAGTTATGTCCAAAAACGTGAAAAATGTCTTTTTTTTTTTCAAAAATTTATAACTTTGCTTCAAATCATCGAAGCTACTCGAATTTTTAAGGCATTTTTAGGAAATTGATTAAATGTTTCTGCCATCGTGGTGAAATTTCCCGCTGATTTTTTTTGCGCACGGTACAGCTTATTAAAGTTGGACAATTTTTTACATATAAAACATTTTTTCTCCATCGCGTTGTAACGGGGTGGAAGGGGTGGGTTTGGACTTGGGGTCAAAATCAACTTCACATTCTTAAAGATAAAACTTGAATCTTTCCCAAACTAAAAGATTCATCGATTTTCGACCAAATTGAACCAAGTTACGACGGTTTGAAAAATCGGGGTTTTTCGCGATTTTTCGAGTGGCGCGTTTTTTGATGCTAAGTGTACTTAAAAAATAGATTCATGAAGTTCCAAGTTTGGTTTTACAATTTTTTTCAGACAAAAAAAGAACTAAAGTTAAAATATTTTTTTTCATAATCAATTTTATATATTTTAAATTTACTATTTTTTATGCAAAGTTGATAAGTATTTTTGTGTCAATACATTGGAAATGCTATTTTTAAATATTCACTCACACTGTAAACTATCTTATTATTTTGTAGTATTAGTAACTACATCATATTACTATTCCTAATAATATGAACTACCGTCCTTGAAAAATGAAATAATTAATCACTATAAAAAGTGTCTTTGAATTTATGTTCCAAAAAAAAAATAAGCTGGGAACAAATGGGTTAACAGACGTACAAATATATAATTTACACCATGCTTAATATCTACATTTTTTATTTGATAATCACGTAGTAAACGTAAATACAATCAAATATATTAAGTTATTAACTATAAACATCTATTAAATAAAGTCCTGTTAATACAGCATGAAAATTACTTCAATGAGTAATTATTAGTAGCCGCAAATGTGTAACACATTTCTCTAACATATGTAAATAACGCAACTGCAATCGTTAATAATTCTGCTGGTAAGTAAATGCAATGTCTGAAATTTAGAGTGTCGCATTTAAATGCTTCAGTTGTGTAAGCAGTAAGTGTTGGTGTAATTCAGTGGATGGGTCGGACACGTCCGCAGGAAAATGTTTATGACGCCAGTTAGTTATCTCCGGCGATGAAAACAATTAAAATAAACGTGCAACTGTAACCGCGGGAGTAATTTGTTTAAATTATTCTTATGGCCAGGAAACGGGAGATTGTATCGAATTTTATTAAAATTAATGTGGTATTTCTTTGTTTATTTTCAGTTTGTTAGTGTGAATATGGAAATGTATTATAGGAAAAATGTGCCAAATAAAGTTCAAAACATATTGCTAATTGAATAGAAATTCGGAATATCGTTATGTACGTAAATTGATTTAAATTCAAATTATGTTATTTAGGATAATTCGATATTTAAACTGTTCTTATTTATCTCGGTAAGTTACAACTATTATCAAAGAAATTGATAGTTAATACTGATTTTATTTTTTTTATTAATGGTTGTAATTAATCGAAACACGTATCAGAAAATTGTAAATTTACAATCAATAATATTGCAACAAGAGAAATATTAAGGCAATTTTAAGTTTTATAATATTATATGTAAAAATGTAAAGGGTATTCTTAAAAAATAATATTAACTTGATAAACCACGTTTATACCGGGTGCTACACAAAATAGTTTTTTTTTTATTATTTAAGATATCAATTTGAAATTTTGCAACGTTATACTAGAAGGAAATTAGAGTTTATGGGCTATAAAAACTTTAGTTGAACTCTCGAATTAAAAAAAAATTAATGTAATACCTTGTATATGTAAGGATTCAGGACGTAATTTTACATAAAAATCAATTATTGGTTTGAAAAAATCAGATATATCAGTTTATATTTCAAAAATTAATTATTCATCAAGGTGGTCATGATCATGACCCTCCTAATATATTTTGTTTCGTATCGTAAAATTATAGAAACAACATTTTTGGGATTTTTAGTTCAGTCTACACATTCCTGTAAATTATTATTCGATTATTTTTTTTAAATAAGTACCTGAATTTTATGGCAACTCATTATCATTTTTTTAAAGTTTATTATCTTATCTATACAAATGTGTTTAACCCGCCATTAGTGACGCAAATTTAATGGTGACGCCGGTCTCACGCACCGGGGGTCTCAACTGAAGATTTTTCAAAACGTGTTACTAATAGTTTTTTTAAATTTATGTTGTTTGACAATAAAACAAAGATATTTAATCAATTTAAGCTCTGCAATGTGACAGCTACTCGAAATTGCAACAAAAAAAAATAACGGAGAATCAAGTTATTCGACACATCCGATCTCACAGACCAGTAGGTCACATTGGCGGGTTAAGTGAGACATGTTAATCTAAAGAAAAACGAAAAATATATTTTTTTTATTTTGACGTTTCTTGTTATTTGAATTAGAATAAATATTTGTTGTCTGTTAAGATAAACTTACTTGAATGAAAATAAAAATAGAATTTGCTAAATAAATTCATTTATAATTTTAATTTCTTTTTCGTTTTTCTGCAGCTTTAGCTTATTATTTAGTTTCACATAAATATAGTTGGAAAGATAGGATATTAATCTTAAATAAAAGCATAATGAGTTTTTTTTTCTTCTTTTGACTTAGACTTTCGCCATTCAGTCACGACACCATAATGAGTTTCAATTTGAAAAAATTGAGTTATTTAAAAATGATGATCCAATTATAATTTATACAAGGTGACTTTTTTCCGATGTTAAGTATGGTAAACTAGCGGAGATAGAGAAACGATTAAATGTGGAAAGAATTGCAATTTTACGAACTCAATTTATTGGCTTTTTGTTTTGTTTTAATGCATGGCTAACTAGATATCTCGAAAAAATATGTTTTTTCTTATTTTCTACGGTGCCCATGGCTCTGTTATTATTGACTTTGGAAAAAAGTGTAAAGGAAAAATTTGTCGATAATTATGCACTTAAAAATACTGTCAAACCGATTTTTTTTATTTAAGCTATAGTTTTTGAGTTATGACACAAACCTGTGTTTTTCTAATGGAAACCAGTCAGCCATAGCTTTATAAAAAGGTATTTTTTCAACGATCGTAATGATATATCACTTGATATAGTTATTTTTATAAATTTATAAATCATGGTCATATTTTTTTTCGTTTTCTAACTGGTATTCTATGGAAACAATTGATAGATGCACCCATTTAATAATAAAACTTCAATTCAAAATATGTTTAATTTTCAGAAAATATGAACATAACATAAATACATAATATCGCACACATTATTAAAAATAGGCCAGGAAGAAAAGTTGGTTATTATTTTTTTATAATTTCGAAATTTGAACATAATTGTATTTGTCTAAAATTTTTATTCCGTTGGAGTAACAATTTGAAATAATTTCTGAGAAAACAGAGAACGACAAACGATAAATTGAGAGACGATAAAGGAAATTTAGATTTAAAGTTTTTTGGACCGATGAAACACGATCTACTAACTGCGGCATGTTTAATACACAATTCTAAATTTATGGATGCAAGAAAATGAACAGAGGAACCCCAAAATTAAGTCTGGATTTAATATTTAGTGCGACATCATCGGTCCAACAATTCTTTTTAAGGTACATTAAGTGGTGGCGGTTATCTTTACTTTCGGAAAAACGGTCTTGATAACATGATATACAGGGTTGGGATAAAGTATGGAACCAAGTAAATATCTTTAAAACAGAAAGGGATAAATTTATAAAACTTTCAGGCAAGTATAATGACACATAACGCATCTGATGCCATATTTTTTGTTACTACTGTATTTCTGGTTTCACCGGAAATACCGTCAACTTTTTTAATTTAAATGGGACACCCTGTATATTTTTACATTTTCGAATAGATACTTTTCCAACAATTACAATGATGTATGGTTCGGTGGGTGTGTGACTTGTAGTTTTTTAAATATTAAATAAAATAATTCTACATCGAGTTGGCTTTTTACATCTTTTTACACTGTTTTCTGATAAAACAATTTCGTGTTTTTTACGTTTTCTGTAACTGACAGATAGGATGCATGTGAAATATTAACATTGCTGTTCAATTTTGGGTGTACTAACTGAACGTGAAAAAATTAATTTGTTAATGATGATTAGTTTTTGAGATTGATAGAGATCTCCACAAGATGCATGCAATATTTTTAGTACAGCATTCCCTGAGAGCAATTCTAATATTTATAAATCAAAATTTTCAAGGGTTGAACAAAATTGTTATGAAATTCACAAATTTCATTTTTTATTATTTTATTTATTGTTTAAAAAAACCCTATGTCATTGCAATTGTTGGAAAAGTATCTATTCGAAAATGTAAAAATGTATAGGGTGTCCCATTTAAACTAAAAAAGTTGAGGGTATTTTCGGTGAAACCTGAAGTACAGTAGTAATAAAAAATATGACATCAGATGCGTTATGTGTCATTATACTTGCCTGCAAATAAATTTAGCCCTTTTTGTTTTAAAGATATTTACTTGGTTCCATACTTTATCCCAACCCTGTATAAATTGCCCTTATATGGTATGCACAAATGGTTTTAACACGATGGGGTACCTCAACTAAAAGTATAAAATCTTTTAAATTGAATATTTCCGAACTCATGGATAAGAAGAAATGCGGCGGGTGCATGGCCACCTCTATCCTCCGATCTGACTGTTTTATTTATGGGGAATAGTAAAAGATAGGGTTTATCAAAAGTCCTATGACATAGTAGATGATCTTGGAGAAGCTGTACTAGAAGTTTTTGCTAATATTGATGAACGTTCCGTTAGAATAGCAACAAGTTGAGTTACACAAAGGTGTAACATGTGCATGAATCATAATGGCGATACTTTTGAACATTGCTAGGCTATTTTAATTCTATTATTAAACTCGATGTGCATCTTTCAATTGTTTCCATAGCGTGCTACTTGAAATTTTAATTCCATTATTAAACTCGATGTGCATCTTTCAATTGTTTCCATAGCGTGCTACTTGAACAGTTTGATAATGAAAAGAAAAAAATTGCAATTATTTTTTTTTTTTATAAAAATAACTTTGTCAAGTGATATATTACTTGAATTGTTGAAAAAAAAAAACGCCTTTTTTATAAAATAGTCATGGCCGATTATGGTCTCCATTAGAAAAATTCGCGTCATAAATAAGAAAATTGTAGCGTAAATAAAAATTCAGTTACACTGTATTATTAAGCACAAAATTATCAACAACTTTTTCTAAAGTCAATAATGATAGAGCCATAGGCACCGAACATAATAACAAAATAATTATTTTTGCGAAATATCTAGCTAGCCATGTATTTTTTTTATAAAAAAAAGAAGCTCATTAAATTGGGCTCGTAAAACTGTAGTTCTTTCCTTATTTATTCGTCTCTCTATCTCAACTAGTTTCCGAAACTCACCCCACTATAAGGTGTAATTTTGTTTTTCTACAAGACTATGATACGAAACAAAACCTTTTAGGATGGTCACAGTCACCTAGAAACAATTTATTGGTATGTAAAATTGCATCCAGAATCCGAAAATGAAAAAAAATATACAGGGTGTTTTATTTAAAATGTCTAAATTGATGTACTTCTAGTTAAAGCGAAACTAAAGATTTCAGTTATCCACTAAACTTCAATTTGCTTGTAGTATAACCTTACCAAATTTCAAATAGATATTCCAAATAATAAAAAACAAAATTTGTGTTCCACCCGGTATAATAGGGGGTTTTTAAATGGAACAATAATTTTAATAATTTCAAAATTAAAAATATTAGGTTAAATTTCTTCAAACTATTGGTCAATTAAGAATACGTAACTTTGTCCTATTTTAATCGACTTTGTATATCGACAGCTGATTAAGTTAATTTACTTATCCACACACGCGACATAATTTCGAATAATCATCAAGTAGCAATTTGTTACACTTGAGTTTCTTTATTTGGCGACGTTTCGAGCAGTGTTACCTACGTTAAAGTGAACCATGCGAACTGGCAAGCATGCAGAACGACGGCTAAGTGCAAACTACAACTACAACAACAACTACTACTACAAAGAGAAAAATGAGATTGGCTGATGCTCACTGAGAATGATGAGCAAGCAGACGAGGATGGCCGCGAGGGCGCCCATGCTGAGCTTAAGGGTTTGTCCTTCTTGGATCAGTTCGCAGTTCTCGCCCCAGAAGCCGTCCGGGCAAATGCATCTGTAGCGCAGCCGGGGCTCCTGGTTGATGCAAGTCCCACCATTAAGACAGGGCAAGTCGAGACACTCGTCCTTGTCCATGCAGTCCTTGCTATCCGGCGACATGACGCGACCCTCGCCGCAGCTATTAGTTTTTTTACCGAATTAATTTTACATGCAGACACCTCGACCTTTATATCACATGTTAATTACATATTTGTTCCACACCAGAAAGCACCACACGCCCACACGAAACTTTACGAAAGCAACGACAAAGAAAATATCGATAGGATCACACGCCCATACAAAAATTAATAAAAAAAACTCTGCAATAATAATCGTATTTATGCCTTCGAATAACATAAAAAATGGTAAAGGATAAGGTAGGAATATAGCCTACGGCTCGTCCTGGAATCCTGCGAGTCCCGTAAAATCACTTTTGGAACGAGTCACGTACAATATTTTTTCTGCAGCCGTTTTTTCTTATGTTAAAAAAGCAAAAACACACACGCATGTTATGACAAGCGCTGTCATAATTAAATACGAAGTTGTTGTTTTTGTCAAGCCCGCCTACATATATACGCAAAATCGTCCCGAAAGTAACAAAATGCATCCCGAAAGTACAGAAAACGTTCCGAAAGTGAAACAAAATCGACCCGAAAATAACTACTTTCGGTACGATTTCTGTAAAATGGTACTTTCGATTTAATAAATCATACCGAAAGTTTTATTTTCCGGACGGCTGCAGAAAAAAAATATTAAGTGGAAAACAATAGTAGCGATGTTATTTGTTAGGAATTTTGCCTAGCTGGTATCTCGTGATTGAGAATCTGCAGATTTGTGTGTGTAACTGAGTTTGTTACTTCAGAGGATCGCCTGGTAACGATCACTCCCAACTTCAGACCTGAGCCAACGTTGTCATAATGCAATCACTGGTCCGGTGCTGAAGCCTAATGCACCAACCACAGGCCTGCAAGGGCGCTTGACAATCTTTAGGCCGGGCCGGGCCTACCGATACATAATTTTAACCGGGTCGGGGCGGCATTTGCATTTTATTATAGTCTAGAAACTAACTATTAAAATAATTAAATAAATAATAATCGAAGATTCTCCATATATAGCTGAATCAAAAGTGTGAACATGCCTCCGACAGGGATCGAACCTGCAACCTCCAGATCTCCGGTCTGGGATGCTACCAGTTGCACCACAGAGGCCACACAGTTTCTATCCCGCCAGAGTACACATTCACATTTCCAATTCAGCTATTTTTAGATTTCGTAGGCGACGGACGAGGGCGATACTAAGCGCTAACCTGCCGTGCCCGGCTCGGGCGGGATAGAAACTGTGTGGCCTCTGTGGTGCAACTGGTAGCATCCCAGACCGGAGATCTGGAGGTTGCAGGTTCGATCCCTGTCGGAGGCATGTTCACACTTTTGATTCAGCTTTATACGGAGAATCTTCGATTATTATTTATTTAATTATGTTAATACTCCGTAATTCGGGAAATCATCGAATATAACTATTAAAAGGTTTAAAAAACACATTGAAAAACGTAATTAAATCCTTTTAGTTATCACTTTCCAATTATTATTAAATTCAATTCACCATGCCTTGCCTGGCTCGGACTAAATTATATCGGTATGCACTGAGTTGAGTTACTCGATAAATATTAATTAAATAATAACGCTAGTTAGATTTACATTCTTCATAAATTATTTATCTACCCTAAAGTTAATGCCAAAATATACAGCGCGCGCCTAAAGTATGGAATATATTCAGTAAAACTGAAATACAATATTTTTGGAAAAAATCCTCGAACACGTCCATTTTCTTTGTTAAAAATACACATTTTTGTATGAAAGTCGATTTTCAGTCGTCATTTGTTTTTGAGTTATGACGTCATCTATTCTGATTTTAAATGGCAAGCCCCTATTTTAGTTCGTGCTTTTAAGAGATCTTTTCATTGTAGAACTGGCAGTATAAAAATGTTGCCATTTTACATAAAAAATGTTTCGAGTAAATGACAATAGAAGCCGAGAACTTGATATTTAGAGTTTTGCAAAATAACCTTGTTCCAGTGAATTTTTCCAAACAAAACTGATCTTGACCTACCATGTAATACAATATGGTTTCAGCAAGATGGCGCATCTTCGCACTCTACTAGTTTTATTGACAATTGCTTTACGAATAGGTGGATTCGCAGGCGAGGAACAATAGAATAGCTCGTGAGCGAGATGAATGCGCAGAATTAGCCTGGAAAATATCAAAATGTTTATAAAAAAACGGTTAGTGCGGGGATGCGCCGTCTTGCTAAAACCATATTACATTACATGGAAGGTCAAGATCATTGTTGTTCGGAAAAATTGCTACAAGCACTGGAGCAAGGTCTTTCTGCCAAAACTCTAAATATCGGGTTCTCACCTTCAATTGCCATTTACTCGAAAAATGTCTCATGCAAGATGGCAACATTTTTATACTACCAGTTCGACAATGAAAATATCTCTCAAAATCAAGAACAAAGAGAGGGGGTTGTCATTTAAAAACAAAATGACTGACGTCATTACTCGAAAACAAATGACAACTGAAAATTGACTTTCATGCAAAAATGTGTATTTTCATAAAAGAAAATCGAAATGTTCGAGGATTTTTTCCAAAAATGTTTTATTTCGGTTTTACTTAATCTATTCCATACTTTAGGCGCGCACTGTATACAGGGTGTAAACTTTAACAGTAACAAATTCAGTATTTATGAAATGAGAAGTTCCAGAAAAAAATCCTCAGACACGTCGATTTTTGTTTTTTATTGCGCACTTTTTAGCTTCTTTAAAAATAGACATTACTCTCACGTATGACGTCATAGACATTTTTTTTTAATGGAAACCATTTTTCTTTATTTCACTAAATTTGTAGCCCTTTTTATTCTCTTTACGACTGAGTAAAAATATTTTGTTTTTTTGTTTTTTTTTATTTAAGAAATTGAAAAAAATATATTTTTTTAATAAATTTATTTATCAAATGTTCAAAATGAGACAAATTCCACCAAAAATGTTTCAAAATGTAAGGAATGGGTTTTATCACCGATTGGATTTTTGCCAAGAGAGGAACGGTGCTTATTTTGAACATTTGATACATTAAATAAGTTTAAAAAAAATCAATTTCTGAAATAAAAAAAACAAAAAAAAACAAAACATGTTTCCCCAGTCGCAATGAGAATAAATAGGGCTACAAAGTAAAATAAAATAAATGGTTTCAATTAAAAAAAAATGTCTATGACGTCATACGTGAAAGACTAGTGACGTCATACTATTTTTGAAGGCGCTCAAAAGTGCGGAATAAAAAACAATTTTTTTTCAAAATTTATTTCACTAAATTTCATCTGTCCGAGGATTTTTTCTGGAACTTCTCATTTCATAAATACCGAATTTGTTCCAGTTAAAGTTTCCACCCTGTATAACATATAACTTAGGCGATTAGAAATTATTATGAGACTTCAGATTAGGTATGAATTGTTTAATAAGAATATTTTTGAAGGCCGATTGAAACACAAGGCGGTTACCCGATAACCGGATTCGTGGTATTTAATAGGTATAGCTTGTCTACCGAGCCGTGACTGTTTGCGCCTTAGATTTCAAGAGAGGGAGTGTCAGAAACTCATAATTATTCAGCGAGCATCGCGTGAACATTATACAGGGTGTTTCGGAGCTCTGGGAACGGTCAATCATGTGCTTATTTTTCAAAATTTCGAAAAATGTTTTATACAAAAGTTGTGCATAATAGTGAGCTGCACGCCCTAAAAATATTTAAATTTATACATGATGTCTCATAACAAAGTTACAGACCAAACTTATGTTTTTTTGTCATTTTTTAATTATATGGGGCAAATAAAGGTGAGTTACTTCAATACTCCCTATACCTATTGTTTGCCATTTTCGAAATATTTGAAGATTTGTTGAAATGCATGGTCTGGATGAAATTTTATTTTTGCTCCAGTGATTGACGTTGAACGATTAAAATCATTTCAATTATTTGCTTGATTTGCTTATTATGCGGTAGAAAAACCCAACTTATAAAGTTGAATAACTTCGTTTTTTCAAATGGCACACCCTGTATTTAGTAAAATTTTTAAAAACCTACTCATGCGCTCTGGCGCCAACTGCAGGCGTTTTTGGCAATCATAATAATTTATACATAGTTATTAAAAATAGTACAAGGAATTAGATACAGAATAATTTTAGATCTGAATGTTTAAAATTCACTTACAAATCATTTTTGTATTTGAAAATTTTGAAAACTGATTTTAAAATTTTAAAATATTCTAAACAATAACTGGTATCTCGGCAGTCAGACTAAACAGCAGATAGTGGCATGAAAATGCATAGGTTGCATGCATAGGTTGTTAAGCTATGATTGTGATTGTGGCTTTGACAAAAGATTTAATTTTGAATCCCATTTATAAAACACTATCCTTTTAAAACTACCGTTGGTTTTTAAAATAAATCAATTATTGCATTAATTATGTATTCTTAAAAATGTAATTGCCGAATACAAAATTTCATTCCATGAAAATCAATTCTAATTTTGAAAATATATTAATTTACAGGCGAGTTTATCAATCAATTAAGAGACGAGCAGCTGTGACTTGAATATATTTTCAAAACTACTATTTGTTTTAAAATAATGACGTAATGTAATATTTACCCAAATTTTTTTTTACCTTATTCTTTTTTCCAATTTTTGCTTTATCTGTGCGAAGTACGAGATATTTTTTAAGAAATCTAAATTTCAATCCATTTTGAGTCTTTCGAAACGATTCGGACCATTTTTGAAAAATGTCTCTGTGTCTATGCGTAAGCGCTGTATCTCAAAACCCTATTCAAATTTTCAAATGAAACTTTAAACTTAAGCTTTATTTGATAATCCGAAGAATTTAAAAATTTGCCAAAATATTGAAAACCTCAAGCGTGTTTTGTTTCTTCTAAAAAAACTAGAATATATACTGAAGGAAAAAAATGAAACACTTGAAATTCGTGAATCTTCGACCATTTTCAAACCGCCATAACTTGGCGTATTTTCAATAGTTTTTTATGAATCGTTGAGGGAGAAAAACACTGAAGTATCTTCTTTAAAGTCATGCATGCGAACTTAAGCGTAACCCCTTCCGCCTCCCTCTAGCACCCCTGTGAAATTTTTTTTTTTTTTCAGAAAAGCATGTCCAACTTTGACGATGTCTACGGAGTTGGAAACATTTTGTTGACTCGATCCACCATAAAGGCAGTGAAAAACATACGAAAACCTTTATACAAATACAAAGATAACCAAGAACTGCACATCTTTTGTTAATAAATGAATTTCATAAACTCATTATTCCATAAAAATTATAAATATTTTTACATTTTTATGCCAAAATTATGAAACGATACATCAAAAATAAAAATAAAAATTGTAGATAATGCCAGAATAAATATAAAATCAGTTCTTTTTTTAAATATACTGCTTTTTTAGAAAACAAATCACCGAATATGCAAAAAAATCAGAAAAACCCCTTTTATGCCATCAAATGCCGAGAAAGTTACATGATAGCCACATAAACATTTTTACTTTCTCCGTTTGAAGTACGGGAAAGTATTGTGATCCTGAAATTTTGTCATTAAATTTCGTTAAAGAAAAAATCTATTTTAGGTTTCCGATGATTCCGAAAATTTTTGAAAAAAAAATCGTGTTTGCGCGTATTTGTGGCTGTGTGTCTCTAACGCTGTATCTCAAAAACCAGTGAATATTTTCATGTTAAATATAAGAATTTGACAATTTAAACATCTGAAAAACATTTGGTAAATTTTCATTACCTTAATCGTTTCTTGTTTTTCTTTTCGATACTTTTTAAATATGAACATGATTTAAAAAGCAATTTAACAAATGTTGATAAACTGTACATCTTTTATTAACAAATATTTTTCATAAACTCATTGATTAAAAAAATGTTAATTTTGATATTTTTGCTTTATAATTATGAATTTATAATAAATTCAATAAACACAAAATATAAACTGAATACATGAATATTCAATGTCTAGTAGTAAATCCCTAAAGTAATTTTTACAAAAACGAAAAAAACAAAACAAAACCTTGGAATAACTACTTCCCTTAGAGAGATGAGTTAAATAGTTATTTTCCAGTAAAGGTTATAACTACAGAATAACTAGTTATTTAACTAGTTATTTTGTAGTAACTATTATAGGAAAATAACCAATTAACTGATAACTTTAAGTAGTTTAAATAAAAATTTAGTAACCATTATTTAATGTAGCCTCAGAAAACTCTAACAAGGTGTAATAAAATGAATCTTAGATCATAATCAAATTGTTTCTGATTCTAAATGATTATTTTTTGTATATATTTGAGGTTTAATAAAATTAAAAAATTGTAAATCAATTTTTTTTTTCATTATCTACGAGCATTTATCATTTTTTTGTAATTGAAAGTTATGAAGAGGTTTTTAACTTCATTTAATAGTCATGTTAAAATATTGTAAAATCAATAAAATCAGCATTAAATTATTTAAATCTGAAATGTATTATGAATTTTGTAAAGTATAAACGTTATATGTAACCCTAAATTACATGATACACGTTGCTAAATTATTTAACTTCAATTAAAGGTACTTTCCAATCATAAATTATGCACCATTTTAAAATACTTTTTCTTAACATTCGTGTGTGTTTTTGCTTTTTAAACATAAAAAACGGCTGCAGAACAAATATTGTACGTAACACGTTTCAAAAGTGATTTTACGGGACTCCTACTCGCCCTGTAAGATATCACTTACGGAACGTCTAATGCACCACTATTATTTTAACGTGTTCATATCATTAAATTACGAACGTGTTTTTTACGCTTCAGTAACGGGCGTTATTGAACTATTGCGGTGGCTTCGATGTGTCACATGGTTATTTTGTACAATCGGCTAAAAGAGTTACTGTTATTAAGAAGCGATTCGTAGATTCGATAACTGTTACCAGGTAGTGATTTTTTCTCCTTTTATAAAAATAACCTTTGAGGAAAATCACTATTAGTGGAATTTCTCAATAACGGTTACTGTTATTTTTCCACAGTAATGGTTACAAAGTAGAAGTTAGCGAAAATACGTTCATCACTAGCTAATACCACGTCGGATATTTGTGTGTTGTAATAATTTTGTATAAAATTGGTTTGATTGATTGTTTTATGTACAAGCTGTTAAAAAATAATTTACTTTATCCTATAATGTTAACATGCCAATAAATCCTTAGCAACGAGTAAAGTTAAGGTACCTTTAACAGCACGAGTGTTGTTAAGAAATTCTCAACAACACTAGTGTTGTTATATGTATCTTAATGCAACTCGTTGCTATGGAGGTATTGGTAAACAAACATGACTTCGCTTTTTGACGGTTTTCATTAAACATTTTTCAAATTAAAAAAATAGAAATAGGATAAAATAAACCGTGTTACGACACACGTAACTTTATTTGCTTTTACATTACTCGAGAATTTAAAACTTTTCTCTCGTAATGTAAAAACCTTCATAACGTTAAATAAAATAGAAACAACCTTACTTGTTGCAGAAAGTATTAAATAAATTCAAAAAACGAAATATAGCCTGAATATATAAATATTCAACCTGTTCGTAACTCTGCTAGCAAAATTAAGTCTTACTAAGACTATAAACAAATAACTTATTGAAACAACTACTTCCCTGGCTAGTGCCACGCCGGATATTGAATGATACAAAAGAAATTTGCGTTATTACTAGTACTAAGTACTAGTTATATATTCAGGCTATATTTCGTTTTTTGAATTTACTTCATAACGTTACTTGTATCGTAAATTACTATTGTTTTATCCTATAATGTTAACATGCCAATAAATCCTTAGCAACGAGCAACGTCACGGTACCTTTAACAACACTAGTGTTGTTATATTTATCTCAATGCAACTCGTTGCTATGGAGATATTGGCAAACAAACATGATTTCGCTTTCTGACGTTTCCATTAAAAAAAAAAATTGAAAAAAATATAAATAGGATAAAATAAACCATGTTACGACACACGTATTTAATTTGAACTGTTTTAGTACAAAGAGGCGCGTTTACGCAGCCGCTTATTAGTACATTTTTTTAATTTTCGCCAATGTAAAAAATAAAATGGTGAAATTTATGGTAGCGCCACGAAGTCGCACTACAAAGTCGCCAATGTGTAAGAGATC
Source organism: Ocypus olens (assembly GCA_910593695.2). NCBI lineage: Eukaryota > Metazoa > Arthropoda > Insecta > Coleoptera > Staphylinidae > Ocypus > Ocypus olens. Next base: position 28,164,953 of record OU343048.1, on the reverse strand, counting down.
TAAAACTATACCAAGTTTGTAACGTAATCTGTAGGGCGTTTACTGAGTAGATTTAATGCATATGTAAACTAGAGATGGGCGAAATGACTCTTTTTATAAGCGGCCTTTCTGAAGAGTCAGTGGAAAAGAGTCAGCACGGGACTCCCATATGAAAAGTAAATTTCCCCATGAAAAACTAGTGGAGAGCAAAATAAGAAAAAAGGTCTTCAGCTCCAAAAATTTTGGGAAAAACGTTTTAAAAAGAGAAGACGTATCATGAAGTGAAGAGCTAAAATAATGAAAAGAAGTCGACTCATTATTAAAGAAAAAGGGCTACAAAAAAAGGTCATAACCTTTAAGTAAAAAGAAAATTCCAATTTAATCTGAAAACATACTGGAAAGCATAAAATAAAGTCTCCACTTCCACAATTTCAAAATTTACCCCGAAAACAAACTGGACAGCAAAAAAAAAAGTTTTCACTTCCAAAATTGTTTTCATGACTCAAAAAGACCTCCGCGACTCACTTCCCTTTGAGCCGACACACTCATGAGTTACCCATCTCTAAAGGTAAACTACAGTCGGTCCCGATGCGCCCAAAATCGAGTATCCGGACTCGGCGGATATTTCTCTGAAAAATGACTCGAGAAAAGGAGTAAATTAGACGTATGAAAATAGTAAATTACGTAACAAGTTCCGAAACGAGAATGAGTAGAAAGTTTCCAGGACGGACTGTAGGCTAATCCTGAAATCCTGCGAGTCCCGTAAAATCACTTTTGGAACGTGTTACGTACAATATTTTTTATGCGAAAAAAGCAAAAACACACATGTTATATGACAAGCGCTGTCATAATTAAATACGAAGTTGATGTTATTGTCAAGGCCGCCTACGTATATACCCAAAATCGTCCCGAAAGTAACAAAAATCGTCCCGAAAGTAAAGAAATCGTTACGAAAGTAAAACAAAATCGTCCCAAAAATAACTACTTTCGGTACGATTTATGTAAAGTGGTACTTTCGAGTTTTATTTTTAGGACGGCTGCAGAAGAATTATTTGTTTACGATCGAAATGAGAAGTGGAGATTTAAATGAATCCCAAAACAGATCGGCTCATTCTTCCTTTATTCTCTTTGTCACATTGATAACAACATGATTAACTTGCTAATATCAATCTCTTACTTAGAAATACTTTGAGTCCATAACAAGAATGAGTAAATGGAGGCGAGTCCGTAACTGGAACGACTGTTAGTGTTCCATATAACAAAAGCGACCATAAGAATGAGTCCGTAAAAGGACTGTTACTTTTTAACATAACAGTAGCGACTGCTATACGGGTGGCCCATCTATCGGTTGCTTTTTGAACTATCGATTATTTCGGCTTTGACAGCTCGAATGGCTTTGCCAATGTGTCAAATATTTAGTAAAAGGTTTGCGGATCACGAAATGGTTAAGTTTACGCTCGAAGAAAATTGGGAATATTGAAAACTTACTTCCAAAATGGTGAGTCTTCAACCGAAACTGCAAGAAAAATGCGCACAAAATTCGGGAAAAATAAAGCGCCTTCCAGGAAGTTTGTGGATAAATTTGTGAAGCGTGCGCGTGAAAGTGGCAATGGACAAAGAAACGCGTTCCCGTGCTCGTCCAGTGCGCTCAATCGAAAATATTGCTGCTGTTGTCGAAAGTGTAAGTGACAATCCATCAACATCAACTCGACACCGCTCGCAGGAATTGAACATTTCTCGTCCCTTCAAAGAATTTTGACGAAAGACCTCGGTTTGAAGCCATACAAAATTCAATTGGTGCAAGAGCTGAAGCCGCACGACCATCCGATGCGATTTCGGTTCGCACAATGGGCCGAAGAACGCTTGATGGAAGATGAGCATTTTTATCGAAAAATCATCTTTTGAGATGAAGCTCATTTCCACCTCGGTGGTTATGTCAATAAGGAAAACTGCCGCATTTGGGGCTCAGAAAATCCACACGTAATCATGGAAAAGTCACTGCACCCACAACGAGTGACTGGTGCGGTATGTGGTCCGGCGGCATCATTGATCCGTTTTTCTTAAAAAAACGAAGCAGCAGCCGCCGTAACCGCCAATGGTGAGCGCTATCGCATTGCAATGGAAGAGGAAGACATCGGCGGCATTTGGTTCCAGCAGGACGGCGCCACGTGCCACACAGCCAACGTTACAGTCGAACTTTTGCGCGGTACGTTCGAAAATCGCATGATTAGCCGAAACGGCGATGTCAATTGGCCGTCTCGTAGCTGCGATTTGACCCAGTTGGACTATTTTTTGTGGGGAGCCGTCAAGGATAAGTGCTACGCCAATCATCCAGAGACGATTGGCGACCTAAAGCACGAGATTGAAGTCGCCATTACAGCCATTGAGGGCCACACCATCGAAAATGTCATGAAAAATTACGTCGACAGAATGGGCTACTGCAAAGCCAGCCGGGGCAGCCATATGAATGAAGTGGTCTTCCACTATTAAACCGCAATTTTGGGGCTATTCAATAACAAAAAAATAATTGAAAAATATCCACCCGTCTTTTTTTATAGCAATTTTAAAATGCAACTTTTTCCTGGGACACCCTATAGTTCCGCATAAGAGGCTGTTGCGAAATAACAGGTGCAGGTTACTATTCCACGTCAACTCGGAACTGTTCCGAAATAACAGGTGCAGGTATTTTCCACCACCCCTATGATACAACATTATTTGATCTAATACTTTAGAGTTCACGTTTTGAGCATTTTTTTAGTTCACACTTGTGGTGGTCTAAACTGGTAGTTTGGTATATTGATTGAGTTATGTAGATGGGCATTGAGAGGGTTGTGCAGAAGGTCATTGAGGTGTCTTTTGCGGGTTAATATAAGTAAATAGAACGTTTCTGCTATTAATAACTTATTTTTTACTATGGAAAGAGATTTGAAGCATAGGGTATGTCTATACTTTATCAAAGGTCTTTAAATCATTTTATAATGGTTGCTGTTTTAGTGCTAATGTCCATTTCATTATACGGAAACCGTCTGAAATATTTTGCTATTTTGTTTGCCATTTAAAGGAAAAATTTGGTTATGTTTAAAAAGAATATCACCTGCTTTATTATATTGTTGAGTCCAAAATACGATTTTGACAAGCCAATACTATTAATATATATATAAATCATCTTTATTAAAGAATTCATACATTTAGTATATGATATAAACAAATCTTGCTTAACTATAATGATTAAATGTGTAAAGATTCTTTATTGGCTATCGACTACTATTAATATTATTCATGGATTTGAGTTCGGTACATATCTTGCATTAAACTAATTCAAAATTACATACATTGTATATTATATTTAAAAATATTGCCGGTTATAGCAATAACATATTGTTTCGGCTGAATATTATTAATACACATCAATATTCGCAGAATCTGTGTTTAGCAATTAATTTGCAATCTGAGCATCGACGTCAGTTGTTTTGCAAATTACAACGCACGTTACAGTAAATTAATATCAAGCAAATTAACTTCGTCAGCGCATTGTTTATCATTATTATTAGTCAATAATTTAATATTATATCCAAATAGAACATACCGTTCATCATTATTAGAAAATACGTTGACACGAAGATTATAGTTAATAATAAACGAACAGAAAGGTTTGGAATATGATAATAATTACGCACTTAAATTTGCTGGGTGATCAATATTGCAAACTCTTAAATTGTTGCAGACAAGATTAAAAAATTACGAAATATTCGTCGTACAAAGACTACAAAAGAAGTGAATTTAATTAATAAAAATTCTTATTCTTATCACTAATAAAGGTACTTTCATAATCAAAAGTCAAAAAATGTTGCGGGCACTCCTTCAACCCAAAAAAAAATAATTTCTTCTAAGTCGCAGAAATCCACATTTCGGGATATTAATCTTGATTTTTGAGTTTGCAATCAGAATTTTTATTTAGTTATGGCTGATTGCAAACTTTGTCAAAAATCGAGATTTATATCGCGAGGTGTGGATTTCTGCGACGGAGAAATTATTTTTTTCTGGATTGAAGGAGTACCCATAACGTTTTCTTTGACTTTTGATTATGAAAGTACCTTTATCAGTGATAAGAATAAGAATTTTTATTTAGTTATGGCTAAATGCAAACTTTGTCAAAAATCGAGATTTATACAGATAATTTTTATTTTGTTGAAGGAGTTTTTTGACTCTTGATTATTAAAGTACTTGTATTAGTGATAAGAATAAGCATTTTTATTTATTGATGGCAGATTGCAAACTTGGAAAAAAAAAACTTTTTTGAAAGGGGTGAAAAAATATAAAGGGTTAAAATTAAGGGTTGATTCTTTTTGTGTTATTAATATAGACCTTCCCTAATGGTATGGTTTACTTTTTTTCGAATTGCTTTTCTTTTCTCCGAGATATGAATTTTTAAAATCTATTGCTGGATCTATTGCTAACTACACACCCGTATACAATAATAATTGTACACTAAAATAAATTTGCGCTATTGTTTGTAACCACCAAATCGCAACATTAGCTACATATAGTTTTACAATAAACCATGATTAATGAATTTATAAGCAGGGTCATACAATTTTACTTATTACCATAGTTAATATTTAGGACACGATACAAAATTAACAAAGGGAATGCGTTACGAGCTTGTTTAGTGAGAGCTATGCAATACCCTAATTAATTATTGAAAACTGTATTGTAACTTTAATTCAATATTATTAAAGGGTTTTGCAAATATTGCATATATACAAGGTGCTGTAAAAATGGCGGATTAACTCAATGGTACGTTGTCGAGGATTACTTCGAGAGTATGGAAAAAATAATGAAAAAAATCGGTATTGTATTTTTTCGAAGATGTGAAGACTTTAGTGTAAATTATTTTATTGCTTAAAATCTGCATAACATTAATTATTTACACTCCAGCTCATCAAATAATTTTTTTCAGAGATACATACATTTATGCTTGTCAATATAATATACAATTGGTATTTTCAAATGCGATAATTTAAATGTTAAATAATTGATTTTCGCATTCAAATAAATCTACTGATGCCAGGTTTTTTGAATGGGAAAATCAATTATTTAACATTCAAATTATAGCATCGAAGTAATCCTCGGTAACGTACCATTGCGTTAATCAACCATTTTTCCAGCACCCAGTATATATTCTAGTTTGTATATTTAGAAAATTTTCTGAATACAACTTATAATCACTTATTAACTGATATGAATTATTCTTCAAATGATCGGCATCGGTTATAGGAGAATACCATTTGTTTACCTCATTATCGACTTAAAACCTTGTATGTAATTCGATTTCGTCGTTTTCGAACTTTTGAATTAAAATATTAAAATAATTCGACCTTTATTTAACCAAAGATTTATCAGGTTTAATATTAAACTGCAACCTACACATGTGACACGAAAATTAGTAACTTAAATTAACTAAAAACACCTTATATAAACCAACTTAAGAGATATATTTCTTTTAAAGAGATTTCTTTTAAAAATATTTTCTGGTCCAGGATATTAAAAATACGTCATTTTTTCCCGTCAATTTAAACACACTCTGTATACAAGCTTTGATTATTAAAAATCAACCTACTTTTTAATAATCACTTGAAAATGTGCCATTCTTGTTTTGATTCTGGTTTAGTGCAAATATGAAAAGCCAAACGGTATTCATTATATAATGATTGAATATTTCATATTTCATGAAAGTTAATATTTATAAATTACATGTGCCAGCTTTATAGCATACAGTATTTACAATTTATTTTCTATAAATAAATAAAATAATTTTAAATCATAATTAAATCCACAAATTTTAATCAAAAACACTCGTCCAAACTGCGTAAATATTCAGTGATCGCACATAATTAATAAACAATAAACACGGTTTACTGAATGGATCAACAACGAATTGAAATTTTTTAACTAATAATATATATTCGACAGTAAAATGTGGTGAATAGTGTGACCGAGGTGAAACCATTGAGTTCACAGTTAAAACGAAAAAAACATCGGTGGTTGGTTGGATTGGATGTAAATGTGTAAAGTTAATTACAATATTAATTCCAACATTAAAGCAAATTTAAATGTTAATTATAAATCAGAACTGATTCATGTTATTATTTTATAACATAATTGTTATGCCGAACTATTTCCTCCGCTTATTATCCAATGCCCGGCGTATTCACCATTTATACATCCGGATTTATGATACCTACTGATCATTATTTAATAGAGTACATAATATTTTATACCGATAATACTTTAAGTTTATTGTTCGCTAACAATTTAACGCGCACGAAAAAGAAGCCTTAGATAAATTCACAATTTTCGTATAAAAATATTTGTTTAAGTATGCTACACTTTTAATAAAGAAGTTTTTTTCATGATCCCGAGTGTTGATATTTCTGCATAATCGAAAAACTTCAATAAGAAGACGGGCAAGTTTTCTAAACTACTTTATAAGTCTCAGTTGCTTCAAAACTTATTAACTACTTTCTATTGAAATTTTTAGATGGAAGTATCCTATTAAACTGTTGATAGTTGTGCCGTAAATACACATACGTGAAATTGTTCGGGCATGCAAGCAGACAGTTACGTAAGACACTTAAGATATAAAACGTATTCATTTCTTAATACAGCCCAGTAAATGAAATGGTTTCAGAAACTTTTTTTCTAGAACCAATTCTGCACTTTTTAGGCTATTAGTGCAGAAGCTGTGACGTCATCAAACATTTTTTTTAAATAAAGACATTATTTTATTATGACATTTAAAAGACCATTACTACATTATATTTGAATATTGTATGAAGTATAATGTATCTCCCTTAGAATCTCACGACATATAAACTAAATAAATCAGCACAAAAGAAATTTAAAAAAAAACTACCGTATTGCAGATGCATTAAATAAATTTAATATGTAACGTTGTGGGAGTTGTCGACAAAGCTCAACTAATGACTCTGCCACTTAGTACGTTACATTAGAATTACGGTATGATATAAAATAACTGCTTATCCTTCTTTTGCTGGTTTATTATGACTAAGAAAACACGTACAAATTAAATTAGGTCCTTTCAGTCTCTGATATTTTTTTATTATCCTTATTTTTCTTGTTTGAGCTCCTATGCTCAAGTTGTCCCCACATCACCCCCCGTCTAAGAAAAACCAAAACGAGAAGAAACACAAGAAAAAGAGACGTGTTTTTTTAAAGGAGAAGATGTAGAGGCGCTACTTTCAGATTTCAAATTGGAACGCGGAAATAAATGAGGATGTGAGGTGTTTGTTGTATTTTTCATAGAAGTTGCTGAAATATTATAAATAAATGCGGGTTTTAAACAATCTATGGAAATGGTGTCTTGTTTACCGTCAATAGTGATCGTAAAAAATTTGGATTTTTTTGGACTTAAAATCTTGTAGGATGGATGTGCAATGTTGCGAATGCTATCACGATGAATAAAAACATGTGTACATGTGGACAAATCAGGGAGAGTAAAAGACTTGCGACTATGGTAGCGAACAGTGGCAGGACTAAGGACACGTAGATTGTCCCTCAAGTCATCAAGAAATTTTGAGCCAGAAGGATTATTTTTGATTGCGGAATTTATAAAAAAAGAAAATCGCCCGGCAAGCGTAAAGTCTTACCATAGACGAACTCTGCAGCCGTGGCCGAAAGAGATGATTTGAAAGTTGTCCGAATGCCTAAAAGAATTAGTGGGAGGTGAGTTACCCAGTTCTTCGGATCGTTGCTCATTCGGATCGAGTCTTTAATTTGTCGATTGAGTTGCTCTACCAAACCGTTACATTGCGGTTGTGGATTTGTGTGAAATTCTGAAAGTCTTGCAGAATTCCTTTCAGATGTTGGACTGGAACTGCCGACCTCGGTCAGTGATGACCGTCGATGGCGTTCCAAAGCGTGCAATCCAACTGCTCAAAAAGGCATTGGAAATGGAAACTGCAGTAATTTCGGAAAGAGGTAAAGCTTCTGGCCAACGCGTAAAGCGATCGATGCAGACCATGATGTCGATGTGGACGTCAGTGAAACGGCCATCTGGGTCCGGAAATTTAGCAACGGGTAAATTAGTTCTGGCAGCTTAAACAAGATTTGACAAATTGTGCCATATCGTGGTTCATCGGTGGCCACACGTAACGTGCTCTTACGAGGCGTTTCATTGCACGAACGCCAGGGTGCGTGGGCTCATGCAAATAAATACTCAATATAGAATAAAAGTATAAATATTCAACCTATATTTCGCGTTTATTTTTACAAACAAAATAATTTAAAATATTACTTGTACAAGATAAGTATATGATAATAAGCTTAAGGCTATGTTTTAAAATCATAGCCTATAAAAGCATGTTTTCTAGTCGAAATTGGTATCCTGCAAACTGTATTAATTACATGCAGTTGGCATCATATGGAATTTAAAGTTTTTATTCGTTTGTAGGAAGACAAAGATGACTAAACCAGTGATAATCCACAATTGAGGCTGAATATATGGTTGATATTTCCGCTGCTGCAATGATGACATTCGTAAATTATTTACATATGTTTTAAAATTAAATACTTTTTTGATATCGTGGCTTTATTTTCAGTTTTCTGGCACGTGTTACTAAAGGTGTGCAAACTTGATACGAAATAAAGTTTGACAAGCAAGAAGATTTCCAGCCATTATATGGTCAATGCCTCTCAAATACGACATTATTAGGCAAAAGCCGCAAATATTGCTACAACTGATTTCAAAAGCGTAATCGCCTTGGCATGATGCCAGAATCTTTCGGCCCTTAGTAAACGATAGTGCTGATTACTGAAAAACAAATGACAATCGGGGGTTTCTGTTGACACTGAAATTTTTTTTTCAACATTGTAGAACGTTAGAAGCAGTCAAATTAGGTGTTATCGAGTTATCGAGAAAATTTGAAATTTGTTTTTTTTTATGTGCCAATGTCTTGAGTAGAGAGGGATGTTATCATCCTCCCTATCGGCCCATAATATTGCATGTTTTCAAGCCATCTAATGTGGCAACGTTATAGTCAGCATTGTCAAATAGAGCAAAAAATTTTTGAAATTAAAAAAGATCCCTCACTTCCACAAAATGTTTCATGACTAAAACGGAACTACAACTTCCCAAAGGAGTCTCTGGACTACGAGAGTTAGTTCTTAATTACCCATCTCTATTATCAAACAGACTGGCCGAATACACCTTGCAGTATAGGTTGTTGAGGATTGCGGATGGCAGATACCTCCAACATTTGATCATCGTTACATAAAGCACTGAATCAGAAATTTTCTAATTCTAATTACAACAACCATGAACCCGAACGAATACTTCTCGATCCCCGAAAAATCTTTCGGCTGGGCTGGGATTCGAACCCACACGGCACGCGGTGCAACCGGCACAAGCGCTCACCTGTACCCACTACACCAACAGGCCGCCCTAAGATAGTGTTAACAACTTGAAAACAAATGACAATCGGGAGTTTTTGTTTTTTTTGTTGACACTGAAAAAAAAGTGTTTCAACTACAAACTTTAGAAGCAGTCACATTAGGTGTCATCGAGCTATTGAAAAAAAATTAAATCACCAAATTTGATTTTTTTTTTCAAAATATACTCCTAATGTACCAATATCTTTAGCAGAGGGGGCTGTTCTCTTCTCTCTATCGGTTCATGCAATTTAATGTCATTACATAAGGCACTGAATTCCAAATTTGCTATACTCCATCTACTCATAGATTAAACTTTTTTGATATCTTTAGTGACAAACACTAAAAAATGATAAGTACCAACACGTCTATGAGAGAAATGTAATTTTGCAGAAAGTTAGGTTGGTACCAATAAATTCATACGCGACGTCACCAATGGACACATTATCGACAGTTTGTTATTGTTCTCGATTTCCGTCAAGGAGAACGTTCGAAATGATGTGACGAACTACACATCGACGCAGTAAGATTCTTAAGTGCTATTTTCATAAATAAAGTTTTGTAAGTACTTACTTATTCACTCAAGTTGTCAAAAAGTCTAATCTATGAGTAGACGGAGTATAGTAAGTTCGCCAAGCCCTAAGCGCTAAATTTTCGATGTATGAAGGCAATACCATGCAAGCAAAAGAACAAGAGCGAAAAGCATGGGAAAGAGACTCTCCTCCTTGCTTTTGCTTAATCACGGCTCTTTGAACTTGAAAGTGCTTCCAAGAAAACAGAAAGAGTGTATTCTGCCTTATTAAGGAAACTATCACTTGCGGGATAATGACTAGTGTCGAACTAGAGATGGGTGAAATGACTCTTTTTAGTGAGACAGCTCAGCTTTCGGAATCAGTGAGTGACTTCCATGTGAAAAGTGAATTTACCCTTGAAACCATAGCCGAGAGCAAAAAAAGGTTCTCAATTCGAAAATTTGTCTTCTTCCTTCCGCAGTTCTTCCGCTCAAACTGCTATCATACCACGATTCGTCCAAAATTTAGTAACCCACTTCATGAAAGCAAGTGCTGGGATTACAACTGGGTGATTATTAAACAATTACCATATGTCTCCTTCAGATTATCTTTCATTGTTTTAACTGACAGCTTTCCCCTGTAATTGCATCCATCACTATATTCAGGGAAAAGTGACGGTCATTTTCGAAATTGCGAAAAATATAGATCTCTTCCATAGTATTTACCACATCAATGTTTATCTGGAAAATGCTATGGAAGAGATTTACACTTTTCACAATGTCAAAGAGATGACCGACAGGGTGAAAATAATTTTTTGCAGCAGTTGTCATGCTAAATCGCACCAGGTGCAACCAAATCACCAGATACGTATAGGTATTTCCTTTTGAAATGAAGCCCCCTGAAGCAAACATAAACTAGCTTAACATGACACTAACACTAAAAAGCCGATCTGGAACATAAACCAGCCCGTCGACTCTTCATGAATTAATTTTTACTTTCTCCGTTACGAAGTACGAGAAAGTATTATGATCGTGATTTTTTTTCAAATTTTTTTTTTACGGAGATATCCTGTAATTTCTGAAAAAAAATTGTTATGTGGCCATCATGTTACTTTCTCCGACTTGGTGGTATCTTTTATATTTACGCTTTCATGGTTTATTTTCAATTCAAATCATGTTTTAAATTTACATACAGCGTTTTGAAGAATCGGATGAAACTGACGTTTAAAACGTCAATTTTATGAAAGATGAAAATGACAAATTATACTTTAAATTCTAATAGTCAGTTTACTTAAAAACCAAAGAGATTTCGAAAAATACTTATTCTTTATAAGTTGTTCATTTTGGCATTCTTTGCAATTAATATTAAAATAAACTTGCTGTAACTATTATTGTTTCATAATTATAAACCAAAAATGACAAAAAATAATAACTTGTTAATAATTATTATTTTTCAAAAACCAGACATTTTACGAAAAATATTTTCAAACAAAAGATGTTAATTTCTCTGTTGTCTTCAAGTTTTGTTTAAGTGCTTGTATAGTATTTTTCATATTTAAAAAAATATCGGAGAAAAACAAAAAACGGTTAAGGTAAACGCCCACTTCCGGTGTATGAAATTTTACCAAAAGCATTTCAGTTCTTTGGATTATCAAATAAGGCTAATGTTCAAAGTTTAATGTTAATTGATGTAGTAGTTTTTAGGCATTTTAATTTATATCGCTCGTCTGCGACATAACCTAAAATTGTGGCACGTAAGTTGAGTTTAATAGTCTGTTTACTCAGAAACCAAAGAGATTTCGAAAAAACTTATTCGTTATAAGTTGTTCAATTTTGCATTCTTTACAATTATGAATTATGTAAATTTGCTGTAACTATTATCGTTTCATAATTATAAACCAAAAATGAAAAAAAAAAATATATTTTTTTCTCCAATAAAAATGATTTTATGAAAAATATTTTCAAACAAAACATATTCATTTTTTCGTTGTCTTCAAAATTTAGTTGAATGTTTTCGTAAAATTTTCCATATTTAAAAAAATATTGGAAAAAAAACAAAAAACGGTTAAGGTAAACACCCACTTCCGGCATACAGAATTTTACCAAAAGCTTTTCAGTTCTTTGAACTGTCAAATAAAGCTTATGTTCAAAGTTGCATGTTAATTGTTCTATTAGTTGTTGAGATACAGCGCGCAGACACACAGCTACAGAAACACACACACACACACAAATTTTTTTTTCCAGAAATTGTTGAAATGGCATCTCGGGATCCCAAAACGGATATTTCCGTAAAAAAAATTTTGAAAAAAAAATCACGATCAATATACTTTCTCGTACTTTGTAACGGAGAAAGTAAAAATTTGTGTCTGTGTGTGTGTGTGTGTGTGTATGCCTGCCTGTGCGCGCTGTATCTCAAAAACTAATACAGCAATTGATATGACACTTTGAACATTTATCTTATTTGATAATCTGAAGAATTGAAAAGCTGTTGGTAAAATTTCGTACACCGGAAGTGGGCGTTTACCTTAACTGTTTTTTGTTTTTTGCCAATATTTTCTTGAATATAAAAAATATTACAAAAACATTTAAACAAACTTTGAAGACAACAAAGAAATGAACATCTTTTGCTTGAAAACATTTTTCATAAAATGATTCTTATTCGAGAAAAAAATTTATTATCATTTTTTTAATTTTTGGTTTATAATTATAATACGATAATAGTTGCAGCAAATGTATGTTAATAATAATTGTAGAAAATGCTGAAATGAATAAGTTATAAAGAATAAGTTTTCTTCGAAATCCCTTTAGTTTTTGAGTAAACTAAGTTTTTGAATTTGAAGTATAATTTTTCCTGATTGAGGTTGGCGGCACAGTGTGATATTAACTAAGTAAAAGTGTGTTTTATTAAATTATAATTTTTCCATTTTTCATAATTTTGACGTTTTAAACGTCAGTTTCATCCGCTAGATGTACATTTAAAATATGATTTCAATTGAAAATAAACCATGTAAATATAAATGATACCATCAAGTCGGAGAAAGTAACATGATGGCTACATCACCATTTTTTTACCAGGAATATAAATTTCTATTTCAATAATCTAAAACACATAAATTCGCACTATTAATATGAACAGAGAATACTCGTAATTAATGGTAAAATGTAATTCAAAATTATGATCAATCTATGATTTTTTTTTGTTTGTCTCAACAAATGCTTTTAGGTTTTTAATTTTTTTTTTACTTTTCTTAGGTATTTTGTCGAAGTAGATTTCACAAAGCCATGTCAAACTATATAGTTTTAGCGAATGAGTCACGGACACAGAAAGTTTTTAAATTAAATAATAAACTTTCCACGCCCTTTCAAATTTTAACTTTATATTTAGGAATTATAAAGAAAAGACGTAAACATCCGCTGTGATTTTAAGCGAAATAAACCTGCTCCTGTAGGGCTCTTGTGCATATTATGCTTGTGTTTGAAACCATTTACTACGAGGGAAAATGCAATAAACTCTAGTCCTGAGTAAATATGAAAACTTTTAAAGCTAATAGCTTCTTAACTCGTAAACCTACGCACTATATAAGACCATTTTTGTCGGAAATATTTTTATATATGTTTTGCTACGAGTAATAGTTTTTGATATGAGCAAGAAACTAAAAAAACACTTTTAAACCACAAGGACTTTTTAATTTCTTTAAACTTAGGCATCAAGGAACAACTACGCGAATTTTCAATAATAATAAACTCCTAGATGTATTTCTGTCGATTGGCTTTTTGTGTCTAATTTAATTGGGCTACAATGGATTATAATTTGAATTTGATTTCTTTTCAATCCATTAAGTTGTTACTTTCTATAGTCTGTTCATATCCAAGAGGCAGTTAGTGTAAACACAATCACGTGAACTTTGAGATTGCACAGGGTCGCACAGTACCGCGCGCGCCCACTTAAAAAATGCACGGTGAGCTCTGCAGTCAACGGGCACAAAATACAAAGTGAATCCGGCGAGAACTCCACGAGCAGCCGGCGTTTTTTACACTTACTGCCTCTTGGATATGAACAGAGTTTAGACTACAGTAAAACTCACTTCATTCAAGCTCGGCCCGGCCCGGTTTAAATTATACCCAGCCAGACCCGTAAATTGAAAGATGAAGGCTGGGCCCAGTCTAGGCCTCTGGTCACAACCATTCTCTTAATTAAACATTTTTAATTCTAACTTTAAAGTGAAATAAACGTTTAAAATTCGTATACGCAAATGCGTCAATATTATTTCATTGCTTATTTAATTATCAAAAATTTTACCTCAACATTAAATATTTAAGTAATCCCAGCGACTAACATTTTCTTCTGCTTTGTTAAATGTGACAATGTCAGTTTGCGGAATTAAAAGTGAAGATTTGCGTCCGTCGAGTTTTGTTGGGGAAGTCTAGTTTCGGAACTAATTTAACTAAAATTAGGTGTCTGACGGGTTCTTTCGAATGCAAGAGAGGAGTTCTAGAGTGTGCAACGCGGAAAGTTTTCGTTCTTTTTTCCGGAAAGTTCATATGAAACGTTCTTTAGCAAGTAGGTAAATGGTATTAAGAGCGAGACTGCACTGCTTAAATTTTCCTCGAAACTGGCCAGGATTTAACGTACGAATAACCTATTTAGCTCGTAAAAAAATCCTTGATAGTCTGACGTACTGGAATGGAGTTATTTTAACAATTGTAATTTAAATGTAAATTATAATACAAAATTAATTAATCTGCTACAATATCTTGATTCTTCGCAAACACACTAGGTCCTTATTAAGGATAGTATTATGAAATAGAAATTCTACCTTTCGTACCAAATAAAAATTGAATTAAGAAACAATTTCGAAAAAGAAATTTATCCAAACAATAAAGAGGATGTTTTGAAAAATTCCCTTTAACCATCATATCCTCTCTCTGTATTATTTACGCAGAGATACAAACATCAACCCTAAATTTAAAAACACAAAATTCCATTTTTTTTTTTTTTTTTGGCGTTATGCCTGGCTTTGGTGCTATGACCATTAGCCATCATCTACATTGTATTTGTTTTAAGTTATAAATTAAATGAATAAATGAACAAATGATTAATGAAAGACATATACAAACAACCACGGACCAGAACGAATACTTCTCGACAGAAAAGTCTTTCGTCCCGGCTGGGAATCGAACCCACACGGCCGCGGTGCAGCCGGCTCAAGCGCTCGCCTGTACCCACTACACCAACGGGCCGCCCCAAATTCCATTTCATATCATCATATTAGTAATAAATCTCAAACTGACTAACGCGATAAGAAGGACAAATCTACGAAGAAAGATCTTTGGTCGATAGCCATTTAACAGGCTAATGGCTAAGAATAATAGCATTGATTTAGTTATATACTATTGTAAAATTATTAATCTGTTAATAAAGATATGACAAACTCCTAAACGCAAGAGCCCCAAAGTTCGGGATCTCAAAAACTATAAAAGGTAGAGCGTTGAAATTTTCACGAAACATCACAAATAATTCAAGAACAGGACTATTAAAATTTGAACCCCCTCCGACCACCCTTTCAAAAAAGGGTTGCCAACCCCTCAATATTTTTTTTTGTTTATAATATAGATTTTTTCCTATAGGCCTCGGGCTTCTCTTGGCGACCGTGAAATTTTGATTTTCCAAGTCACCCCTAGACTCCGGGGTGAATTTTTGAAAATCGATTCGCCAAACCTATCTCCTCTCAGGATTTTTGAGTTGGAGGATTCAAATATGGCTCCAAAAATCCCAAATATATTGGTACATAATAGTTGCTTCTGTTTTGGAAGTGCTCTTCTCCGTTCGCGAGCTACAACCCTTTCTCTGCGGAGGGTGCTTTTTTCGTGCTTCAGTTTTGTAGAACTACCTCCCCTCTACATTTTATGTTTCTTACGAATTTTCGATTCCAACCCTTGAGGAGTAATTCAAAGAAAACTTCCCTCCATTTCAATAAAAAAATTCTAGAGCGGCCATTTTTAATCCGACGCAAAATATTTAAACATTGCATTTTGCATCGAAAAGGTAAGAGCTATATTTTTCGTAGGGCACACCGTTTACGATCTACGGCCGATTTTTTATTGATTTTCGGGAATTTTTTGAAGAATTTTTCGATTTTTTTTTTTAAATACGGCAACGGCATATCAGTCGTCTATTTAATCCGTATCAAAGATCCCCATAAAGTTTTTGGATCCGATTTGTAGTTTTCGAGATATGACGTTGTAAACGGAAGGGAAATGTGAAATTCAGTAGCGGCGCACGACGTACTGTCAAAAAATGACGTTCGCCGTGTATGTTTATATACCTTTAATTTATTAACGATAAATAACGAAATCGTAACGAGCCGTGTTGGCGCAATGGAAACGCGGACGCTTTATAATAAATAGGAAGGTCCGCGGTTCAAATTTCGATGGTTTACATATTTTCTTTTTTATATATCCGTGTGTATTTAAAAACGTATATTGCCGGTAAATATTTTTTATCGTTATTGAATGATTTTTTTTCTTTTTAAATCACGAATCTAACGACGGATTCCCTGTGTTCGTTTTACTTCTTTCTACGACGTGTTTTTTTCTATTTAAATTGAAAATTTGAAACTTTTTGGGTTGATGGAAAATATGGCGAGCCTTAATTGGTAATTTGTTCAAAAAATTTAAAACACCCCCTAGCCTTCCAGAGCGCGTCATTTGGCCGGGCCCAAGGGTTCGTTTCTCTTCTTTTAAGGACGTATTTTTTTCTTTTCAAGTCGAAAAGCTGAAACTTTCAGGGATCGCAGAAGATATGTTTTTAAATGTTTGGAACTACCCTTACGCTACATTTGCACCTCTTAGCTTCGTTCTTATTCTTTCAAGGACGTATTTTTTTCTCTTAAAGTCGAAAAGTTGAATCTTTCAGGGATGGCTGAAGATACTTTTTCAAAATTTGTGGAACCATCCGTACGCTCCATTTGCACCCCTAGGGTTCGTGTTCTTTTTATTTTCAAGTCGGAAAGCTCAAAACTTTTAGGGATCGCATAGGATACAACTGGTTTAAAAAAATTAAAAAAATAAAAAATTAAATAAAAAATTAAAAATGTACTATGTAAAATGAAATACGAAAAAGTAAAATGTAAAATGAAAACTGTCATATGCAGGACCGTCTTCTCTACGATTTACGGTGATTTTTTAACTCGACATTCCCAAAATTCCTCAGCGGGGGTGTAGAAGGGAAAAATTGAATTCAACTCAAATGCCAAATTTTGTAATAGCCATTGAAACCAAATCGAAAACATGTACAAAATTTTTACATAAAGTGCATACTTTTTAAAATACTGATTTCCCCAATTTCAAACTGCCTAAAACGATGTAAAAGCATGTTTTATTTTTTTGCACCCCTTTCTGCCCTGCCGATGGAGATGTCCTGTTTAGGCAATGTGGCAGCGATGACGGCGTACGGATTGAGCAAATTTGATCGTCAGAATAATCCTCCCTGTGGTCTTGAGGGCCTTCTTAAAAATTAGAGGAAAAAAAATCGAACAGCCTTCCCAGTATATCCTGGATGATTTAAACCTTTTTTATCTTCTTCATGAGAGACAGCTCTATAATATTTGTACTTTAATTTTTTTCGATTTTTTTTATCGTTCGCGAGTTATGATTTTTTTTAAATGTCAGGGCACCATATTTGTCATTTTTTATGAGTCGGAAAAATTTGAGTGAAAATCGCATGACATGGATTCGGCAGAAATTTTCACCAAAGATACCTTTCACCAGAAGGGGCACTACGTGACAAGTATTTCATCTTTGGGGGTCCCCGTCACGGGGGACCGGCCTTAAAAGTGAGTGATTCAAGATTATTTTTTGGGAGTCTTCATGCCTTCAGTTTTACCTTTGAAGAGTAGAGTCTGTCAAAGCTCCAGTATATTCACAAAGTTTTTCCTTACAATATTTATGTTGGAACATTTTTTTATTTGTTGCTCCCTTAACGAGATACGATTTTTCAAATATTCACCAAATTGTTTCTACCTGTTTTCAAGTTCCTTTTAGGGACGTATTTTTCCTATTCAAATTGAAGAGCTGAAATGTTTAAAGTTCGCATATCAGCGGAGCCGTCGTTCGTCACCAGTTAATTTTCTTAATTTTATATTTCACTATTTCACATAAAGAACACAATTTCACATACAGCAACTTAAGATTGAAAAACTAGTATATGTTTATGTCTACTCGTATCAAGAGGATGAAAGTAAAAATTTTCAGAAATCAAAATTTCAAATTAGGTTTTAAAACCAATAATAAACTTTGTAATATGATTTATAACAGAAAAGATACAATTGATAAATTTAATCACTCTTGAATTTATAAACTAATTTGTTCAGATTGTAGTGTCTATATTGGAAAAACTGCTAGTTATTCTGAAAATTTCAGAGCATTTCGACTGAATAAAAATTTTAGTATATTTTCAAATCACATTTACCTTATGGATCGATTAAGTGAGAAACAAAGAATAGAAATTATATATTTTTTTATAATACCAGTTCAGCCGATTTAAATTATGATCATCACACCGTTAAATTACTTATTGAATTATCTTTTATTTAAAATAACACAATGGGTATATTCCCATTTGAAACAAACGCTGATCAACGTTGGAATGTGGGCAGAATAATTCGAATTTAGAAAGTGCATTAATATTTCAATTTTTTAAATTAGAAATCGACGTGTCCAAATATTTCCTCGAAAAATTATGGCCTTGTTGCAATCATTTTTACACAGACTGCATATAAAATGACTAAGTTTTGTTTATATTATGTATCTATTTATTATTACTATTTTTTTGTAAAATATTTGTGTAAGTTGAACACATTCACATAGCAGTCGCAATTCCTGAAACAATAAACTCGAGCTCATCCGACTTGTAAAATGCAAATTTCAAAATGGCCGTAACGAATGATCTGGATCAAACACGACCCTAAAAGTGTCCATTTCGATGAAGTGTAGAGCTCCACACGAGAAATCCATTAGACTTTTTGCATACGATCTCTTTCTTTCAATTTTATTTTCCAGCGAAGAATTTGTGTTCTCGTATTAATTTAATGTATTACACTCTGCTTCACAAATTGGTTATTATTTAGTTTGCTATATAATTTATTTTTAGATTTGCGTAAAATATTTTGTTTACGTGAAATACCAAGTGAATAATTTATAAATTTAATAAGTGACGTAAAATGTTATATGTTGAAAAATATAAACGACTGGAGCCAATAGAAATATTTGTTCTTGGCACCAGATTAATGTTAAGTTTAATTAGTTTTCTACATTTTCTTACTTATTATAAATAATAATTTAAAATAACTTAACAATAAATATAATCGTGTTTATTTCACAAATACTAGAGCCCTTACTACTTAAAATACAAACAAAAGTTTCTAATAAAAGTTATAGGTAATTCTTGTAATATTTACGTATTGTTAGTTCCCATTAGTTAGAACAGTAATATAAAATAAATTCTAAATACTACAAAACTGAATGACATTTAGGTTAATAGTGCCCAACCTTTAACTTTTCTCAAGCTAATTTAGAATATACAAATTTACACATTTTGATAAATTAAATTAATATCCAAATTAAATATAGGAAAATAAATATAGTGAAACCTGACATTGCATTTCTACTGACAGTTTATTGGATACTGGTACTTACGATATTATAGCTAAATTTATGCAGGTGTTCATTACTTATCATGGATTTGAACTTTGACTTTAAAAGTTAATTGTGGAACAAACAAAATTGCAGAGGTTAGTTGATCCAAAGCAGGAATTTAACCTAAAAGTTTCTTTTAAGAGTGGATATTTTTTCTCATCTTCAAGTTCCCAAATAAATGATTTTATAACGATGATTTTATTTTTAATCATGTTAAACTATTCATTCTAAGAGCTATTTGTCAATAGCATTTCCTTATGGGCAACGGAGATGGAATGAAAATTTTGAAAAGCTTATTTTATGAGTGGATATTTTTTCTCATCTTTGAGTTTCCAAAAAATACTTTAATAACAATTATTTCTTTTTGCCAATAAAATCTAAACATAAATTTGTTATTTTGTTTTGTAATATTTATTGTTATTTTCTTATTATTTTTCTTAAATTAAAACATTTTTGTAACGCATAAATAAAGATTAAAACCTTTTTTTATTTTGTTTTAAGTCTATCCACTCATTCTGAGAACTATTTGTTTGAATTTTTTTTGCGGGACTTCTGAGAACGGAGATACGCAAAATGGCACTTGTCGAAAATAGTGCTTAATTCGACTCTAAATCACGATTCAAATTTCTGAATTTTGTAACAATAATGTTTCAATAAATTGTGCGTGAATTACGTTTAAGCTAACTGTTCTTCTGTAGGAGAATTAGATTAATATTTAAATAACATATTTTGGGAATTTTTTACGTTTAACGTCAATAAAATGACCATTAAAGATTGTATAATTATTGCTCATGTAAAAATTACCACTACAAACTTTATAAATGATTTCATAAGCACACTTTCCAGAATGCACTTAAGATAATATAAATCCGAATAAATATTACTCAATTTAAAAAAATTATAGCTCTTCAACTCCAGACTTTATCTGTAAGGAAAACCTGAGATCAATGTAAATATTACTCAATTAGAAAAAATATATAGCTCTTCAACTCATTTATTTGTCAGGAAAAACTGAGATTAATGATGGTTCATAATTTGCAATCGGGTGCCATAAACAAATTATTCCCTCCATAGAAATTAGTTAAATATTGTGCTAAACATAATCTTTCTCTTACAATTTCTGAGTAATTGGGAAAATACGCGCAAACGTTTACTTAGAAACATAAATATAACGAGATAATGCAGTTCGCAAGAATATCACATTTCCAGACTGTTCTCGTCTTATGTTTACCTGAGATAAGAAAATTAACATTTAATCTTTTAGATATGATCCGGTATATAAGTCTGTGGAATTAATTTCACATTAATAAACTCTTAATAATTATAAACATATTGAGTCGGTCAAGATGAATAGCGCAATTGTTTCTCTTCTGTTTGTGCTGTGTGCATCACACGTAAGTATTTTCTCTACTTTTTTTTTCTTCATGCAAACTTAAACGAGAATATTTAAATATTTAAACTTGTTTTTTTTTACTTAGGCATGAGCCATTCAGTCATATCGACTATTTTAATTATGTATTTTTAATTTTTGGATGAATAAATGAACAAATGAATAATGTCAGACATATACACAACAACCATGGACCCGACCGAATACTTCTCGATCCCCGAAAAATCTTTCGGCCGGGCTGGGATTCGAACCCACACGGCACGCGGTGCAACCGGTACAAGCGCTCGCCTGTAGCCACTACACCTACGGGCCGCCCCAACTTGATTTTTAAAAATTCTAAATGAATATAAATCTCGGTATTATTTACAGTTTCAAAAGTTGACTTAATTGAACCGTTCCTCGTTATTACAAATCAGCTGTAATAGATGAAACATTCGCATTATCAAAAACGTCGTGGTCTATTGAAATTAACTCTGCATAACGCACGAAAACGTATTTAACGTAAACTTTAGAAATTATTAAAAAGACAGACAGGAAAGTTATTATTTAAAATTATTTAAGAATGTATTTTATCATCTATTAAAAAATGTTAATTTTTCTAATACATTAATAATATATTATTATATTATTGTTAATTTGTAACATATATATTTATATCCCTGTAATGGTCTTCCCATAGGGCAATTAATGAGTATTATTATCATTATTAATATTATTATTATAAAATTGAATAAATTATGCTTTAACTTCCAAATTCAAATTTGGTGTGATATTTTTGAAATCTGTGGTGCAGACGCTTATGCAGAATCTTGAAGCAGAATCTATTTTGGAAAAATTTGCAAAGATTTCAGTTTTAAATTTTTTTAAAGCAATTTCGAAGATGTGCAATTTTCAAATTGCTACGCGTTGAGTTGTAATGTGATTTTGTTGAAATCTAAGATGAAAATGTTTCTAGTTTATGCAGTCTTTAAAAAAATTGTTTTGTGTGAATTTGCAAAGTTCACAGTTTGTGGCAATTGTTTTTACATTTTTAAAGAAATTTTGAAGATAAAAGATTTTTAAGCGGGAATGCATCGAGTTTAAGCGCATTTTTTGAAACCTGGGTAAAGAATGTTTGCGTTTTTTAAGAAACTTAAAGCAGAACCGATTCTGAGTAAATTCTGAGTAAGTTTACAAATCATTTTTTACAATTGTTTTTATATTTTTAAAGCATTTTTGAAGATGAGCGATTTTTAAATGGATACACGTCGAGTATAAGCCTATTTTTTTTTGGAAACCTGAGTAGAGGTTTTTATAGAATCTTAACGCTGAATATACTCTGAGTGAATTTGCAAAGTTTACAATTTCTAGCAATTGTCTTTACATTTTAAAGCAATTTTGAAGATGAGCGATTTAGAAATGGAGACGCGTCGAGATTAAGCGTATAACTTGGAAATCTGGGTAGGGTATCCGGTTTTCTTTATAATCTTAAAGAAGAATAAATTTACAAAATTTACACTTTGTGGCAAATGGTTTTACATTTTTGAAATGAAGTGATTTTGGAAGAAAGCATATTTCTTGGAATTCTGGACAGGTAACGCTTCCGGGTTTTATAGAATCTTAAAGCAGAATCTATTCTGAGTAAATTTGCAAAGTTTATAGTTTTTGGCAATTGTTTTTAAATTTTTTAAAGCAATTTTGAAGATGAGCGATTTTGAAATAGAAACGCGTCGAATTTAAGCGTATTTTATGGAAGCCTGGGTAGATTATATTTGCGGTTTCTGCATAATCTTAAAGCAGAATAGATTCTGACTAAATTCGTATACAGTTTGTGGCAATTGTCTTTTCATTTTTTAAAGCGATTTTGAAAAGGAAACGCTTTGAGTTCAAGCGTAATTTCTGGAAACCTGGGTAGGGTAAGTTTCCGGTTTTTTAGGATCTTAAAGAATTGATTTTGAGTAAATTTGTTAGTTTTTGACAGTTTGTGCCAATTGTTTATATATTTCTTTAGGGAATTTTGAAGGAGTGTAATTTTCAAATTGACGTACGTCGAATTGGGGTGTGATTTTTTGAAAATTTAAGGTGGAAATGTTTCTATTTTTTCGAGAATATTGTAGCGGAATCTATTTACAGTAAATTTGCAAAATTTTCAGTTTGTAGCAATTGTTTTTATATTTTTTAAAATCAACTTTGAGAAAGTGTAATTTCCAAATTGAAGTACGTCGAATTGGAGTGTGAATTTTTGAAAATTTTAGATGGGAATATTTCTAATTTTTCTAGAATCATTTTAGAGTAATTCTAAATTTTCACTTTGTATCAATTGTTTTTATATATTATTAAACTTTGAGAACGTGCATTTATATTTGAATCGGAGTGTAATTTTCTTGGAAATCCACGGTGTGAATGTTTCCAGTTTTTCTAGAATATTGCAGCAGAATCGATTTAGAGTAAATTTGCAAAATTTTCAGTTTGTAACAATTGTTTTTATATTTTTTCTAAAGCAACTTTGAGAATGTGAATTTACATTTGAAATGGAGTGTGATTTTCTTGGAAATCTAAGGTTTCCAGTTTTTTCTAGAATATTGCAGCAGAATCGATTTAGAGTAAATTTGTAAAATTTTCAGTTTGTAGCAATTGTTTTTATATTTTTTCTTAAGCAAATTTGAGGATGTGGATTTACATTTGAAATGGAGTGGGATTTTTCTGTAAATCTAAGGTAGGAAAGTTCCTAGTTTTTCTAGAATAATACAGCAGAATCGATTTAGAGTAAATTTGCAAAATTTTCAGTTTGTAGCAATTGTTTTTATATTTTTTCGTAAGCAAATTTGAAGATGCGAATTTTCATTTGAAATGGAGTGGGATTTTTCTGTAAATCTAAGGTAGGAAAGTTTCTAGTTTTTCTAGAATAATACAGTAGAATCGATTTAGAGTAAATTTTAAAAATTTGCAGTTTGTTGCAATTGTTTTTATATTTTTTAAAGCAACCTCGAGGACGTAAATTTCCATTTGAATTGGAGTGTAATTTTCTTGGAAATCTAAGGTGGGAATGTTTCCAGTTTTTTCTAGAATATTGCAGCAGAACCGATTTAGAGTAAATTTCTTAAAATGTTCAGTTTGTAGCAATTGTTTTTATATTTTTTCTTAAGCAAATTTGAGGATGTGAATTTACATTTAAAATGGAGTGGGATTTTTCTGTAAATCTAAGGTAGGAAAGTTCCTAGTTTTTCTAGAATAATACAGCAGAATCGATTTAGAGTAAATTTGCAAAATTTTTAGTTTGTAGCAATTGTTTTTATATTTTTTCGTAAGCAAATTTGAAGATGCGAATTTTCATTTAAAATGGAGTGGGATTTTTCTGTAAATCTAAGGTAGGAAAGTTCCTAGTTTTTCTAGAATAATACAGCAGAATCGATTTAGAGTAAATTTGCAAAATTTTCAGTTTGTAGCAATTGTTTTTATATTTTCTCGTAAGCAAATTTGAAGATGCGAATTTTCATTTGAAATGGAGTGGGATTTTTCTGTAAATCTAAGGTAGGAAAGTTTCTAGTTTTTCTAGAATAATACAGTAGAATCGATTTATAGTAAATTTTAAAAATTTGCAGTTTGTTGCAATTGTTTTTATATTTTGTAAAGCAACCTCGAGGACGTAAATTTCCATTTGAATTGGAGTGTGATTTTCTTGGAAATCTAAGGTGGAAATGTTTCCAGTTTTTTCTAGAATATTGTAGCAGAACCGATTTAGAGTAAATTTGTAAAATTTTCAGTTTGTAGCAATTGTTTTTATATTTTTTCTTAAGCAAATTTGAGGATGTGAATTTACAATTGAAATGAAGTGGGATTTTTCTGTAAATCTAAGGTATGAAAGTTCCTAGTTTTTCTAGCATAATACAGCAGAAAGCATTTGAAAAATTTGCGTTTTGTTGCAATTGTTTTTATATTTTTTTTAAAGCAACCTTGGGGACGTGAATTTCCATTTGAATTGGAGTGTGCTTTTCTTGTAAATCTAAGGTGGGAATGTTTCCAGTTTTTTTAGAATATTGCAGCGGAATCTATTTAGAGTAAATTTGAAAAATTTGCAGTTAGTTACAATTGTTTTTATATTTTTTAAGCAACCTTGAGGACGTGAATTTTCATTTGAATTCGAGTGTGATTTGAGAATGTTTTTAGTTTTTCTAGAATATTGCAGCGGAATCGAATTAGAGTAAATCTACAAAATTTGCAGTTTGAAGAAATTGATTTTATATTTTTTTAAAGCAACTTTGATTACGTGTAATTTCCAAATTGAAGCACGTCGAATAAGAGTGTGATTTTTTAAAAATCCAAGGTGGGAATGCTTTAGTTTTTCTAGAATATTACTGCAGAATCGATTTAGAGTAAATGTGTAAAAAAAATTCAGTTTGTAGTAACTGTTTTTATATTTTTTTAAAGCAACTTTGATGACGTGTAATTTGCAGAATTGGAGAGTGATTTTTATAAATCTAAGGTGTGATTGCTTCTAGTTTCTCTGGTATGTTACAGCAGAATTGACTTAGAGTAAATTTGAAAAAATTGCAATTTGTAGCAATTCTTTTTTATATTTTTTAAAGGAACTTTGAAGCTATGCACTATTACTACTTGATTTGAATGTTTGTAACGAATAGAACGGTTTGCATTTCTAGATGGTTCACGCCGTTACCATCCAAGACGTCTCCCTGAAAATAATCGCCACGCAACGCTACCTCGCCGGTGAAGTTTCGAAGCACCAAACCGAAATTCCAAGAGCGATCGCCGACGCAAGAACGACGCTCAGAAACCGCGCCGAAGGCATCAAGAGCGAAATTCGCTCTGGGCCGACTTCCTGCAACCACTGGACCAGCCAAATCGACTCGATCCTTCAGCAGATCAATTTCCAGTACACGTTCCGCAATTGCGAGAAAACCAGCGAGATTAACAACCTCGACAGGATCAAGTATAACCTTCAGGACCTGATGAAGAGTGCAAATCAGTTGATTGGGTTGTGTGCGATTATTGGAAATTGCCAGTCAAGCATCAATTCTTTGTACAGCGCAGTGCAGATCGTGGAGTCTAGTATTAGCAGTAAGAGTGCTGAGATTTCTTCTTCTTCTGCTAAGTGTATTAGGGATACCAGTGCGTCTATTGATAAGTCGTTGAATTCTTCTTATGATTATTGGAAGAAATGTGCTAATCAATAAACTAGGCTTTGTGTTTATGAAAGTTATTGAAGATTAAGATTTTACAAGAATGTTTCTACAGTTCGTAATAAAATTCTAAATATCAAAAATTTACCATATTGACATCCTTAACCAAAATCGTATAAACCGTGATTCCAATGTAAACCGAAAAGTTAATCTTATGGTCATTCGTAATCATTTTATGATGTATACTCCGTTCAGTAGTTATTTTCCGAAAATTGGCTTTCTGGTGGCCAAAATGAAAATAAAATTATTGTAATTTATATCTATTTCTAACGTCTATAAAATTAAGAACAATGTAATCGATTATTAAACATAAGGATAGTTGGATAACCACAAATCAACTAAATTAAAACTTTTCCTTTCGCAATAATTTCCTTAACATTATTTTTAATTCACAAAATTAATTCAATTAAAACATGCCATTTTTCAATTCAGCTTAATGAATTATTAACAACGTTTTTTTTAATAACTAAATCCAAATCATAAGAGGCTATTAACCTAGATGTTTTTTATTCATTCGACTGCCAAGTTGTTATTGGGGAACTACAGAGTACTGCAATGATTCACTATTACGACGTAAAATACTCGATATAGATAAAACATTATAAACAATAATTGTTTATGGATTTTAATTGGTGTAGCACTTGCTTTGGAAGCTTCTGATAAGTTCCGAAAATTGATTGCACTACTTGGAAGTGAATAGCAAATAGGCTTATTTTTTTACTTGCTGGAATCTCCGGAGCGGTCATATAAATATCGAGTCGACTCTGCATCGACTCCATTCCAACAAAACTTTTGCAAACATGAAGTTCGTAGTAGCCACCCTCGTCTCCAGTATATTTTTACTGCAGGTATGTGATTAAATTATATTAGAATCCATCAGAGCACAATACGCCCTTATGAATAAATTAATTTATCATGTTATGTGTGTCTATAATTACTTTAAATATATTGATTTTTACCTGTAAGACTTTTTCGTTTACGTTCGATGAATTTGAGGCTGTGACTAGCATGAAATTTCAAAAAAAATCAATCTTCAATCTAACAAACAAAGTGTCAATGTTCTATCCTTCTATATATCTAAAGAAAATCATGAGAAAATCATATTTCTTCAATCTAACAATCAAAGTTCCCATGTTATATTTTTCTATCTATCTAAATAAAATCAAGAGACAATCAAATTTCTTCAATCTAACAATCAAACTTTCAATGTTTCTTCTCGTGCATTCAGATGATCCACGCTAAAACCATCCAAGACAGCACCACCAGAATAATAGCTACCCAGCAGTACCTAAAGTCGGAAGTCTCTAAACTCCGATCGACCATCCCGCAGTCCATCTCAGACACAAAATCCACCCTCAACAATCGCGCGGACGTGATCAAGTGCGAAATTAGTGGCGGTACGACTTCTTGCAAGCGCTGGCTCGACCAAATCGACTCGATCCTGAAGCACCAGGTCAACTTCATGTACGGATTTCGGCCCTGCGAAATGACCAGCGAGATCAACGAACTGGAAAGGGTGAAACATTCCCTCGACGATTTACTGAACAACGGCAATAAATTGCTCGCGATTTGTGCCATTTCGAGAAATTGCCAGAGCAGCGTCGATTCCTTGTACGACAGCGTCGGTGTGATCGAGACCAGCATCGGGACGAAGAGCGCCACCATTTCTTCGACGTCTGCTCGTTGCGTTGCTGATAAGACCCGCACCATGAGTGCTTTGATGGAGAGTGGGTATGCATCTTGGAAGAAATGTACTTAATTAAAACGGTTTATCCAGTTCCTGGTATAATTGTTTCTCAACACTGTTCGTTATCAATTAATTTATAATGTATTCATTTTCTTATCTACAATAAATATTTATTTTAATTAAGAGTTATCAATTTATTATCGTTTTGGAATTTACGAAGTTTGAAACAGATATTGTTTGGCCCTAGGCGCAATACTGTTTGGAGGCCGTATTGTAATTGAAAAATATTTTCAGCAGTTTGAAAAATTGTGCACAATTAATTACTTAATGACAAATATATAAAATTCCCAAAATCATTATAAATGATGTCCACATCACCATTTTTTAATACTTAAGAGAAATAACATTAACTTTTGTATGTGAAAAGGTACAACAAAGACCTTATCAAATGTATGCAGCTGGTTTATTACTGTGTTTCACTGTGGTCCTCGAGGAGTTTCAAGGTGGTCCAGGAGTTGGCCACGCAAGCATTTTCTTAAATGTACATAAGAGTAATTTACAATAGTGCATAGAAATAAGAGTGTAATTAGTTATTTAAAAACTTCATTTCAATTTTTTTCATCTAGTGGAAAAAATAAACAAAATTTAAAATTGATTTTCATTGTGGCCCATATTCCCCTATATTATTATAATCTTTTCTATGACAATTTTACAACTCTAAGAAATTTGTGAAATTTCGGCAGAACATGTTTTATTTTTATTTTTTCGAATTACGATTTCTTTTCAAATTTAAGAAAAGGATGTTAACACAAACTCCAAGTATCATCATTCCAAATACATTTTAAGTAATTCTTAAAAATTTAGAGTGGATAGCAATTGGTTTTATATTTTTCTCGTCTCGTCGAAATTTCAACATTTTTTCACAATTTCGTCCTCAATTTACATTAAATTATCATGGAATTCAAGAGAGATTAACAGTTTTTTACAGTATTATCACTCCAGATGCATTTTGAGTAATTCCGGAAAGTTTCAAGTCGATAGCAATTGTTTATATTTTTTTTATCTCGTCAAAATTTCAGCAACTTTTCACAATATTGTCCTCATTTACATTAAATTATCATATAATTCAAAATGAGTGTGACAACATTTTTTTGCAGTATTATCATTCTGGATGCATTTTGAGTAATTCTGAAAAGTTTAAAAATCGATTGCAATTATTTTTATATTTTTTACCTCTCGTCAAAATTTCAACAATTTTTCACAATTTCGTCCTCAATTTACATTAAATTATCGTGAAATTAAAGATTAAAGATTAACAATTTTTTACAGTAATATCATTCCAGATGCATTTTGAGTAATTCTGAAAAGTTTCAAGTCGATTGCAATTATTTTTATATTTTTTACCTCTCGTCAAAATTTCAATATTTTTTTCACAATTTCGTCCTCAATTTACATTAAATTATCGTAAAATTCGCGATTAGAGTGTTAAAAGCTTTTTACAGTATTATCATTCCAGATGCGTTTTGAGTAATTCTGAAAAGTTTCAAGTAGATAGCAATTGTTTTTGTATTGTTTTCCTCTTGTCAAAATTTCAACAATCTTTCATAATTTCATCCTCAATTTACATTAAATTATCATGAAATTCAAAATTAGCGTGTTAATAGTTTTTTATAGTATTATCATTCTTTATGCATTTTGAGTAATTCCGGAAAGTTTCAAGTCGATAGCAATTGTTTTTATATATTTTCCTCTCGTCAAAATTTCAACAATTTCTCACAATTTCGTCCTCAATTTAAATTAAATTATCGTGAAATTCAAAATGAGTGTGACAACATTTTTTTAAAGTATTATCATTCCGGATGCATTTTGGGTTATTCTAAAATCGATTGCAATTATTTTTATATTTTTTACCTCTCGTCAAAATTTATCGTGAAATTCAAGATTAGAGATTAACAGTTTTTTACAGTATTATCATTCCAGATGCATTTTGAGTAATTCCGGAAAGTTTCAAGTCGATAGCAATTGTTTATATATTTTTTCATCTCGTCAAAATTTCAACAATTTTTTACAATTTCGTCCTCAATTTACATTAAAATATCGTGAAATTCAAAATTAGTGTGACAACATTTTTTACAGTATTATCATTCCGGATGCATTTTGAATAATTCTGGAAAGTTTCAAGTCGATAGCAATATTTTTTATATTTTTTTACCTCTCGTCAAAATTTCAATAATTTTTCACAATTTCGTCATCAATCTACATTAAATTATCATGAAATTCAAAATGAGTGTGTTAATAGTTTTTTACAGTATTATCAATCCTGGTGCATTTTGAGTAATTCCGCAAAGTTTCAAGTCAATAGCAATTGTTTTTATAATTTTTTTTCCTCTCGTCAAAATTTCAACAATTTTTCACAATGTCGTCCTCAATTTACATTAAATTATCGTGAAATTCAAAATGAGTGTGACAACATTTTTTTTACAGTATTATCATTCCGGATGCATTTTGAGTAAATCTGAAAAGTTTCAAGTCGATTGCAATTATTTTTATATTTTTTTCCTCTCGTCAAAATTTCAATAATTTTTCACAATTTCGTCCTCAATTTACATTAAATTATCGTGAAATTCAAAATGAGCGTGACAACTTTTTTTTACAGTATTATCATTCCGGATGCATTTTGAGCAAATCTGAAAAGTTTCAAGTCGATAGCAATTGTTTTTATATTTTTTTTCCTCTCGTCAAATTTCAACAATTTTTCACAATGTCGTCCTCAATTTATATTAAATTATCGTGAAATTCAAAATGAGTGTGATAACATTTTTTTACAGTAATATCATTCCAGATGCATTTTGAGTTATTTCGGAAAGTTTTAAGTCGATAGCAATTGTTTATATATTTTTTCATCTCGTCAAAATTTCAACAATTTTTCACAATTTCGTCTTCAATTTACATTAAATTATAGTAAAATTCAAAATGAGCGTGACAGCATTTTTTTGCAGTATTATAATTCCGGATGCATTTTGAGTAATTGTGAAAAGTTTCAAGTCGATTGCAATTATTTTTATATATTTTTCCTCTCGTCAAAATTTCAACAATCTTTCAAAATTTTATCCTTAATTTACATGAAATTGTCGTGAAATTCAAGATTAGTGTGTTAAAAGTTTTTTGGGGGTAATACCACAAGAGGTTTAATTTGGCCGGATAGATTTTATTTGTTTGCACGAGCTATTGAATCGACAGAAATTTCGAGAATGAATTGAGATAGAAAAATTTACGAGCGCTTTAGGGCGAGTGGATTTTGCCTAATCTCAATTCATTCAAGAAATTTGTGATGAAATGACGAGTGCTTAAAATAAAATTTATCCTGCTGAAATTATAACCGCGAGTGGTACTTGTTGAGGTAATTTAACGAATAAGAACTAAGATATATTAGCAATTTATATTAATTAAAAGTACACTGGGTCAAAGAGCATTGTTTATTTGTAATAGAATTGAATGAAGCACCAATCGTCAAAATCGTGTGTGGGTAAAATCAAAATGGTTGAGTGCCACGGGAATCGCGAAATTCAAGCCTGCGCATTTGCGAGTTGTCAAACACTGCGATCTAGCCGGTAAAATGATATTTATAATTATTGTTTTATATAAATATATATTATTACTTACATTTAGTATACATTCCATACATTTCTGACGTTTCTTATATTATATTATAGGTTATAACCTCTCACCAAACACACACACACACACACACACACATGTTAGGAGACCAATGACGGCTGATCGTTTGATCGCTGGTACACTTATTTCCGACACACATAAAAAAGAAGACGCCAAGTACAATATTAAATAATAATATAAAAATGTTTATTTCGTACTATCAGAAACATACATGATAGTACAAGATGGATATTAAATGCAATCCAATTCTATAATTCACAAATCGGTGGTAGCGATACTGTACGCTTGCGACATCTCGCGGCCGAAGTACGAAATGCAGTTCTGTCAGTGTCACCGGCTTTAATATCAAATGTACAAAACTAAATCTATAATTGGTAAAATGACAATCTTGAAGAATTTTTTACGCAGAAGCGTTGAAACGGATTTCAATTATATTTCACCGCAGAGGTATTCAGAACTGAGACAAACTGCCAGAGTACAAATGAAGTCAGCTGTTTACTAAAATTGTTAATATAGAGATCGTTGTCATGGTGAATGTAAATAAATTTTTAACCATTTGCAAATTTTTTTGTCCGCCGTTTTAAATGCACCTTTTTTTACATGAGTTGAATTACCACAGTAAAATCTGGAATCATTCCAGATGAATTTTGAGTAATACTGGAATATTTCAAGTCGATAGCAATTGTTTCTATATTTTTTGGTACCGCCAAAATTGTTTGAATTTTTCACAATTTCACACTCTATTCACAGCAAATTATCATTAATTGTTCATATAGTTCTTCAGATTTGTAAACCGGCCAAAGTTACATTACATTTCACGCTGAAAGCTTAGAAAAAGTTATTTCATCTTTACCTTGCGCTCTGATATTATCATATATTACTTCTATATTCTCAGACATGACTTATTTTTTACGAATGACTATATTTCTGAATAATTGAATTTCTTGGATAGCTGTCACAATTTCATTCTTATTTTCAAATAATATCTCTGATCATTGCTTCTTTAATTATGTTGCCATTTTCAAAGGATTTTTTGTGCACTGTGTCTGTGTCTTGAATCATTGACAGTCCTGGTAAATGAATATTGTTGGGAAAACAATGCAGTTATTTTTTAGGTTGCTGTTAGAAGAATATTCAGTATCATATTTTTGATGTGTTTTTAAAGTGTTGAAAGTTGTCGTTCAATATTGCATTTTTTCGACCATTTACTATTGAACCACAAATCAAACAAATACATTTGTTCTTAACACGTTGACTGCCGCGATAATTTTTAGGATTCCGGTTCAAGTAGTATTTATTAGAGATGGCAAAAACTGCTATTTTTGAATCACGTTACTACCTGTGATTGCTACTTTTTAATATCAGTGTTTTTAAACTGTGACTGTGATCATGGTTAGTAATCATCGTAACACCTTCTGACACTGTTAATGGTTTCGCAAAAATGTTTGCAAGTGATTTTTTTTGTTATGACTCTGCTAATATTCGTCCACCTGAACATGCCTTTGGATATATTTTTTGTTCAGTAAATTTGGAAACTTTTTTTTTGATGATTTATGGGAGTTGTAATTTTTAAATAAGCGTAAGAGTTGTTCTCATGCGCTTATTTTAAAATATATAGAAAGGGTGCTTAAACATTCTTATTGAATCTTAAAGTACAATGTTTATTAAGTATATTTGGAAAGTTTCAAAGTTGCACCGATTTTTAAAAATATTATTCTGTTATTTCAAAAAAGTGGCAATTTTATAATTGGCTAAATGCTATTCTCGTGCAATCAGTTCAAAAGTTATAAAAGCGATTATTTGATAGTTTTCCAGAATCTTAAAGGACCCCGCAGTTTTTGATAGTGGAATGGCTTTCAGTCAATCTCCTTGAAACCAACTGAAAAATATTTACCAAGTCATCCCGATCAAAAGTCGCCATGGTCGCAACAGTCGGAGATCTCAAGATCTCGCGCAAAAAGCAGTTCTGTGCCTGATACTACAATAACCGAAACAATCGATAAATGCATAGACATGATGAATGTTGAACGATTAATGTTTATTTATTATCTCAAAATTTTGGAGTTAGAGGTCTACAAATTTTTACGGAATATTAATTCTGAATAAATTTGTTAAATTTCAAGTCGATGGCAATTTTTTTTATATTTTTTCTCAAGTCGCCGGAATTATCGTTCTTTTCAAGCAAAAAAATAGGAATTTTGGTAAATTTAAATGGCAACACCGTAAATTTTGCAGCGTTGCTAAAAAGCTGCAGATTTTCAGACGAACATGTGTGTATTGCAAATAATTTTCACCATCGCACCAACAGGTTTTCTAAATGTAAACTTAAATTATCTGCTCTAAAAACTTGTCAAGCCATCGGACATCCATAGACGCGTTTGAAGATTTATCTCTCATGAGTTCAGCTTTGATTTATGTTAGTAAAATAGGGTGCTACACTAAAACTTCATGTATACATATATGAATTTGATTATTGTTTTTTCTTTTCCATTACACCATGGAAACAAAGTCACATTTTCTCATGTGTTACAAATATATAGTTCATGAGAAAGTAACAGGTTTTCTATGATACATTTAAACTGAAAATATCTGATCCAAAATTTTGTCAAGTCGTTAGCTATCCATAGACGCGTTTCGAGATTTATCTCTCATCAGTTCAGCTGTGCTTAATATTATTTATTGTTTTTTTAACAGTCAAGATTTATATATCGATTTTTTCGATTATTGCAGTATCAGGCACAGAACTGCTTCTTGCGCGAGATCTTGAGATCTACAGCTGTTGCGACCATGGAGACTTTTGATCGGCATGACTTAGTGAATACTTTTCAGTTGGTTTGAAGGAGATTGACTGAAAGCCATTTCCCTATCAAAAACTGCGGTGTGATTTTCAGGTTTGTAGCAATTATTGTTATTTTTAATGGTTCCCAAATAGGTGTTTAATTTTAAAATTAACAACAATGTTTTTTTACTTGATCTTATTGCAATATACTTCAAATAAGTTAGGAAAGTTTCAGCGCTGTAGCAATTGGTTATATTTTCTAGTTATGAAGTTTGTAGTTTTAAAATAAGCATTGTTCTTGTGCGATTAGTTCAAAAACTATAGAAAGGGCGTCTTCTTATTCTGACTACATCTTAAAGTAGAACGTCTCGTTAGTAAGTTTGGAAAGTTTTAGGTATTTGGAAAATGTTTTTCTATTTTGAAAAAATGCACCTTTAGAATTACGATTTGCTATATTCTTGGGTGATTATTTTAAAATCTAGTTAAGAAGCATTTGGAAAGTTTCAAGTAAGTGACAATAGTTGCTCCATTGTTGTTTTGCTGTTTTGAAAAGACGCATATTCATAACGACGATTTTTTCTCGGGTGGTTATTTCAAAATTAGTGATGAAGCGTTTCTAGATTTTTGCGGAATCGTAAATCGGAATGTATTTTGAGTAAATTTAAAATTTTTCAAGAATATAATTATATTATAATTAAATAATATTTTTTATAATTCTGATCAACTAAGATTTAGAAGTGGGATCGTTATCACCCACCGCCCTATTATCAATTTCAACTCAAGCTGAACTCTGTTCTGGTTGTATTGTTCATTCATTGTAAAACATGTATTGCCAAAAACCCCCAAAAACAACGTTAATAATTAATGTTGAATTGAACTCAGGGGTGGTGGATGGTAGGTGGTCACTATCCTTCAACCGAAATCAGTGGTTTCTTTGGTAATAATCCAGGAAATCTAAAAAAATGAAGGAGAAAATGTTGACTTGATTTTAAAAATTGAACACTTTTTAAAACTCTGTTTCATGATCATCTAATTATAGGGTGAAATAGAGCCCTCGTATCAACTTAACCTTCTCCACTGCCTATGCCCCAATCCCATAATCCAATATGCCGAACTTAAAACAAAGATTCAAAGACTCAAAAATAATAAAGAAGACAAAAAGAAAGAAATAACTATGGAAATCAATGACGAAAAATGAGATTTACTAACAAAGAAATATTGGAACGTTGGAAGGTATATTTCCAAAGATTAATGATTGGTAAAGAGAACAAAGTAAAGAAGAAAATAAAAAGCAAGACACAGCAAGGTACAAAGGACCAAACAATTTATTACATTGAAGAAATAACAGAAATAACCCTAATTTTGCTGGCTGAAGGACTCCGGTCGATGGCCATTGTATTTATTATGTATTTAGTAAGTACAATAAACGTTTATTATTATTAACCCTAATTATGTGTAATTTTGTAGCGTAAACATCGGACTTGGTCTTATCTTAACGTTATCCGCCGATTGTCCCCAGTTAGTGATCCCTCCGGCATGATACCGTTATCCGCCGGTTGACCCCAGTTAATGCCTTGACGTGGCACTGGGCATCGAGTAAGTACAACAATTGTGAAACAGTTTAGTCAAACAAACAAATTTGAAAGGAATACAAGTAAAATGACTCCACATGTTCATTCATTCATTCATTCATTTTTTATTTGCCCATTAAGCCATTACAGTTGAACGGATAGGGTACGTCAAAATACAATATTTGTACAGGTGATGATTTATAACTATAATTGAATGACGTAATAAATGTTATTCTACATCTTTGCCTTTGAAAAAGCTCATCTTTAGAATAACGATTTGGTTTGTTCTCTGAAGGTTATTATAAAATCTAGCCGAGAAGCATTTGAAGATTTTTCAGAATCGTAAAGTGGAATAAATTTTGAGTCATTTTGGAAGGTTTCAAATACGTGATAATTGTTTTTCTATGTTTGTTTTGCCTCTGAAAAGGCGAATCTTTAGAATGATGACCTGCTCTGTTCTCGAGGGATTATTCATAAATAAAATAATCAACGTCGAGAAGAATTTGAAGATTTTTGCAGAATCTTCAAGTAAACTTAGAAAGTTGCAGATTTGTAGCAATTGTATATTTTTTCAGTTTTCAGGTTCCGTGGTATTATTTTAAAATTTAATTGAAGGGATGTTTAGATATTCGTACTAAATCTTAAAGTAAATAAATTTGGAGAAGTTTAGTATTTGTAGCAATTGTATTTTTTTCAGTTCGTAATTTGAACATGGGCATAAGAGCAGTTCTCGTGCGATTCTTTCAAATATATAATAATATTTAGCAATGCTATTCTATATTGTTTTCTTGTAATCATCAGTCACAATTTAAGTAGAAATTATTCTTAAGGTAGCATTCACTGTATAAGTAACAATCACAGTTTGGGTAATAGTTTACAATTGTTTTTGAATGGGTTATTTATCAAGGTTTATCTGTTGGCATACCTCATCATATAAATGATGTAACAATGAAATCTCTAAACGAACTTAAATTTTGGGACAAATGAAATCAAACACTTATTTTGGCCAGACGTCTTTATATGGGACCCAACTTGCACACGCATATGGAGCGAGCCTAGCAAAGATACCGTGTGATAGATAAGATACAAACTACGATTATTTCGATGGGCATGTGCTGTAACAAATAGTAATAGAAAGAGGTAGCAGAAATTGGTTAATTCATTCGGAAACCGGATGGCCGCCTAATCAGATCTACAATATTTAAAATTAGTTAGAAAAGTTACATTAGCCCACCTGATCTAATATATAATAGAAATACCATTCGCACCGGATAATTAATATCGATTTTGAATTATTAGGGCGATCATATGTAACAACCAGCATACATTTCATACAAATATCAGGATCAAAGGGTTCCAACTATTTCATCCACTGCTGCAGTATTGAATTCGTTATAATGTGAACATACTGGCGCTATCTATATCTACTGGATAACCATCTATTTCCACATCATTATTACTATTTTAAATAGCATTTAGATTAATCGCGATGGCAATCTAAAATAGTCAATCGAATCCATCTAGATATGTCTAAAATTGTTGTTTCGTACACAGGCCAGATCGGTTCATATCGGCAAATTTTAAATTAAAATTATTCCGGGTGAAGGGATCGTTAAAATATGATGTTGCGGAACAGTCAATGGAACGAATGGAATTTCCCATTTTCCGAAAGGAGGGCCTTTGTTTCCGCTTATGCGATTCGATTATGTCGCGCAAACTATTTCCACGGATGGAAAATGAATTAAATTTTCAAGTGGAAATCATTTTTATCTGAGCGGAGGTATATTTCTCTTGGTTGATTTAACATCCTCTTTTTACTAAGTAAATCAAAATCAAGTATGCAATTAGTAAAAAATCGAATACAGGAACGGTTTGGTAAATAGAGGATTAAAACCACAACGTACAATCCCTTTCTATCGCATCCCTCTCAGTTTTCATCATTAATATGTTCGAATGTGGGAAAATGAATCGGTGTTCTCGGTGGTAGTGCTAGTGGCTAAAATTAAAGGTTGCTGGTTCAAATTCAATTTGCACGCAAATATTTTTCAATTTTATATGCATATAGAGATCTGGTTACATAAGAAATGTTGTGCAGTTTTGTATGCAGGTTAATATCATGTTGAAGGATTTTCAAAATTCCGAGCAGTTTAGAGATTATTAAAAAAAACCACTGAAAATAGCGATTTCTATAAAATCAACTATCTCAATAATTATTATATACTGGTTTGAATTAAAAATGCAAACACCAAGAAGTTAAGGTCAGATTTTAATGAAAATTTCACAGAAGTTGTGTTTGAATGTCTCAAGTAAACGATCAAAATTTCAGTTGAAAAACTTACTTACACAAGCATTTTTTTTAATAAGGAGTCGGTCCTCCGTTGTTTCTAATGCACTCATTCACGCGGTTCGGCATGCTTTGAATGAGGTGATCAATATCTTCTTGGGGTAGCTCATCCCAAGCTTCCTGAATCCGCAAACGAAGTTCGTCCAAAGTGTCTGGGGCAAATTTCCTAGTCTGACGCCTAT
This sequence comes from Ocypus olens, assembly GCA_910593695.2. Classification (NCBI taxonomy): domain Eukaryota; kingdom Metazoa; phylum Arthropoda; class Insecta; order Coleoptera; family Staphylinidae; genus Ocypus; species Ocypus olens. The sequence continues at coordinate 28,126,509 of OU343048.1, read as the reverse complement.
CATATCCCAAACATGTTCGATGGGCGAAAGGTCTGGTGAACGAGAAGGCCATGGAAGCACTACAACGTTAGCTTCTTCTAAACACTCTATTGTTACCCTTGCTGTATGTGGGTGAGCATTATCTTATTGAAAGATAGGGTTTTGCAACCCTTGTAAGTATGGCAGTGCAACGGGCTCTAGAATAGTCTGTACGTAGCGCCAAGCATTTAGGATGCCAGGAATAAAAACTAGAGGGGACCTACCACCATACGTGATGGCACCCCAAATCATCACCCCCTGCGTGAGAGCAGTATGCCGAGGAAGCGCGAAGTCCATATTTCTGCGTTCTCCGCGGAAACATCTGACACGTCTACGTCCATCGTTGGCCCACAAACAAAATCTGGATTCGTCAGTGAACACAATTTGTTGCCATTCTTGTCTCTAATTCAACCGTTCTCTACACCATTCCAACCTAGAAACTCTATGACGTGGAGTCAGGGGAAGGCAATAAAAAGGACGATAACTAGGCATTCCAAAACTCCGTATTCGATGATATATCGATGCCATCGATATATTCCAATGGATAGCCCGCGTAGCGGATAATCTTTCTCTTATCGCCAAAAGTCTCAACCTGCGTTCTTCGCTGTCTGTCGTTCTTCGCTGTGGTCCAGATCCTCTCCGACGTCCATGAAAACCTTCCTCAGACCATCTTCGCCAGCACCTCATTACTGTGGTTGCGTCACGTTCCATTCTATTGGCAATTTCTCTAAACGAAAAACCACCCTCTCTCATGCCAATAATACGACCTTGCTCGAAATCACTTAGTTGTACAAAATTTCGACGGTTACGAACTCTGGGCATTTTAAATGATGTTCTTCGCACTATTATCACGAGAAAACTAATCCAAATTGTTGCATGTTTATAAAAACACCATTTGATATTATATTTTTCGTATATAAAATCATCCTAAAAAGAGGTTTGACGAAGGAGTTTCTTATTGAAATTTTAATGAGTTACTTTTTATACCGAAAGCCATCAATTGTAGAAAAAATAAATAAATTCTGGCTGTTTTTCTTAGTGTTTCATTTTTCATTCAAACCAGTAGAAATGCAGAAAAAATATTAAAGTGAAAGTTACTTGGTTCATTAAATATTGTTCCCCCATCAGAACACCTACAGACCGGTTTCGACCTTTCAGGTCTCATCAGTGTAGTTAGTTGCTGATGGGGAAACGGAGATTACTATCGCCAAAGTGGCGGAATCTATTGCCTGAATGCTGTACTGAACCAAATCCGGGTGGTTTTAACACCGACAAGATATGGACATTGCCAGCGGTTTACGAGATATTAATACCAACTTTCTTAATTCAAATGACCGATATATTTGATTTTTACGCGCCTTTTTTTTACTCTTTTTAACGATGCATAACAATCTATGCCAAAATTATTAAAAAAATATGAGAATTATTAATTGTTCCATGGAACATATAAAGATTCAATGTTAGATCTACTTTAAGTATTTTGTTAAATGTTCATTGCATTGTAGTAAATATTATATTAATATTACATAAATTTGATTGACTGCTTCCTATTTGATTGTGACATTTAGCAGAGGCATGTTAAAATGAAAAAAATTATAAAAAATCGCCAAGGATGAAGCACATTAATACACTAATTTTAGTATGGAAATGACTAAAATTAGTGTGACATTCCAATACCCCAAAAGTGAAACTTTCTGGGATATTCCTCCTATAAAAATTAAGTCAATAATTATATTTATCTTTATACTTATTACGAAGTTAATTTGTTTTTGTTGTCTGTAAAATTAATCACCATTCTACGCCCGGCTCAAGGAGTATCAAGTATAACTTAGGTTCAAATTCTTGCTATACTCGCACAAGAACGTCCAGAAATAAACTCTTTTTTCTCAAGGAAAGGAAATTATGGAGTAATATCATTTCGGCCCCTGGATACTATTACACGTCGAAATTAAAGAAAAACTAAGGCAAACATATTCCATTAACATCGCACACCCGCGCTGACCGGCTTAAACATTTTCCCCAAGTTTTTGCCCTTTTCCCCAATTTCGACCCTTGCGAAAATGAGTTAGTTACGCGAGTTTGTTATCGGCCGATTAGCCTTATTGATTCTTCAATAGCATAATAGAACTTTTTGCCTTCGCTAATTAACAGACCTACTAGAAAATATGTTATCTCTCCGCTATTTCCTACACGAAAAAAACTTATTTGATCGTAATTCAAGTCGTGCACTATCTAATAATAATAATATCGCCACCCCGGCAGAATAATAACGCAACTGGAAAATTGGGTCAAAATGGAATTAATGTTCTATTATTGTTAGAATTAAAATAGTGAATGTTAGGTGAACACTTATTGTGTTAAGTATGATACGCCAAAGGCCCAATGCCATAGGGCCTTGCATCAAAATATTTTCAGTGAAAGTAATTTAATTTTTTACGATTCCTTTCAATTTTTTAATTTTGCATTTGTGCCATTGTTCAACGGGTCGGCGATATGTTTATTGATGGATTCATCGTTTTACATATCAATATAACTAAAACTGTAAATAGTGGTTTTAATAAGTACAAATAAATGGAGAAGAGGCCATCATCATTAGTTTTTGCGATTTTAAGGTACAAACGTTATTTATATTTAAACTTTTATGGTTTATTTTCAACGGAAATGATATTTTAAATGTACACCGTGTTTTATGCAGGATCGGATGATACTCACGTTTGCAAGTCAAAAAAATGATGAAAGATGAAGATGACAAAATATGCTTCAAATTATAATCATCTGTACCGCCAGTTTGCTCAAAAACTAATGAGATTTAGAATAAAACGTATTCTTTAAAAGCTGATCATTTTTGCATTTTCAGTTCATCATTATTAATATAAATTTGTAAATATTTTTATTTCATAATTAGGGATCAGAAATAATAAAAAAATTCAAATATTTTTTTATTCGAAAAACAATCATTTTATGAGAAATATTAATGAACAAAAGCTATTTATTTCTTTGTTACCTTCAATATTTGTCTAAATATTTTTGTAATATTTTTTACATTAAAAAAAACAAAAAAAGTAAACACCCATTTCCGGTGTACAAAATTTTACCAAAATCTATTTAATTCTTCTAGCTAATTATTATTTAACGCTCAAATGTCAGATTCGAATGCCGACTTGCGTTTAGACGTATCACGTCGAACCCCAAGGCGTATTTTTTCCATTGATTTTAATAATTCCGGTCCTTACACTTTACATAATCTTTTTTTAGAATATTTTTTTTTACTTAGGCTGAGCCATTCAGTCACACACGGCTGTAATTTTGTATTATATATTTGTATGAATAATGGAATAAATGAAGAAATGAATAATGTCAGACATATACGACGGGTGTGAAGTTAGCAATAGATCCAGAAATAGATTTCAAAAATTCATATCTCGGAGAAAAGAAAAGCAATTCGAAAAAAAAGTGAACCATACCATTAGGGAAGGTCTAAATTAATAACACAAAAAGAATCAACCCTTAATTTTAACCCATTATATTTTTTCACTCCTTTTAATTTTTTTTTTATAAGTTTGCAATCAACCATAACTAAATAAAAATTCTTATTCTTATCACTAATAAAGATACTTTCATAATCAAAAGTCAAAAAAACCTTACCAACACTCCTTCAACCCGGAAAAAAAAATAATTTTTAGTCGCAGAAATCCACATTTCGGGATATAAATCTCCATTTTTGACTTTTGATTATGAAAGTACCTTTATTAGTGATAAGAATAAGAATTTTTATTTAGTTATGGCTAATTGCAAACTTTGTCAAAAATGGAGATTTATATTCCGAAATGTGGATTTCTGCGACTTACGGAGAAATGATTTTTTTTCTGGGTTGAAGGAGTGCCGGTAACGTTTTTTTGACTTTTGATTATGAAAGTGCCTTTATCAGTGACAAGAATAAGAATTTTTATTTGGTTATGGCTGATTGCAAACTTTGTCAAAAATGGAGATTTATATCCCGAAATGTGGATTTCTGCGACTTACGGAGAAATTATTTTTTTTTTATTGAAGGAGTGCCCGTAACGTTTTTTTGACTTTTGATTATGAAAGTGCCTTTATCAGTGACAAGAATAAGAATTTTTATTTGGTTATGGCTGATTGCAAACTTTGTCAAAAATGGAGATTTATATCCCGAAATGTGGATTTCTGCGACTTACGGAGAAATGTTCTTTTTTCTGGGATGAAGGAGTGCCGGTAACGTTTCTTTGACTTTTGATTATAAAAGTACCTTTATCAGTGATAAGAATAAGAGTTTTTATTTAGTTATGGCTGATTGCAAACTTTGTCAAAAAGAGATTTATATCCCGAAATGTGGATTTCTGCGACTTACGGAGAAATGATTTTTTTTCTGGGATGAAGGAGTGCCGGTAACGTTTTTTTGACTTATGATTATGAAAGTACCTTTATCAGTGACAAGAATAAGAATTTTTATTTAGTTATGGCTGATTGCAAACTTTGTCAAAAATGGAGATTTATATTCCGAAATGTGGATTTCTGCGACTTACGGATAAATTATTTTTTTCTGGGTTGAAGGAGTGCCCGTAACGTTTTTTTGACTTTTGATTATAATAGTAACTTTATTAGTGATAAGAATAAGAATTTTTATTTAGTTATGGCTGATTGAAAACTTTGTCAAAAATGGAGATTTATATCCCGAAATGTGGATTTCTGCGACTTACGGATAAATTATTTTTTTCTGGATTGAAGGAGTGCCCGTAACGTTTTTTTGACTTTTGATTATAATAGTAACTTTATTAGTGATAAGAATAAGAATTTTTATTTAGTTATGGCTGATTGCAAACCTTGTCAAAAATGGAGATTTATATCCCGAAATGTGGATTTCTGCGACTTACGGAGAAATGATTTTTTTTTCTGGGATGAAGGAGTGCCGGTAACGTTTTTTTGACTTTTGATTATAAAAGTACCTTTATCAGTGATAAGAATAAGAATTTTATTTAGTTATGGCTAATTGCGAACTTTGTCAAAAATGGAGATTTATATTCCGAAATGTGGATTTCTGCGACTTACGGAGAAATGATTTTTTTTCTGGGTTGAAGGAGTGCCGGTAACGTTTTTTTTGTCTTTTGATTATGAAAGTGCCTTTATTAGTGACAAGAATAAGAATTTTTATTTGGTTATGGCTGATTGCGAACTTTGTCAAAAATGGAGATTTATATCCCGAAATGTGGATTTCTGCGACTTACGGAGAAATTATTTTTTTCTGGATTGAAGGAGTGCCCGTATCGTTTTTTTTTTTACTTTTGATTATGAAAGCACCTTTATCAGTGACAAGAATAAGAATTTTTATTTAGTTATGGTTAATTGCAAACTTTGTCAAAAATCGAGATTTATATCGTGAGGTGTGGATTTCTGCGACTTACGGAGATTTTTTTTTTTATTGAAGGAGTGCCCGTAACGTTTTTTTGACTCTTGATTACTGAAGTACTTGTATTAGTGATAAGAATAAGCATTTTTATTTATTTATGGCAGATTGCAAACAAAAAAAAAACTTTTTTGAAAGGGGTGAAAAATATAAAGGGTTAAAATTAAGGGTTGGTTCTTTTTGTGTTATTAATTTAGACCTTTCCTAATTGCTTTTCTTTTCTCCGAGATATGAATTTTTAAAATCTATTGCTGGATCTATTGCTAATCGATATTTTACATTTTTCGAAGGGGCACTTATTTTACGGTCAGACTTATTATGATACATGAAAAAATCTTTACTGTAGATGCTTGTATTACTATTAAGACATATTGCTGTTTATACAAATACAGCTTATCTAGTGAGCCGTGACCGATTGCGCAGTGTCCATCTTAAATTTTAAGAGAAATTCATAATTATTCAGCAACGCGTGTACATAATGTAAATATATACGAAGTGATGATTCTCATTCAATTCGATGGTGCGCCCACGCGGAAATTTGTTGTCGTTCTCTTCGAATACTTTTTCACTCTGCGCAAACTTTAGCCCACCTGTCACGGCACGCAAAACAAACTGTACGTTAGTAATGCCTCCGTCTACCGTGTATTTCAATATCATTAGTAGAAAAACATTAATAAATTGTTAATAATAATAATTTAATTTGTTTAAGTGAGATGTAGAATTGAAAGTTAAATATTCTGCTGGACTAAAGGGAGGGGCTTTTGCACTCAAGTGCTTATTAAGTCGTTGACGCTTTTACGGGAGAATTTCCGCAGCATAAAACGGGAGTTTCATGCATGTGGAGTTTTATGATTATTAAATTGCTCACGTTATGGGTTAATGGGTCATATTTGATGGAACTTGAATTCGAGATTTTAATAAATTTTTATTGGTACATTATCGCACGAAAAGTTTAATACTTTTATATAACAAAAGTGCACTCACAATTTTTGATTGATGCTGTCATTAAATTGAGCGGAAGAAGTTTTTAACGAAAATTAATGTTCGTATATTTGTTTTACTGTGAATTATTTACTTAATAATTTATTTATAATGCCTGATTAACATGACTATTCAAATTTGAAACAACTAAAATTTGGTTTGTGATGGGATATATAATGTACTTCCAATTAAAGAAGATTTTACATTTGATTTCCGGAAATAAAATTTAATATCTTCTTTAATTGGAAGTACATTATATATCCCATCACAAATATTCAAGCAATTAAATGGATCACATAACTAATATAAAATTTGGTTGTTGTATAAATATAATTGTTTTAATTCATCATAAGCCATACAATATGACGCGAATGTTTATTGCAATATTTTCGTGCCCCAAAATTATATTTTTTTATTTTCAAAACATTGCGGAGTATATAATATGCGCCTGTAAAGAGTCAGAAAGTGATCTCAGATGTGACCTTGGAAACTGAAAGTATAAAACGGCAACCCTGTAAACTTATTAAGCGTTGTTGACTCTAATTTTTTTAGGGTATTTAGTAGTTGTAAATTCAAATCTGGGAAAATCTGGTGGTGGAAAATTCAAATCTAGGCGAATAAATTGCGGGAAATTCAACATCAAGCAATTTCTTGATTGAATTTTGGATTTCTTGAGCGGGAACTTTTGATTCAAACTTTTAATGAGCTGATTCTCGTTCGAAAAAATATAAATTTAAGCCCAAACGTGTTGCCAACTGTAATTTTATGGGCTAGAAATTCAAAGGGTATAGCGGAATAATATAGTAGTGCCCCCAAATGAAATAAGCTGGGAGGGTAAAAATTATGTTTAGGATCATAAAAAAGTAGGATTTGACAAAAAAGTAGCCCCTCACCCCCCTCCCATCCCTTGCTATAGTCAAAAACGTGTTTTTTTTTTGGTTTTTAATTCACCTGTGCATACAACTTACTTTTGACTTCTGGTGGGTATCAGTACCTAACAATATTATCTAATGTATTTTTTATAAAACGGAAATTTTTGGCTCGATTTTTTATTCGAATTTTGACAATTTAAAATATCACTGAATAGCAATTAATTCAGAGACGTTAAAAAGGTGCACCTCTAGAAAAATATATAAAGGGTGTCTATTGTTTCTTAATATGTGTGATTTTTTTCAGAATTTTTCGAGTCGTAGAACATGGCCAAAATAATTGAAAACCGCAAGGTTAAAATTAGTCAAAAATGCGGTTTTTAGTTATTTTGACCATGTTCTACAACTCAGAAAATTCTGAAAAAAATCACAAATATTAAGAAACAATAATTACCTATTATATATTTTTTTCTAGAGGCGCACCTTTTAACGTCTCTGAAGTAATTGCTATTTAGTGATATTTTATATTGTCAAAATTCGAATTTTCCGCCAAAAATTTCCGTTTTATAAAAATAGATTAGACTATATCCCGCCAAACGTAACATGCCGAAATTCAAATGAATTAGAACCAATCAGATTCTATATAACTTCTGTTTTCAGGAAACATATCATGTAGAGTTCGAATGCGATTTTGTAATTGGCTGTCTACTCGCACATGATTGGTTTAAAGAAAAACAAAATTAAACTTCAAACGTCAGTTTGCTTGTAGAACGCTATTAAAATTAGTGAAAACTCCGCATTGGAAGTGTTTCTCTTGAAGTAATTCAAGAAAAAGGGAAAGAGGCCCAAACAAAAAGTTTGAGCGGAGTCACTGACATGACCTGTACTCGGGAAGTCATTTCTACAATATTGGAAAACAGGGCACATAACGTGCGAAACAGGAACGGTACGTACTGTAAAGAAAATGTAAAGTCCATATGGAATACCAGTGCTAAGTTAGTGCAAGAGAAGTACGTTTCTGATTTTCAAATTTTGTTTGATCCGTTTAAACATGTAAAATTCAAACCAGCACTACACGCCCGCGATGACAGTAAATGTCATTCTATTTTGTTGTAATATTTTTGTTGGGATATAGTCTGATAAATTGCTCACGTGCATTGTAAATTATCGCAAGTTTGCACTCTTTCGATAAACTCAGTCGCATTGTTTTAGGCAACAGCCCCTCGCCCTTCCGGGCTCGGGACTGTTGCCAAACTATACGACTTCGTTTGTCGAAATCGCACAAACTTGTTACCGATAATTTCCAATGCACTTGTGCAATTACTGTTGATAATATTGTTATCTTAAGGTACTGATACCAACCGAAAGTCAAAAGTTAGTTGGATGCACAGGGAAAATTAAAAACCAAATAAACACGTTTTTGACTACTACTTTTTTGTCGGATCTGACTTTTTATGATTCTAAACATTATTTTTAACCTCCCAGCTCATTTCGTTTAGGGGCACTTTTGACCACCTTATCCGCTATACCCTTTAGGCCCCAGAGTGGTGCCATCTATTATGAATTTATAGATTTACAATTTGAAAAAATTAATTTACACTGCATTGTTTATTAAATTTTGTATTAACTTTTCTTGCTAATTTCCCAGGAAATGAAACGTATGCCCTTTGATAAACTTTTAGCCTATGGATAAAATATAGGCATCCCATCTTAGTTTAAAAGAAAAAAAACCACAAGTCGCACACCCACCAAATAATACATCATTGCAATTGTTGGAAAAGTATCTATTCGAAAATGTAAAAATATACAGGGTGTTCCATTTAAAAAAACTGCCGGTGACGTCATATCTCGAAAAATTGGGTACCTGTAGAAAATCAAAATACGTCACTGAATAGAATAAATAAAACTATACACATTTCTTTTTAAAGTAATAAAAAAAAACAGACGATTAGCCAGAAATCAGGTGTTCCGACACATATGACCAACCCTGTATATATTATTACAATACGCATTGAGAATAGATGATCAATAGCAAATAAAAGAACAAGTTCTATTTATACGTAAACCCTTTCTCATCCAGGATTATAAAAATTAGAAAATGTGCTTTCGCTTAAATTAATAATGGAAAGAAACTATTATTATATCGATACAATAATGAATTATTATATCGATATAATAATCGATTATTATATGGACACAATAATCGATTATTATATCGATATAATAATCGATACAAGTAAAAGTAGAGGTAAAAATAATCGATGTAAAAATAGATTATTATATCGATTATTAAAATTTATCGGATATTCCCATCACTAGTACATGTGCTCCTTGAAACTATGACTACTGTTTATAATAGTAATTTACGTAACAAGTTCCGAAAGAGATATTTTACGGGATGAGTAGGAGTCGCCTACGACTCCTCCTGGAATCCTGCGAGTCTTAATCACTTTTAGAACGTGTTACGTATAATATTTTTTCTGCAGGCGTTTTTTATGTTAAAAAAACAAAATTTAATACGAAGTTGATGTTTTTGTCAAGGCCGCCTACATTTATACGCAAAATCGTCCCGAAATTAACAAGAAGCGTCCCGAAAGTATAGAAATCGTTCCGAAAGTGAAACAAAATCGTCTCGAAAATAACTACTTTCTGTACGATTTATGTAAAGTGGTACTTTCGATTTAATAAATCATACCGAAAGTTTTATTTTCGGGAAGGCTGTAGAAAAAATATATTTCGACTGACAAATTGAGTCCATCTCGAATTATTTTAATGCAAATTTCAAATGCACATTTCGTATGATTTATGGTTTGATATGGACTGCTTATTATCCAAACTAAATCAGCTATCAATTATTAATCAAGTTATTAAACGTACGAATTAATTACAACACATCGGATTAATGTACAAACTAATTATCCATTGGTACGTTGTGATTAATGTAAATTGCATTTCCTATATTTGTAAAGACCACGTATATCATGTACACACACTGGCAAGTAAAACATTTAGGTCACATTGAAATTGCGATGTCTTTATGGAATTTTCTGTTAGTGCAGACAACAATTAACAACAATTAAATAAAATGTCAAAAAAAGTTTTCTTTGTTTTTAAGTTTTATTTCATAAAATGAGTAAGAATATGCTTATTTCATTCATTTTCGTGACTGACAGCGCTAAATAGTAAGTTTAAAGTAGGTACTTGCTGTCAGTCACCGGTGGCTGACATGGCCCCATCGCAATACACCGGTGTCAGTCACCGGTGACTGACAAAGCGGTCAACGTGTTAATATTCAATTGATTTTGTTTTTTTTAATTAAAAAAATACTAATTTAATTTTACATTTAAATGTAGTTTGACTGCGTCTTATAGTTATTAGAAACTAAAAAAAAAACAACACAAATAAGTATTCGCTTTTACCATTGATAATGTGTATCCCCCCTCTTGCTTGAATAATTGAAATAGGTTTAAGGATCATAATCTAGTAGATGGTATTCCACTCTTACAATGGCAACTCTCTCAGCTCCTAGGTAGTTCTCAGAATGGGTATATGTCCCAACTTATCCCAGATATGTTCAATGGGATTAATGTCTGGCCAATGAAACCTCCTAATTCCCACCTCATCCAATTCTGGGTGTGTGAGTTCCACCATTATCTTACATGTTAATGCCATGCACGTTCATAGTGATCATGAAAAATTTAACGTGATCGTCTAAATCTCCCGTAATATAGCTGTGAGTCTGGGAGCCATTCTCTATGAAGTTCAACGCAGTGCGTTCTTGTAAAGAGACTCCTAGAACATAACCGACCCACCGCCAAATGGAAGTCGCATGTCAAAGCAAACTGGATTATATCTTTCTCTGGCTGTTCTTCATATTCTGGAAACGGTCATCATCATTCCTTGTAAAGTTATTTCGGGCAAAAACCAATTTTGAAATTCGATGCCGGCTTGCAGTGGTGTTTCTGTAGCCATCCTTCTACAAGATAATCCTCTACCGATGCATTTGGAACATTGACATCTCTAACTTTGATTTAACAGCAAAACCGTAGAAGATTTTCTATTCAGCAAACTTGAGGATAAGACGATCATTTCTTTGGATGGTGATCGTTTTCGCTCCGAACCTGTCTTCTTCTTATTAGACCAGTCTTCTCATAGCGCTGGTATAACACATCGGCTGATAAGTTCCCGGTCTAACAAACAGATGGCGTAATAAATACAGAATTAATATTTTGTTTAGTAAGTACTAACCTTCAAAAAGTAGCTGTAAATTTTTTTATGAGGATCTGACGTTTTGTTCAAAAGTTACGGTGACTTTAGTGAAACAATTTTATTTATTTTCGAAAAAATTGAAAAATTTCATGTTTTGATAAAACAAAAATACCGTTGAAACTAAAGCATGGCTTGATAAGTGTTATCCGGAATCTGCACTAGGAAAATCGACCATTATTGACTGGTTTGCTGATTTTAAACGTGGTTGTATGAATACTGATGATGCGCCTCGCTCTGGTCGCCCAAAAGTGGTGGTTATACCGGAAAACATTAAGAAAGTCCACAATATCGTTTTGACAAAGTGAAGTTGCAGGAGATAGCTGACACTCTCAATATATTAAAAGAACGTGTAGGCTTCATTTTGCATGAACATTTGTCCATGAGAAAGCTGTTTTCGAAGTGGGTGCCGCGTGTGCTAACAGTAGACCAAAAACACCAACGAGTAGATGATTCCCAGAGCTGTTTGGATCTATTTTGGCGAAATAAAAAAGACTTTTTGCGTCGATATGTAACGATGGACGAAACATAGATTCACCATTACACGCCAGAGTCAAAACGGCAGTCAGCTGAGTGGACAGCAGCAGGTGATCCTCGCCCGAAGCGGCGAAAAGCGCAACGGAGTGCTGGAAAGGTTATGGCGTCCGTATTTGGGGATGCGTACGGTATTTTATTTATCGACTAGCTTGAAAAGGGTAAGACAGTCAATAGCGATCACTACATGGCCCAATTGGATTATTTGTACGAGGAAATTTCAACGAAACAACCCCATAGGCAAAAAAAGAAAGTGATCTTTCATCAAGACAATGCACCGTGTCACAAGCTACGATGGCAAAATTGCATGAAGTGCGCTTTGAATTGCTTCCGCACCCACCATATTCTCCAGATTTGCCCCCCAGCGATTTTTACCTGTTCGCAGATCTAAAAAAAAATTATCGCCGGAAAGAGATTTGGTTCAAATGAAGAAGTAATGGTCGAAACAAACACTTATTTTGAGGCCAAAGATAAATCGTTCTTCAAGAAAGGTATTGAAATGTTAGAAAGTGCTGGAATGACTGTATCGCTCTTGAAGGAGATTATGTTGATGAATAAAACAGAATTTGACCGAAAAAATTGTATTTTCTTCATCAGGCCGGAAACTTATCAGCCGATGTGTTACATATAGTACAGAGGCTTTTGTTAACAATTCTAGCAGTTTCGCGTTTTCTTGCACGCTTTTTGTTATAACAGTCGTAACTAAGGAAACAAAACATAACAGATAACATTACTAAGAAAACAATTGATTCATCGTCTACTAGTACGAGGGTTATTTTTAAAGTAACAACCATTCTAGTTTAAATATAAATATAACCAACGTTTCTTAATTTTTTCGATTTCTACAATATCATCTTTTCGCTATTTTTCGACAAAATGCTCGACCCGATAAAAGTATTTTTGCAAACAGGCGATGAGTTTGACAATTGCCCTCATTTACTTATTAACCAATGAAATCGAATACTGTTGATGACATGATCCAATAAAATTATAATTAGGATGCGTAAAGACCACGCTGCATGTTATGCATGGCAATTCACCCTGGGTGGTATCTAATCAGATAATCCCTCATGTTGGTATTGCCTAGCAACGCGTTAGTACATTATCTATAACATATAAAACGTCAGTTATTGCCGGACTTTTAAGTAATTGCTCCTCAATTCGATCTGCTTGTATTTTCGGGTGAAGTGTTAGTGCTTTCATCAGTAATAGTATTCATAGGCATTTCTCAAAATCTTGGTAAGCTCATTTTTACGACAATTATTATGGCGCAGATTAATACACGTCTAACACTTGGTGTCACTAAATTTAACTTTTCAAATTATAAAGTAAGAACTTTCTGTTCGGCCAATTGTCTTCTCGAATCTAACTCGTGACTGATTTTTCCTAGGCAATTATTAGCGTCTGGATCACTCTTGCTTGTTGCTTCTAGAAAATCGTTATCCTGCCGCTAATAATTGCCGGCAAAATCATAGGCACTCGTTATATTACTGTTGATAATTCTCTCGTCGTAGAAGTCGGCCGCCAGTCCACATAACAAACCCTTGATGTCATCATCTGTTTGCACCCGTTTTCTGCCTAAAAATTCCTTTGAATTTGTAATGAGGTAAACGTCAGAAGTTACCAGGTCTATATTATCAACAGATACCCATTTAACAGGAGATTAGTCAGCAAAACGTTTTTTCTGGCCCAGAAGACGGTTGCCATCATTTTCGGAGTGGAAACGGTCTCCTTGAATTTGTGTGGATTGTGCACATGATATTGTTCACACTTTTGGACTTTCCCATCATGCCTCACATCTTATCCATATGCTTCAAAGAGTTGGCAATGGATTTTGACAGGACCGTGATTTTTGCATTTAAAATCAGACTCACATCGTGTACTTTGCAATCGGCGGGATTAGCAACGAACATAACTAATCTTAAATTGCCATAAAATATCGTCCACCCTATTTAAAGACTTAAGACTGACCGACAACATAGTCGAATGTTTAGAGAAGCCATTTATCAGTAAACAAAACTTTGGAGAAGGCTATGTGGGGATAGGATCCCCAAACAGTTCTTATTTTAAAAATAACCCTCGTACAAGTGTTTTATTTTTTTCCTCGCCAGTGTTTAGACATAAATTGGAGTTCATTTCGCAGCAAAACCGCAGAAGCTGTTCGATTCCGCAAACTTGCAAATAGCAAAAAAAAAACGTCAACTCCTTGGATTGTAACTCGTTTTCGCCCGGATTATGGTCTTCTACTTATCAGGCCCCTCCCCTTATATCGTTGGTATAACTTTTGTTTGAAAATTTCAATGTAATTAACACTGAATTATTTTATTATTTTATTTTTGTAAATAAATTTCATATAAAAATATCAGCATAAAACAAACATAAACATAAAAAGATTCTATTCAAAGAAATCCAGGTTTTATAATGTCTTTAAATTAATCAATAAACTACACATGGGCTACGGATAATCTCAAGAACGGATTTGCATTCAATTAAAATTTGGGTGGCAATCTGCAGACAAAGAATTATCGATCCGATATTCTTTCATGAGACGATTAACGCAAAGCGGTGCCGAATTCTAATTTTACAGGAATTCTCCAATCATTTACACGATTGTGAAATAACCGGAGGCTTCTTTCAACAAGATGGAGCTACTGATGCTGCTACGGAAACCAACCGTGTCGTAGACTGCGGCCACGAAGATCGCCGGAAGTAACAACATCGGACTATGGAAAAAATTTCAAGAACCGAATGCACACCATTGAAAAAGTTTAAGAAGCGATTAGTATAGAAATTCAAAAGATAACAAAAGAGTATTTGACAAAACGAAGCGGCGAGTGGCCTTGTGCTTGCACAAAGCCTGAAGAAGAAAAATACTTGTGAAACTTAACTAGCCGATATGCGAATGTTCAGATATTACCAGGGTAAATAGGTATACAGGGCTTTTATTTTAACTCTGAACAATGATTGTTAATGGCTATGTTCAATCGTAAAATAATCACATCAATGCATTAATAGGTAGGCAACCATACTACTCAGTTTTATTTAATTGTAAAAATGAATTACACCACCGAAAAAACACAACAAATAATTAATTGTTATTAGAACAGGAACAGCACTCTTTTGTTTTGTTGTTTTCGGTTGCCTATCCGAGCAGACAACTTCCATCCATCGGAACAATTTTAATATTATTCATAATTTTTATTGTGAAAGCTAAAAGAAGTCATATTTTAACAGAAAAGATGAAAATCAACATTTTACGTTACGTAGACCAGAACCCCATAGCATCTTTAAGAGTTATTGTAGCACAGTTTCAAATTAAGCTTCCGTTTATAAGGCATTAAGGGCCGGTATTTCAATGTCGGCTTAAGCTGTAGATTACGTAAGCTGAAGTTTATGTTAAGCTGTAGTTTATTTATGATTGCGTTTTTCAAGCATTACATAAACCAAGTTTACTTATCCTATCAAAAATTGTATTGGCAATACAGTATTACTACATATTTTTGAGTTGGCATTGAAATGTGACTATTGCGACTATCTTCATACCTAAAATTTTCTCTCATGCTTACTGTCATAAACAGCTGATTATCGTACATGCTTCCTTAATTATTGTTTTCATTTTAATACTTGCTTTAATTTCGGTTATTTTTGTTACAAGCAGCACATTGTATCCCTTCATACCTTTTCAGAAAATATGTATTTACCATTCAGGTAATAAAAATAATTGTTTCGAGCAGCCATACACATGCTTCTTTTGATAATCTAATCTGTCCACAAACACTACTTCACTCCACAGATTAAAATGATCAAACCACTTTTTTGGCAGACGCGGAGGTCCATAAATTATTGTAATAAACCATCATGGGTTAATTCATGCAATAGATCAATCTACGTCATATTTGTATTGTCTATTTTGAAGGTTATAAACTGCCGCTTTACCCGCTAAGCGGTCGTCGTCGGCCGCTTACGAAAGCCGTACTTTAAGCTAGGTTTATCGATAAACCATGATTGAAAAACACCTAAAAATACCTTATACCGAGTTTAAGGTTAAGCCTGGTTAAAGCCGCTATTGAAAAACCGGCCCTAAATAAGCCGTTGTCATGGACCGCTTAAAATTTAAGTCTGCATACATAACCTTCAATTCGTTCCGTCAGTGGTCCCTTGTGACAGATATTTATGCACAATAAATTATTTTCAATAACAAAACTCCTAGTATATTTAAAATGGCATTTGAAGAATTAAACTTTGGAGTGGACTATTTTTTTGAAGACGATTTAGACCTCATGGATATTATTAATTTCATTTATCCACTAGTTTGGAAGAGAGCTGATCATTCTCATGATTTGGACGAATTGTCGTTCTTTCGGTCTTTTCGTGTCCGCAAATAAACTTTGTTAAAATTACTTGGCCTGACACAAAATATTGGCTAATAATGACATAACCTCTCTTTTTTACGCACCGAGATTTCTTTACGCGTGCATTGGCCTTCAAAAATATTTAATTGAGCATTGAATTCTTAATAATTATGGCGAGTTTCACTATTTCCCTGTTCGTACAGCAATGCTGTTCACGTAAAAAGACTCGCACGCACTTTATGTCAAAATCAGCTGAGAAAAGGACACCTATGTCGCCAACGTTAAAAAGTGAAAATCGCAAGATTTTACGATGTTGAGCTTCCTTACTAAAGCAATTGTATTAATACCAATGGTGCATGACGCTTCCATCTAAGCGTGACTTAAAATATAAGTCCTACTTTACAAAGTTAGACAAGTGGGCCTAAAAGAATTTAAATACAATGATTACAAGTTTTCAAATCATCAGCAACTATCAAATGAAGAGAAAGGCAAACGAACGGAATTCTGTGAAACCGTATTTAATTTAATTACCCTAACTTTGTTTATAATGCGTTAAGCTGTGTCACTGCCACCTCTGTGTACTTGGTTGCATGCCATTTCAATTAAATGCCATTCGTTGATGTGATTATTTTACGATTGAACATAGGCGTTGATAATAGTATATTCAGTGTTAAAATAAAAGCCCTGTATATATCAGAAGTGTGCTTAGAATATTTTATTTAATAAATAAACATGATTTTTATAGACACTTATTCATTCGTATAAGAAGGTCGGTCATCTTAATTTACTCTTTCTCTTTAAGGTATATACAATCGTTCAGCTTGCATTTTTTAATTGAAATACATGTATTTCTACTTAAAATTAAGATTAGTATCACTACAGCTTCGATTTTGACTTATACTGTTTTAAAAAGAAATCACAGTCGTCTTTGAATTGAAATGCACATGTCTTTGATCAAAGCTTTTCTGTACAATGGTCAACACCTGAGAAGTTAACTGTCTGAATAATAACCACAAAAATCAGATAATAAGATAAGCGACTGCGATTAATTTCTATTTGATGCATACCGTAGTGCAGTCATATGTCAGATATTATATTCCTTTTTCTAATAATTTTCTAATAATAAAGGTAAAAGCGATGGTATACTAATCAAACAAAGATGACAAAACCAGTTTGTAGATGGCCAACGACTTTATTTCCATTTTTTAATAACTAATTTAATAAGAAATAGATATTTATTTCTTTCTCTGATATTCTATGCTTTATTTTGTTAATTTTTCTCATTTTGAAGAGACACAGAGAGAGTATGTGTATGTAATTTTAAATTTAGCGCAATTTTATTTATTTGGACGCCTTATATATTATACATCGAATGCTTTAGATTTTGAATTTTCCGCGGAATTTCCAAGCTCTGTTGTTGTAGTTCTGGGGTAAAACCGTAAAAAAAATCCCGAGAATGCGTTCATGGCAACATTGTAAAACTTCCAAGCTCCGCCGTTGCCATTTAATTCCCTCAGATTTAAATTTCCCGCCTCCATCTCGAACTTAAAGCGCTGCGGCATTGCCGTTTTGAGGTAGAACCTGATGTAAATTCCTGGAAATCGGATGCCCTTTTGGCAGAACTGTACAACTTCCAAGCTCCGCTGTTGTCATTTAATTTCTCCAGATTTTAACATCCCGTTCTGATGCCTTAAATTTTGAATTTTTTAAGTCCTTTGTGGTTGTGAAATAAAGCATGAAGGCAAAATTCTTACTTCACATAGTTTAATTGACGTCTCACATGTCAAACAACAAATTCTTGTTTACGTGATGTGAACGCAATTGTACAATGTTTTAGATACACATAATCCCCACAATACAGAAAAGGTCAGTTAGGGCTTTTATTCGAATTGATTTTGATTTTCCAAGTCAGGTTCAATAATTTTGTGCGTACCAAGAATTGACATTCATGTTTGATTCAACAGTGATCCAGAAATTCAATCATTGTTGGACACCCGTTATATTTTTTTACTAAAATCCAGTCTTTGCTGGGTGTTTCAAAATCAAGGCTCACCATGGGGATCTTGCTAATTAGAAGAGATAGATAGTATGTTTAAATTCGGCACTGTTGCAGAATTTTATGCTGATTAATAATCTGCCGGAAAAATTTTTTAACATCTGAATTATTTTAATATTTATCGTAATAGTCCAATTTACGTAGCATAAAAAAATGTTATACTATGAACATTTTGATTTCAACCAGAAGATAAACCGTTAATGACCTAATTCAAAACATAAATTAATAATCAGGAATAATCATTATCGGCTGCACTACAGATACAATTAAATCTCATATTCTAGAACGGCTCTAATCAAACTAATTACATCAGTGATGCCATCTGGCGATCGGTATGTAATACGTTTACTTATTAAGCCCTCCCCGATAAGTCGCCATCGTCATCTGGTCTGATTTATTAGATCTGACTTTAAATCCCTTCTCTTGGGTAACCTAGGGGAAACTCCGTCCGACGCCAAGGTAAATATTTAGTTTTCATTAACTCCCGAGTAATTAATCATCGAAATTATGTAATATAATTATGTGCTGCGGTCCAAAGCAAACAGGGAAAGCTGGTTTAAATGACGACCGATGTTTGCGATCTTTACCTGTACTTAATTCTACTGAAAACATCATATAAGAGTGAGTATTAAAAAAAAAAACTAAAACTTTATACTAAAAATATAAATTGTTATAAAGAGCAACTTTTTCATATAGAATTTACAATAAAGGTACTTTATTCTTAAGCAAAATTCATATTTTTAGACAAACGCCGTACATGACTGAAAAAATGACAACTGGTGGTTGCATTTTAGGTTTAGGAACTTTTTATGAAGAATAACTTTTTCCCTAAAACTAATATTAAAAAAGTTTTTCCAGATGCTGCCAACTTAAGTAGAGACACTATATCTGTAGCTGAATTCAAACCGAAATCCTTAAGTATTCTGGACTGTATATGGCGTTACACCGTCAGATAGCTGCGTGGCTTGAATCTGGTTTCTCAAACATTTTAATTCTCTTTAGCTTGTTGAGCATACTTTATTGTTCTTTAAAGCAAATAGAAGTCCCGGGGAAATTCACGGTCGCAAAATCTCTACCATAGGTGTTTGAAAGTAAGGACGGCTAAATGACGTAGAATTCTATTTAAGATTTGTGTTCAGGATATTTGCATTCGAGCATTATCTTCTTTAAGCGCAAGGTAGTTGATAGGAACTTCGGCCGAGGAAGCAATAAGATGAGAAATTACCGTAGCCAATTAGAGCATTCTACCACAACCGATTTGTTAATGATAATTAATTATACAATACTGCGAATCTTCTCATTATTCATTTTATTTTTTAGAAGTTTTAAATCATCAAACAATTTCTGTGGGTAGCCTAGGATATCTTCTATAACAGCTGATAAACAAATGCAATTATTAAATTAACATTTTGCATGCGCTTAATAATAAGATATTAACGATTGTTAAATGTAAAAGGCTATGAACAACACTTTACCCACTGTAGTAGCAATTGAAGTAGAAGAAATGAATCATTCATGCAACTTAGGAGATTATAAAGCAATAATAGTGGTAACCTGTTGTTAAAGTCTTGTAGCTGGTAATATATGGCTAATTTCTTACGAGTTAGACAAGCAACAGTTAGTAGAAGTTAAACGTTTCAATGAATTTGGAAGTTACTGTAGAACCCCTGGACAAGTGGTCTACAAATGCAAAATCTTACATAAGTCGCCTTAAGAACAAGACGTTCTATCACTTTAGAGCTAAGCGAAACCCTAGCAGCTGCTCGAAATGTAGCAATTGTTAGACGAACGGAAACATAGAGTTGCTAGATTACCTTTTGCAAGGGAATAGGTAAAATTAGACGATTGACGACTCGAAGCGAGTTTTCTTTTCAGACGGAACAAGGGTAAGTCTTAATTCACCAGAAGCACGTGAACGTCTGGTAAATGCACAATTTTTGGTAGATCAATAATATTCTGGAGAGGAATTTGTTTTGATGGTCGTATCGACTTGATTCTCATAAAGAGGAGATCAATGAATGCGCCTTTATACGCAGAATAGTTCATAAAAGAACATGAGATGCCCCATTTGTTGGGAAGAATTTAATTTTTTCATTTTTATGCAGGATACCGCTAGACCCCCCACCCCCCTTGCTAGAGTGGTACTGGCCCACCTTCGATTCGTGAATATTTCAAGTATGGAGTATTTCTCAGATTTTTTAAAATACGATATTATACACTCGGCGTCAAAAAAAGCGCCACTCGAAAAATCGCAAAAAAACTCGATGTTTCAAACCGTCGTAACTTGGTTCAATTTGGTCAAAAATCGATTAATCTTTCAGTTTGGGGAAGCTTCAAGTTTTATCTTTAAGAATGTGTAGTTGATTTTTACCCCAAGTCCAACTCACTCCCCGTAACAACGCGATGGAAAAAAAATGTTTTTTATGTAAAAAATTGTCCAATTTGACAAGTTGTACCGTGCGCAAAAAAAAAATCGGCGGGAAATTTCACCACAATGGCAGAAAAATTTAATCAATTTCCTCAAAAATTCGAGTGGTTTCGATGATTTGGAGCAAAGTGGGAGGACTCCAACACTGCCCCACTCTAGGGGTGTCTATAAAAGATCTTCTCTTCTCTCATCAAAAAAAAAAAAACGAGCTCTAATGTTAGGTACGGCCTTTAGCAATGCTATTATGATAAAATATTTCTGAAACATCTGCTCCGTATGTCCGAAAAAAAAATGTATCAAAGCCCTGACATTGATAAGTGATTTTAAGTGACAGTCCGTTGTGATTTACTTTGATTTTAACCAAAATTTCACCTATCTCCAATATTTGTTACAAAAAACTGATATTTTTGAATTTTTGGTTGAATAACTCAACATCAATCTGCAGAATGCTTTGATCTTCTGCAAAAATATTGAAGCCCTGATAACGATCAGCGATTTTAAGTGACAGATCATTGTGCTTTGCTTCGATTTTAACCGAAATTTTACTTTTCGTCAATTTGTGTTAGAAACAACTGATATTTTCAAGTTTTTAGTTAAATAACTCTAAAATCAACTTCGGAAAATTTTGATGTTTTGTTTGAATATTAGAGTCTTGATAATGATAAAAAATTTTGAGTGACAGTTAGTTGTGTTTTGCTTCGATTTTAACCAAAATTTTAGCTATACCAAACATTTGTTCCAAAAAATTGACATTTTCTAGTTTTCAGTTGAATAACTCAAAAAACCATCTGCAGAATGCTTGAATATTTAGCATAAGTATTGAAGCCTTGATATTGATAAGTGATTTTGAGTAACAGTTCATTGTGATTTATTATGATTTTAAACAAAATTTCAATTTTTTCAAGATTTATTACAAAAAATTCACATTTTCTGGTTTCTAGTTGAATAACTCAAAATTAATCTGCAGAATATATTGATCTTCTACATAAATATTAAAGCCCTAATATTGGATAAGTGATTTTGAGAAACAGTTCATTGTGATTTGCTTTGATTTTAACCGAAATTTCACTTTTTCCCAATATTTGTTACAAAAATTCACATTTTCGCGTTTTTAGTCAAATAACGCAAAAAACATCTTCAGAATGTTTTGATATTTTGCATAAACATTAAAGTTCTGATATTAGTAGGTAATGTTGAGTGACAGTCCGTTGCGATTTGTTTTGATTTTAGTCAAAATTTCACTTTTTCCCAATATTTGTTCCAAAAAAATAATATTTTCGAGTATTTGTTTGAAAAACTCAAAAGCCATCTTCAGAATGTTTGGATATTTTGCTTGAATATTAAATTCATGATATTGATAAGTAATGTTAAGTGATAGTCCGTTGTGATTTGTTTTTGATTTTAGCCGAAATTTCACTTTTTCCTAATATTTCTTCCGAAAAATTGATATTTTCGAGTTTTTAGTCGAATAATTCAAAAACCATCTGCAGAATGTTTTAATCTTTTTAATATTGAAGCCCTGATATTAATAAGTGATTTTTAGTGACAGTTATTGTGATTTGTTTTTATTTCAAACGCATTTTCACTTTTTCTCAAGATTTAATATAAAAATTATCATTTTCAAGTTTCAATTTTCAATCTGCAGAATGTTTAGATCTTCTGCACGAATATTAAAGCCCTGATATTAATAAGTGATTTTGAGTAAAAGTTCAATTTGATTTGTTTGATTCTATACGAAATTTCACTTTTTCTCAATATTTGTTACAAAAAACTGATATTTTCGAATTTTTAGTTGAATAATTCAAAAAGCATCTCCAGAATGTTTTGATATTTTGTTTGAATATTTAAGTCCTGATAATGATAAGTTTTGAGTGATAGTACGTTGTAATTTGCTTCGATTTTAACCGAAATTACAGCTTTTCCAAATATTTGGTTAAATAAATTGACAGTGTCAAATTTTCAGTTAAATAACTCAAAAACCGTTTTCAGAATATATTGATTTTTTGTTTAAATATTAAAGTCCCTATAATTATAAATAATTTTCCATTGTGATTTACTTCGATTTTAGCCGAATTTCATGTAGTCGTATTTTGTATTTTAAAGGTGAAATGAGCATGTTTCGAGCGAGGTATCATAAATGTTTTTAACTTTTATGTTAGGCGGGGGCAGGTCGTTACATAGAGCCAAGAAGCCATGGCACTACCTGTGGTTTCAAGCTCAGTAAGAATGTTTAATTAACTCTTAAAACACTTTTTCGCCAGTTATTTTGGTCCATGAAGATAAATCATTCTTTCTTCAAAAAAAGGGAGGCGGGGTATATTGTATATGTGGCTCTACCATCAATATGTTCCACGAGCCGCCACTGGTATATCATATTTACGGATCTTTATTACGTTATTTCCATTTCTCGTTTTCAAATCAAATGGCATATATTTTCAGAAAAATATGTGAGAGTAAAGAGAATTAAGAGCTCTCGTCGGTGAGAGACACCACCAGTTTCTTCATAACGAATTACCAATACTGATAAAAGAATTTAATTTGAGAGTAAGATTGAACATTTGGTATCAATATGATACGCATTATTCGGGTACAAGTATTGGATCATAAGCCTGCAATAATGTTTGCCCTTAAGTACGAAGAAAAATATTTTAGATAAAAGTTATTTCCTATTTCCAATTCATAGATTCATAACATTCATGATTTAAAAATAAAAGGTTGACCTTGAAATTACATTGAAAACCTGCTTAGAATTAAAAATACCTATACCTGCTGCATTGGCCCCTTCATGTCAAATACATTTTATTTGAAAAAAAATTTTCTCCGAATCTTCATTTCCGCAATATTTTGGATGTTCACGATAAATGCCGCACCCTGTTTGTTTTGAAAAAAATGATATTAAAAAGCAGTGGATTTTTATACAACACAATATGAAATTACTCTGTATTGTAAATTCTTGAATGGGAATGATTTAAAATAATTTAAATTTTCAAACCATTTACACCCATTAGATTTCGTGTTAACATAGTTGACAAAACGATAAATTCGTTAACGACCGCTCGCACAAGTTTGGTAAATTCACACAACAAGTTTTCGAGGGCTACAACAATTATTCAACTTTCCCGTTCTCATTAAATCTACGCCGGTCCACAATCGATGTTTAATTAGACGCTTTTTCGGTGCTGAATGTAATTAATTCGCGCATAAATTACCAGATAAAATGACAGCATCCCGCACAACTAATTACCGCAGACTAACCAAAACGAAATTATTTGGCATTTGCCCACACATGAATGATGTGATATGATATGTGTTTAAACTGATTATCAATTTGCGCGGGTATTTCAATAGAGTAAAATCGTTACGAGAAGGTTGAAAGGACGCGGGCCCTTTGAAACTTCGTGCGATTTTCAATGGAAATCAATAGGGTCGTTAAAACTGTGTCGAAGCGGTTAAGATTGCTGTAAACTGTTTATCATAACTCGCGAGCAATTTTTGAAATCATTTGCTTTTAAGATCCAAGTTTACTATCTCGTTACATCCAGACATTCTAATGGAATAGAGAGAAAGGGATAAAGTTTAATATTGCATGTATTTATGTGTAATATCTTTTCAGAATGAATCATAGTATAGCTCTCATGGTAAGGTCTATACATATATATATATTTTCTTTTCGGTTCAGCTCTAAAAAATTAAATGTGGATGCCAATTTTTACTTAGTGAAAAATGGGGAAACGATAAGAAAAGTTTGATTTTTTCTCCCTTTTTGGATTAAAATTTTTCTGTATAGTATCAGTTGTAAACATTCTCTGTAATAAGATTGTTTTTATTCTGATGGGTAATAACGTTAATTATTATTATTATTATATCTGATCTATTTTTTTTTTGATGTCGGCAACTAAGCCATCTGCCACAACCGTTTCCTTATAGGTTTCTATTTTTAACTTAATTCCTATCTTAATTCTAAAGCACAAACTTAGGATTGAAGGGATGCATATTCCAGCGAGGGCCTATATCTGATCTAGAATCAGTAAAACATTGATTTAGAGATGAATTTCTTTATAAAAATCACGTGATAACCGTTTCTTTCATATCGGCGAATCGATCTCACGCGCCCTTACCTTTTTTTTCTACACATGCCCCGTTCCACCTAATTTACCCTACCTACTGGGGCGTAACAGTTTTTTTCGGGATCGAGTGGTGGTGCGAGCCGACGACAATTTTCCGCGGCGAGGAAATTTTTACACGCCATAAATCGTTACGAAATTGGGGGAAGAGACGAGACGTACGGTAATAAATAAGGGAAAACCGCCCCCCTTTTCCCGATTAGTATCGATACACGTATGAAACATAAGTCGATTTGCATACGTCCCCCTAAATTTTTATAAAATCGCACCGTGGGAAATAAAATGATATAAATTTCGACGGGGGTTTGTTACGCGCGATTTAGTTGTGCGACGTCCATAAATTCCGTGCCGGTGTCAGGGGGTCGCGAAATTTATTTCGCGGCCGCGATTTTATGCACTTTTACATCGATTTGGGCTTTTTATGCAGCACAAAAATATTTCCAATTAAAATGTTTGATGTGGAATGTGACAACTTTTAAGTTTTATCAACTACCGAAACATAAATACTCCAAAAAAGGGTGATGTGTCCATCATGTTTAATCGTTACGTATATTTAACCTATCATGGTTTATGTTCAATTTAAGGGGTCACATCACTTCCTCAAAAATTAAAAAAAATAATCAGCTTTCTTTTATCGTCGATTCTGATTCAACACTCAATTCTGCGTATAAAATAGTTATTTATGCAACAAGTGAGTAAAGTAGTACTTTTTTACGAGTAGGAAAGATTGCCACATGAGCCGAAGGCGAGTGCCGCAATTCCTACGAGTGAAAAAAAATTGCTTTACACTCGAGTTTCATACAAAATTTTTTCTACGTCCGTAACTTTAAATAAATTCGATAAAATCTTAATCAATTCTTATAAGTAATAATACTTTTTTTTTAATGAAGAAAATAATAATCATCAAGTTTTCTTGATCGGAAACGAATGTTT
Organism: Ocypus olens; assembly: GCA_910593695.2. Taxonomy (NCBI): domain Eukaryota; kingdom Metazoa; phylum Arthropoda; class Insecta; order Coleoptera; family Staphylinidae; genus Ocypus; species Ocypus olens. The sequence continues at coordinate 28,100,526 of OU343048.1, read as the reverse complement.
GACATTTATCGGCGGAACTCCCGGCTATTGCGAAGCGTTCATGACACACTTTGCGCAAACAATTTTATATTAGCGTTAAAAAATTAACCGCTACGGCACTTTTTTTTCACGCAAAAGAGTGGAAAAATGAACCGTTATGGCACTTTTTTTCACGCTGTTTGTAGGGTTCAGGAATCACATATTTTATGAATCCAAATTAATGAAAAAAAAACTGTACATTTGATAACAAACGTAGAAAAAGAAATATTTAACATCTTTTCAATTAGAAATGTAGAAATGTAGAAATGATCGAAATTTGTAAGCAAAGGCGTGCTCTTGTACGGACTATTTTAAAGTTTTTTTTTATGTTTAGATACACTTTTCTTTAAAACTATAAAAGCTATCAACACGATTTTTTTATTTCAAAAGTGGTATCGATACCTACCAAAATAGCTAACATTATTTTCATATTGAGTGGCGTTTTTTTTTATATACAAGGAACTCGAAACATTGCATTGTCATGTTTTCTTTTCATGTCACAAATCCAATTATTTTTTTTTATTCCACAGCTATAAATGCTTATTTTGAAGGTAAGAACATGTGTGCAAAATTTCGGGGAAATCGGCCGAGTAGTTTTTCAGAAAAGTGTATTTAAAAATTACGTTTTTTAATGGAAAACGGCTGAGGAAGTAGCCTCCTGATATTTTAAACGCGCCAAAAAAATAGATCTATACCCACAAAGTCTATTATTTTTATTATTATCATATATTATGAAAGGATGCAAGCTCTTGCAAAATACTAAAAAGGCATATCTGTTTTTTACTTTTTTTATTTTATCCAGATATTGACATTGACATTTAATAATATTAAAGCCTAATTTTTATGAATAAATTTAGAGAAAAGACACGCTCTAGATTGCAAAGGTGTCCTATTAATTTTTGCCCGCAATTGTACATCGAGCGTTTTGAAGGATGGGATGATACTGACGTTTAAAACGTCAAAATTATGGAAGATTGACAAATTAAACTTTTAATCATTTTCATCGCCAATTTACTCAAAAACTAATAATATTTTCCAAAAAAAAACGTTGTTTATTTTGGCATTCTCTACAGTTATTGTTAATATACATTTTATATAACTATTACTAATTATAAACGAAAAATTACAAATATTTTAAATTTATTTGTTTTTGAAAAAAAAAAAATTATTATAATCAACAGATTTATAATCTTTTTGAGGAGGCAATTTTAAATTTTCGATAGTGTTAAAAGTGCAACTTTTAACACTTATATCAGTATCATAAATAACTATTATACAAATGAGGCGTATAGAATCAAAACCGCTCATGTCACATTTTTCATGAATCACATTTGAGATTGACATTTTACTACAGATATATTTTTCTATCACCTAAATAGTATATTAAGTTGCAAAACTGGCCAATTCGTAATAAAATTTTAGTCAAAAATTTGGATTTAACTTATCCTCAGTGGCGTCGTTTCAAAATTGGACCACGTGATCTGACAGTATGCATTATTATTTTCTTTAATATTGCTAACCACATTTATTTATTATTGGAATAGAAAACGAAACTTAATAATAAGTGATCAAAAACGAGCGTGAAGAAAATTAAATGGAAAAAGACACAAGCTACAACTGCAAGGTAAATATATTTTATCCATTTTTAACTGTCATCTAATCCTTAGTAATCACTTTAAATAGTTGTTTATTTTTTTATTTAGGGTAAAATATATTTTTTAAGTCACTAGTGAGTTGAATGAAATATTAAAAACGAGTTCAATAAGCGCGATTTTTTCGCACGCGTCCAAGTTTAGAAAACGACGAACGTAGTGAGGAGTTTTCTAATGGACAAGTGCGAAAAAAGGCCCTATGAACGAGTTTTTTACAGTATTTTTTTCTATTTTGCCCCTTTTATTCCATTTCTAAATTTTAAAAAATCGCCCATATATATATTTAGAAAATTGTATGGTGGTTGGTAACACTGATAATTGACATTTCAATTGGAAATTAGCTTGCGATTTCCACACATCACATAACCTCAAAACTATTTCGCCGAAAATTTAGCACAGGTTGACGCCTATGGATTTCAACTGTGCTAATCTTAAAAAAAATTAATTATTAAAGTATTCGGCGAGCCATTAACGAACCCATGTGAGTGCGTTAATGACTCCATTTTAGACGCAAAATAGAAAAAAGTATTTATTTAACTTTATTTGGACAAAATGAATTTTTTTCTCAGGCGTTACGGTGACATTTAAATATTAACTATAATTAATTTATTCCGTCAAAATTGAATAAACTACGTGAGTTAAGCATGTTTATTCACATTTTTCTTTTTAATTCTTCATGTTGATAAACATTTACTTAACTATTATTTAATTGATCTTTGCGGCAGAAGTTATTTTAAATAAGTTCTTTTTGTCGAAAACTTCAGAATTGTTTCGCACGTTTTACTCAATTCTTTACTTTGAAAGTTTCTATAAAATAAAATCAACAAATTTTACACCTATTTTCATCTTTCTTCATTCATTCGGCCAAAAAGCCCCCACAGTATCCCACATGTGGAAATTGTTCTGGGAAACTAAAATTCCCACATACAGATAAGTGTCTTGTCCTTAGTTTATATCACGATATAGTATAGATTATGCACCAATTCGTTTGCGTCTCCGTGAAGCCCAAACAAAAATCAATTGCATATTTCAATCGCAAGTGCAAGTTTCTTGGTGTGTTAGATATAACCAAACACCGTATCTTTGGAGTACATCCCTTTATGCTTAACGGAGATTTAACGAAAAAACGCGAGGGAGATAGAAAGTCAAAATTGTTTGAAATTAAACTGGTAACAATGAAAAACTTTATTAAATCTCTAAAATTTACCGATTCACACTTTTGCAGAGCAAAATTTGTGAGGCAATATCTGCCTCCTGAATTAAACATCAGGAAACTATACAACATGTACAAACAAAGGGCTGATGATTTTATGCAAGTAAAGTTCAGATATTGCATCACATTTTTACAACTTATTTTAACAATGGTTTTGGAATTCTAAGACGCACGTTGAATGTGCATTGCATTGAAAGAACAAATTAAGGCAGAAGACAATTCTGAAGAGACAAAGAAATTAGAAGATGACTTAAGAGAGCATACTAGGCTCGACAAACGCTTCTACAGTATTTTGCAGGAGAAGACGGAAAAGAATCTTGCTTTGCCGAAAGTGTCCGATCAGAGATCAGAGATACTACAGTCGCCATTGTATTTTCTATAATTTCACAGTAGTGAAAGGAACATCAAAATTTGTTTAGATCAAAACAATATATTTACTTACTCATGGTTAGAGAATGAAGGCTTAGGCTTAAAAGGATCGAACGAAATAGCCTCAGCCTTGTACAATTGTTTCAAAAGAAACGAAGCTACTATGAGAAATATAGACGTTTAATGTCAGATAGGTGTCCAGGCCAAAATAAAAATTGCACAATGCTCACTATGTGCGCTAAATGGCTTGTTACATTGACCGTAACAGGTGCAATTATGTTATTTTAGCACTTTAGAGATAAGCTCTCATATATATGATTGTGCGAGCCGTCGCCCGCGTGTTATTAAGTTAATATCCATTTCGGTGTCATTACGCTAAGATTCTATTATTAGAATTAGTATTTGTAAATCGAAAATAAAAAATTGTTTTTAAAAAGACAAAACTCTTTATGAGCAACGTAACTGGCTACAGGAGGCACCACAAAATGTTAAAGAATTGCAAATCATATTTCCTATGACAGGATATTCATACATGCCTACTGATAAATAAAAAATAAAAATTTTGGTGTAACTGCGAAAAATATTTAAAAAATGGACATATAATTTTACCTCAAGAGTTTCAAAAGAACAAGCCACGCTATTACTGTTAAGTACATATTGTACAGTACAAAATTGGAAAACCGAAGCAGAAACCTTAGTAAAATCACCAGGCATTTCAAAACTTCTAAAATAAAACAACTTATTTTAAAGCGTACATCAAGAAACAATATTATTGTATTAGGTGAAAATAACTATACAACTTCAAGTTCAAAAGGAATACCTATTATAATGAAAGGGGGAAAATGCCCAAATGTCACCAGCTGAAATTATTATAGGGGCTCCTCCAAAAATTTCAAAGAAGAAAGGCATTGAGATATTAATGTGTACTCATTTTGATGAGGAATGGTCAGCAACACTTACCTCATACAAAAATCTTCTAAACCAAAATGTAGAAATTGAGATAATCTTCCAGTGATTGATACTAAACAATACGCATGCGCGAAAATCATGCGGACGGTATGGTATGTTGTCACGTCTCCTTATTTAATTCGGGGTATTTTCAGTCAATTTCATTTACAATAATTTGCAACTATTGGTGCCTTATACTTAGGTTAGGGTTAAGCTAGGGTTCCCACCCCCTGGACCCGTTAGTAGTTTTATCCGCAGTAGCCGAAGTGATGGCGAAGACGTCACGAATGTAAGAAGTAGTTTCATAGGCTCGATGCCGGAACGAAGCGGAGCCATCGATCGTCATTACTTGCAAGTAATTGCAATTGACCGACTGGTAGTTTAACCCGCGGTAGTTTAATTATTTTTTATTTTATTTTGCGTCAGTTATAGTGAGACAAGAAAGTCGCAAATATTGGTCTAAAGTTGTTGCGTTTACTTGAGCCCATTCATTAGTATCAGTCACTGGAAGATTACCGCAATTGATAATGAAGATGACACTAGTCCAACACATGCGTTTTTACTTCCCATTGTTTGATATCCATTCGATACATTCAAATGGTTATGTGGGATATCAAAAATCGAATATCTGATAAAATATTTAGAATATGGGCAGAACGACCCACGGTCGATAATCCTTTATCAAGTATTGTTCCTAAATGAATTGCAGGTAGAATAATTAATTCACAAATACGTGATAAATACATATTTAGTAGTGGTATTTAAGATCTTAGACTAATATTTGGCCAACCCATTACCTATCATTTTAAATCAATTATAAGAATTATAAGTAAAAAAAAAGTTGGAAATGCTGTTACAGTTCTATTTACCTTACCCTAAATTACCTTCCTGTGACATGTTGATTCTATACACCTCAAATATAAGTGAATGATATATTTTCTTTTAGAAAATCAAGTTTATATTCTTCAGCATTGTCTACATAGATTAGTAATATTTTTCATATTTATTAAAATATCGGGGTAATAGTAAATAATTTTAAGAAAAAGTGCCGAAAGCACTTTAGTTCTTAGTACTACGTAATAAATGTGTTTAAAATTGAATCTTGAAAGCAATGCCGATTTTTGATATGCAGCCCCCGAACTCGTAATAATCTCAGGGAGTTCAAAATGGAAATTTCAAATTGTAAATTTTCCCCAAAACAAGACTTTCTCGCATTTCATGCGAAGTAAGTAAACAATATCTTCACGCATGCGAAGTAAGCAATATTTTCCCGTATTTACAATATACACAGTGGGCCAAAAAAACGGTATAAGTAGTTTTGTTCTATCATATCTTTGTGAGTTATTAATATTTTGAAATAATTAATATAACAGTGAATAGCCCCATTTTTATAGATAAGATGAAGTACTTTTGCCCTAAAGAAATAGTACTTAAACTTGTGCCCGGAGCACATTCTTAACTACAAATTAATGCATGAATTTCTATCATTTCATAATATTTTTGTCCCAAAAACTAAAATGACTGATAGAAGTGACAGATGTCTGAGATTTGTTAGAAAACCAAAACAAATCATGGCCCATTAATTTTAGTATCTACAAAGTGCATTATAAAGTTCCGCCTTTGCAAAGCCTTTATTACTGTAAAATATCCTCGATAAACTTTTAAAAAATGCAATTAATCATTTTTGTAAACTAAAAAGTGTAAACATTTTTTTTCAAAGCAATATTTAATGCGTTAATTATTACTGAAAATATGAACATTTCTAATTTGTATCGTTTTTTTTTTTGGCCCACAAATTATTTTTTATGTAATTTTAAACATTATAAAATTGTATTGAAATGGCTATAACTTACTCCTACTTGATATACACTATCAAGTAGGAGTAAGTTATATACATTTCAATACAATTTTATAATGTTTAAAATTACATAAAAAATAATTTGTACTGTAATATACGTATTCCCCATCAACATCAGAAAATTCTGTTTCGTGTGTGTGCCTTTACATGTCAATAGACTTTCTAATTATTTTATTAACGATCCACAATTTTCATTAATTAAACAACACCGAGTTCATCTCGATCCCTGTCCTAATTAAAAACACCGCTCTATACGCCATATGAAATTTATGCTTAATTAAAGTTTCTCTGCAGCTATTTTATCACAATCAGTAATAAAATATTAATTTTCATGACTGATGCCAGCGTTATTAGGCTTGGCGTCTACTCAAAGTTTACTGGATTTCTATGCAAATATATGCTAATTAATTAAAAGCAGTCGGTTGTTCATTATGTAAATCGTGCGAAATCTATAAATTAGGTAAACTCGAAGCGACAGGCTCTGTACAAATCATATAAATTTAGATACTGCACGAAAATATGTAGTACTTTCAAAATGATTTGATTTATATAACTTGTTTTGAATATTGGATTCATGACTATTATAAACTTTATAATAAAACACGAATAGTTGTTGAGACTGTTCGTCTGCCTGATGAAGCCACTGTGTGGAAGGCAACAAAGAAAGTAACATTTTTTAGTTGCAAATATTTATCGTAAAATGTTTATTTTTTGAAAAAAAAAATTATTAACTTTTTTTGACATTTTTTGTTATAACTGGAAAACGATAATAGTTACATAAAATTTATATTAATAATAATTGCAGATAATTCCGAAATGAACAACGAATAAGTTTTTCTCGATATCTCTTTAGTTTTTGAGTAAACAGACGGTAAACATGATTAAAATTTATCATTTGTCATTTTCATCTTTCATAATTTTGACGTTTCAAAAGTCATTTGATGTGTATTTAAAATATCATTTAAACTGAAAATACATCATGAAAGCATGAATATCAATAACTATTAAACCTTCAAATCGGAGAAAGTAACATAATGGCCATATCACCGTTTTTGAATTCTAGTATTGTCAGAAAGGATAAATTCACTCTCAATTTGTACTATCAAAAGTTGCATTTTTTAACTAACAAAGATAACATTTTGAACTGACAAAAATCGTAATTTATATCTCTAAAGAATGTTTTTTATTCTAGTGTTAAAACTTTACCAAAAATAGTATTTGTTCAACGAGCGATAAAAGTATAGTATTGGACAAATGAGGAAGAACTGTCAAAAATTATATTTTTTCATTACCAAAAATAATAGTATATCATTGTCAAACATTGTGTTTTCTCGCCATCAAAAATGGTATATTGTCACTGGAAAGAAAGGTATTTTGCTATTGTCAAAATAAGTATTTCTCCTCGATTTATAGATTTTTTTTGCTGTCAAAAACTATCATTCTTCATTGTCAAAAATTGCATTTTTTCATTGTCCAAATGTATCGCCAAAAATGGAATTATGTTAATGAAAATTGTGTTTTAACTGTGAAAAATGGTTTTTCTTCTATGTCACAAATTATGATCCTTGACTGTCAAAAATGGATTTTATCCACTGTTCAAAAATGTACGTTTCCACTAGTAAACATAGTACTTCTGCACCGTCAAAATTGCATATCTCCATTGTCAAATCTTTAATTTCCCAAAAACAGTATTCTGCCACTGCCAAAAATCATGTTTTTTAACTGTCGAATATTTTTTCATTGAAAGGAACGGTATTTTTCCACAGTCAAAAATTGTCTGTTTTCTTTGTCAAAAATTCAATTTTATATCGCCAAAATGGTATATACTGTTAAAACTTGTATTTTTACACTGTCAACCATAATTTTTCTCCTCTGTAAAAAATTATGTCTTTCCGCGGCTAAAAAAAAAATTTCACCACCCTCAAATTATATTATTCCATTGTCAAATATAGTGTTTCACCACCCTCAAAATTGTATTTTTATATTCTGAAAAATTCGTTTTTTTTGTCGCCAAAAGAAGTGTTTTGCAATTGTCAAAAATCGTGTTTTTTAACTGTTAAAATGGTATTTTTCCTACTGCAAAGAACGGTATTTTTCCACCACAAAAATTACATTCTACAATTATATTTTTACATCGCCAAAAATTGTATTCTACCACTGTCAAAAATTGAAATTTGCCACTGTCGAAACTTGTGTTTTTTTTTAATTGTCAAAAATGGTGTTTTTCCCACTGGGAAGAACGATATTTTTCCACCACAAAAATTGTATTCTTCGTTGTCAAAAATTAGATTTTTACATTGCCAAAAATTGTATTCTGCTACTGTCAAAGCATTTTCCCACTGTCAAAACTTTTGTCTTTTAACTGTCTAAAATGTTCTTTTTTACTGTGAAGAACGGTATTTTTCACCACAGAAATTGTATTCTTCGTTGTCAAAACTTATATTTTTACATGGCGAAAAATTGTATTTTGTCACTGTTAAAAATTATATTTTGGCATTGTCAAAAATTGTGTTTTTTAATTTTTAAAAATGTGTTTTTCTTTCACTGTGAAGAACGGTATTTTTTCCACCACAAAAATTGTATTCTTTGTTGTCAAAAATTAGATTTTTGCATTGCCAAAAATTGTATTTTGCCACTGTCAAAAATTGTATTTTCCCACTGTCAAAACTTGTGTTTTTTAACTGTCTAAAATGTTTCTTTCACTGTGAAGAACGGTATTTTTTAACCACAAAAATTGTATTCTTCGTTGTCAAAAATTAGATTTTCACATTGCCAAAAATTGTAATCTGCCACTGTCAAAAATCGCATTTTTCCACTGTCAAAACTTGTGTTTTTTAACTGCCTAAAATGTTTTTTTTTACGGTGAAGAACGGTATTTTTTCACAAAAATTACATTCTTCAATTATATTTTTACATCGCCAAAAATTGTATTCTACCACTGTCAAAAATTGAAATTTGACACTGTCGAAACTTGTGTTTTTTTAATTGTCAAAAATTGTGTTTTTTTCACTAGGGAGAACAGTATTTTTTCCACCACAAAAATTGTATTCTTTGTTGTCAAAAATTAGATTTTTGCATTGCCAAAAATTGTATTCTGCCACTGTCAAAAATTGCATTTTCCCACTGTCAAAACTTGTGTTTTTTAACTGTCTAAAATGTTCTTTCTTACTGTGAAGAATGGTTTTTTTCACCACAGAAATTGTATTCTTCGTTGTCAAAACTTATATTTTTACATCGAGAAAAATTGTATTTTGTCACTGTTAAAAATTATATTTTGGCATTGTCAAAAATTGTTTTTTAATTTTTAAAAATGTGTTTCACTGTGAAGAACGGTATTTTTTCCACCACAAAAATTGTATTCTTTGTTGTCAAAAATTAGATTTTTGCATTGCCAAAAATTGTATTTTGCAACTGTCAAAACTTTATATTACTAATCATTGCAGAAAATGGCAAAATTGTCGACTTATATAGAATAAGTGTTTTTCAAAATCTCTTTGGTTTTCGAATAAACTAACAGTAAAGATTATTTGAACGTATAATTTGTCAATTTCATCTTTCTTAATTTTAACGTTTCAAACATCAGTGTCATTCGACAAAATTCTCTATATACATTTAAAATATCATTTAAATTGAAAATGAACCATGGAAATATAAATATAAATAACTAATATACCATCAAATCGGAGAAAGTAACATGATGGCCACATCACCATTTTTTTAAATAATTCGATCAATAGTGTTTTCAGATAGACGATTATGTAAACTATAAAATTCACGTAATTTTCTAAAAACACTTTTCACAGAACGCTGATTTTCACAAAATAATTCAATAATTTGAACGCGTTGTTGTATCGTGTACGAAGCCTTTTTTATAAATGTCATACATCACACTTCTTAAATGTCAAAATAAACAGACGAATTCAGTGCGCCATATATATTTTAATTATTCTTTAAAAAACGCGCAATTTGAAACACACTTTACTATGTTCTGTATAACAAAAATATTTATTATTTTACGTTTGTAGTCTTTATTACAATAACAATTACTCTATGCACAATTTAACCAATAACATTACTCCCAACGATGAATCCAATAAGTACTGGTGAGTAAAATTCGTAAATGGATATTTAAACAAAATTATTTTCAAGTAAACCGTCTCTCGTGGAAAAAAGGCCACATCATAATTTGTACCTAGTTCATCTACAACCCCCAACCGAACCGTCCCGACCCCAGTACTTTTTAAGGGCGTCTCACGCTCGAGTGGCGATATTTCACTCTCTTTTAAAAACCACGCTTTGCAAAAGCCGCAAAAGAAATTCGATAATTTCCATCGCCAGTCAATATCGCAGACCGTCCACCGGAAGTAAACAGGAGAGCCATAATTTAGGGATCTCCGTCGCACACGTTTTCCTTTTTTATACATTTTCCACCCACTCTGAGGAATCGCCGCCGAGAACTTCTACGGGATGTCAGTTATAAATTAAAACCGATAAATTGCATCAGAGATGGAAACTGCCTTAAACGGGAACTAAGCGGGAATTTATTGAGCGGGGGGAACGAGATGAAGTTCATTACTTTGATGAGTATTGGGCGATCTAGTTGATGAAAATTGAAATGATTTCAATTTAAAATCAATGATTGATTTTATTACTTAAAACACTTTGTGGAAAGATATATTTACAAAAAATATTTAGTGGACAATTGAATAAAAAAAAACATTTCTTAATAAAAGCATAATATGCACCTTCAATGTTTTGTAACATCTATCTACCCTAACTGCAATTTAAAATTTAACAGTAAAAAGAAACACGCTACATTTAAAGTCGAAACATCAATTTAAAACTATTTATGAAGAAATAGTCCATAATAAAAATGATATTTTACATCATGTATGAGTGTATTTTTTTAAACTTATCCTATTATTGCATTAATTTAGATAACTGTATTTATTATAAACTTAATATATTATTGTACGTGGCTGAAAGACATTTATGAAGTTAAAAGCAACCAATAATAATTATTTCCCCATCAGACGACAAACTACAGACCAGTTAAAGTCAGTCGGAGTTCGATCAGTTAAAGTCAGTCGAAGCTGTGTTTATAAAAAAAAGAAAAATCTAAGAGCTGAAAATTACGTAATTTTAAATTCTACCAGAAAGAGATTATTTGCCCTAATGTAATTTTGTGAGCGAATTAAATCAAAATATAAATGTTGGAAACTTTTTTTCAGAAAATGCATACCGGATTGAACTTCAAATATACTGAATAGAAGACCCACATATTACATTAAACTCACACACAATGGCCTTAAACATTAAATGTTTGCTCGAGAAATTTAGGCAAAAGTACATCCATACATAAATAATGAATTTCGTTAATTTCTTTAATATTTTCGACAATTTTCATTAAAGTTTTTCAGAAAGATTCACACTAAAAAGTCTGCCAAAATTAATGCTAAAATTCACAAGAGACAAATACACATTTTAATATGTATATTCCTGTGGCGCATTGATAAAAACGCAGTATGTTATCAACGACTATTCATACAGGTGGCTTGAATTAAAATAACGCAAACACATTTTGGACTAAATCAAGCAAAAAACACTACCGACATCTGAAATTTCTGATTTGTTAACATTATGATGTAATTGTAAAATTACATTATAAATTGTATGTAATGCCCATCATGCGATTATGTAAAACTCCTATAATTGATTTAGGTAATAATTATTATCGTAAATCAGGTTCGTATCTAGAGATTTTGTAAAGAAGGAAAGTGGCAAACTTTCTAATCCCTGCCCCGATTATACAGAAATTATTCGATTTTCCTAATTAAAAAGATGAGCAAAGTTCTAGCGCATCCTCTCTAATTACTGCGAAGTTTAGATAATTTTCCTATGGGAATTGTAAAGACACGTTATTTACGATTCAAAATTTCAAGCATCTGTTGAAGTAAATATGTAATTCTTAAAGCAATTTCCGAAAAATGTTAATTTTTGCTCATCAAAATTGACTTCCAAGCGCAGCCATTTTTTATAACTACAAGAAAATGTATAACTATACCTAAATATTACACGGTCCAAATGAAAAAGTATTTCTCTTACAATATTGCCGAAATTTATAAGTCTAAACATTAAAGTTTTTAAAAACAATTATTATTAATTCTTACTAGAAGGGCAGTAAAGAAAATTATGTTTGATTTGTCTATACAATTTTAAATATTAGTATTAAATTGGATTATAAAATGATTTTATTTATAAGCATTGATTTTTATACCGGGTGTTTCAGACCACCCGTATACCCCAAATATCTCGCGAAATACAAATCAGATTGACATACAAAAAAATAAGTTTAAATTTTTTTTTGAGCTCTTTCATGTGGTGTGAAATTTAAACCACCACCCTTCCCACCTAGGGCGGGGTGGGGGGTAACTTTGAAATCTTAAATAGGTACCCCTATTTTTATAGCAGTTTTGGCTTCTACTCTAAAATATATTAGGTTTTTATTCGAAACATTTTTTTCGATCAGCAAAAAAAAAATTATTTTTTTAATATTTTTTTTTTTAATTAAAAAAATCGTGTTTGTCGTTTCAAATATTCATACATTACCACAATAGAAAATAATAGAATGGAATTTGATAATCAAATGATTTTTATTCGTTTCTACGATTTTTTTTTACAAAGAATTTTTTTTGCTTATTTCTGATATAAAATTACGAATGACTTCAATCAACGCCTTATTTAAGATATGACTACGTAAAAAATGTCGTAATCTATCATTTGATGCGAGAAATAAATATAATTCAATAAATGTTTTTGCCGAATATAGCGCCATCTATCGCTCATCGAAATTTTTTTTTCGAATAAAAACCTAATATTTTTTAGCATAGAATCCAAAACTGCAATAAAAAAATAGGGGTTCCTATTTAAGATTTCAAAGTTACCTCCCTCCCCGACCCAGGGGGTGTTTCATGTAACAGAGGCCAATGTCAACTTTCTTATTTTAAATGCAACACCTTATATATTATTCAATTTTTGGATTGTTCAGAAAATTCTAGACATATTTCATGTACCCTGTCCTCTACCTATCTTCAACTGTTTTTTTACTTATTAGTTTTTAAGTGTATTGTAGCGAATTTTTGTAATCAAATAATATTATTTTTTACTTTCCCCGTTACGAAGTATGGGAAACTATTGTGATCGTGAAATGTTTTTACGGAAATATCCGTTTTGGCCATTCCAAATTTTTTGAAAAAAAAATGTGTCTGTATTTTTGTGTTTGTTTCCTAAACAGTTGAAGATAGGTATAGGACATGGTACATAAAATATGTCTAGAATCTTCTAAAGAATCCAAAAATTTAATAATATACAGGGTGTTGCATTAAAAATAAGAAAGGTGGTATTGGCCTCCGTTGCATGACACACCCTGTATTAAAAGTTTTTGTTGAGAAAAATGCGCCCATTTATTTATTATCGAATTTATTCCATTTGGCTGAGGCACACTGTATAGTCAAGGTCCCAGTGGAAGAGCTGGGAAATTTCTAATTTCGAATCCTGAACTGGCACCTCGTGATTTTCATAACTTGTAAGTTCCTGTCTTGTAAACGTAGATTTTCAATTAGCAGTTTTGTACAAAGAACAATTTTTGCTCATAAAACTATATTATTGGAATAATTTTCTTTACAAAATTATAAATAGATATTATTCAAGATTAATCTGTCAAAATTTCAAGTATTTGTAGAAATAAATGTTGAGTTTCCGATACGATTTCTGGGGAAGGTTATTTTTTACTTATCAATACAACTTGCTTTTTTAGCGCAGAAATTTTTGTTCGGAAAATGTTCTTCAGTTAAGGGGGCATGCCTAGTTAGGAAGCCAAAAAGTAGGTGATTTTTGGGAAAAAAAATTAGCATCAAATATAAAACTTGTTTAAAATTGAGTTGATCTATGTGGTAGCACCTATTTTCATGAATGTAACATACATTTCATAAGAAAAAATATTAGCAATAAAAAGAGATATGGTCCTCAAGGCCTTTAAAAAAACAGGTTTCGCGGTGACCACTTCTACTCGGATTTGGATTATCAGAAATCAGAAACAAAAGGAAATTTCTCTTATATATTAGAGTAACCAGTGATTGAACAAACAGTCGATATATTGATCTGGGACAAAATGGCGGACTTTAAAATCTAAAATTTTGGTTTTTCATGAAAATATCGCTAGTTTCTTCGTTTATAACGAATCGATGCAGTAGTTTTCGAGGTATCGTGGTCACCGTGTTAAAAATGCGTTTTGAGAAAAACGCGTTTAAAGTTTTAATATTCCGTTCAACTATGCGAACGGAGCGTACTTTGAATGCCTGTAACTTGGTCAATTTTAGTCGGGCTAATTCCAACTCCTCAGGGAATATTCTTCAAACAATTCACTTACTGAAAATGTCAAAACCCAAAAATCATTTTTTTTTTATTTCTGACTAGGCGTGAAGTTATTTAAGACTAATCTGTCAATAATTTTAAAATATTGTGGAATAAATGTAGAATTCGTAGAGCAATTTGGACTAAATACATTTTTGTTAATCAAAATTTATTTTAAGCGTACCCATTGTGGATAATGTATTTGGATAGATTATTTAAAATTAATTCAAAACTTCAAACAAGAATCATATTCAATATTAAACTCTCGTATCAATTTCTGAAAAAGTTTGGGTCATCATAATTTTTTTTCTAATGCAGCCATTTTGATTACTGCAATGTTCAGACAATTGTAAAGACACGTTAGGTAAGAGTTATTTGTTAAAACTGTCAAAAAAACATGTGAAATGGACAGATTTTTCTAAAAAAGTTAATTCTTGATTAACAAAATTCGCTTCTAGAGCAGCCATTTTTGTTACTGCAAATATCGGATCATTTTCTTTGCGTTATTGAAAATATACGTTATTAAAGGTTCATTTGTCAAAATGTCAAGCATCTGTAGGAATAAAAGTTGAATTTCTATAGCAAGTTCAATATTGGTCCTCATAATTTGTTTTCTAGCGCAACCATTTAGGTTCCTGGCAAGTTTAGATAATTTTTTTTGAGAAATTTTTATTCAAAACTGATTTATCAAAATTTCGAGCACCTGTGAAAATACATGTGGAATTTCTAGAGCAATTTATGGAAAAAATAAATATTTGTTCATAAAAATAGCAACCCACAATATTTTGTTTTTTTTTATTTTACCAATTCTAATGAAACGTTATGTAAGAGTGATTCGTTAAAATTGCAAGCATCTGTAGAAACAAATGTGGGATTCTTAGAAGTATTCCTGTAAAAAATATATTTTTGTTCATCAAAATTTAATTTCTAGCGCAGCCATTTTTATTACTGCAAAGATCTGATAATTGTTTTTAGATCATTTTAAAGGCACATTCTTCAATAATTCGTCTAACCTTATTGCATTTGTAAAAACAAACGTGGAATTTATAAGCAACTTCTGTGATAAATTCATTTTCCGGTTGATTTCCACCGCAGACAATTTTGTTATAACAAAAGAAGTTCAGATATATTCTCAAGAAAGTTTAAGATTACATGCACTTGTCAAAATAAAAGTGGAAGTCCTAGAGAAAACTCAAGAAAAAGTTAATTTTTGCCATTCTAAGAATATATGTGGTAAGTAAAACACGTGTGTTTGAGAATTTGTGGAATTTCACCAAGTAACAGCCTCATCAATCCAAATCTAAGAATACGTCAAAATTTCAATAATTTTTCAAAATAAATGAGGATTTTTTAGAGTAATTTCTGCTAGAAGATATTTTTTTCTTTTTTGTTAATGTAAAGTTCGAATAATTTTATTTTGCCAATTGTAAAGATGGTTATTTAAGAATAATCTGTAAACTTCAAGCATCTGACGAATTAAAGGTGGAATTTCCGGGGGAATTTCTGTGAAAAATTAATGTTTGGTAATTAAAATTAAATTTTTAGCGCATCCATTTTTGTTATTGGAAAGTTCGGATAAGTTTCATTATACAATTTTAGAGACATGTTATTTAACATTAATCTGTCAAAACTTCAAGCATTTGTCGACCCAAATTTAACAATTTCCTAGAATAATTTTTGTGATAAATTTATCTTTGGCCATCAATTCTTTTTTTGACAAGACTGCCTCCAAAAAATATACCTTCATGTTAATTTGATTGATTTCTTTGTTGCAGAAGTGATGTTGAAAAACGTTGAAATGTAATTGTAATTTAAGACAGGCTCTGCAAGACCAAAGCAAACCACTTTCCCAATTTTAAAATCGAGTTCTGAAATTAGGCTCAGAAGCCTGATTAGTTTTGATTGACTGTTTTTCTCTTATGCATTGATATTTACCTATAAAAAAATATCTGTTGTTTGTGTTGAGTTGAATAGAGACCATCCATCGTCATCAGTTTCACGTTTACTTAATTCACAAATTCCAACTTTGGTTGATATTTAAAATTCTCCGATGATCTGATAAAGAAATGTCCCTAATCAAATAGGGATTTAAAGGTTATGAAAAAATTGATGCAGATGGTGGCGAGAGGGCCCTAACCCTTTCGAAACAATCCAGCGTTTCCATGAATAAATTGATTTATCGATGGACCTCAATGCCTTGCACAGTCCTCCCGTATTATAATTTTAATCTGCTAGTCCTGTTTCTGTTTGATAAATTTAAGGATGGAGTATCCGCACCCACAACCATCCGGTTCTACTGTTACTTAAATTATAATGTTTCGTTTCCACAGATGTTAAAATTATCACCTTCCACCATGAATTAAAAAAAATAGAAATATCTTCAACCGAACAGGGTCTAATTTACGATTAAACCAGTTGAACATACTCAAGTGCTATTACAAATAAAATAAAAACAAAGTCCATTAAGCCTTTGGTTCTCCTATATATCGCTCATTACATGTCAAACATGGTAATGGTCAATACATCTCTCACAGGATGTCTCATATTATCCTTGTAATTTTATTAATTTCTTTTGTATTTATTTTTATTTTTGTATATTATGTAATATATATGTTATTATTTTATTTTTTATAATAATTTTGTCTTTTACTGTTAATTTAATTACCATCTTAATTGATTAACTGAAAAGTATTTTTGTAAAATGGTTATTCCGTTAAATAAATAAATAATAAATAGTAATAATACAACCGGACGGTTTTCGGTAAAAATTATAACTAATGATTCCGTTTTTTTATTTGGCAGGCGAAGATATGCACGGTTGTAAGAAATCACTGAAAACGTCGGTCGTGCGAACATTTAAACAACTGTATAGTCGAACCCAAACATAGCTTTCATTATTTCATGAGTAGAATGCGTCTGCAAAATTAAAAATCATCAATTAAAATTCACTGTCCGATTTGACATAGAATGGGCGATATTGATATTCGCCTGTGGCTCTTTTCAAGTGAAATCACCCAATGGCCATTGCCCCCATGTCACAGATTTTTATTTTTTTGTTGTCAGCAAGTATTTTATGAAAAAACATTACATTTTTTTCAGAATTTTTAGATCAGAACTGAGGTCAGGGGGTCATTTTGAAATTTGACGCAATTTAACAACTCGGCGCCAACGGACAAGTTGGCCTTTAGGTTTTTAATTACTGTAACTTTGTTATTTATAACCAATTTAGTTCATTTTAGTGACATTTAAAAGACAAAAGTATAAGCTACAAAATAGAATTTGTAAAATGATGAAAATTTATATACAACCTTTACAAATGTGTAATAAAATAATTTTTTGTTGCAAAATGTATGCAAATTTCAGGAATTTATCACTGCAAAACCACAAATTTCACCACCTTAAATTGTTTTTTCCATGATGCTAATAATCAATTCTTTTTACCATAAAAAAATCAGGAGAGTGTTTTTTTGTGGTTGGCTAATAAAAAAAAAGAAACATGGAAGATGTGAAAAATTATTATTGTTATAATAAATTCTAAATTAGTTCACAAAAAATATAGATTTGTATTTTTTTCTGTACCTGAACATTTTAACAATTAATTGTTCATTTTTTGAATGGATGGAAAAAAATCAGAACCATCTTTATTTTTTTTGCATAATGCTGATAATAATCAATTGTTTTCACCATAAAACATCAGGAGGGTGTTTGTTGTAGCTAAACAATAAAAACTTTGTAAATTTTGTGCTATCATAAACAGTGGATTTTTTTGCCACCAGTCTTGGCAAAAATACATGTGATGGAATTGGCGGTACCATAAAACGTTTAACCAGAAGAGCAAGCCTACAACGACCACATGAGAATCAGATGTGAAGTCACAAAGATGTTTTTAAATTTTCCAAAAGTCATGTTCCTGGAATAAATACGTTTTATGTAACAACTGAAGATATTGTAAAATGTTTAAAAATGTTGGAAGAATGGTATCACATTGCTTCCACAATACAAGACAAGAGGAAATCACTTTTTTCGACCACTAGATGAAAGCAACTTGCTTATAGAGTTTTAGAAATCATTTCAAGTTTCTCGGGGACTGCTAAAGAAGGAAGAAATGATTTGCAGCTTAAACTTTTGTCTATTAAAGAACAATTTGTTCCAGCTATCTATGAGAATCAGTGGTGGATTGGAAAAATACTAGAACTCAGTGAAGATTACCGAAGTGTGAAGATTCAATTCAATATGGAAATATATTAATGAACCTCACCCAAAAATATTTGAAAAAAATTTCACGATCACAATTATTTCCCGTACTTCGTAACAGAGAAAGCAAAAATTAATTGTTAGAACGTTCAGGATGTACAAATACAAATCTTGATTTTTTGCGAACTAGTTAAGAATTAGCCTACGTTTTTGCATTTTCCTTGTTTTCTTTTAATTGTCCAACCACAAAAAACATCCTCCTGATTTTCTTATGATGAACACAATTGATTATAAGCATAATGAGAAATAAATTTGAAGGTGATGAAAATTGTGATTTAGCTGTAATAAATTCCTGAAATTTGCATACATTTTGCAATAAAAAAATATATATTGCACATTTGTATAGGATACATGTAAGTTTTCGGCATTTTACAAATTCCATTTTGTAGCTTATACTTTTGTCTTTCAAATGACACAAAATTGATTCATAAATAACTAAGTTATAGTTATTACAAACTTAAACGTCACCTTACCCGTTGATGCCATTTTGTTAAATTGCATCAAATTTTAAAATGACCCACTGACCCCAGTTTTGACATAGAAATTATGCAAAAAAAAACTTTACCATTTCTCATTATGTACTTGCTGACAATTTTTTTTACAAAAATCTGTGACATGAGGGCAACGAGATTTTCTTATTTTGGGTGATTTGAAATGAAATGAGCCCTGTGAAACTTCTTTGTTTATAATTTGGCATATGTTGGATGAAACATACACCAGTATTATTAAATACAAAGCCTTAGTGGGGTTTTCTTTTGTATATTGATATTGGGCATGTAAATCTCTGGTATGTGATAAATTGAATAAAGGGAGAGTCGTTCATTAAAATTTGCATTTTGGAGAAAATCTCTTAGTGTAAAAATCAAATAGTTTTTTGGGCAGTTATTCAAGATTAATACGCCACAATTTCAAATATCTGTGGGAATAAATTAAAATTTTTAGGAGCAATTTCTGGAGAAAGTTGCGCATCAAAATTTTGCTTTTGGCATAGCCATTGTGGTCACTATAAAGTCCAGACAATTGCAAAGACAAGTTAATCTCAGCATCTGTCATAAATTCGTGGTAAATGTTAAATTCTCGACAGCAATTAATTTATAGCCATTAAATTTTTTATCTTAAATTTAACTATATTATATTTCTGGAATCGTCACTGTCTTAAGTAGTTGAAATATTTGTAAATAGTTTATTTCATTTAATAGTGGTAAATAATTACTTTTAGAAATTTATTGAATCGAATTCTTTCTTTCGTTAATGAAATTTTATCGCGGTCTAACTAATTTATGTGACCACTAAATTTCACCACACAAGACGCAATTTCCGGCGGAATAAAATGATTACACGAACAGAATTAGAGCGCTTTATTGGAATTTTTAAGATTCCCGTGTTGACGGGAAAAATTCCGCGCACCACCCCTTCGTAATTGTTTCCTGTTAGTTTTAAGTGGATACACGCGCACCCATTCCGGCAATTCCGGCTTTGTCCAGCCCTTCACTTTTATTAAGATAAAATTTGAAGGGAGCCCGACCTACACATTACAAGTATTAACAAACATCGAGTCGTGACAACTGTTTTTATTGGCAGTTAAGGCCTCCCGAGACCCTTTCGTCCGACCGTCCGGTCAGAACAACAGCAATTAAAACAGTATGCGAGAGCAATTGTTCTTATCGTGATTAAAATTGCTCATCTTTTAGTCAGAATGTCTAGTTGTTTGAGCGGTAAATTCGTTTAAAATTTGCGGAGTCTCCGAGGCAGTTTTGAAGGAATAATGAATAAATTTGTTTGGATTGGGAGGCAATTGCAGTGGGATTGCGGTTTAAGAGAGACATTGTGCAGAAGACAGGGTAGGTAATTTATAGTTTTTGTCACAGATGGGTAAATTAGTGATGGTATTAATTGGGCTTTGTCTAACTGGCTATTGATGACGATAAACTATGCGCTGTGTTTGTACGTCTAACTCAGAAGTCGGCAACCTGTTTGTCATAAAGGGCGCGATATAACCTTTGAAAATCGCCGCGGGTGCATCGTATCATATTAATGCAGCGGGATTGAAATACTTTATTAATTTTCTTCTTGCCTTCAAAAGTGGGGGCGGGTGATTTTTGATTAAAAAACACATTCTTTTGAATTTTTGATAAGCGGGGAGGGTGAATTTTGATGGAACAAAAATTCAACCTTCTAAATGTTTGATAAGCGAATGAAGGGTTCACAAAAATTCTTTTTCACGAAATGAAAAAATGCAAGGCGCATTAAATATTGCGACGCTCATGCCTTGGTTACATTCAACACAACAATGGCATTTTCCTGCCAATTATCATGGCCAGCTATCGATCTGGGTTTTTAAATGTGGAGCAAGATACCTGAATATACTTTTTATTCCAATATTTAACATTAACTGAAGTTCTAAGTAAATTGCTGTTTAAATAGATTATTGTATGCTTGAAATAAACTATGTACTGAAATAATTATTTTAACCAATTTTCGTTGGGGATAAAAGGTGCACTTTTAAATATAGTAATATTAGTATAGTATAGTATATTATAATACATCAAACTGTGGAGGAACAAAATAAACAAGGAAAATTAGCGGGAAACTCAGCGGTGCATACTTCTCATGTAATTTAATTCACTTTTTGTTTTAATACAATCCACAATTTTAATGTAAAATAAACGACAAAATTTTAAAATATTTCGGATAATTTGCTAACACACTTTTAATTAAATTTAAACACGTTTCGTTTTCGTTCTTATCTTTTTACATCAGTTTCTGTCAATTTCGTTCGCTCTTAAATTTTGTTGAGATTTATGATAATTTTGTGGGATACTCATATCCAGTATTACCATCTAAAGTTGATAAAATACCGCTACCATTTTCTAATCAAGTATAATGTATAGTGGCGGTCGAGATCAATATTATAAAATGTATTCAACGGAGAAGTTATAGACAGCTTTCGGGCTACCTTTTAGAGGTCAAAATTTTAGAAAAAAAAGTTTCCTTGAGAACTAAAAGAGATAAGTGTACATACGTTCTTACAAAAGATGTTGCAATTTAAGCGAGCAATCCAAAAATATAATAATATATGGGGTGTTTCATTTAAAATAAGAAAGTTGGTGCTACTGGTGACAGAAAGTTGAAAATATTTCACACGAAGAGAACTGATTCAACAGTGTGATGAGGATTTTTTTTTAAATTTTTAACACAGCGGCAACCTCGTAAACTTTTAACAAACACCCTGTATTCTTTCTTACCTCTGGTTTATGTAAACTACTGTACTAGCACAAATAAAGTATTATTATTGTTATTAAAATGTTAAAATTTATTAATTGAAAAGCTGTAAAATGAAAATAAATGTAAATTAAATCCAATAATTATTATTACGACAAAACAAGATTTGCATTATGTTGTATACAAAAAAAAACAAAAGGAACATTATAATTTAATTATTATTTCATTGAAACATATTTTTCAGACTAAATATTTTTCACCTTAATTCATGTTTAAAAGAACAATTACCGAAGAGATTAAAACAGTAATTAGATATAAATAAAAAAATATTTGCCTTAAAATGGCTATCGACCTAAAATATAATCATTTATTAACGTTGTTGCCAAGTCTAGAATTTGAGTATTTTAATGTGATTTGCAAAAATTTGTGAGAAATATAAAATCTAATGCATGCTAACATTTTAAAAATTAACGTGAATAATAAAAGTATCAATTCTGATAAAATCCTTGGGTGTATTAAATATAATCATTATGAAACACGTTATGATGTTATAAAATTAAGTTTTCCAAGTTTATAAACATCACATAATATATAATACGTGATTTAAGTAAAATACATTTTCTTTTTTATTTATTTTTTTTTCTTTTTATCGAAATATTAACTTTAACATGAAGGTGATAGGATATTGAGGTTAACACTGGAAACATATGATTAGAATGATTGCAGATTTTTCGATACAATTTTTGTAAAAATGTTTATGATATACATTTATAAACAAAAGATGTGCAGTTTCTTATTATCTCTATCATTTATATAAAGATTTTTGTAACATTTATCATATTTAATTTTTTTAAATAAAATAAAGAAAGATTAAGGTAAACAAGACGTCTGGCATTACGAATTATATCAAAAGCTTTCAAGTTCTTTGGGTTGTTAAATAAAGCTATTAAAAATTTAATTTTAATTCCTGTATTAGTTTTTGAGATAACACAAAAAATGTATTCCAAAAATTTCCAGAATCGTCTCTAGGGACCTCAAAATGGATATTTTTCTTAGATTCTTTCCCAATACTTTCCCATAGTTTGTACGAAGAAAGTAAAAAAATATTATTTAACTGGAGTTTTCAAGATTTAATCATAGTGATGGTTGCGGCCGTTACTACGTGGTAATTCATTATAGAAGCACTGAATGAAACACTTACTATGTTTTTGTATTCAGTGTTTCTTTTCAAGATTTAATCTTATGCCATAGATTATCTTAAGTTAAATATATTTTATTTTGTCCAAATACTTGTAATAATAACAAAGTTATGTGATTTTAAAAACTCTGCATTTATCACTATTATTTTTCGAAAATATACAATATTTAACTTCAGTTTTCAATGGTGAATTTTATTTTATGGTTATTCTACTCTGAAAATGCTCTATTTTACCTAAATTTTTGTTTGAACAAAGTTATAAAAATTTTGATATTATCTCTGTATTAAAGTCTTAATAATATGAATCCTGACTGAACTGGAGATTTTAATAGCACGGCTCAACAAAATAATATTTTTGGTTTGGTGCGGAGAAGTAAGAACTGATTTTGGATATGTTTGATGTGCTGATTCCAAAACAGCCTCCTTTTTTTCGTAGCAACTCTAGTTTTTGAAATATAGGCTAATTCATTTATTTCTGATAAAAGGAAGAAAAAATAAAAAAAATAATTATTATGTTAATATTAACATTACAATTAAATTTTATTATTATTATTATTATTATTATTATTATATCAGAGGCTATAATAAAATGGTTTAACCTAAAATTAGTATCTAATTAGTCGGTTTTTTTACCGATAGATTTGAAAAAAATATTTCTCTAAGAAAAGAAAAGCGAATCGAAAAATAAGTAAACCAAACCATTAGGAAAGGGCTAAATTAATACCACAAAATGAATCAACCCTTTTTGTCGCCCCTTTCAAAAAATATTTTTTTAATAATATAAATCCCGATTTTTGATTTTTGAGTTTGCAATAGACCATAATTAAATAAGAGTACTTAACTTAATAAAGTATTGTGATCGTGAAAATTTTTTCAAATTTTTTTTTTGCGGAAATATCCGTTTTGGGGTCCCTAGATGCCATTTCAACAATTTCTGGAAAAAACATTTTTATGTCTGTGTGTCTGGTGTGTGTCACTTGGTGTGTCTGTATGTCTGTGCGCGCTGTATCTCAAAAACTAATTAATATGAAACTTTGAACATAAGTCTTATTTGATAATCCGAAGAACTGAAAAACTTTTGGTAAAATTCCGTACACAGGAAGTATGAAATATGAAAAATATCACAAAAACATTTAAACAAATATTGAAGACAACGAAAAAAATGAACATATTTTATTTGAAAATATTTTTAATAAAAACATTGTTATTCGAGAATTTTTTTTTTTCATTTTTGGTTTATAATTATGAAACTATAGCAGTTACAGCAAATTGATGTTGATAATATTTGTAGATAATGCCAAAATGAACAACTTATAACGAATAAGTTTTTTTTTAATCACTTTAATTTTTGATTAAACTGAGTTTTTGAATTTGAAGTAGAATTTTTCCATCTTTCATAATTGTGAGGTTTTAAACGTCAGCTTCATCCGAGTCTATAAAACGCCCGATGTATATTTAAAATATGATTTAAATTGAACATAAACCATGAAAGCGTGAATATAAATGATACCACCAAGTCGGAGAAAGTAACATGATGACCACATCACCATTTTTTATTAATGTATTTATTAATGTATAATGTTGGTATAATTACCAAAATTATAGGATTTTCTGTTGAACTTTACAGTCTTTAAGAATAAGTTTTTTTATGGTTTATTAATATTTAAATTATTTTATTATGCTCAAATATTCGTATAATTAACTCAGTAATAAGATTTTGAAGTTGACTGCATAAAATCCCTGGCGTTACGATAA
Organism: Ocypus olens; assembly: GCA_910593695.2. Taxonomy (NCBI): domain Eukaryota; kingdom Metazoa; phylum Arthropoda; class Insecta; order Coleoptera; family Staphylinidae; genus Ocypus; species Ocypus olens. The sequence continues at coordinate 28,075,627 of OU343048.1, read as the reverse complement.
GCGTGTTAATGGCAATTTCAAATATTTAAGTAACTTAAAGTGATGTTTTAACCCTTTCACTACGGGCAAACTTACACACGATTACAACGCCAACTTTTTCAAAATAAAACTTACTGAAATATTTTCTTAACCCCCATTTCGCATTCCTAGGGCAAATTTGTGAAATATGTAATTATTTTTCTCTTTAAATTAAAACACTAAATCGTCTATTGACGACTGACGGAATACAAAGGCAGATTTACCAAGTCGCTTATTGACGACTAGTGAAAGGGTTAAACATAAAAAAAAACTAAAAGGTATTCAGAGACTTACAAAGACAAATTTGCCTAATGTTCGAAAAATTGACTAATAAATGTTACGCAAATTGACAAAAACTATAACTACACTACTAAATTATTTTGTTTTTTGGCAGTTTATCGAAACTCATATACTTGTTTCTCATTGATCACTTGGTGAAACATTATGTTAATATAGGTTTAAAAATTAAAATTCACTTGGTTTGTTTCACGATTAAATAGTTTTATTTTCAACTAGTTTCGGCTTAGTGCCATTTTCAAGAATTATGTACAAACGAAATTTTGTGGATTATACACATTAGGTGACAGTCGGTCAGGTAATATGGGCATTTAAAATCGGGGAATTTCAAAGTTCCTCGTTGTCATTGACCACGTGTTTGCCTTTTAGGTCTTCACTAATTTCTAGTCCTTCCCGATAATTGAGTATTAATCCCTTATTACCTGAATGTAGTATTTTACAATTGTTTGGGCTGAAAAAGTGATTGGATGTGATACAATGTTTAGCAAAACCAGTAGTTTGTTTATGCTTTCTAAATCAAATCAATAAATTATAACTTATAAAAATACTAACCCTGAAATTTACAAGTTCTTATTAACATTTGTTGATTCGTCACTAACGAATTATGAGTAACTAAGGTCCATTGATGATACATACGAAACAATAGTTTGTTGATTAGTAACTAACTTATTATGAGTAACTAACGCATTATGCAATAATAGTACTATTATGATCCTTATAATTATCAATAAATGTTTAGCATAAAATGAATATAATAGATGATGATACGATCAAATAAATTAAATTAAATAACGACTAAAAGTAACCTGAATATATGATAATTCAACCTGTTCTGCAAAATTAAGTCTTACTAAGACTATAAAGCCATCAATTAAACATTATTTACTTTCTAATGTCGTATAAAAACCACAATAATTTTATACTATTTATAAAACTATTACATGTTTAAGTATTCCTTACTTTCATAGTCCATTGAATATAAACTTACAGTATTATTACTAGCTCTTAAACGAATTTAAATCGTTTCGGGTTAATTGAAATTTTATGTATGATACGCTTTACAGAAAATTCAGTTTTAAATGTATACAAAAAGTTATTGTCCGGATAAAACGAACATTTTACATCCATCATTTTATTTTATTCATTTTTATTTCGGGCAATGCGAGTACTTTCCCGACACGCACACACTCGTAGAGAATCGTCTGACGATTCAATTTTTGCGCGGTGATCGATTCGAGTGCAGAAATGGAATTTTTCTGCACGGATCGTTCGATTCGAACGCCACCCACAGATTTGTTCAATTCCGCCATTGTTTCGACCCCTTTACATAATCCGATTTTATGTCGATATTCTAAGCCTTTTAGCTCTTTTGTTTAATATTTACATTTCGCCCATAAATTACTCGATGTAGTCCACATGATTTGAGCGGGAGAAAAGGGTAGCAATTATCGTGATTTTTTTATTTAAAGGAAGCAGTGTGTAAGCTTAAATGCTTTGAATGTTCAGTATTTGAAATTGTTGGTCCGAATGGATAATGGAAAGATTGATTAATTTAACTTTCAGTGAAAATGAATGTTTGCGACTACGTGTTAATGCATAATTAAACTGAATTGAAAATGAATCGGGTTTTGACCTCAATAATTAATAATACGTATTATAGTTAAATAATTAATATTTGTAGATAAAATATAGTGAATGTTTCAATTTAAATTGCAGTGCTCGTGATTGGCAACGTAACACCATAACATCAATGTTTATAGTATTGGTAATTGTATGTGGACAATGGCCAATGCTATAACAGTGTATGTTCAAAACTAGCTATCGAATTCCATTCAAACTTATCGCGAATAATTAGAGAAATAACTAGTTTTTCAAGCTAAAGATTCTTTTGGTAAAATTGTCTTCTTAAATAAATTTTTAAATTAAAAAAAAAAAAAATTAATTTTTTTTAATTTTTTTTTATTTATTTTTTTATTTTTTAATTTTAAATAATTTTCAATTTTTATTTATTTTTAATTTTTAAGTTTCAATTTTTGATTTTTAATTTTTTTAATTGGTGACGAACGACCGCTGCGCCGTCGCCTGAGCGTATTCCATTAAAATTGACCAAAATGACTGATGCCGAATGACGGTTCCGCTGCGATGCGCCGTCGTCCGTGCGTAACCTATAAAAAAGAGCAAAGTGACCGGTGACGAACGACGGCTCCGCTGCGCTGAACCAAAGTTACTGGTGACGCACGACGACTCTGCTCTGCGCCGTTGATGAAAATTTTTAAATTATTTTTAATTTTTCGTTTTTAATTTTTTATTTTTTATTTTTTATTTTTCATTTTTTATCTTTTTTTTTATTTTCATTTTTATTTCGTTTATTTTTTTGAAGCCACTTATATCCTCTGCGATCCCTAAAAATATTGGCTTTCCGACTTGAAAAGAAAAACAAATCGGCATTAAATGAAGAGAAACGAACCCTGGGGATGCAAATGGCGCGAAGAGGTGGTTCCGAAAATTTTGAAAAAAATAGAGATAAAAGATCGTTGTAACCTTTACAAACTCTGAACATATCAGCTCTTCAATTTAAATAGAAAAAATACGCCCCTGAAAGAAACTTGAAAACAGGTAGAAACAATGTGGTCAATCTTTGAAAAATTGTATCCCGTTAAGGGAACAACAACAACAAAACAAAAAATGTTCCAACATAAATATTGTAGGGTAATGCTTTGTCAATATACTGGAGTTTCGACAAACTCTTCAAAGTCAAAACTGAAGGCATAAAGACTCCTGAAAAATAATCTTGAATCGCTCACTTTTAAGACCGGGGCCCCGGGACGCGGCTCATAGGTTCCTAACCGAAACCCGCGACTTTAAGCATGTCATGTCAATGTCATTAATTCTGAAAATTGTGTACAATCATAACCTTGTTTCAGATATGTCAGTGAATGTCATGTCTGACGCACAGCTGATAGGTTCCTAACCTAAACCCGCGACTTTGGCATGTCATGTCAATGTCATGCACAGCTGATAGGTTCCTAACCTAAACCCGCGACTTTGGCTTGTCATGTCAATGTCATTAAATCTGAAAATTGCGTGCAATCATAACCTTGTTCCAGATATGTCAGTGAATGTCATGTCTGACGCACAGCTGATAGGTTTCTAAGCTAAACCCTTCAATGTCAATGTCATTAAATCTGAACATTTTCAATCTGACAGAAACTGTCATTTTATATAAAAGAAACTTGAAAACAGGTGGAAACAATGAGGTCAATCTTTAAAAAATCGTATCCCGTTAAGGGAGCTACAAATCAGAAAATGTTCCAACATAAATATTGCAGGGGAAAGCTTTGCAAATATACTGAAGCTTTGACAGGCTCCCTGAAAATAATCTTGAATAGCTCACTTTTAAGGCAGGAGCCCCGGAACGGGGGCCCCCAGAGATGAAATACTTGTCACGCGGTGCCCCTTCAGGCGCAAGGTATCTTTGGTGAAAATTTCAGCCGAATCCGTGTCATGCGATTTTCACTCAAATTTCCGATGGTTTACTCATGAAAAATGAAAAATTTGGTGCCTTGAAACATAAAAAAATTCATAACTCGCAAACGATTAAAAAAATCGAAAATATACAAAGAATATATGTTGTAGAGGGGTCTTTTGTGAAGATGATAGAGTAGTTTTAAACTGTCCAGGATATACAGGGAAGGCTGTGCGAATTTTTTTCGTCTAATTTCTAAAGGTTTCTAAAGAAGGCCCTAAAGACCACAGGAAAGATCTTTGGTACGATCAAATTTGCTCAATCCGTGCCCCGTCATAGTTGCCACATTGCCCAAACAGGACATCTCCATCGGCAGTGCAGAAGAGGGTACAAAAAAATAAAATATGTTTTTAAATCGATTCAGGCAGTTTGAAATTGGGGAAAATCAGTATTTTGAAAAGTATGCACTTTATGTAAAAATTTTGTATATGTTTTCGATTTAGTTTTAAAAGTTATTTAAAAATCTGACATTTGAGTTGAATTCAATTTTTTCCCTTCCACACCCCTTCTGAGGTATTTCGAGAATGTCGAATTAAAAAATTACGAAAGGGTAGCGGGTGTTTCAAAATTTTTCAAAAAATTACGGAGCAATGCCAGTTGTACCCCGAACCTACCCTAAAAGTTTCAACTCTTCAATTTAAATAGAAGAAAAATACGTCCTTGAAAGAAATTGAAAAAGAAATTCTGGGGTGGGCCAAATAATGCGCTCTGGAGAAGTGGGGGGTGTTTGAAAATTTTTGAGAAAAATTACGGATCATGGCTAGTCGCATCTCCCACCCACCCTAAAAGTTTCAGCTCTTAAATTTCCATAAAAAAAAAATACGTCCTCATAAGAAAAAAAAAACGAACTCGGGGGGTGAAAATGAAGCATAAGGGGGCCCCCAGAGGTAAAATACTTGTCACGCGGTGCCCCTTCAGGCGAAAGGTATCTTTGGTGAAAATTTCAGCCAAATCCATGTAATGCGATTTTCACTCAAATTTCCGATGGTTTACTCATGAAAAATGAAAAATTTGGTGCCTTGACACATAAAAAAATTCATAACACGTAAACGATTGGAAAAATCAAAAAATAATGACAATAAATGTTGTAGAGGGGTTTTTTGTGGAGAGGATGGAGTAGTTTTAAATTATCCAGGATGTACCCGGAAGGCCGGGACGAATTTTCTTGTATAATTTCTTGAGAAGGCCCCGATGGCCACGGGGAGGATCATGGGGACGATGAAATTTGCTCATTCGATGACAATTGATAGCCACCACATTGCCCGAAAGCGCCACCTCTCTCATCCGTGCAGAAGGGGGTGAAAAAAATTAAAAAGACATTATTTTAAATCGTTTTGCTCAAACCACACGCGTCGAGGAATGCTAATCTGGTGGTAACCCCAGTTTCTGGTAACCCCAGTTTCCGAATCTGACATCTGTCAAATGTGACGGTGCTCCATCAATGCATTTCTTAATTTGCCGTTTGGAGAGCACTCGGACGTTAATAGGAAGATGTTATTTCTTTTTCACCAACTTTGGCCCTCTAAAAATTATTTAGGGGCCGTCTGAGAAGCGTATACACATTACAGACCGACAGACAAACAAACACAACTTGGGCGGCGGTACTGATGGGGGTTGTTTTGGTCGTTGGCGGCTGACGGGGAAATGTTACCAAACTTTGTTGGTCTGCTTCAAATGGAACGCTCAATGATTTTCCAAAGATTCATTGTTCTAACCCTCCTGGAAATATTTTTTTTTTCGAAATTGATTTTCCGGGGAACAATTTTCAACGTTCAAAAACGACAATAATTCAAATATTCATATCTCGGTTAATAACCGGGCGATTTTAAAAATTCAAAGTTTGTTTTGGGTGCACGCAATGCGGCAATGAGAATCCGTCGTTGGATTCGTGATTTAAAAAGAAATTTTCTGTTGGTCTTGAGAAGAGATTTCCGGCGGTGTAATCAGCGATCGACACACCAAACATTATTAATAAAGCATTACTCTGAAAGTACTCACCCGATTTCAAAACAAAAGGAGAAGCCAATGCAAAAAATTTCGTAAAGATGCCAACGAAAGAGGCCGGAAAAAGTCAAGATTGATCCACGTTACATGCACTCCTAACCGAGAACTATGAATTCTGACGTTTATTAATTGCCTGGAATTAGTGATGGTAGCAAGCAATGATAACCTGAAATCTCGAATTTTGATTGGTCACGTTTGACGTACATGTCACGTTCGACGCTTGACTTTCAATTATTTGAAGGGTTGAAATGAAAAAATCTGCAAGGTCAAAGGAAAACGGTCATATATTATAAACGGTTTGCCGTACGTATAAAATACCGGTTACCAAAATGATCTAGAATATATTTATCTACAATTTTTTATAGCAACATTTTCTTCTAGAGATAACGGTTGACGTTGTAGGGGTTAATATGTAAAAAATGGGGTGTTTTACCCCCAATAACTCCTTAAGGGCAATAGTTATGAAAATAACGGTAATAGATAATTGTAGAGAAAAGAATTCCCTACAATAAACATTCATACGATTTTGCGATATCTTCAAAACTGAGCGCGCTATGGCGGCCCAAAGTTTTTCGTTGCAAGAAATTTTGCTTGCACCCCGGGGGTGAAAAAATCATATCTCGAGAAAGGGGCAAAATTTCAAAATAAAAATAAGCAAGTTTTGTGTAGGAAGTATTTGCGAGTATTTTGAGATACAAACCGATCCTCCAACTCGAAAACTGTAAAAGAAGATAGATTTTGACTGGAAAAAAGTGTTAAATGGGCCCCCCCGGGGGGTGGGGGTGAGTTGAGAGGAATTTATGCATATGGATAGTTGCGTAAATGGTAGAGGCACAGTTTAGTATAATTTTTTTTTTGAAATTTGATAAACTCTAGCCGCGACGGTCAAAAAAGGTGTTTTTTCCATTTTCGCGGGGGGTTGATTTCGGGGGTTGAAATGTACAAAAACCGGCCCCTTTGGTGATCCCGAACGTTTGTTGAAAATTTCACCCTTCTACCTCTTTCCGTTCGCCCGTTATTAAAGGTTCGTGTCTTGCGTTTAGGATATACCGGGTGGACCATTTAATATGTTTTCAGGAAACATCTTCGAAACAAGAAACTTTAAAAAAAAATGACCCAAACAAAAAATGATTGTTTTGAAGGGGGCCATAATAACATAATTTTGTTTTTTTCATAGATGGCGCTGTTGTCGCTAAATCGAGGTAAACTTAGTTTTTTTAAATGGAAACCCGTACTTTTTATTACAGAATCAGAGTCCTTGTTAAAAAATGAGAAGAATTCACTCAGCTAACTTTTTAGTCAGAGTGATAGATGGCGCTGTAATAGCGAAAAGAAGTTGTTGCATTTGGACGCTTGCGTATTCGAACTTCGCGCGCATGTGTGTGTGTGCGCGCGTGTGTGCGCGTGTGCGCACCCGCGAACATGCCCGTCTAAAATCACCAATAATGTTCGTTACATTATTTTGTTATTATTTTTGTAAAGGATATGAATGTGACGCAAACTTAACTAGTATTTTATTCAAGAGTGTAATTGTATGATCGACCGACTTGGAAATGCAAAATAAATAATTTTGATCCATTTCCAAGTTGATATTTCAAAATTTATAATAATTTCAAATTAAACAAATAACTTCAATTTTGCTTTTTATATTCTGGGCTCAGCGTGAGCGCTGCTGACAGCTTTGACAGCCCCATGTCGCTCTGCAGGTTGATGTTGTCGATGTCCGGCTGGAGCGTAATTTGTAGGTAGCTGAAAAGAAATGGCAGGTTAGAAGAAGTCGATTGGGTCGAAGTGTGTGTAGACGCGCACTTGTGTTTAACTTACTTGAAATCATCTCTAGAGCAGGTGCTCAAAATGATGGCCGTTCATCTCGAGACATTTTGCGATCCTTGTTTGAAACGATCTCTGAACTTCTCGTAGGGTGTCTCTGTTGATGTTCGCACAAGCATTGCGAATACGCTCCTTCATGTTATCAGGCGTCGATGGTATGTCGGCATAGCATTTGTCCTTCAGCAATCCCCACAGAAAAAAGTCCGGCGCTGTCAAGTCCGGCGAACGTGCCGGCCAAGGCACCGGACCTCCACGACCAATCCACTTGTTCGGAAATTGGCGGTTCAAAATATCTCGGACGACACGGGCAAAATGTGCAGGGCAGCCATCGTGCTGATACCACAGTCTCAATCGGGTCAGCAGAGGGACGTCTTCGAGTAAAGCAGGAAGATGAGCCGTCAGAATTTCACCGTATTTTTCAGCATTCAGATTTCCGTCGATGAAGTACGGGCCAATGACGTGATCTCCCAGAACTCGGCACCAAACGTTGACGCTCCATGGTCGTTGATGGTCCACTTGTCGGATCCAATGTGGATTCTCCTCCGCCCTTATGCCGGTTGATTTGGCCACGATTCGTGAAACTTGCTTCATCCGAGAATAGAATCATGGAAACGAAGTTCCGGTTGTTGCGTATTTGCTGCTGAGCCCAATTGCAGAACTGCACTCGATGTTGGAAGTCGTCGCCATGAAGTTCTTGATGCAACGATACGTGGTAAGGATGAAATTTATGCCGATGAAGAACTCGCAGAACACTCGTTTTGGAGATGCCTGAACTCCGCGCCAGTTGACGAGAACTTATGTTGGGTTTGACTGCAACTGCAGCTAAAATATCAACTTCGGCATTCTCCTGGGTTACGGTGCGTCTTCGATGTCTGGTTCGTTTTAGGCTGCCAGTGTCCACAAATGAGTTGACGATCCGAAGAAAAGTCATGTGACTCGGATGATCTCGATCAGGATACCTCTCCGCGTACAAGCCACACGCATCAAGTGCATTGCGTCTAGCTTCACCATACACGAAAATCATGTCGACCTTTTCCGCGATAGTATACCGCACCATTGTAACGTTTTCGCCGTCAATGCAGAAGACCGACTGATTACCAAACTAAATTTTCTTTTGTTCAGTCAAAGAAAGCATCAAAATCCAGCTATTTCCAGCTATTTTTCAATTTAAAATTGTAATTCATGGAAATACGGCCGACGTCATGTTTTGACACACACACACACACATGCGCGCGAAGTTCGAATACGCAAGCGTCCAAATGCAACAACTTCTTTTCGTGATTACAGCGCCATCTATCACTCTGACGAAAAAGTTAGCTGAGTGAATTCTTCTCATTTTTTAACAAGGACTCTGATTCTGTAATAAAAAGTAGGGGTTTCCATTTAAAAAAACTAAGTTGACCTCGATTTAGCAACAACAGCGCCATCTATGAAAAAAACAAAATTATGTTATTATGGCTCCCTTCAATACAATCATTTTTTGTTTGGGTCATTTTTTTCTAAAGTTTCTTGTTTCGAAGATATTTCCTGAAAACACATTAAATGGTCCACCCGGTATAATAATAATATAAATAAATAAATAAATAATATAGAAAGACAAAAATGGTGATCATGTACTTTTCTCCGATTTGATGGTATTATAGTTATTTATGATAAAAGTGTTAGAAGTGGTACTTAATTTTGTGAATAGCAAGTTTCGAAACCCTACGAACAAAATAAGGACACTTTTTGTACGATACAAAAAAATGTCCACCGTAATAGATATATTTATTATATCATGGTTTATTTTCAATTGAAATAGTAATTTAAATAAATGCATATAGAACGTTTTATAGGATCTCATCATACTGACGTTTGAAAATACGAAATTATGAAAGAAGGAAATGACAAATATTCAAAATTAAAATAATATTTAATTTCAGCATTCTCTATAATTATTATTAATAGAAATTTGATGTATTATCATTTCATAATTATAGACTTAAAAATACAATTTTCATTGATCTTTTTTTCTTCGAAACAATGACTTTTAGAAAAATATTTTTCAACAAAAAATGTTAATTTCCTTTATCTTCAATATATGTTTAAATGTTTTTATAATAATTTTCATATTTTAAAACGATCAAAAAAAGCAAGAAAGGAAAACACCTACTTCCGATGTACGAAATTTTCCCAAAAACATTTTAGTTCTTTGGATTATCAAAAAATCGTTGAAATTGGCCCTGGGGAACTAAAAATGAATATTTCCGTAAAAAAATCATGATCATAATACTTTCCCGTACTAAAAAAATAAAAAAAAAACTACGAAAAATTACGAAATTATCATATCTTCACATTATGTAAGTGATCGAAATTGCAAATATATGATTACAAAAAAAAGCTACAGATAACGTACAGACAGAATTAATAATTTAAACAATTTTCTTATCTTTCTAATAGTTAGTGATAAAGATGTATGGATATCATAACTGTGTGTATTGAAATTGTGATAAAGAATCAAATTATAGGACATGTTTCAATTAAGCAAAGTCATTTTAAAGTTACAATACACTTAATGAAACACAAGATTTCCTAATCACCACTTGTGGTTAATTAGAATAATTAAAACGTTTATACGAGTCCTTTGGCGCGCGGTTACCCATTGAGTTTCAACATTTAATTTAAAATAGCCCAGTTTTACATAAACGCGTATAAAGTGTGTATATTTCGGGAATAAATGTGTACAGAGCCATTAGTGGACCCCCTAGTGGGGCTGATAAAATAAATAATTTCTGAGTGTATATTCAATAGCTTGAATTGCAAAAATTGCTGCAGTAATTTTTAAACTCTTTCAAATTTCGATTATACTGTTATAAAGGGTGTCCCAACAAGAGCGCCGGATTTAAATTTGCCGCCATTTTGTTAATACAAGTTGTACGGTGATTTTTTTTGACAGTTGTCACGTATAGACCACGCTATTTAAGAATGTGGAGAAGTATTTAAACGAGCAACGTTTAATTATTGTGAAAACACATTACAAAAGTGGTGTAAGTTTTGCGAAAACAGTTCGCCAATTACGTCAAGTTTTCGGTCCCAATAATGCGCCAAATGAATCGACAGTGAGGCGTTTAATTACAAAATTTGAGACCAAATTTACGCTGATGGATCAGAAAACCATTGTTCGTCGCCGTCACTCGAAAATATAGCCCCAGTAAGGGAATCTGTGGCCGAGAATCCAGAAACTTCCATTCGGCATCGTGGTCAAGAATTAAACATTTCCAGAAGCACTATGCAACGAATTTTGGTAAAAGATCTGCATTTGTATGCATACAAGATTCAATTGGTGCAAGAAATCAAGCCAAGGGACCATGCACAGCGCCGTGAATTTGCTGATTGGGTGTTGGAACATCGTCAAATTAATGCGGATTTTTCGAAGAACATAATTTTTTTAGATGAGGCACATTTTCAACTCGACGGATACGTAAATAAGCAGAACTGTCGGATATTTGGGGTGCTGAAAATCCTTGTGTGATACTCAAACAACCAATGCATCCACCGCGAGTAACTGTTTGGTGTGCATTTTGAGCTGGCGGAGTGATTGGGCCGTATTTCTTTGAAAATTTGGCAGGAAATGCGCTAACTGTTAATGGTTTTCGGTATCGCGAAATGTTAACAAAGTTTTTGTGGCCAGAATTGGATGTAATTGATTTGGAAGAAATTTTTTCCAACAAGACGGTGCGACCTGCCACACAGCACTTGAAACAATGGTGTTACTGCATACCAAGTTTCCAGGCCGTGTCATTTCTCGATTTGGCAATCAACATTGTTGACCGATTGACTTTTTTTTGGGGCTATGTGAAGGAAAAGGTGTATGCGAATAGGCCTGAAACAGTTGAACATCTTAAAGAGGATATACGGCGCGTTATTTATGCGAAAACGTTATTCAAAATTTCAACAAAAAAATAACCCTCTGCCAGAGGTTTCGTGGTGGCTATTTGCCTGATGTTGTATTTCACGTTTAATCGGAACAATTTTTCTTTATGTTGAAATAAAAATGTTTGCTTAATTCAAAAAATAAAATAAATATGTAATAATAAATTTGTTTTTCATTAAAGGTAAATTCGGCGCTCTTGTTGGGACACCCTTTGGTTTAAGAAAATAGTGAAACACTTCGAATATGGAATAGTGTTCATCTTGAATAAATTAAATGTGAAAGTATAATTTTCATTCACGAAATAATCTAAACAAAGCACCTCGTTTAATTTATTATCTAATAAATTCGCATATTTGTTCTTGAATTTATTGCCAAAAGTGACAACCCTCCGTAATTTAAGTTTTATCGCTTTTGCAAAGTGACAGTCCTTAGAAATTGGCCATTTGTGCGGCGACACAGTTGAAGCGGATGCAAAACAATACATTTTGAAAATTAAATAGAAATCTGCATCATCAATCAGTTTTAAAATTGATTAAATTTTATAACGTCGAGTTAAATAATGGTAAGATGAGTTACCAAATCAAAGTCACTAAAATAAATATTCATGATACACAGAACAAAGTAAAAAACATTTTCTTAGATGAATTGGATGAAGGTAGTGAGGATGAAGAATTCGAATCCAGGGCCAATAATCCTGTTTCTGCAGAAATGCTGGAAGAATATTTTCATACAAACAATCCTACTGAAGAAACTGCCCAGGTTGAAATACTTGAAGAAGAATCAGAAACATCAAGTAATCCGCTTATGTGCCTTTAAAAAGCAATGAATTTTTGTGAAAAAAGAAAAAACTGGGAAATGTAGCATCAACCTTGTAATGCAGACAATTGCAAATTTGGACTAATTCAAATAATTTTTTGATTATGCACGTGTGGAACATATTGTCGAAGAGGGTAGAAAATATAATACTTCCAGCAAAAATATTTCAGTTTACTAAAATTGATCTAAATCAGTGTTTTGGTATTTGTGATATGTCATCAGTATAGTCGGGCCGCTGAGAGCTGCCTGTGACTCATCGCTTAAAATCGCATGAATCAAGATTTAAGTAAACGTATGTCCGTAAGAAAATTTGGTGCCGCGCTGATTTTCATTGGCGGGATATTTAAAAATTCTCGCGCACCCCCTTATATATTTTCAGACCGGTTTATCATTTGGCGATTTGCGTTCAAAATAACTAAACACATTAATCAACATATGTTGAGACTGACTTTTTAGCGATTTATTTCTGAGCATGATAAATTAATTTAGTATTAACTAGATCTAAATGAAATCTAAAGCGCAATACAAAGAAACTTTTTACGGTTATGTTATTTGACGTAGCGCTCACGTGTTTTGTGTGTTTATATTGAAGCGTGCCAATCCGATGCAAGAGTCATGCGTGAGCTTAGACCTACGTTACCGCTGCCCTATTCTTTAACACGCAGACACATGTTTCGTCTTTTATTTCATACTGTTTCGTACATGATAGAAAAAGATAGATATAAAATGCAAAGCAATTCTTAGTACGAAAATGCCTGAGTTACTGTCAGCTCTCAACGGATGCACTATAACTTCGATTATCAATACAATAATGTAATGGAACGAAATAAGTGGTCTAAGAATTGTTCAGGTGGCCTTGAGAGTAAACGCAATTGTAAGAATACTATCCTTTTTACATTTTGGTAACAATTATGCAGATGCTTGTGTTGTTAAATTATATAAATAACGACTTTGTCGGTTGATGGGCAAATTTGTGCAATGAATACACACCATCCTATGAAGCAGTATTTACCATTAAAGCCGCCACATAAGCGGGAATCTAAGCTACTTGTCCTCTCCGGCGTTTAAGGTTTCTCTTATAAATTTGAAATTTAGGAAGAGAAAATTATCAAGAAAAACGCTTATCTGAAGAACCTGATCTCGGAGCGAGTAACCTCGTTGTGCATCTAGCTTGGGATATTCCAAGAAATTGTAACTAAAAACTCTACGTTTGACAATTATTATACTTCCATGCCTGTAATAACTCATTAGGCTAATTTTGGTATTTTTGCCTTGGGACAGTAAGGAGAAACAGAATTCCATCATGCATCTATCCGAAGCCGCGGGAAGGAAATTAGAAAGAAAGACATTTGTTGCTAATTATGAGACATTACCAACGTCTATTAAAGATAAAATTAAAATCAAAGACAATAAAACGGTTTCACTTTTATCATTATTTGTTAGCATCGACCCCATAGACATGGTCGATGGATATGATAGGAAAAAAAGTTCACTGTTCTACCGATATCAATCGCCATATGGGGATTTTTATTCGCTAGATAGCGTGATTAGCAGCTACTCATATAAAATAAAAATGAGATCGAGGAAATGGCACATAAGATTATTTTATCATCTGTTTGATATAACTGTCATAAATGCATGGCTCCTGTACCAACGTTGCAAACAAGAAAATTAAAAAAAATCTGTTGAAACTGGCTGATTTTTGTATTGAATTAGTTCGTACATTGTGTTCTATTGAAATATAGTCAACGCTAAAACAAGGACAGCCTTCGGGATTGCAAGAAACAATATAATGTAAAAAACTTAATGCAGCTGCACTTTCTTCCCAAGACTAGGTAATATTAATCATTTTACAATTTGGAATGCTACAAGCAACGATTTAAAAATCCCACATATACAGCACAAACAAATATAAATGTGAATGTAACTGCATTGTGTTTTAACAAAGATACAAATTGTTTTAAGTCATTTAATAAAAACAGAAATATACCGGGTGTTGACTTGGTGGACGCAACATAGGAAATCGCATGTTCATTTTGAAGTGTTCAAATATTGGCTCCCCTATTTATTTTAGAGACAAAATGTATTTAACATTTTTGTAGAGGGAAAAATTCTGAACTTAATAATGTTCACACTTAGCACTTAACGTTTCTTTAATAAGGGGAGGATCAGATGTGTGACTCACCTAGTTGATCCATCTTTGGCGCACGTGTAGGTCATGACTAGGAGTGTAACAGGTGCAAGTAATAGGGCGCACTATTCAGCCGTTTTCGAGAAAAAGATTTTTTTTTTAAATTGCTGTGTGTGTGTGTACCATTTACGTTAATGGAACAACATCGACCCCGTGGCGTATTGGTAAGATCACGGCTCGTAATCGCAAGGTCGATGGTTCGAATCCTTTGGCCAAGTTCTTAATAGTATTTTATAATTCCATGAGTATTTAAAAATGTTAATTTTAGAATAAATTACATTAATTTCATTTTTAGGAGAAGGATTGTTGAACAAATTAAACGGAAATTCTAAATTAATTATCCTAGTTCATTCAGTCCTTCATCGCTCGAAAAGCACAATAGCATATAGAAAATAATACCGAACAAGGATTTATAAAAAAAATAGTCTGGAAATACAATTATTAATTTTTCAATCTCCTGTTTAATTTGTTTAAGAATCCTTTTACCCCCAAAAATGAAATTAATATAATTGATTCTAAAATTAAGATTTTTAAATACACAAGGATTTATAAATACTATAAAAAAGAAAATGGGGTTCGATCCTTCGACCTTCCGACTACGAATCGAAGATTTTACCGATGCGCCAAAAGCCCGGTATGTTTCCGTTAACGCAAAAGGTATATAAACATACGAATAAACAACAAATTAACAAAACCATTTTTTCTCGAAAACGACTGAATAGTGCGCCCTCTTACTAGTACCTGTTACACTCCCAGTCATGACCTACACGTGTGCCAAAGATGGATCAAATCGGTGAGTCACACATCTGATCCTCCCCTTGTAAGTTGAAATAATTAAGAAAAAGTAATGTGATCTTATAAAAATAATGGTATGCCATGGAATTGAAACAACAATTGCGAATATCAAAATGGCACATGTCGCTGTCATTTGAGGACACACTGGCTTGGAAGCCAAAAGTTATATAAAAATGGATCCAACATCGGATTGAACATGCTTTAAGAGTAGCTTTTCCAGTGATAGAAAAAACAAAGGGCAAAATCGTACCTGCTCCCTTTCAGTTATTATTTAATTAGACATATTTCATAATTTCGTGAAAAGCGATTTAAATTATTTTGACCAATAATAAGTAAATAGTCCCTATGCAGGACTCAACGAACGAAGTTCCTACGACGATTTGGCACCAAGTGCATTTTGAGGTTTTTTGCAGTGATTTTTCAACCAAATTTGATGATTATTTCGGGGAAAAATCCCATTTTGGCTCTACTTTAAGGGGGTAAACACAGATTAGAATGATTCCTTTTCTAACCCTTCAACCCCCGAACAAAAAACACGTTTTTGGGCAAAAAAACGTCCTACTTTGGCAACGTGTACCGAGTTAAAAAAATGTGTCGACTCGATCCACCAAAAGGGCATTAAAATGTGTTCAATTACCTGTCCAGAACTCAAAAAACGAAGTTTCTTTTTGATTTGGCACAAAGTTATGGGTGTTTGAAAAAAGTGCATTTTACGGTCTTTTAATTTTTTCGTTTGGAGGGGCGTTTTTGATGGACGAATCGAAAAATTGACGAATGGTGGTGAGTTAGGCCCACATTTTTTTCCCGGCCCTACAGAGATCGTTAAAGTGAGCCTTTTTTGACCTAAATTAAAATGTTTTGTTAATGGAGTTCTAAGGTACAAAATGCGATATTCATGATTTCGCGCAAACAATAAATTTTCGTGCATACCTCAAAGAACATGCAAAGAAAATTTCATTCGTGAAAACGAAAACAATTTCGTCGAAAAACTTCGGACTTAGAGTCAAAAAACAACACAATTCGCTCTTTTTTAAACACCCATAACTTTGTGCCAAATCGTCGTAAGAACTTCGTTCTTTGAGTCCTGCGCAGGTAATTGAACACATTTCAATGCCCTTTTGGTGGATCGAGTTGACACATTTTTTTCCAATTCTGTACACGTTGCCAAAGTAGGACTTTTTTTGTCCAAAAACGTGTTTTTTTTTGTTCGGGGGTTAAAGGGTTCGAAAAGGGATCATTCTCCCCCTTAACTTAGAGCCAAAATGGGATTTTTTCCCGAAATAATTATCAAATTTGTTTGAAAAGAGTTATGTGCGAAATACCTCAAAATGCACTTAACTTGGTGCCAAATTGTCGTAGGAACTTGGTTCCTTGAGTTCTGCATAGGGAATTGATCAAATTTTAATGCTTTTATGGGGGATCGAGTCGACAAAAATTTTCCAACTCACGGGGTCACGCTTAAGTTCGTATGACTTTAAAGAAGACACTTCAAAGTTTTCGCCCTCAAAGATTCATCAAAGTCGATTGAAAATACGCTGAATTATGGCGGTTTGAAAATGGGCAAAATTTCACGAATTTCAAGTGTTTCATTTTTTTACACCAGTGTGGAAATTACAATTTTTTCATTTTATAATTTTCTTTCAGCGGTCAATATTTATTAAAATATTTTTCTAATATTTTTCATGGTTGAAAAAATGCCAGAAAAAAACAAGAAACGGTTAAGGTAAACACCCACCTCTGGTGTACAAAATTTTAACGAAAGCTTTCAATTTCTTTAGATTATCAAATAAAGCTTATGTTCAAAGTTTCATTTAATTTATTTTTATTTTACAGCGATCCCAGATAAATAGTCAGGCAGAAACACAGACAGATCTATAGCTCGTCTATGGCAACTGAGGGTAAAGTTGGTGTGAGAAAGTATTCGAAGAAAACGAGATAACAAATCTCCGCGTAGCCGCGCCACCGAATTGAATAGGAATGATTTTGTGTCTGTGTTTAATAATAGTAATAATAATAATAATAATAATTTATTTACGGAAAACGCCTTTTACATTAATAATATAGAGTAAATAAATAAATGCAATATAGGATAATATAATGGCTAATATGTATTAATAACAGCGATATGTGTATCCGATCAACGAATAAAATATGTAAAACAGAAGTTACAGTATAGAATAAAATATATGAAGTTATGAATCATCCAGTACATAGATATTAAAAGAACAGAACATATTGAACATACAGATCATTTATGAAGAGTATAAAGAGTATTGGACCGCAATGTGACCCTTGAGGTACTACAGATGTAACAGAGATAGGCTTTGATATGTAGTTACCTATTTTGACATACTGTTCTCTGTTAGTCAGTAAGGACGCTACCCATGACAGGGTCAGACTACAGAATCCAATAGCATCCAACTTAGCCAGCAGAATATTAATATTAATCCTGTCGAACGCCTTGGCGAAGTCAGTATACAGTGCGTTTTTTTTATATATGCACCATAGGGATTTACATGTTAAAATTTGTATGCCTGTTAATGGTTTTCCTATAGCGAATTCCAGTATCATTTTTGGTATGCTGGAAGTTTGCATTGTCTTTAACAACTTCTAATAGTTTTTATAATAAAAAAATCGTAAATTTGAAAGAAATTCAAGAAAATATTTGACTAGTTTTGTTTTTAAATATTATTTTATTTTTATCAGTAGGCGTGTTTGTTGTCGATTGAGAACAAACAACTGCCATAGTAAGATTTGCTTAGACATTTCGCACCCCCATATTATTGGGCCATTTATTATCGAGGGATCGTTAACTAATATAAAATATTTACATTTACTGAACGAACGCATCCTTCCAGCTGTTCAACAAATTCCAGTAAACGGCAGAATAATCTACCAACATGACAACATGACAATCAACAGCCAATTTCCAAATAATTGGATTCGTCGTTTTGGACCTTTTAAATGGCTTACAAGAAGTTGTAATTTGAGTCCTCTGGACTTCTTTTATTGAGGATATATCGCAACAAAAGTGTTTGATAACATTAGAAACAGGCCATGAGATTTGCAAGAACTAACAGATCGAATAATCGAAGCCTCTAATGAAATGACTGTTAGGCAATTGCAAAATGTGAAAAGACATTTTCAAGATAGGCTAGGTTACTGTTTAGCTTGTTACGGCAAACAATTTGAATATTTATTATATTATTAGTATAAATTTAAATATTTTCCAGAGCAATTTTTTTTTATTAAGTTGTATTTCATATTCTAATACGTATTTACTACTTTTGTAAGTTATTTATTGTTGATTGTCAACAAACGCGCCTATTAATGAAACAAATAATAATTTAGCACCGAAAAATCGAAAAATATTTTCTTAACTCTCTTTAAAATTTACGTTTTTTTTATAAAAACTATTAGAAGTTGTGAAAGACAATGCAAACTTAAAGTGTACCAAAATTTATACTGAAATTTGCAATAGGAAAACCATTAACAGGCATACAAATTTTAACACGTAAATCCCTATGGTGCATCTATAAAAAAACGCACTGTATATGGTATCAACCTGACAGCGATTCTCCAAGGCGCTAGACACAATCTCTTTATATCTCAAGAGATTAGACAAGGTAGATCTACCAGGGACAAACCCATGTTGGTGAGAAGAGATGATTTGCTTTGTAGCCCAGGCTAATTGTTTTGCTACCAGATTGTCCAACATTTTTGGGATCGTCGACTGGATGCACAAGCCTCTATAGTTATTTACAAGTGTCCTAGAACCAGACTTATATCTCGACTGGTCTTTCAGGTAATGGCCTAATACCTTGGTTTAAAGATCTTTCAAACATGACATATATCGGACGACATAGTGAGTATATGCATCGTTATAATGCATTTCATTTGGATAACCAGATTCATTTTTTAATTCTTTAGCATATTGCCAAAAATAGCGAGGGTTTAACTTTAAAGAGTCATCAGTAAGATGATTACTGTAACAGATATGTGAAAGTCTCTTACACTCATCCCTCAGTTACGAAAATATTATCAGTTTACATTATGGAGTTGAAAATCCATATTTAATTTTGCGGTAAACACGTTTGTTTGATTTTCAAAATGTAATTTATTTAAACCACTACATATGTTTCGCCACACTGTGGCTTCTTCAGGTGAAGAAAATATATATATTTTCTTCACCTGAAGAAGCCACAGTGTGGCGAAACATATGTAGTGGTTTAAATAAATTACATTTTGAAAATCAAACAAACGAGTTTACATTATGTTTACGCTACGCTGGCTGAATAATTATCAGTTTCTGGAGGCCCCTCTCTTCAAATTTAAGACGGTCACTGTGCAATCAGTCACGGCTCGGTAGACAAGCTGTACAGACAATTTTTTAAAACGATCTGAGTCGTCTCCAGGGACCTTGAAATGGATATTTCGAAATTTCTAATTAAAAAAATTACGTTCACCATGCTTTATAGAATTTCCTACGAAGAAAAGTAGAGGCGTGCAGTACATACCACAGGAATTATACCAATTAAAGTATACTTTGAAAGACTTCCGCGGCCTAGGACGGATTCAGTACAAATTATTCAGATGCCAGAGGACCAGTAACACCTCGTTAAATAGATGTTTACATGTATTTGTTTATCTGATGTTATATACTAATTTTATACCACGTAGATGTTTGTTACTGTGCAGTGTACAATGTTTTAACAATTAGCCGCCGATTTGCCATATTTATTACTATTTTTGGGACATCCCTGATTAAGCCATAAAAATAAATGGCGAAATATTGGAACTAGATAAACACCATTTCATTTACTAGCTCAGGCCGTGACCACACCCGATATCTTCTCCGTACTAATAAGTAATAATATTTTTGCATCAGTTTTCTGTAATTATAGTTATAGCCATAACTATAGTTTCTCTTCAATTTAGTTTCAAAACATGAAATGTAAAAAATATTTTTAAGCAAGAGGTTCATTTTTTTGTTATCTTCAATATTTGTTTAAATATTTATGTAATATTTTTCATTCTAAGAAAATTATAAAAAAACGGTAACAGTTCCGGTGTACGAAATATAACCCAAAGCTATTTAGTTCTTCGGAATGTTAAATAAGGCCTATGTTGAAAGTTTCATGATAACTCCTGTTTTTGAGATAAACAGGTACGCACGCATAGACACACACGCAAACACATAGTTATACACACAGCCACAAACACATTTTTTTAAATTGTAATCGCCTCTATTCTCATATCAGTACTTTGTAACGGATAAACCAAAAATAAAAGCTGCTGTAATAATAAATTAACATCAAACTAATGATATAATAATTATTTTTCCGCTACCGACAACGTAAATAAGCATTGCATCCATGGTTACAGGTACCGTAAGTGGCTGATAACATTCGTGGTGTTTGTTGTCCTTGACAACGGAACTTAATTTTCTACTTACGGACCTAGGAAAATAATAAACAGAAACGTTACGCTCCAATATATAGGCGAGCAACACATTTTCGTCTATACCTATAGCATCGGCATCCTTTCTACATAACCACTGCTTTAAAAAGTCGTAACAGGACACATACCTTTTTCGATTTTGTCGGTAACAGGTTCTAACACACAATATTCGCAGTTTCGTTTGCATCCATGCCCGCAAAAACTGTCACTGGATTGACACAAACAAACAAAATTCGACATTGTTTTCTCGGTTGCTGGGTTGCCATAGGACGCATAAAAAAATAAAAAAAATTTAATCCCAACTGTTACAAGTCGTATTTTAGAATATTTTCTGATATTTTTTAAGTATTATATTTCTGGTAGCGGAAAAAAATTAATAAGCAACACGGAACGTAATGACAATTAACATTTTCGGCAGGCGACGAGCCTCGGCTCCGCCTCGGCTCGTATTCTCCTACCTCAAATGTTAATACGTCCTTACGTTCCTTGTTGCTTAAATAACTATTATCAAACTAATGTATTGGCAAGATAAGAAACATTAACTTACCTTGCAAAATTATCGTTTTTATTAGTTTTGAAATAATTTGATATAAATTAACTTTTTTATTTGTCAATAATCGCGAAATGAGACCTCGAAACTTTGAAAATTTGAAACTTAAAAAATTCGAAACTTCGAATCTTCGAAACTTCGAACCTTCAAAACCGGGACACTATGCATATTCCACGCTAGTGGAAAATCGATTTTCTCCATTACTATGCTCATTATACTCGGCTCTATTTGATGAAAACGATGTATTAAATTTACGATTTCCCGTTGATTCCCTAATGGACGTCCTGTGCACGTTCAGGTGTCCCTCCATTGTTTGTCCCGTAGTTTAACGGCTCCCCGATATCCACATCTTTACAACATCAGTAATTCACCCTGCTCAGGCTAGATCAAATATTCAAAGCACCTCAGAGCAAAGATTAATTACTGAAGTTACTGATATTGGCTTCGCGTAACATTTAATTGCCGAATTAATTACGCACCCTCCGCCGAACCCGAACACCAATTATTGCCAAACTAAATCGGTACACAAAACAAGCCACTCCGATACCTCGTTGTTTAAACATGGAACTGGATTTGCAACCGGGATCGAAAATAGGCTGCACTATTGGTAATTTAGCGTGCAGCGGATCATTCAATGTAACAGGTTTAATCCTATCTTAACTTGTCTATAACAGACTTGGGCTCGGATCATCCAATTATATCACACGCACCATAAACTGGATTGTTCATGCATGGCACAGAACTCCGAATCATCTGTTTCTGGTTACTGGAGATGTGATAAGAAAATCGATTGTTTTAATCAAGAAGAAGGTTGCGAGGGTTACTATTTGATGATTCATAAAATTAACTGAATTGAAAAAATTCACCATGTTTCAACCATCAATACTTATGCACTGTGAAATTAGTAAATTTTAATAAATAAGTAGAGATTTAGCTCTTTCACGCACCACGACGACGATACAATAATAATATCCACGCATTCTTTACACTATTTTTGATTACGCCTGCAAGACACCTGAGAATTACCTATTTCAATCATATTCCTTAATTTTTTGAAGTAACCGCTTGACATAATATCAGTTGTGGTTGTGTTGTTTAACGTCAGTGTCGAATACATAAAAAAATCTATAGTTTTAATCTGAATTTTGCTAACCCCGTTTTGGAAGTTTTATAGTGTAAGATCAATATTATTGTTTATAGAAAACTAGCGTTTTAACCCGCAGCAAACGAGCTAGTTGATAATAGTCGCAAACATAATTTTCGAGACAACTAAAATGAGCTCATTTAAGACTTAATCTTTATGGGGGGTGCGCCGGGAGCCTTAAATGTACGTCATGAACGATTCCCGATTCTATGAGAATATTTTTATTGTCGCGAATATGGTAGCATTCGATTATACGATAATATGTTTTGTGGTCGAAAATAGGACGGCATTCGCTAGATAAGGGTTAATATTCGATATACGTACGCTACAGCAGTTTTTTTGTAAATGTTTCAAATGATGCAGGTGTAATAAAAAAAAAGTCTGAAAACCAGAAAATATAGAAATTAATATACACTCCGCAAAAAAATTATCGCATCACTAATATTATTGTACAGTTCAGCTTGTAA
This sequence comes from Ocypus olens, assembly GCA_910593695.2. Lineage (NCBI taxonomy): Eukaryota > Metazoa > Arthropoda > Insecta > Coleoptera > Staphylinidae > Ocypus > Ocypus olens. The sequence continues at coordinate 28,052,616 of OU343048.1, read as the reverse complement.
CAGCCTTGAGGTACAATGTCTGATATGCAGTGCATTTAAACGTATAAATCGGTCATATCTTGCTGTTGTTACCCTCTTACCACCTTGTCCTGCTCTTCGTGTGTATTCTCTGAAATTTCTTATTATTCTTGAAACCGTGGACTGCTGAATTCCCAATGCTGCAGCAACGTATCTTTGATCTCGACCATCGTCAACTATGGACACGACACGGACGATTTCGTCTCTTGTTAAATTTCTAGAATTGCGAGCAGTAGCTATAACTGTTATTTTGAAATTAAAAATACTAAAAATTTCATATAAATAACCATTTAAATGTTTTTAAAAAATATATAAAATTACTCTTACCACAAATTCAAGAAAATCGAAGGAATATTTGTTGTGTTGTATTGTTATGTTTATTATTCATAGAAACAGATATGTTATCACAATAAACAAATTTCCTAACAGGAAGAACGTATCTGATGCGATAATTTTTTTGCGGAGTTTATTTTATTAACTATTATTTCATTTTGATTCGAGTATAGATTTAATAAATTTAGTATAATTATTTTAATGTATACAGATTGATAGTTCATATTATTAAGTATAGTAATATGAAATAGTCATGAAGTCTACCAAATATAAACTCAGTTTAAATTCTGAATGTTTATATTGTTCGACTAATTTCACCTTATTAGGTAATTTAAAAAAAAATTGCCCTGATTTTAAAACATTCAGAATCAAAACTGTGTTTTCATTTGAAATAATATCTATTTTATAATACCGTACAAATTAACTGTTTAGTTTTTTCGCAGACTGATTCAAATGTAAAACACGACTGACCAAAAAAACCGCAGCAATCGCTCACCTCGCAAAGGGCACACGGACATTTTGAATATTCAACGCGATTTCAAATTTATTACCTTTTAATACCGCTGTACGTGTGCAATGGCTCCCATAAAACATTTTTGTCGTGACAACCTGAAATCCCGTCTACCTGAAATGAGCACCGGAAACCGGAAACGCGATTACCGAAGCAAAGTCGCCCCTTTATTTATTCAGGAGACAATTACTACGCCATAAATACGACGGCTGGGACCTGGAACTGACAACGAATTTCATTTCATATTCAACTTATCACCCTCTCAGACGATATTTATTTATAATCCACTTCCCCGAAAATATATTAATATGTTAATTTTATATGCGGCGCTCCATTAAAATATTAAAAGTGCACGGCCGTTTTTACCGCAGAAATTCAATTATCGGCGAGTGCTTTCGGTCCGTCGACCATAAAGCCGAATTTACTGGTAAACGTTTGTTTATCGGTTTATTTCATTACCTTCGCAAATACAAACATTTTAGTTTGAAACACGATTCCTATCAATTTTATGAAATGCAGTAAATTCGACACAATTATGCAATATTTTACTTTTATACGTAGTTGACACGATTTATAAGATAGGGGTAAATTCCACAACATAATTTATACGCGAACGCATATTTCATTCTGGTGAATGCGCCGGGAGAATGTCGTATTGATAAATGTACGATGATTTAAGTCGTAGTATTAATTCATCCGGTAATTTATTAAAATGTTTGTATCCTAATCTAAACGGAACAAAATCCATTACAAATACAAAGGCACGTTTTTTTTTAAATTTTATTTTGCATTATAATAAATTTCCATAAATTCTCCAGCAGGAATGTCGATGCCACCACAGAATTTATTATATATGTGCCTTTTAAGCAAAAGACATTAACGAGGTAATGGCCGATTTAAATAATAAATTTTAGCAATTCAAGTGCAAATCAGCAGCATCTGCTAGGCGATTGTCGATGTTTTAAAACTCCTTGAACCATGCAGTATTAACCGACAATTGAGATCGTACTTTTAATACACTGAACTTAAAGCATTCTGGAAGTTATGATTAATGCTGAAAGCCATTACTCATGTTCTATTTGTAACTTTCAATAAAATACACAAAGTGCATTTTATTTTTGAAATTGTTTGATCTTTAATTTATTAGTTTAAATTTATTACCATTAATATTTATAAAAACATTTTATAAAAGCACATAATCGTTTGAATAAATATATTGATCACGTTCGCCTTTAGAGAGATAACGATTTAAAAATTAATGAAATGACGATGAAAATTTCATAAAGCACTCTTTATACTGTATAAATAACAGCAAATTCTGCTCGTGGAGCATTCAAAGCCGGTTCCCAAAAATTGTCCACATAGCCCAAGATTATACGGTGAAATTAAATAAAAGTGTACCACAAATCGCGCAAACGATCCCTGGAAATATCAAGCTTTCAAGCTTTCCCGCTCTCTCACTCTTCGTAAGTGGCTCTGATGAAAAAAAATAAAATTTTATTATGTTCCCCTTTATTACTCGCTTTATTATAAATACTCCTGTATGTTTTTATTTGGGTAAATTACACCGAGATTGCGGATTTCTCTGCGTAATGATGAAAGTTTAAGCGAGTTGTTGGAAATTTTTAACAAACCTGTTCGCACGAAAATATACGTTTTTATTTGTTTAACATTATGATAATGCAGAGGATCATAGTCTCTAATTTTATTTCTTTTGTATCATACAATATCCGGCGTGGCATTAGCCAGGAAAGTAGTTGTTTCTATAAGTTATTTGTTTGTAGTCTTAGTAAGACTTAATGTTGCAGAGTCACGAACAGGATGAATAGTCATATATCGAGGCTATTTTTCGTTTTTATTATTTGTATCTATTTATAGTGATATAAGCAGTTTGCGCACTTATTCTGTTCTGTGATTAGAAGCAATTAGCCAAAACAATGTCATTCATTTTATTTAAAAATATTATACAGGTGTATAATAGAATAATCATTAATTGTTCGGCATCTCATTTAGATAAATATAGAATTATTACATTATTTATCATGTAGATTTACAAATAAGTTTAATATTCATGTATTCAGGCTACGTGTTTTTAGGAAGCTGCAAATAAAACTATGGAACCAAACAAGTGTTTGATTTTAGAGCCCAATCAAGTGAACTGCATAATTAGTCAAGAATGTAGCAGGCTACTCAGGCTATATTTAGTTTTTATTTAATTCTAATTAATCATCCATCAGCGGTGAAGATGAAATCATAAGCCAAAAGGTTGTATATTCATATATTCAGGCTATTTTCTACTTTATTGATTTTTTAAGCGAAACGTGCGATAATTATATGCTTAAATTCCCGAAACTATAGTAACATAATGAAAAATTTAATGTATACAAATAAATAATAGTGTATTTATCGAAAACACTCAGTTGCTTAATTTCTTGATAATGGCTGGGAGACCGAAACATGTTGAACTATGCGAAACAACCAAATGTTAAGTGTTATGTTCAATACTAATTATTAAGTGTTTACTGAGAATTCAATGTTTTTTAACTATTTCATGTACTTTTTTTGTGCCAACTAGATGAAATTATTAAAATAAACAAGTTATTACGCAATTCCACTTTTTAAACAAGTATAATATACTATTCTTTCTACTTTGGCTTTCGCCATGTAATTATTGTTCAAATAAAATTATACGTTTAACATCTAGTGAGTTTTGATTGTAATATATGGCAGTACTGAAAAACATTTTTTCTACAGTCGTCAGAAAAGGGTGACATTGACGCGTCGCTATCAGAATTCTAAGTTATCCATTTTTTAATAAAAAAATCACCATCACATTTGAAAACATACTATTTTTCACACATGAAATTTTTTAATTTTTTCACTGAAAATAACGTTATTTGACTATGAAAAATATAACTAAATTTTCAATATTTAGGCATATTATTCTTATTTTAACAGCAAAAATATTTGTTTGTATTGTGTGCGAAATATACATTCTTGAGAGCATTCGAATGCCTTTTTCGTCTCGACATTATCATGCGAAACAACAAATACCCATTTCGTGCACAAAATACAAAAATATTTTATTTTAAATTTAAATTTAAATTTAAATATAAATATATTGAAATGATTATTATTTGCCGCGATAATCTGCCGTTAAATTTAAATATTGACATAAGAACATATTTCTATATCTATTTCAATAATATATTAAAATGGAAGAAAACTCAATTCTTGCACACCTCCATAAATAAGGATGCGATTAACAGTAAGTCGTAACCAATTCATGCTTACGGAATGCTACATATTTGCTTAAATGTTTATAAAAACTTAGAGGTTATGTTTATACTTTACAGCCGTTGCATCGGGTAGATTATCGCATATTAACCGCAATTCTCGATCCGCAATTTAACATTTTGAAGAAGACACGGGTCATGTACTAAGTACTGCCGATCGCAACAACTGAAATTTCAATTTTGTTAATCTGCAAAATTGCTAATTTTTAAACTGTTTTTGATGTAACAATAAATTCATTAATAAACCAAAAAGAAAAACAATATTAATGCCAAATACAGAACAAAACTACTTTTTGAATAGAAATGAGTATCCTATATTCCGAGCTGATCGCGCGAGCAACACAGGTATTAGCACATGAAACATACATCATGTTCCTAACGTAACCACTGCATGGACAGTGTTGCCAGATTGGGGGGTTTTTCCCCAAAATGGCGGTAAATATTGTTTTGGGGTGTATTTTGGGGAACTTCAATCAGTGGAGTATTTTTTGGAGTGGGTATTTTATACGAGGTTTCCAATAAATCCACTAAATTTACGTTTTATTTTCAAATTTTATTATTTTGAAGAGGGACAGCGACATATTTTTAGGGAATTTTTATTAAATATTTGGGGAAAATTAAATATTCCTACTGACAACACTTGATCATATTTTAATGCCTTTATGGTAGATCGAGTCGACAAAATTTTTCCAACTCCGTAGACATCGTCAAAGTTGGACATGGTTTCCAGAAAAAAACTTTTTTTTTCATAGGGGCACTGGAGGGGGTAGAAGGGGTTACGCTTAAGTCCGCATGTATGAATTTAAAGAAGACACTTCAAAGTTTTTCGCCCTCAAAGATTAATCAAAATCGTTTGAAAATACGCCGAGTTATGGCGGCTTTAAAATGGTCGAAATTTCACGAATTTCAAATGTTGCGCGATTTTTTTGCCTGTATTTTCGAGTTTTTGATTTTTTGTCCTTTATATTTTATTTTAAACATTTTCGCGTTTCTGGTTAGCAATTTATTTTGAGCTAGAGTTATTTTAGGGACTGAAAATGGTAAATTATTTTTCTTTTGGTTGATTTTTCAATTTTTTGGTATTTTATTTTTTAGACAAGGAATTTTTTTTTGCTGATATTTTAGATGTTTGGTCTCCATTTTTGATTTCTTTGTTGTAATTTTTAGAGATTTTGGCTAAAATATTTTGACTTTGGTAATTTTTTTTTAATTTTCGGTTTTTAAGTCTACATTTTTCATTTTTCGATTTTTTAGTTTTTTATCTTAATTATTAATTTTAACAAGCGAATTTTTAGTTGGTCTACACTTTGAATTGTTAACATACATTGTTGTTTTTTTTTGTTTTGAGGGTATTTACGAGTTTTTTTGTACTTGATTGTTGCCCTTAATTTTAGATTTTTTTTAACTTTTAATTAATTTTTTTAATTACTTTTGGCAATTCATTTTGGGATAAAGTTATTTTTGCGGCAGAAAATGGCAAATAATTTTTCTTTTGCTTGAATTTAAAATTTTTTAGTCTGCATTTTTTATTTTTTACATAAGGATATTTGATTGTTTGCCTATATTTTAGATGTTTGGTCTGTGTTTTTCATTTCTTTGTTCCAAATTTTAGAGTTTTTGGCCCATAAACCAAAATTTTAGAATATTTAATTGAAATGTTCGTTTTTTTCTGGTCTGCATTTTTTTATTTTTGCCAAGAGTTTGCAAATTTTGGTCTAAATTTTCGATTTTTTGCCTATATTCTTAGTTTTTCTTACCTAAAATTATTAATTTTAATGAGCGAATTTTTGATTGGTCTATACTTTAGATTTTTTACCTGAATAGTTGATATTTGTATGCGAACTTTTGGCAGGTATTTTCGAGTTTTTTGACCAATTTTTTTATTTTTTGCCTTCAATTTTGGATGTTTTAACCTGAATTATTGTTTAATGGGCGAATTTTGTGAATTATTTTTGAGTTTAGAGCTTGATTTTTTTGGAATATATTTTAGATGTTTTTGGCATCCAAACCAAAACTTTCGAATGTTTAGTTAAATTTTTCTCTTTTTTGATTGCTTTTTTATTTTTGCCAAGAGATTTCAATTTGTTACCAATGTTTTTAGTTCTGTTGCCTTAATTATTAATTTTAATGAGCGAATTTCTTATTGGTCTTTACTCTAGATTTAAATGAATTGTTGATTTTTATGAGCCAATTTTTGGCCGATATTTTTTAATTTTCTGGTCCAAGTTTTTGATATTTTTGGCCTGTACTTTGTTTTTGTATTAATTTTAGGTTATTTATTTAATTTGAAATTTTTTGTTTTAGTGTTTTTTTAATTTAATTATTGTGATTGTTTTAAAATAAAACGAATGTACTTTGATATTAACTAGAAAATACAGCCTGCGCGATTTGTGTTTAAGGAATTACTTAATTTTCAAATATTTTGATTCGATTTTTGATTTTTTTTTTCAAAAATTCGTAATTTTTAAATGAAAAGAATAATTTTTGCAGCCAATTTAGTTTTTTTAGTAAATGTTAAATTTAATTATTTTGCCCGGAATGAAACTGATCTGATCACCCGGTATAACTGGAACTGTTTGGAAATTATAAAAAAATAATGCGAACAATTTTAAGTAGTTATTAGCTTTCCGAAAAATTAAAAAAATTATTTTAATTATTTGGAGGATACGACAGCACGATTCAATATTTTTCTAATTTTTTAAATGGCCTTTTTGTACTAGCTACATATTTTCGGAAAAACGGAGGTTTAAAACTGATGCATTTTGCACTTTGGAGCAAATTCCGAAATCTTATCAGCGCGCCTTCTATAATCCCAGTGTTGCCAGATTGGGAAGGGGGTTCCTCAAAATGGGTATAAATTAAGGTTTTGGCGTATTTTTTGGGGTGGGTATTTTATGCGAGGGGTAATTATGGGGTGTTTTTATGAAATATTTGGGGAAAATTAAAATTTACTCCTGGCAACACTGTGAATGGATCACTTACACATAGGTATGATTCTTTCATTTCTTCTTCATATAAAGTTAGGACTTTTAAAAAAATACAATGGATAACAATGTGTTTTGGTTTTCTCTATCTCATCCTTCAGTTTTTGAAAAGCTCTGCCTTTATATGAAGAAGTGAAAAAATCATACCTAGTTGTAGTGATTACGCTAGGAACATAATACCCGTTTCATGTGCCAAAATCTGAATTCATTATCTTCTTTATCTAAGGAAAAGTACCTGTTGTATGTGAAAATCAAGGGATGCTTTTGGGCGCCAAAATAAGAGCTTGCAAATGAAAAGTTTAAAAATGCCCGAAGCAAATTGAAAAGTCATTTTTTTTTAAATATTAAGACTGAGAACTACCTTGAGATTTTGGATGAACTTTTATAGTCATACAAATACAGTGTGTTTCAAAAAGAAATTAATCGCAGTCAGCTATGAATTGAAATCCGCATGTCTCTGACTAACGCTTTTTTTACAATGGTCAACATTTTGGCGTTTTTCTGTCTGAAAGAAGATAATTACGAATTTTTAATCAGAGATATGTACATTTGAATTCATGGGCGACTGAGATTAATTTTTTTTAAAGACCCATATGGGCTTGTAGTAAATCGCTTAAAATCCATTTCTCGCACCTGATAAATGAGTGCCGTCAGTAATGAAAAAGGGGAGCATTTCAACTAACACATCTCTATTATAGAAACCAAGGATGATTGACTTCACTGGTTTGATGAGTACTATTTAACCCTGAAGGAGGCTATTTCAGATGCCGAACACCGAAGGGAAGCAACGACTCACAAATCTTAGGTAAGTTTAATGGTGTCCTAAATTAAAAAATGCTTAAAATACATTGATTTATTTAAAAATCCTCTCTTTCTCACAATGGCTTCGCAAAATACAAAATAAATCGATTAAACATTTTACCGTCCTCTAGCAACAAAACCTGATTCCCTAAGAGCGATTCTGCGGAATGAATGAAGACTATAGACCAAAATTGATTGGAAGTTCCTCGATGATAGGGATTATTAATTCCTTGTTAAAATAATAATAATATATGTTTACTTTATTTTTACCTAATTAAAAAATATATTCGTAATTTTGTAAAGAGTACTTAGAAAAATTTGCCTTGGGGCGCCTTGAGAATACCTGGCTTCAGCAAGGGTACCAAATATCAACAGTTTTGGAACCACTGATGTTGTCTATAAAATTGATCTTCATATAGAAAATCATCGGGAAATTTGAATATTCACTTTTTGGGTACAGATTGGATCTAACCAGCTCAGGAATTTGATGTAACCAGATCAGATATAAAAAAAAATTATTAATTCAATATAAAACATACCTGTTTGGCCAGCTCAAGGCTAAATTTGTTTATAAAAATTGTCAAGTTCAAATCCGAGAAAGAATATTTTGATTTATTTAGTAGCTATTATATAGATTTTGATAATTATAATTGCTAAATCTATTGGTAAGTCATATTTTGAATTTAATATTAATTCCATCACATTAGATTTGCTCAAAATTTGTAAAAGTCTTACAAGTGATTTGTGTCACAAATAAAATATAATTTGTGAAAAACCCTATTGCTTTTAATTGCAATTGTTACATATTACAATATGTGCTATATGAGAACCAAATCCAAGGAACATCAATCATTATAAAGAATGCCAGAATCGACAACATGCAAATTCCATTTCATTCATGAATATGTTTTACCATCGAATTCATAACCATGAGATGTGTGTACATGTATACCTATATAGAAATATGGAGGTTAAGTTTAAAAGTTTCGTTAAAAACGAAAAATGCATTCATCGATTGTAAGATTTACAAAAACAGAAATTTATAAAGGTATTATAGCTTGAATCTATATCTATTCAACCTTTTCGTAAATATGCAAATATTGAATCATAAAAACACTAAAACGAATAACTTATTAAAACAATTGCCTTTCTGGCGAAAGCTATTAGTGGCGAATTTAAATTAAATGATTGATAAAGCGTTTTCCGATGTGTACTCTCGATCATTGTCGCTTGCTTGCGACCAAGCCGGTGGTGACAGAGCTATTATAGTTGACAGGCGTGTTCAGTTAGTCTTGATATTTAACCATGAAACACTACACAATTCAACAACGTGTGGAAATTGTTTAAATTTACCATCAAAATCAGTGCTTTCATTCGCTGCGTCTGATTGTCCGAATAACTGTCCTGCAGAGTTCACAGTTCGTTTTAGAAAATCTACGCCTGTACGTCAACGAAATATAAGATCGTTGGAGAATATTATTGCAGTTCAAGACAGTTTGATTGAAACCCCCAGAATTTTGTCTTTCTTCGACAACAACTTTACATGAGACTTGGCTCTTCATCCTAAAAAAGTTGTCTTTAACAAACAAAATTACAGGATTTAGAGCGACGAAAGTCCACGGGTGATTCATCAGGTTCCACACCTTTCCAAAAAAGTCACTGTTTAGTATGGATTCTGGTCCCGCGAAATCATAATCGGCCCAGATTTGTTCGAAACTGCGCATGGAGCGGCATTCATAGTCAGCGGTGAACGATATCAGACCATGGTCAGACATTTCGTTTAGCTCAGGTTGGGTGATGCACATCTCACAAACATGTGGTTTCAATAAGATGACGCTTCGTGCGATGCTGCATACGATAGAAGAAAATGGTACAACCAACGAGGTTATGAAAAATTGAACCCTGAAAATTTCCCTGAGTGGTAAAAAATATTTTAATAAAAATATATAGAGAGGAAAAATAAAAATTCACTGATTTACAAGTCGGTACATTTTCTAATATCTTGGTTTTCGAGTTTTAGAAGAAATGTACTTAAAATCTAAAAGATAAAAATAACGCAGAAATCAAATTTTAAAAACTTAGAAAAACATTTTTTTTTCATCGCGTTGTTACGGGGGGTGGGTTAGACATGGGGTCAAAATCAACTACACATTCTTAAAGATAAAACTTGAATCTTTCCTAAACTGAAAGATTAATCGATTTTCGACCAAATTGAACCAAGTTTCGACGGTTTGAAAAATCGAGCTTTTTCGCGATTTTTCGAGTGGCGCTTTTTTTGACGCCGAGTGTACTACCTTGTTAAATAAATATCAAAACAGTAAAAAAAAAATCGATGATTTGGAGCAAAGTTATGAATTTTTGAAAAAAATTTTTTACATATAAAACATTTTTTTCCATCGCGTTGTTGGGTTAGACTTGGGATCAAAATCTAGTACAGATTCTTAAAGATAAAACTTAAATCTTTCCCAAACTGAAAGATTAATCGATTTTCGACCAAATTGAACCAAGTTACGACGGTTTGAAAAATCCAGTTTTTTCGCGATTTTTCGAGTGGCGCTTTTTTTTGACGCCGAGTGTACTACCTTGTTAAATAAATATCAAAAAAGTAAAAAAAAAGTATATTAAAACCAACCGAGTGTTTCAAAAACGCATACTTGATTATACTCGAACAAAAGGTGAAACATTTTTTATTAGAAAAATAATTTTCAAATTAATTTCTTCTGCTTCTTTGAAGTTGTCGACTTGACCACATGTTTTGAAACAGTTTCTGTTGTCTGGATGTTAACCTTTACACATTTTTGTTTTTCGTCAAAAGGGTCAAATTCTGTAAATTACTACAATTACACAAAATGCCACTCCTGTAAATACTTGATTGATTTTTATAGTGAGAGGTGAAAGAGGATAAAATTTGCACTTAATGCAAAACAGCGCAAGCATGTTCTTTTTTATGTTTACGCTTTTATAAACCTTTTGGTATTTTGGTCATAATATTATTTGTTCTATTGTCTATTGTGTATTTATTTATAAAGGTTGAGGACACAAATCGAAATATGGATATATTTGTTTTATTTTAGATATTAGCGAACAATGTTTAAAATAAAACTTGTTAGTTTAAAATTGCATTATATAACTATGACACTGAATTTCTCCAGCGTTATCAAATCTTCTATTTTTTGGATATCTTTATATACAGTCTATTTGCGGACGAATTACATTTTAATATAAAGGGCTTATTTGAATTTGCAAATTTTGGCATTTTAATGCATATTTTCCAAAATTTTCCATATTTAAGCTTTTTATTTTTTTTAACCCATTAAATAAAAAAAATAACATTTTTGAGAATCATTTTAATATAAGCAAAAAAATATATAGATAAAATAACAACTTCCTTACACGGAACCAAGATTGAAGAAAAATATTAGACTTGGTATTGCGATAAATTGTGATACTTGTGGGCATGAATAGACAAATGATGTTTGTATATGTTTGTATCAATATTATGTTGTTTTAAGTTGAATTTATTCCGGGGTCGGAACTTTTATCGATGTATAACGTGCGCTCATATTTTTGATGTAATTTATTGGTAAAACGTACGCGTTATACACTAGTAATTCCCATAGAAAAATTGTTCATACATTGAGTCCAAGTGCCAATCCAAACATACAATGAGTATATCGAACCAAATTATTACATGGATTAAACCTTATGAACTTGAGAAGGATTATGACAAAATATTTTGTTGTGCCTGCGTCAAAGTTTTCTTTTAGAAATTTTTTAAACATTATTTATCTACCAAATAAACACATAGCGTTTCAAATTTAAACATTCAGAACTTAAACTGAGTTTTTATTTGGTAGAATGAATATCTATTTCATATTACTATCCTTAATAATATGAACTACCAATACGTAAATATTAAAACAATTATAAATATAGCAATCGTTATAATTGAATTTAGTTTTGTCGTTGCTCTATCCTTAAATATCTTCAATAATGATTAGAATAAAGTGCGTTTCCGAACGGCCTTACTTCCGCATTTGAAAATTTAACTTCTTGCAAACGTGGAAACTAGGATGAACAAATTTACAAACCAATAAAGATTCTGAATCTAGGCCGAAGTTGTATGTTTGAGTCCGATACAAACTTTAAATTTGGCATTTAAAAAACTAAATATCGGCTGGGCTTAGCTATAAAAAAATAGAATTTTCATATAATTTTGCTTCGGGAACCAATTGTTATAATTTTGCACAAGTGGCCGAAATGGGGCTTATGCTTGATACTGATTTTATTAATATACCCTGAATAATTGCAGTCCAACATTAAATAGTTCAATATATGGCAAACTAATATCCATTACAATGTAAGCAGACGTTTATCTGGATGTGAATATTACTGTTGTATTTAGATTCAATTAGTGGAGAACTGTAGCAAACGTAGAACATCCAATTTGTACTCCTGTTATAAGTGACGAACTAATTAATTTAATTAGGACTTTGTTCAGTTGCGACTACAGGAAATAATTTTATAACGGTACGGTTCTACACACTGAGTTGTGTTTCTAGTTTGTAAATAATTAAAGAGGTCACACCAGACTTCGTATTTTGAAAAAAATAATACACTGCGGTTTTGTTAAGTTTTACGCCTGAATTTTATATATGATAGACTTGAGTGTGATTCCGGAAATTCTTTATTACTCTAATTTAACATTATTACAGCTTGAGTTTTAGGATTATAAAACTCGTCGTAAATTTATATATGTGAAGGGTGGGATTAAAGTAATAAAAGAGTACACATTGTTACAGTTGGAACGTATTCGATAAAATTGGCATCATAATGAAGAGGTATCATTATTTAGAATGTCAGTGGTAGGGAAATACTCCAGAGACATACTAACACATTGCACAATAGTTTATAATTTAACGTTGTATGTGTCAGTAATCGTAAACTATGTGACAATTCATAATTGAACAGAATAAAAAATTCACTACGTTGTGATAATTTTTCAGTTCGGTTAGGCATCATATTCATTTAAACGTTATATCTTTATTTAATTTATGGTAAATATGATTTAGAAATCACTAACTAAGAAATAAAAGGATGAACAGACGAATTATCCTGAAATACGGTTAGTTAAAGCTGATGGTGATAATAATGATAAATATAAAATATTTACAATAGATTAATATGTAAATAATATACCTCGGTGAAATTTCTTTCAATTAGTCAGTATCTTTGTTAGAATGCTCTTTCCTTCTCTAATTACTTTATTTTTCTTGGTATACATTTAATGAATGATTTTATTGTAAAAGTTAAGAACTTGCCGTTTCATTTTCTTACGTAACAAGGTTTATCGAGGGCAGGAAAGACCCTGGAGTTTTATAAGGTAAGGTAGGAATATAGAGTAGGGGATTATATTGCCGGAGTGACCTTATATTTTTACCGCTAACATATATCTATAAGGTCGTTTTACAACCCATCGATTTTTTAAGAAAAACCATTCTGAAAATTGTGCGGCGTAAATTAACCAAGATAGAAAAAATAGTAAAATATTTGGATCTATTCAAAAATGCACTCTATTTCTCGATAGCTGCTCATTTAGATTTTCTTTGTGTGGTTTATAAGAATTAAAGATATTGCTATGATTTGTGTTTTTTTTTTGTTGATATTTTCCTGGCATGTGTTTAGAATTATGCAGTTTATTTCAAAAGAGTACTGTAGTAACATGATATACCGAATAATAAATATTATTCAGATAAACTGAACATAAAATTAATCACAATCCAATCCCAACTTTGCGCAATTTACTTATGTTAGCGGCTAGACAACCCAATTATCTTTACTGGCCATTAAGTCATTCATGCTGTGGCGGGAGCCGAAATAGCGTTCTCTTTGTAATTGGGCAACCCGTTTCACTTAAAATGTTGTCTAAACTTGAAACTGGATCAATGCCACCAAATTTACAAAAGCCAGGGACGAGCAACCTCAGTTTAGTCGAAAATGTGTAACATTATCAGATAAATGAAAATCTGCATAAATCCAATTCCCGATTAACAACGTTATTACCTGTAATAATAAATTATACTCGATAGGGACTTCAGTTGTAGGAGGAGTCGTCGTCGCCAACAGGTGTGTATGATATGAGTGGGTGCAATTACATACTGCCGGTTTCCCCCATTTCCCATTTTCATATTTTCTGAAAATAGGGGAATCCGTTATGCAAATGACGTGAGTTTTAATGAACCAGCCTGCGAGACAAAATTACACGAAATTTAATAAAATGTAACAAGATGCATACAGTGCCAGTATGTTGTGCAGGCAATGTCTGCAGGAATTCTTGTCTTAATTAATTTACCACTTAAAATGGAGTTTGATCGTGTGACATAACTAAATTCTCATGTTGGGTGTTCTGTCATATTACTCGTGATATTAATTCTGAGTTGACATTATTGAATAATTCCTTCGTGAAATATTAAATTTAATTATAAATTGAGACTAAAAAGGAGCCTAATAATTTTAAACTATAAGCTTCTATTTATTCTACCTTTAATCTTATAAAACAATTTTGTTTTCTCAACAATTATAATTAGAAATCTTCACTTCTTACAGTTGTGTTGAAAAACAAAATTATAGCCTATATTTATCAATATTTAATCTGTTAAATATACTGAAGGAAAAAATAAAAAGACCACAAAATTCGCTTTTTTTCAAACACCCATAAATTTGTGCCAAATCGTCGTAGGAACTTCGTTCTTTGAGTCCTGTGCCGCAGGTAATTAAACACATTCCAATGCCCTTTTGGTGGATCGAGTCGACACATTTTTTCCAACTCGGTACACGTTGCCAAAGTTGAACTTTTCTTGCCCAAAAACGTGCTTTTTTTTTGTTCGGGGGTTGAAGGGTTCGAAAAGGTATAATTGCAATCTGAGTTTACCCGCTTAAAGTAGAGCCATTAGCCATTAGGTTAAAAAGTCACTGAGTTATGTGCGAAAAGCCTCAAAATGCACTTTTTTTCAAACACCCACAACTTGGTGCCAAATCGCGTAGGAACTTCGTTTGTTGGTCCCTGCATTGGGAATTGATCAAATTTTAATGCCTTCATGGTGGATTGAGTTGACAAAATTGTTCTACTCCGTATACATCGTCAAAATTGGACATGGCAATCGATTGAAAATACGCCGAGTTGTGGCGGTTTGAAAATGGTCGAAATTTCACGAATTTTAAGTGTTTCAATTTTTTCCACCTTCGTAGATAGAAGTATAAAGAGCCGAAAGATTAAGTTTTATTCGTCTTTCGACCTGAGTATCGTACAACGTTTTAAACACAATTGCGTCAAATAAACTACTGGAGTTGTGTTTGGGAGTTGTTTATTGCCAATATGGTTAAAACATCTAAGTTCTCTCTATAGTCAAGTAACGGTTACTTGCTATAGTTAAAGTGTTACAAACGATGACAGGAAGTGACCAGATCGATCGAAGTTAAGAACTTGATTTAACTACTTAATTATTCCGTAATATCACTAGTACATAATGTTGAGGATTGCCAACATCAGGAGTCGATCAGGCATGCTAAGAAGAATTTACTTGACTTACTAGTGGGGATTGTACTATCCATTACAATAAACTCTTTAGTGCATTTTACTGAAAGTTCCATATAAATACAATCGTATTTTTTCATATTTCACAGCTTCAAATATATTTATTTCAGTGATAAATACAAATTCGTATGTAGCAGTATTAAACGATAAAATTATTATCTCATTATAACGTTGTCGATCGCATTGCTTATGTATGAAACGAAATTACCATCAATTCCTCTTGCACCCGGCGCATTCACCATTTGCATTATGCATCCCGAATTCTAACAACCGATGCTATTCGCAGCACGAATCGATGCAACTATTTAATAACTATCTAATTTTCAACGTAATCAAAGCCGGAACAATACCAATTCCTCGACTGATAATTCTAGCGACGAAATATGGTGATCATTAGACTAGAACGAAATTCTAAGTTGCTGAGATTTAGTGAACATCTGTTTAAATTGTCAACTCAAGAAAATTCAATTTATCTCTCCATAATTATTATCTTGGCTTTAGGATACAAAGCTTCATGAAATACATATCTAAAGGACGACTGGATTAGGGATTAATCTACGCGAAGAAGTTCAAATGAATCCAAAGAGCGTTGAGATTTTTATCTATCATCCGAAAAAAGGAAATTTGAGCCGTTTGAAAATCATTATGATTACTTAATTCAAACACTCATCGGTTTAATTGGGACAAACTTCTGATACGATTACAAGAAATGTATTAAAATTTAAATAGAAAATTATCATAATAAAATATTCTAAAATAATTATAATTTTTATTACCTTACAACTGTACTGTCTTCCTTCAAATAATTCAAAATTAATAGAGTCGAAATTATTTAAAATAACTATGTGCAATTATTTTGACTTTCCTAATATACGAATTATTTGTATCTTCGTGTGGATTTTTAATAAAAATTACACATCCGATTTAACCGGAAATAATCATAACTTTTCCATTTTAAATAGAACACCCTATATATTTTTACATAATTTAATTCGTCTTTAAATTCTGACATTAGAGATGTATCAAACGTTACCTTTTGATTGTTAGTATTTTGTTTAAATTTCGGCTAGTGTGGCAATCTTTCCTACTCGTGAAAAAAAGTACTACTTTACTCACTTGTTGCATAAATAACTATTTTTCATTTTCTTGTAGCGATCCCTGTAAAAAGCCTAAAACCTATAAAAACCAATTTATTTCTGTTGCCATATACTAGCCCGAAACAAAAAAGCAACTCCAAAATTTAAATTGGGAAAAAAGTAACATTTAACGATTTAAAAATTATTAGAAAAATAATTTAACGAAAAATTTCATTTTAAAGTTCAAGATCATTACAAAATAATGCATTTCTAAATTAACATTAATTCATGTTGTAGGTGAAAAGAAAACGGCAACGTTCCTAATTTCAAAAAAATGCATTCAACGATTTGAAAAATTGTAAAAAAATAATCGACCCAGGAATGCCCTACAAAAGCTTGCTTTGACCAAAACTACAACCCTTGAACTTACACTAGGAGAACGAAAATTGTATTTAATGATTTTATAAGTTGTAAAAAATTCTTCAAACGCTCATAATCCATCATCAAACAATAAAGTTTTGATTTTCAATTAGAACAATTGCGAAATTCTAATTGGAAAACGATACTACCATACTCTAAACTGAGAAAACAATTTTTGTATAAATGATTTACAAAATTGTAAGAAAAATATTAATATACTTTTCTATAAACAAACAATGCATTTCTAATGTAGTTAAAAGAATGCAATACTCTAGGTAGGAACAAAATGGCAATAATACAAACTTGAACAATAAAAACGAAAATTGTATTAAATTATTTGAGAAATTGAGAAAAAACTTAAAATCATGGAATTAGCTTCAAAAGCTTAAAATTAATAGACAAGAAGAATGAAGAATTCTACTTGAAAATAAAACAACAACGCTTAAAACTTAAAGAAATCAAAAATTGTTTTAATAATTTGAAAAATAATAAAAAAAAATACAATGTAGGCATTTGCTTCAAATAAATAAAAATTAATTGTTTCTAATTTTTTTGTAAAAATAATTGCCAAATTCTGGGTGGAAACTAAATGACAATGCACCAAACTTGAACCAGGAAAACGAAAATTGCATTAACGATTTGAAAAATTGAAAGAACATATTTAATCAAGAAATTTACTTCAGAAGCTCAGCATCAAAATAATATTTTATGAGAAAATAATAAACAAGTTCTGAGTGAAAATGAGTAAAACCAGGAAATTAAAAAGTGTAAGAAAATAATTGATCGAGAAAAGATAATATTAAAAAAAAAATATTTTTTTTACCGCCGCAACGAGAAAAACTTATTTAATATGTATCCGTAATGCCTATGGATGATAAAAACGTAGGTTAGACCGCGGAAAAATCTGGAGAAAACCTTTGAGGTTCTATCAAAGATACAAAATTCGGAGTGGATTATATCGATTTTCTCTGAAACAATCAATGGTTTAGACAAATATTTCAGATAAAAGATTAACGGTTTGGAGAGGAACATAATGACCTTGGTTTGACCTTGTGATATCTACGTGATAGAACCTCAAAAGTTTTCCCCAAACTTCTGCGCAGTCTTACCTACGTTTTCATCATATATAGGCTTTACGGATGCATATTAACTAGTTTTTTTCCCGTTGCGGCGTTAGGTAAATATACGGTGTTTTTTAACATTGTCCTTTGCAATAAAAGCTCCACTATCAAATAAGGCGTTTTTAATACCCTATCGAAACAATTGCTAAAATCTAGGTAAATGCAAGATGAAGTTACAAAATTAAACTTGGAAACGAAAATTGTATATTACGAATTGAAAATTTGTAAAAAAAATATTCGATCAAAGAAGAAGCATGAATCTGAGAAAAAGATTTTATTTCTGATATCCTGTGTAAATAATTGCCATATCCTTTGGCAAATATCCAAACTTGAACTGCATAAATGCCATTAAATCATTGAAAGAATCTTAATTATAGACATTTATTTTTATATTGTATTAGTTGACTAATTTTATCTTTTGACTATATTGATGATGTAAAATGATGTTATAATTTTTTTATTTTTTACTTCGCTAAATCAAATTCTTTTAATTTATATTTTAAAACTGACTTATGTTCAACGTTCGTTATTAACATAAATCAACTATCTATCTATCTATCTATTGGAAATAAATAATTGATTACGGAATTTACTTTAAAAACTTAAGATCCAATAAAAAAAATGCGTTTTTAATTCACTGTAAGAACACAATTCTGGGTGGAAACAAATCGACAATGCTCAAAACTTAAAAAGAAAACTATAATTGATAATTTGAAAAATTGTAAAATAATCTCAGATCATGTCATTTGCTTTAAAAACTCAAAATCCATAACCAAACATTGCGTTTCTAATTTTTTTGTAAAAATAATTGCCAATTTCTTGGTAGAAACAAAATCACAACTCAACTTAAAACGAAATACTTATGTAAATATTTGAAAAATTGTAAATAACATTCGAACAAATAATTTGCTTCGAAAGTTTAGAACTCATCAAAAATAACGTATTTCTAATATTGTAGAAAATAATTTCCATCTCTCATCGAATCAAAATAGCAACGCTCCAAACTTGAACTGGGAAAATGTAAATAGCATGAAACGATTTGAAAAATTTGTAAAAAGGTAATTGATTCTGGAATTTGTCTTAAAAGTACTAGTTCCATAAAAATATAATGTGTTTCTAATTTCCAATAAAAACCATTCCGAAATTCTGAGTGGAAACGTAACAACACTTCAAACCTGAACTAGGAGAACGAAAATTACAATTATCAAATTAAAACATTTACAAAAATATTGAATCGAATAATTTGCTGTAAATTTAAAAGCTAAAAAATCATAACAAAATAAATTATTTTTGATTCAGCATAAAAATAACTTTCCACAAAATATAAATTTTCGAACTTTTACTGTGAAAACAAAAATGGTATTAAATAATTAAAAAAGAAAAATGTATTCTATCAAGGAAGTACCTTTAGAAGCTTAAGATTATTAAGTAGGCAATGCTTTTTTATATCATATAAAACAATTCTTGGTGGATATAAAACGACAACGCTCAAAAGTTAAACGAAACTAAAATTATAGCTTGTAAGAAAATATATTTTTTAAATTACATGCTATATATTTTATTCCTTATTTGGGTACCTTTTATGGTTGCCTGCATGCTCGAATAATTTTATTGAAATCTATTGTGATATAACAAAAAAAAAAACTTAAACTAAAAAAAAAAAATGTTTTGGTTAGTTATTAGGAAAAATGTTTGTTTTTAATTCCGCATAGAATGGCATAAAAATATACAGGGGCTCAAATTTAAAATAAGAAAAATAAAGTGCTTTAAAGTTTGTAAAGTTTGATACTAAATTTTAGGCACCCTATGCAATTCATATCAATAAAACTAGGTTAACAGGACTATCAGACCTTATTTAATAAGTACCTTGTATGGTTTTAATAACAAGGCACTATTTTTATTTTTGATTATTTTTTAAACCAATGGTGCAAAACTGATTTTTTTTGTTTTTATTTTTTTTTGATGATATCACTGAATCGATTTCAATAAAATTATAGGAGTATGTAGACAAAAAAAAAAGTACCCAAATAACCAATAAAATATACAGCATGTAATCTAAAAAAATATATCATCATGACGTCACGCTTTTTTGGAACACCCTGTATAATCAAAAATATTTTCCTGAAATACATTCTAGAATCCAAATTTATTCTGCAAAATATAAAAGTTCCCACTTAATTAGTAAATGAGCTATAGAAGACGGGAGGCGAAATGCAGGACCCTGTATATTGCTACCGGTTTCGGTTGTTAACTATCTTCAGGCAAAACTACAACAATATATTCCGGATAAGTTTTAAAAAATGATTAAATAACATACTAACAAATTAAAAGTATAGACATGAGACAGTTTCAAATGATTAAAATTACAAATTTAAATTCTTATCCGAAGATCCATGTTATTATTTTTGTAATATTTTAATTTACGTTTACGTGAGTTTTCTTTTGAGAACAATACTAAAAATTACGATGATTTCGTTTAACACTTGTATTAATTGAGAATAACCAGAATAACTCGTTTATTTTCCACGTATACAGTAAAATCCCATTATGAAAGCAACTAGATTCCATTTACTTTTTTCTGCTAGATAATTAAAAATATCACGCGTTATATAAGAGACCTTTCAACAGCTCACCGCAGGGCCCTAGGCCTGGGCCATAAGTACCCCAGTAAAGCAGTTACCGTATTGCATTCAGGATAATTGTATACATTATAATTAAAAACCCTTTAATTATTGCAGAGGCATTACAGTCATTATTGTGCCAAGGGCATTAGATGTTTATGCGCATACGGGGGCGACAAGCTTACGCAAGGTATCCGAGGGTTATAAACATCAAGTGATGCCCAAGATGCATACAAATTTTTGACTTACTATTTTTTAATTCTGTTTGAGAATATAATTCTATATTATAAATCATTCTCACAATAAAAAACTTTTTTCTTTTGATTTTCATTACAGACTTTTCTTTCTTTCGTGGGTCAGTGACAAAAGATGACGAAAATATATCCTTATTACCAGAGCATGTTTCATGGAAAAAACGCATTACACTTTTAAAAAGCAAAACATCAACCTCCAAGGGGCGCTATAATGCCTAAGGGTCGTTTGGGAAGCTGCAATTATATATAATGGCCCTTACAAATCTTAACGTGAATAATTAATTTAAGAATCCGGAGACAAATCTCGCCCCGTGTACACAAATGCCGAGAAGTGTATTTATTTTATACGAGAAAATCTTTAAAGGTAAGAGGAAAATAATAATAATAATATGTTTATTAAAGGAATTTACAAGTAATACCAATAATACGTACATAAAATTGCGGTTAGGGCAATTACAATATAATAAAAATCAAAATAATCGGTTAACCTTATATAACAATGCTGGTATTGTTTACAAATGAGATGTATGTTTAAGTTTAAAATTATATTCGTTATAGTAATAAAAATATTAATAGAAGTAAAAAAAAATCAATAAACAAATATTTCATTCCCTTACTTGAGTGTAATATTAAATAAATACGATCAGCATAGTCAAGTGTAAGTTATGTTTTTTTTAACCATTTCGTAACGAATGCCGCCATATTTGTGACAACAAAAAATGTTCCCGTAAGATCGACAATAAAAATATTTCCATAATATCGTATTCAAATTGTTGTATTTTCCGATTTATCATAACAATAATAATGTTACTAACATTTTGCAGTACGGACAACTACAAAGTGAGCAACAATGGTTGCAGATTGATAGGTAGGCAACCAAAAACGTATGTTGGTACAACTGATTTTTTTTTCCTAAAATAATATTTAATTTTTACAATTTTAATTAAATAAATAAAGTCAATTAAAGTAAGTTATGGTTTTGTGTATTTGAAAATAATAAACGTGGAGTTAGCATCCCAAATTTTGTAACAAATGTTGAAAGTGATGGCACTCATTTTCAATTTTTTTTATGTGAGAAAAACTTTTTTAAGGAAAGTCGACATTGGGGAACGCTTAATTAAATTAATTCGGACACGATTGTAACGAGTATGTACATGTGCCATCTTCATTCATAGTTCCACTTCGATAAAGAGCATTCAGGATAAAAGCATCATGCTGTGGTGTAAACACAATGGTAAACAAAGGCTATTTCACTTAAACTCTGTAAATTTAGAATAAAACCTAAATTTTATAATTTTCTAACCTTAAAAACAGCAAATCACTGACTACAAAACAAATATTTACGCAAAGTATTCCTGTCTATGAAACAGAAGGTAAAATAACTAAATTCGAAAAATTATGTCAAAATACGCCGCACGACGCTGCCCGAATCTAGTTACTCTTTATTAATTTTTCCTTG
Organism: Ocypus olens; assembly: GCA_910593695.2. NCBI lineage: Eukaryota > Metazoa > Arthropoda > Insecta > Coleoptera > Staphylinidae > Ocypus > Ocypus olens. The sequence continues at coordinate 28,030,128 of OU343048.1, read as the reverse complement.
GCATGAACTTGGAGCGATCAAATTCCCCAGATTTTTCGGCGGGAAAGTTAAATTGTCTGCTAACATTGTTGCTCACACGATAGATTGATGTCGTCCAGAAGTAGTGAAGAACATGAGCTTAATGAAGATGACAATACTAAATTCATGGATTCAGTCCAAGAACCTTATCCTGGCAGTTCGTTGATAAATTTTGTCAGATAAAACCTGACCCATTACTATAATTTTTCAACAGATAGAGTTGTAAAAAGCTCACAATCGCCGTAAGTTCTGCGAAAAAGTATGATTTACAATATGTAATTTTTTTTTGATGTAAATAGTGACGCTGTCTGTTAGAAACAGTCCAAACTGTCAAAATTTAATTTTTGTCAAATTGTTACAAAAATCGAACAGTAGTTAATTTTAAAATAGTGGAAGCGTCTTTTATAACGCGCATTCGGATATACCGCGGTTGTTTATTTTACCATTTTTTAAGGCTGACACTACAATGAGACAAACTGGTGACGATCGCGTCAATCACGGTATGACATTCTAAAATAATAATAGTAGTATTAACAGATTATGGCTAACTTGATTAGTTTGGGAGAAATTTGGGGTGTTTTTTAATATTAAACAATACTGAAGGAAAAAAAATTAACGCTTGGTATTCGTGAAATTTCGACAATTTTTAAACCGTCACAACTCGGCGTATTTTTACTCGATTTTGATGAATCTTTGAGGGCCAAAAACCTTGAAGTATCTTATTTAAAGTCATGCATGCGAACTTAAGCGTAACCCCCTCCGTCAACTCTAGCACCCCTGTGAAAAAAAATGTTTTGTCAGGAAACCATGTGACGATGTATACGGAGTTGGAAAAATGTTGTCGACTCGATCCACCATAAAGGCATTAAGATTTGATCAATTCCCTATGCAGGACTTAAAGAACGAAGTTCCTAAGACGATTTGGCTCCAAGTTATGGGTGTTTGAAAAAGTGCATTTTGAGGTTTTTCACGCATAATGACTTCAACCAAATTTGATGATTATTTCAGGAAAAAATCCCATTTTGGCTCTACTTTAAGGGGGTGAACTCAGATTGGAATGATCCCTTTTCGAACCATTCAACCCCCGAACAGAAAAAAAACACGTTTTTGGGCAAAAAAACGTCCTACTTTGGCGACGTGTACCGAGTTGGAAAAATGTATCGACTCGATCTACCAAAAGGGCATTGAAATGTATTCAAACCTGTGTAGAACTCAAGAAACGAAGTTCCTACGGCGATTTAGCACAAAGTTATTGGTGCACTTTTTTTCAAACAGCCATAACTTGGTGCTAAATCGTCGCAGGAACGTATTTTTTCACATTTTTCTGCTGTTTACACCAAGTTTTTAGAGTTCCATGACCCGTAAAAAATCTGAAAAATGCCGTCCTCCAGTTTTGGGTGTAATACAATTAAATCAATTAAATCCGATCACACTACTGACCGGAAAAAATACACACAATTTTACAGTGGAATAATTTAAGAAAAACGTATTTTTTACCACATTTTTGGTAGAAGTTGAAAATGACAGTTAATGAGCACGCAAATCTCATTTTTTTTTTAATATTTAAAAGATGTTTTCTACACTTGCAACTCAAATCGCGCGAGGGCCGCCAGACCCATATTATTCCGCCACCTCCTTTCTGAACAAGCCTAAAGTATGGAATAAATATTTTGGGAACAATCCTCGAACAGGTCGATTTTCTTTGACAAAAATACACATTTGTTTTTGAGTAATGACGTCAACCATTATTTTTTTATATAATAACCCCCTATTTTTGTTATTGATTTTTTGATTTTGAGAGATCTTTTCATTTTCGAACTGACAGTAAAGAAATGTTGCCATCTTACATAAGACAAAGGTGAGAACCCGATATTTAGAATGTTTGCAAAATGACCTTGTTCCAGCGCTTGTATCAATTTTTCCAAACAACAGTGATCTTGACCTACCATACAATACTATATGGTTTCAGAAAGATGGCGCACCCTCGCACTATGCGCATTTTTTTGACAATTGCTTTACGAATAGGTGGATTGGCAGGCGAGGACCGATAGAATCGCCCGCGATATCCCCAGATCTTACACTCCTTGATTACTTTTTATAGGGTTGAAGCTCTACATCAACAGACCACAAAATTTAGCGGAACTGGAACATTGCATAAGAGATGAAATGCGAAGAATTAGCCCGGAAAATATTCAAAATGTTCAAGAATTTCTGCATAAGCTTGCGTATTGTCGAGAAGTCGATGGATGGCAGTTCGAACACTTTATTTAAGTATTGCATTTGCTTGGCAAAGGAGTTTTTGTTTGTTTTGTGTTGACACATTTATGGTTTGTCACTTTCTATTGTCATTTACTCGAAAAATTTCTTATGTAAGATGGCATCATTTTTATGCCATCAGTTCGAGAATGGAAAGATCTCTCAAAATCAAGAACAAAAATAGGGGGTTGACATTTTAAAAAATATCAAAAACAATTGATGACTGAAAATCCGACTTTAATGTAAAAATATGTATTTTTATCAAAGAAAGTTGACCTGTTCGAGGATTTTCTCCAAAATATTCTATTTCAGATTTACTGAATTTATTCTATACTTTAGGCGCGCACTGTATACTAAATAAGCCGGAAATAGCACGCGAAGAAAGCCCGCCAAAACTCCATTTTGCGATCTGATTTTATTTTTGTTGTGTAAGCACCCATGTCGAATTTAATTAATTTTTTGTAGCAAAAAATTTAGATTACACTGACTAATGAACACTGACTGTTCATAGCAACTACTACTTTCAGTTTTTTATTTTCGAATATTTGTTCTCTATTTTTTAAGCTATATTTCATATAAAACTAAAGATATATCAAAAATAGAACTTAATAGAAAATAATGCTAGTAGGTAAAGAAATTATTCTAATTTGGTTTTGACCATTTAAATTCAATAATAGACGTACAAAAGAAGATTTAAAAAAAATACGTGGAAATTCCCTGTGATTCGTCTTGAAACTAGTGATGAGATAAACGATTATTTTCCAGTAACGGTTATAACAGTTACTATCACTACAAAGTAACTAGTTATTTAAACGGTTATTTAGTAACCGTTATTTAAAGCAAAGCAGAGAACTTGATATTTGTATATTTTTTGTATATATTTTAAGGTTAAATAAAATAAGAAAATTATAACTAAGAAATATTTGTATTATTTAAGCAACAAATTTGACTATGTTACATCCTCCTTTAAACGAGATCATCGCTCTGACAATAATTAGCCCGCTTTGCCAAACGTGATAGATGGAGAAATATTAGGAAATTTTCTCTCCACCATTTTATCGGATCCTCGGCCAGTGGTATATCTTCATCGATATATTGCTGAATCCCTATATGAGTTCGCGATTTTAGGGTCCCTCTTGGTTTTGTGCAAGCTAGCATCTTATTATCGGCGGTGGTTCCATGATCGCTGTATAAATGGATTACTCTCTCAATGAAACTCGCTTCCGTGACCGGCCGTAATGTGAAATTTTCCAAAAAGTAAATAATGTCATTACCAATATAAAATGTAAACGAATCACCCCGAGATTGGCGAGAACGTCTGACGCACTATTATATTAACGTATTCATATCATTAAATAACGACCGCGCCGTGTTTACATTTCAGTAATCGTGTTATTGAAGCAACATGTTATTTTCTACTAGTTATTTTCTAAAACAGTTAATATTATTAAGAAGTTATTCGTTATTGAATCGGTTATAAGTTACTAAGCAGTTATTCGTTATTGAAACAGTTATACGTTACTAAGAAGTGATTCGTTATTATATCGGTTATAAGTTACTAAAAAGTTATATATTATTAAGAAGTGATTTATTGTTGAATCAGTCATAAGTTACTAAGAAGGGATTCGTTATTGAATCGCTCTCCCTTTATAATATAACTAATAAGCCTAATTATAAAGGAAACATGCAAAATAATTGAGAATTATTCTATATAAACTAAAAATTATAGTATTAACAACTAGCAATAAAAAGGAAGAAAACAAATCCTTCAAATAAGTAAAAATACATTTATATAAGAGATGACTTAATTTTTAAGGAATTCATTATTATTACTACAGAATATATCAACTTATTGTACTTCTGGATATCTTTTTATCATCATAAGCAAAGGTGAAAATGAATGGTGGGCGAACTGTGTTGTAATTAGTTGTTGATTTATTTCTACTGGTTAAACTTAAACATTATATTAGGTTAGTATGTTTTTGTCTAGGCTATGGACTTTAGATCTCTTCGCTTCAACAGCGGAAATTACTGCACGATTATTCATTAATAAAACCTATAAATAGATCAGGGGGAAAGGAATTTTTAATAAGAAAATTACAAGCTTAAATTGTCTAAATACAATTGGGACCGTGATTTTAACTTCCTATGGTTTGAATATATTTCGTAGAAATGCCAGGTAATGTTTTTTAGCAAATATTTAAGCTTGGATCAAAATAAGCCAATCCGTACACAACTTTGAGCTTGCTCAGGAAAAAATCAATTCTCGCTTATCAGTGTTAGGGATTTACGGTATTGGGATAATCCGTGTAAACGAGTACTTTTTGCTTGTGTCGGTATTTGCATGTAAATCGAAAAACTTTAATTACATGGTGCAAATATGTACGGCATTTCTCATATCGCCAGTAATTGCATTTAACGGAATAATTCGCACGAGTAAGCATTGTGTAAATTATGTTCACAAGTTATAGACACACCGCAACAACGAAATTCGAATTTTAAATCAAAATAAATTAATGTGATAATAGTAATTGGACCAAGGGACATTGTTTGTGTATTTCAGCTATTTAACAAAAAAGAATATGCTACTATATTCCAACTCATAGATCAATACTTATAGTATAAAATAGTTAGATTTTAATCATTTTGAAAGTATAAAATAACTTATTGTATAATTTATCTTTCGGTATTACCGAAACATTGAACACCGGCATTTTATTTATACTATCAAGTATTTGCACGGGTTTAAGACTAAACCTACTAGAGGGATTAGAGAATAAGAAAGTAGTCACAGAGAAAAATATTTTTACAACCAACTTAAGCTCCTTTAGAATATCAACATTGTTACTGGGAGCTTTTCGAATAATGAGTGATTTTATTTCAATATAAATGTATTACATGTTTATTTTTTATTTAGTATTATGTAATGTATTTGTCGAAACACATGTCAGGCAACGGACCTTATCAAGTGTATAGCACGAATAGTATTAATTATACTATTATAAATTATCATTATAGTTATAGCGGAGATAATATATTCAAGAATACTGACCTTGACTAAAATTCGTAAATTAATGTGAGAACGCATTGTCATGAAAATAAACGCTCATCTAATGGATGGTGGATATTTATAAATTCTGCATGTAGAACCCTTCGCAAAAATAGCTCAGAATAAGAAAAAAAAATTACTTGACATATTGTTCGCAATCCGTTGTTACGAAACTTGACGTGCCAGCAAAAAAAAACGTGACACTTTTTTACTAAACCGAGGGCTCCATTAAAAATACATCGAGACCCGCAAGGGCGGAGAGGAGAAATATTAAAACATCTCGTGACGGGTCTCCCTTTGTTATTCATAAGCCAAACAAGAATCAAAACGCATTCATTCCACAGAAGTTAATGCGAATCACGCGGTGGAAGGAAATAATTAAAAAAACCGACGAACCCAACCTCGTTAGGGATCCTCAAACATCTTGATTAACTCACTCGAAACTTAATGAGTAATCCATTTTAATGCATTGCATCAGACAAACCCTGACCCGATTGTTAATTATAACCGTGTTTATCATAATTAACTAGTATTTATTGTTCGCCCCTGTTTTATTCCATGTCGGAAGAACAACACCAAAATTCAAGGAAAATAAATATTTGATGGCCGGCGGGCGGAAAACAGACAGGCCCTGCATTTTTATCTGTTTTCTGGCAAACGGTTGTTATATTTATGGCGGGCCTTTTTGGAAGATATCTCTTAAATCGCGACCGGTAAAAGTTATCAAAACAGATTTATGTTCGGCGGAAGAGATTAAAGGGCGTGTTTGGACCCGGAGCTTGTGCTGTGTTTTTAGCTAAATGATTTTTTCCGAATTAATATTATTTTCTTTTGTTGAAGGATATCTTTCATAATCGTAAATAAATATTGATTTATATGCCTTAAGATTTCACTTTGTTACAGCAACACAATTAATTCAGACATTCACAAGTATTCTTAAAATAATAAACAATAATTTCGACAAGGACGGATAAATCAATTCCATTATTTAATACTTAATACATACAATCAAGGTTAACCCTTTTATTGTTGACATGTGTGTTATAAATAAAAGTGTTATATAATTAATAATTGCATAGACACCTGTAAGTAAAACAGACTACTACACGAGTTAAACATAGAAATTAAACTTAAGGAATAATAATGTATTCAAAACAGAGCCATGGTTTACAAGCTGTCGACCTAAAAGTAATGCAGTTTATTAAAATAAAGTCAAAAGGTTAAACTTGAGAAAAAACAAAAAAAAACTTAATGATTAGAATAGTATTAGAGTTAAAATTATAGTTAAAAATATCAACTTTTGACTATACTATGGCCCGTGAGATCCCAATATCTAACACCCCTTGTTCACTTTTTATGGGGTCGAAGGTCTACGCCAACAGATTACAATATTTAACGGAACTAAACTCGGCGCACCGAAAAGATAGTATGGTCACGTTGCGTTCATTACAACATTGAATGAGAGGTGAAATGCACAGAATTAGTCCGGAAAATTTCGAAATGTTTAAGAATTTCTATATGGGTTCGCGTATTGTCAAGAAGTCGATGGATGACAGTGCGATTGTTATTTACTCGAAAAATTTCTTATGTAAGATGGCATTTTTATGCTATCAATTCGACAATACAAAGATTCTCAAAATCAAGTATAAAAATAGGGGGTTTAATTAAAAAAAAAATATGGATGACATTGTTCAAAAACAAATGATGGTGGTTGAAAATCGACTTTCATGCTAAAATGTGTATTTTTATTAAAGAAAATCGACCTGTTTGAGGATTTTGCCCAAAATATTTCATTTCGGTTTTACTCAATTGATTCCTTATTTTAGGTGCGCACTGTATAATGTAAGAAATTGCACTAAACTTAACGTTTTAAAATATGTTTTGCAGTTATTGGTACTTGAGTCTTGCCATTATTCTGATGGCCCGTCTTTGTAGTTTAAAGAGCCGATGCCTAGAAGTTGCATGGCCCCAAACAAGTTTCCATATTGGTAATGTGGCAATTAAAGGTAGGCGCAATAAGCAGTTTTTAACACTTGCTGAGAAACTGATATAGAAAGTGCTTTTAGCCCATAAATTACTTTCGTAAGCTTTCCCTGTGCGTCGTCATTGGAATAATCCAATTTTGAATCTATTTGAACACCTAGGAAGCATGTGATTGGTTCATGTTCCAACTTTGTAAGAATGATATTTATTTTATAGTTTCACAGTTTTTGACTCATTAAGGCACAACTTATTGGCTTGGTTTGTAATATTATTTTGACTGACCTCGTATAAACTATGACATATACTTTTAAGAGTCGTATCATCGGAAAATAGTAGACTTTTATTAAGTGCTATTATCTGCGGAAAGTTATTTATAAAAATTAAAAACAAGAGACCACGAGTTTCCAGGTTATTTATACAAACTGTCTGAGTTCTTTACTCCAAGTACAATTCGACGAGTTTCGTACTCTCCTCACAGAATACATATTTGGTCAGTTTTTCAAGTAATAATTGTTAATTAATACAATGGAATGCTTTGCTAAGTTCGAGAAATATTGCTATAGATAATAGATCACTTTCAAAGCTTTCAACTGGATAGCAGTGATGCTTGACATACTTTCTCGAAAACCGAAGAGGCATTCTGTGAAAAAAAAATAAGAAATTTTAAGTTCTGTTCCTTCTAAATTTTTTCAATTACGTTAGATTATACTAAACGCGTTTGGCGTAAACGTGAGGCACCAAAACTGCCAGTTGGATTTTGTTAAAACTTTGTTACCGTATAGAGGGTAGTAAAAGAAGCGATCTATTAGGTCGGAGTACCTCAAGCCTGATTCAGTTTGGCCAATACGAGAGGCGCCCAGTTGGATTTTGATGAAATTTTGACACCGTATAGGTGAGGAAAGAAGCGCAATCTATCAGATCGCGGTACCTCACCCCCTCCACTGAGGGTTAAAAGCTCGCTGAATTTTTTTTCACTTTTTTTTTAGACAATTACCAATCAAGTCAATCCCGACCGGTCCCACCACTCCAGAACGAGCACACCACCTGGGGCGAATTTTTGAAAAAAACAAACAAAAAATACCTAAGAAACACAAAGTTTGTTGGCGGTCAAGCGGGAGGGTGGCGGCCATATTTTTTAGACTTTAATAGTATATTACGTAACAAGAGTTGTAAATAGCAAATTACGCGCAAGTGAAAAAATTGCGTACGAGCCGCGTAGCGGCGAGTAACGCAATTTCACGAGCGCGTAATTGCTTTACAACTCGCGTTATGTAGTATACTTTATCTACGACCACTCTCACCTTAATTTATATTTGATTCTCCAGTCCATAAATGTTCCTTAAACATTTTTGTATCGCGAGGCGTAGCAGGGAGAAACTTGTTGGCCGCTTATTTAATCATTTTCGTTGTTGCTGTTACTGGACATTATTTATCTTGCAAGAATTGAAAAGAGTTTCATTAACAATGGTTACATACCTCATTATTTGGTACTTACTTCTGGATATCATTGCATTTGAATGAGAATGTGCGGAATAGCGAAGTGACAGCTTCGGGGTGCGTGATGTGACGTTTAACAATCGCGGACTACTATATTTAATAAAAACGAACAAACGCGCAACTCTCAACCAATCAAAAGTTCGTAAACGAAACTCACTAGTACCTTTAATTTACAAGCGGGCTCTAACATACGTGGGTGTTTTGGTGTATTTACGCAGTACGCGCATTGTACGATAATGGGCATTTACAGTAGTGGTCGTAGATAAAAACTATTACAGAGACTCTCGTGCTCTTTTTTTGAATTTTAGCCTCAATCATGCCACACCCTCTTTTTTGTTTCAGGCAAACTTTCAAGGACGTATTTCTTTCTATGAAACTTGAAGTTTGAACTTTTAGGGTAGATAGGGGTAGGATGAGCCTTGATCCGTATTTTTTTTAAATTCAAAACACCCCGTACCCCCCCTGAGTTCGTTTTATTTCTTACGAGGACGTAAGACGTATTTAAATAATAAGAGTTGGAACTTTTAGGGTACGTAGAGGGTATGACGAACCTTGATTGGTAATTTTTTGCAAAAATTTTAATCATCATTATCCCTTAGCTTTCTACAGCGCGATATTTGGCCTGGTCCCTGGGTTCGTTTTGCTTCTATCAAGGACATATTTTTTTTTCTATTTAAATGAAAGAGCTAAAACTTCTAGGATAGGTAGAGGGTATGACGAGCTTAAATTTGTGATTTAAAAAAAAAATTTAAAACACCCCCTAGCTTTCCAGAGCGCGTATTTTGCCCCACCCCCTGGGTTCGTTTTTCTTCTATCAATGACGTATTTTTTTCCATTCAAATTTAAGGGTTGAAACTTTTAGGGTTGGTAAAGGGCGTACTGAGCCTTGATTTGTGGTTTTGTCGAAATTGTTAAAACACCCCATACCCTTCCAGAGCGCGTCATTTGGCCTGGTCCCTGAGTTCGTTTTGCTTCTATCAAGAACGTATTTTTTTCTATTTAAATCGAAGAGTTGAAACTTTTAGGGTAAGTAGATGGTATGACGAGCCTTGATTAATAATTTTTTCAAAACAAGCTATTGCTTTCCAGAGCGCGTCGTTAGTTGCTTCTTTTAATGATGTATTTTTTCTATTACACGATGAGTTGAAACTTTTAGGGTGGGTGGAGAGTATGACGAGTCTTGATTTTTTAAAACAATTCCTACCCTTCCAGAGCGCGTTATTTGGCGTGGCCCCTGGGTTCGTTTTATTCTCTCAAGGAAGTGTTTATTTCTATTTAAAACAAGGAGATGAAACTTTTAGGGTAGGTAGGAGGTAGGACAAACCTTGATCAGTTTTTTTTTCAAAAATTTTACCCCCTACCCTTCCAGAGCGCGTTATTTGGCCTGGCCTGTGAGTTCATTTTACTCCTTTTAAGGATGTTTTTTTTGCTATTTAAATCAAAGAGTTGAAACTTTTTAATTTGTATTTTTTTCAAAATTTTTAAAAACCCCCTACCCTTCCAGAGTGCGGTATTTGGCCTGGCCTCTGAGTTCATTTTACTTCTTTCAAGGACGTTATTTTTCTATATAAATCAAAGAATTGAAACTTTTAGGGTAGGTAGGTATGGGGTATGATAAGCCTTGATTTGTATTTTTTTCAAAAATTTTAAAAACCCCCTACCCTTCCAGAGCGCGTTATTTGGCCCGACCCCTGGGTTCGTTTTATTCTCTCAAGGAAGTATTTATTTCTATTTTCTATTTAAAATAAAGAGCTGACACTTTTAGGGTAAGTGGGGGGCAGGTCGAACCTTTATCTGTAATTTTTTCAAAATTTTTAAGACACCCCCTACCATTCCAGAGCGCGTTATTTAGCCTGGCCCCTGTGTTCGTTTTACTTCTTTCAAGGACATACTTTTTCTGTTTAAATCTTGAAACTTAAATGGTAGATAGGGGATAAGACGAGCCTGGATCTGTATTTTTTTCAAAAAATTTAAAACATCCCGTTACCGTCCACAGCGCCATTTGGTGCCATTTGAAATTATAAAGATGGGGTGGCTAGGGGTGAGGAGGTGAAAGATAAAATTATAAAAACAGTGTTTTTAAGTTCCACCTCAAAAACATAATTGACATATTTTTTCCTGTAACCGTGACTACTTCAGAACCAGGGTTATTCAGGGTGGTTTATTTTGAAATGAATACCCTCTCTCTCTAAAACAAATGAACCAATTTCAATTATTTTTGCAGCATTTTCTATGCCATTTAAAATGAGGTATCGCACATAAGAGCATAAGGTTGGCCAAATATAAACAACCACTTCCTGACTAATGCAATGGCACGTGATGGATTAGGCGAAAAAATTATTAGATTTTACAAGAGTTACAAAGATAGCAAAATTGTAAATGGTAAATAATGATTTGATTTCGCTATTATAAGGGTTATTCATCATATTTCCAATGTGTCGGTTTTAATTATTTTTGCCAAAATTTGAAGCTAAATTTGATTGTCCTCAAAATAGTATGCTGAGCATAAAAGTATAAAATCTTTTGATTTGAGGATGAGAATCTCAAACTACAGGTTTTACTTGATATAGCAGTTACAATGATAATTTACCACTTTCAGTCCGTAACAATCACGGATCCAATAAACTAATTAAACGCTGATTCAAACGTTGTTACATTTGTGTTAAGAAATAACGTATATGATGGAAATGTTTGAACTCGTTGATTTACTACGACTAAAATATACGTTCAAGTTATTTCTACTCTCAAAAAATAATAATTTTTAATCCATTGCAACCACTCCATTGCTGCCTCGGATTTCCACTGGATTTATGCGTGAGATGTCCACACAAGTCTTATCCAAGAGGCTTTCAAAAAACAGTCCATTGCTGATGCCAAGAGACTCTGTTTATTTATAGAAACTGGGCAACGGATAATTCGGTTGCTGAGAATATGAGATAAAGATCTTGTTGGCTAACCAGCCACCCGTTAAAATTTTCCTTCCTTCAGTAATTTGTAGCAGATGAAACAATTAGATATGCAGCGATCGCAAAAATAAGCAAGGATTCAAAAATCCAAAGACTAGATCAAAATATTTTTCGGATTTTTCATTTTCTCGGGATACTGCACGTTAATATCTGTTGGCGGACGCTTTGGTGTTCTTTTGGTTCAAGGGAACACGTCCGCTGTTTATGCTGCTCACGCGAAATTTGCGACAACTTGTTTTAGTTGTTCGATCCGTGTGAATAAAATTGTCACACTTGTGATCAATTAAAGAAGACTTTCTGCAATAGAGATAATATATTGAGCACAACGTAATTTACAATACAAAAAATCGAGAGGAACTGACTAAATATTTACAAATTTACAAAAACCTAAAAATATTTACAATAAGTGGGGGCGCATTGGTGGTGGTAAATTGTAAGGGAAGGCAAAATATCGCGGTCCCTTTTCTTGGATTACAAAATTTCCTAATTTGCCAAATTTCAAGAATGCCAGATGGTCATCTTCCTGGAGTAAAAGCGATTGCCAGCAATCCAACAAACTAACGCGAACGCACGCACCGCCCATTTGTCTGATTACTTAATATGAGACGCACAATGGGAGTACCACTAGAAAATATGCAAATTATAGGAATATTGAATAGTGGTACATCCCAAGACTAATAAAAATTAAATTAGAAAGCAAATTACATTTTTCAAACAATATCTGAAACGGATTACTCGTCGAACGAAGACGATTTTAAAATAAAAATTAGTGAAAGACGCTTTGAGCCGACATGACTATTCAAAATTCAAGTCACTTATTTATATTTAAGACAACTCTACCGATAAGAAGCACAAAAGAGGTTTTTTTTTATGAAAAGCATGAATTCAAAATTTCCTCAATACAATATCTTTGAAGAACACTTGGTGATTAATGCAATGCTGCTTAAATTTTATAGTCGCCAAACGTTGAAACAATTCATAAAAAAAAATGTATTCACTTCGGCTCCAAACTGTAGACAGCTAGTGCTAAACTTTTGACTTATATGGTGGAAAAGGAAATCGAGATAAAGGCAATATTCGCAAACCTCTTGGTGCAAGTACAGTCGAGCAGATGCTATCAATTGTAGGAGCTTCAAATGGCCACATAATTTATTTTCATAGCTTCTCCTGCAGCTATGATTTACTAACTTTGCTGAAATATAGGAGTTTTAGAGCCACGGGAAAGGTGCATGAAAAAACATCCCTTGACAGGTGCAAACGTTCGTGGAACCTATGGTTATCAATTTCACTTGGTCATTTGAAGAATTTGAAAGTAAGTGTGGAACGGTAGGAACTAACTATGATGCATACAAACTTTTGTGAAGATGCCAAGATGGGCAACGAGAGAGAGCTTATTTTACCGCCTGCTTTGGTAGGAAATTATAATACATGGGTGGTCACTGCGATTGGATGCTTCAAAAACATAGGAGTATTAACTAGAGGGAAATCGTTTTTTACCTATATTTGTTCAATAGAATGATCTGCAAGGCTTCTAAATGCATTCTCTACATACTTCTTTATACGGTGACATCTTAATGTTCTTCAAAGATTTTCGAAGTACAACAGCAACTTCATATTTGAAACTAGGTATTCAGAAAGTGACCAATCAGCCCAGACAAAAAGTTTTTGAAGATAGTCAATTTGATCTAAAAAGGCTAAATCTAAAATTTAAGAGTAAATCTGAAACATATAGAAAATGCAATTTTATGTGTGGGTTGCTTTATTTTCTGACAAAGGCTATTTCTGCTGCCCAGTGTCCTTATACAAAGACAGCTCTTTTTGAAAGCTACATATTTTTTCAATACCAATAAACTAATCATTGAATAATAACTTATTACATAATTTATTCAAAATTCCTAGAGCTGGATACATGAACGTGCATTCCAGGCAAAAAAAACAAAATTTTATTTTAAAAATGTAAAAAAGGCTTTAATATGTTAATAGATGAGGTTTTGGTAGGTATTAATGATAGCAAGATTCCAAGATGATCCGATAGATGTATCTAATGATCATTTAGCCAAGACATTATCATAATAGTTTTCTTTTCTAGTGTCAAATTTTACAAATCACAATATTTTCTCGTACTTCGTAACGGAGGAAGTAAAAAGGTTCGTCACAAAATATAGTCCAAATGGGAATATGTAGAAATATATCGGGTGTTCTACTTAAAAAAAAACAATACTTTATTGATTCTTTCCTGTATTGAATACGCTGTATATTTCAAAATAATTTTAAAAATTTCATCATTTTATACGACAACACTTTTATTTAAACTTTTTCCTATTTAAATGAGAACTGCTCAGAGGACTGATACAATTTCATTTCATAATATTATACCTCATCATTGCAATTTGAGCTTTTCATAAAGGAATAGAAACAACATTAAGACAAACCTAGGATAAGAAATGGAATTAAAATTTCAAGTCAAGAGTCCTATTCCAGGTTAAAAAAGGGTACCTCGAGCTATGGCCTGCATATCAAGAAGCTTAAGCGCGGCATAATCATCTCTGCGAGCAAACAAAGAATACGTTACATTAAAAATAAATTCCTCAAAAAATCCTCAAGAAACTTCTTGGAAGGTAAACAGATCGTAAGTAGAAAACGGCAAAAAAACCTAACATTAGAATAACAATAGAATCTTTATCCTGTGACCCTAAGGAAGTATCCAACGCATTCAAAAATTACTTTCAATCGATTCCAAGCGAGATTTTACTTTATACTAAACACTAATAATTTGCTAATCGAAAATACTATCAGTAACTGCTTTTTTACACTAAAGTCCAGGTGAATTAGTGAGACTATTGAATAAATTGGATGAACTACAGTCCAGGTGAATAAGTGAGACTAATGAATAAATTTAAAAACATTGCGTTGATCCAGAAAGCATTTACTGTTGCATAATTCGGGAATTTACATATGAACTGGTTACTCCTTTAACTTATTTAAATAACCCACCTTTTGAAATACAACCCAAATAACTAAGATAACTCATTTAGAAAAGAAAAAAAAAACGAGATCCCTATGCTCTACATAACCATAGACTCATAACACGGGCTAATTCAATATTACAAATTTTTGAATACGCAATATTAAATCGCCTGTGTTCTTTTCTCGAAAGACATTCTATTATAAATAATCTTAGTTTAGATTTATACCTGGAAAATCGAAAATAAAGCCCTTTAATGGAATATGTATAAGAATATACTGGAGGCTTTTACTATCGACATAGCCAAAGTGGAAGTGGTGTTGTGATGTGGCGGCATATTAATGTAGTTACAAATTTATTAATTGAAACATCTTACAGCGTAAATAATATTAGAAAGCTCTATGGCGTAACTTGGGTAATTAATCAAATACGGAATGACCGTTACAAGTGGAAAGACTCATATATGTTACAATAAAAAAATCTTATTATCGAGATCCGGGGAGTGGGGGGGAGGTCTTTAAATAATTTAAGCTTTCTCACTTAATGTTTACAATTCCTATGTTGCAAATTGGTCCGTGCGAGGGGGCGCTTAAAGTCATCACTTCAAGGGCGGCTCCTCTTTTATCTTGGAGCACTTCCGGTTACATGTCATGAATTATAAAGTACAAATAAGCTCGCAGCTGCCGCTGTTTTGCAATACGTTAACTTCGGCCCTTCTGTTCATTTGCATTTAGGAGTTATGACCCGTCTCGGCCCTCCGACTCAATTAACCACTTCGCACGGGACGAACTAAACGCTCAAACACGAATTACGAGGGGGTAATTAAATTTTCTACAACTTCATCCGTTCACGTTTTCGTTATAACAACGAAAAAAGAATTGGAGGGTTTATAAAAGCCCTCCACATAATACCATTTCAAGCATCGCTGACGATTTTTATTCCTCAGATGCAGGAGTTTATATTCGTGTTTACTTTGTATCGATTCATACGGATGTAACGTATTTATAGAGATAAAAATAGAGTAGGGCTTCAGCGGTTTTAAAGTGGAAAGAGATGGTGGGTTTTATTTCAACCTTTGATGCAAGGGGCTAATTCGTTCGAGTTGGGCTCCTGCGCAACAAAAAGCCTCCTCGAGGGCAATTTATGTTAGTTACTCCTACCCTCATAGGATACGTTACATATAGAATTACTGTCGTATTAGAGTAACGTCGTTGGTTATTTGCTCTGTCTTATATTCGAGGAAAAGTTACAGTCGCTCTTAAAGTAAATATAGGAAACAAACTGTGACATTTCATGTTATTTGTTAATTTAGAAACTACCTGAGTGCATTAGGAAATGATATTTTTATAAGTAGGATATCACCGTTTTATGAAGCATTGGTTGTTTTGTCAACTAGGGCATGCAATATTATTTCCATTAAAGTACTGGTTTAGTGATTTAATTTGTCTTATTTGTAGAATGCAAACATCCGAGTATCCAAGCAGTGAAACTATATCTGATTAAGCTGTCATGCAGCAGCGAAATGCGCGCGCATTCATGTAATGTATGAAATTCGTGATTTCATGTTTACCCATAGATAAAAATATCTAAATAGTACAAAATTCAAATACCTTCGATCATCAAGACTGAAATTCGAGCGAAGAAACCCGAGCCAACTTCAATAGCCTAAAACTATTACCAATAAATCCTAGCTTAATCTTTGCACCATGAAATAACACCATCGTGCGTGCCACAGAATCAGATGGTGCGTTCGACACTGATCGTTTTCAATTTGCTTAAAATCACGCACAGTATTCGCATTTTACTCTAACAAATCAATTATATATCCAGAATCACTCTACAAGAAGTAAAATAAATTGACCCACTATTTAGAAATGATAAATATTTCATAAATTTCATCGACAATGGCGATTTTTTTTATTTCAATCTCCGATAAATCTGTTTACTTTTTGCAGTTGAAAAAAAAATCCATTACCATCGAAATAACCGTTCGTATTGAATGTACGCGGAAATTTTGACTCGGCACGTTTTCAATTTTGCCCCCGTTTTATTTCCCGCCGCGTTGCACGAAGTTTACAACCATTCCAGAGGGTGGATCGCGTGTTCCTCCTGTAGGAGAAATAAAGATTCCTGCTAACTTAAAATCGGGACCAGAAGAGGTGAAATCAAACGCGATGGCGTTAATTAAATTTAAAAGGGCCTCGGTGCTTCTTTTGTGCGGCCCTTGATTTGTATTAAAGTTCCACTGTCTGTCCGAAATAAAATCGCTTGTTGCGAATGAAACGCGCGGCCTTTTCGACATTTGCAGCGTTCCACACCCTTTCACTTTAATTGCTCACTGTTTCGTTCGAAATTTATTTAAACAATGCTATCTTCAGGGAGATAAAATTGTTTACGATCGGGATTTTGTCGGCTAATTGTAATTAATGTCGGTCCCAAACACAATACTCGCTCTTTAAGTGCATTCTTAGTTGTTGTAGCATCTGCATACACTAATACGAATGAAATAGAATTGTTAAATATCATCCATAATTTCACAACCCCACATACACACATATTCACATAAACACAAGCCCTATTGACAATTTTGCCTGAAGATGGTTTACAACCGAAACCGGTAGCAATATAAATAATAAGCAAATTACGGAAGTACTTATTTTGACATTCACAATTACAACTTCCTTAATCGACTAAACAACGGGAATTGTTTATCTTCAAAATGTTTTTATATTCGTGCTTGTAAATCATTACTAATACTTTGATTTCGCAATTAACTCATTGAATTATTATTTCTTGTAGGTTTTCGATTTGTAATATATACCAGATTTTTTACATGATCCAGGATAATATCAAGTGGTGTTAAATCAGAATCAGAAGACGTTTCATCCAATTATTTCATCCAAATATATAAAATAGGGCGGTGATCAGAAACGCTATGGTTTCTTATTGGACTATTTTCTCTAAATTGTAAAAAAAAAGTTGTTGTAAAAAGTTAAGATATCTTTGAGTTGTTAAGCAATAATACCACGCTAAACATCCGTGTTTGTTTATATGAACCTTTTCTATCAGATAAATATCTACAATAAGGTCAGTTAAGATGCCCACTAACAAGGAGAGGATCAGATGTGTGACTCACCGATTTGATCCATCTTTGGTACACGTGTAGGTCATGACTAGGAGTGTAACAGGTGCAAGTTATAGGGCGCACTATTCAGCCATTTTCGAAAAAAAAATTGATTGATTCTAAAATTAAGATATTTAAATACACATGGATTTATAAAAACTATAAAAAGAAAATGAATGAACCCAACTTCAACAATGGGGTTCGATCCTTCGACCTTCCGACTATAAATCGGAGGTTTTATCGATGTGCCAAAAGGTCGGTATATGTTTGTTGACGCAAAAGGTATATGAACATACGAATGAATAACAAATTTCAAAAACATGTTTTCTCGAAAACGGCCGAATAGTACGCCCTATTACTTGCACCTGTTACACTCCTAGTTATGACCTACAGGTGTGCCAAAGATGGATCAAATCGGTGAGTCACACATTTGATCCTCCCCTTGTAAGACACAAGCTTGATTCATCAGAGAAGTGGATGATAAAATGGTCGAGATATATTCTATGCATCATCAGATTTTCACAAAATTAAATTCTGCAATCAAAATTATCAGCACTTAATTCCTGTAGAAGGTGTATCTTGAAATGATCATTATCGCATATCATTTGCTTTTTGTGAGGATACTACTTATAATGTAATTAAAGGCCAACAGCTATACTGATTTTTTTTTATGTTTTACCACATCCAACATAACATTCAAATAATTTTCTTCGTTGGCTATAATTTTCGGCCGACTTAAACGGTCTTTAATTTTGTCCAATTAAATTTAAAAAGTAGTTATTCTGAAGTTAGAATATTTTTTTTTTCCAGGGGACAGTATTGTTTGTGATCGTGGAATTTTTTAAAAACCATTTTAATGATTTCTGTAAAAAAAAAAACATTTTTGAGACCGGTCTCTACCTGTAGTAATAAATAAACTTGATCTTCGAACATATGCCTTATTTGTCAATCCCAAGAACTGAGGAACTTTTGGTAATATTTCGTACACCTGAACTGGGTGTTTACCTGACCTTAACTATTTTTTGTTTCTTCCCGATATTTTGTTGAATATAAAAAATATTACAAAAGCATTTAAACAAATATTGAAGATAACAAAGAAATAAAGATTTTTTGTTTGAAAATATCTTCGAAAAAAACAATTCTTGTCATTTTGATCTTTACTGAAGGAAAAAAAATGAAACTTAAAATTCGTGAAATTTCGACCATTTTCAAACCACCATAACTCGTCGTATTTTCAATCGATTTTGATGAATCTTTAAGAGCAAGAAACTCTGAAGGGTCTTCTTTAAAGTCATGCATGCGAACTTAAGTGTAACCCCTTTCGCCCCCCTCTAGCACCCCCATGAAAAAAAAAGTTTTTACAGGAAACCATGTCCAACTTTGACGATGTATACGGAGCTGAAAATTTTTTGTCGACTCGATCCACCATAAAGGCATTAATATTTGATCAATTCACTATGCATAACTCAAAGAACGAAGTTCCTACGGCGATTTGGTACCAAGTTATGGGTGTTTGAAAAAAGGGCATTTTGAGGTTTTTCGCACATACCTCAGTGACTTTTCAACCAAATTTGATGATTATTTCGGGAAAAAATCCCCTTTTGGCTCTACGTTCAGGGGGTGAGCTCAGACTGGAAGATCCCTTTTCGAACCCTTCAACCCGCGAACAAAAAAACACGTTTTTAGGCAAAAAATGTCCAACTTTGGCAATGTGTACCGAGTTGGAAAGAATGTGTCGACTCGATCCACCAAAAGGGCATTGAAATGTGTTCAATTACCTACGCAGGACTGAAAAAACGTAGTTGCTACGACGATTTGGCACAAAGCTTTGGATGTTTGAAAAAAAGTGTTTTTTTTTCGTTTGTAGGGGGGTAGAGCCCTCTCTTTAAGTGGAAGATGAATCCTCTCAAAGAAAACGTATTTTGCTTTTGATGTCTCAAAAGATCGTCGAAATCAGTTGGATAGAAGCCGAGTTATGGCCATTTGAAAATTACCTAATTTTTTACAAATCTCAAGTGACTTTCGTCGGTGTAATTTGTTTATTAGATGAATGGAAGAATGGACGAATGGTGGTGAGTTAAACCCACATTTTTTCCGACCCTACAGAGATCGCTAAAGTGAACCTTTTTTGACCTAAAATAAAGTTTTTTGTTAATGGCGTTCTAAGGTACAAAATGATTTCGCGCAAACAATAAATTTAGGTGCATACCTCAAAAAACATGAAAATTTAATTTGTGAATACAAAAACAATTTCGTCGAAAAACTTTGAACTTATGAGTCAAAAAACCACAAAATTCACTTTTTTCAAAGTTCTAAGGTACAAAATGATTTCGCGCAAACAATAAATTTAGGTGCATACCTCAAAAAACATGAAAATTTAATTCGTCAATACGAATAAATTTCGTCGAAAAACTTCGGAGTTATGAGTCAAAGAACCACAAAATTCACTTTTTTCAAATACCCACAACTTTGTGCCAAATCATCGTAGGAACTTCGTTATTTGAGTTTTGCAAAGGGAATTGATCAACTTTTAATGCTTTTATGGTGGATCGAGTCGACAAAATTTTTCCAACTTCGTAAATATTGTCCAAGTTGGACACGGTTTCCTAAAAAAATATTTTTTTCACAGGGGCGCTTGAGGGGGGCGTAAGGGGTTACGCTTAAGTTCGCATGCATGACTTGACTAAGAAGACACTTTACAGTTTTTCTCCCTCAAATATTCATCACAATCGATTGAAAATACGCGGTTTGAAATTGGTCGAAATTTCACGAATTTCAAGTTTTTCATTTTTTTTCCACCAGTGTATATTTATGAATTAGGAATAGTTACATTAAATTTCTATTAATAATTATTGTAGAGAATGCCAAAATGTACAACTTGTAAAGAATATGTTTTTGTAATCACATTAGTTTTTGAGTAATCTGACGGTAAAAATGATTGGAATTTGATGTATAATTTGTCATTTTCATCTTTCACATTAATTCCAAGCGTCAGTATCATCCGATCCTGCAAAATACTCAATCTTCAATTGGTTGCAGAAATATGTAGAACTACATTTTTTTACGCTGCGGAGATTTAAAATAAATATCAATGGAATGTCAAAATACTTTTCATTACAAAAATTTTCATTGAAATGCCCGTGGCGCTAAATTCGATATTAAGAACTCGCCTTATTGGGTTAGTTGAGTAAGGATTTGTCCCATAGTAATTAAAACATATTACAAATATTAGGTAGGTTTACACAACTAAAATTTTGCAATAAAAAATGTTTTTGCAACCTACTGTAAATTTTAAATTTAATTTAAATTTAAATTATCCATAAGAGTGCAAATATAAATAACTATTATACCATTAAAACGGAGAAAGTAACATTATGGCAATATCGTAATTTTTTACTATTTTTTTATTAGTATCTTTGCGACTACTGGTCTAATTGTTTGATTTAATTTTGTGTAGACTTATGTGCCCTTCAATGTGTGCTTATGAGTTCATGCAAGTTGCGATAACATTTAATTTGTTTGCAAAAAAGCTTGTATATTATTTAATTCCTTAATTTCAATTTTTTTTAAAAGCTTAAATTGGGTCATTTGTTGCCCTCGTCTGATTTTGTAAACATTACATTTTCCAATTTTGGTAACTCAACTAGGGTCTTTAGATAAGCTATCTGAATAACCCTACAAAATTGCGAGTTGGAATTTTTCTTCCAATTTCGAAGATTCAAAGCTTCGAAGAGCCGAAGATTCATAGAAAATCTTTGAAGATTGAAGTTTCTAGGTTTCAAAGAGTCGAGGGTTCGAATTTTTTAAGTTTAGAATTTTCGAAGTTTCTAATTCTGATTTGTTTGAATGCTGGCCTCAAGTGCTCCCAGTACAGGCAAGATGGTTCTTGCATTCAGGTCAAACATAGATAGCCCGGAAGATTTGATACCAAATGAAAGGTTAATGTTTCCAGAGTGTCTGAAAAATGTTGTTTTTTTACGGCTTGGTTCTAGAGATATATGAAAACTTTGCCAATTTTACATGATGATAATAGGAAAAGGGACGCCAGCTTGCACATTCGTGAAATACGTTCATACTTTTCGAATAGAAGAACGAATATTGATTAATTAAAACACTTTTTTTAGTTTCACTGTGAAACTAAACGAAGTGTTTTAATCAATCGATATAATACAAAAATATTTGATCATGGGTTAAGTGAGTAACTAAATTATCATAAAAGAACGAATAAAAATATGTAGATAAGCATTATAAAGATAGTAAAAAATAGTTAATAAGAAAAACTGTTAATGGCAGAAAATTTATTTCATTGAATTCATTGTGCATTTACATGAGTGATTAGGCAAATATGTGTGTCCGACAAAAAGTACGTTTGTTTCTTACATGTCCGTTATAATGCCGGAATGGTTGGTTCAAAGTGCAAAATACAGACGAAAAAGTATTTTACAAAAAATTGTACTAAACGATAGGTTTGATTGATGAAATTATTGCATAACTTTATTTCAATTCACGAATATTGATAAATGAAAAAGTTCATTTATACCAAATTATTTCAAAACTAATAGAAACGATTTATTTTACAATAAACCTTATTGTTTTTTTTACCTTGCTAATACATTAGTTTGATGTTAATTCATTATTACAGCAACATCATAAGCTTTGTCTTGAGTTTTCAAGATAAAAATTTTGAAATTACTTTAAAAACTTTAAATCCCTAACTGTTAAGGGTTTTGGGATTGAAATATTCGAATACTTCGAAATTTGATAACTTCGATTCTTCAAAAAATCGGAAACTTCGCAACTTCGAAAATTTTGATATTCGAAGTTCTCTTCATTTCTTCGGATTCTTCGAAGCTTCAAAGTTGCGACACTTCGAATTATTAGAACCCCTGAACTCAAGTATTGATTTTGCTATTTTAATTATAATTTGCTTATTGTTTATTTTATTGACAGCGGTTATAACTGCAAAAATTATAAACTACCACCACTTTTGAACCTAACGTTCTCAGTAGAAGAGCAATTTAATTCGACTCATATTCATACCTAAAATGAATTGAAATAATATACAGTGCGCGCCTAAAGTATAGAATATAGTAGGTTAAAAGAACTTTTGGATTTTGTTAAGGTCTAAATGACGTTGAATCGTCTTGGAAAAAATTGGTCAAATAAAGTTTTTCATTTACTCGTTCGTCAGAAAAAAAGAATGTTAAGAAAACATGTTTCAACCCTCAGAGTGGGCGGAGGGGTTTCTCAGCCCACTGACCATAGGAACTTTATTTTTGCACCCCAAGACACTCTTTTATTGGGTGAATTCAAAAATCTAGGCATAGGGGAATTTTAACTATCATAACCGTAGGTAACCTTTCCTTCAACCTCAATTTACTACAATGGCAATTTACAAAAACCTTAATTTAGATCAACTTCAATTTACCACAAACTTAAATTTACTAAAACCTCAATTTGCGTCAAGTCCAATTTGCTATAAACATAATTTACTACAATCTTAAATTACTGCAAACTTAATTTACTACAACCCAAAATTACTTCAACCTCAATTTACTACAATTGTTTTGTCTAGCGGCCTGCTAGACAAAAAGGATGTGTGAAAGATGTGGTGTTCTGCTCATAAAATTTTCCTAGAGGTGTAATATAAAAAAATAAGTTAATAATCTAGTGGACGAGAAAACTTTCTAATAAAAAATACACAATATTCCAATGAATATTTTTTATTAGGAAATTCGTGTCTTCAAAACTGGGGCCGTTTTCGATAAAGGCGCTCGAGACCGGCACACAAAAAAAATATATCTTGGGAACGGGGATATAGGGATTTTGAAATAACACGCTTTTACCGTTTTCTGTGAGTTTTTCATGGCAGATGCGTACTCTCCAAATAGAAAACCGCAAACGATTCGATTTGCGCGAACCTCTGCGGCGTTTATCGAGAGTGCGTTTTGCACCCTTTGAAATATCACTACCGTCGGCGTCGCCAGGAGTTAGAAAAAGAGAGGAGATCCGGTCATTTTAACAAGTTTTAATTTTCACTCATAGTCAGTTTAAAGTGAAAGTTTAAAAATAATATTAACCCGTACCTAACGAAACCGCCATATTCACAACAAAATATTCCCGTTAGATCTAATGCCGAAACAATAAAGATGTCATTGAAATTTCGTAATCCGTGATTAACCATGGTGGACTTATCGAATCAATCGCGGGAAAAACATTCAACATATGCCACTGTAGAAAAGAAAATGCATTTAATACTCGAGATGAAAAAGTTTTCTCCTAGTATAATTATGATTGGATATCTGGTATTTATAACTCTGACATGTGCATAAGTTTCCTAATCATGGAAGATGAATATTATTTTTAAGAAAAGAAAAATATTTTCTCGATTTTCTAAAAAAGAACATTTATAAAGCTGCGTCGTTATTGTTTTCGGTCTTCAATTACTAAATATAATTTTAATCAAACCAAACAAAATTGATAAAAATATCCAACAAAAAAAAATGTAGGAATGTACCTTTTCTTATTAAAACTATTTTATTTTACTCCTATAGTTATTTTTACTTATGATTTGGAAACCAAAATACTAAGTATGCAATTTAATACTATACTAATAGTCTGTCAATAAAGCTATGTATTTAATTTGATTCTTAAAGTCACTCAAAGAAACAAATAAGATATACTATGCATGGCTTTTCAACTTATATTCTACAACAACGAATATAATTCATGCTGACTAAGCTATTTTAAATTGGTACAATCAACAACACACATTTTCTATGTTAGTGAGGGTTAACTGTAAGGAAACGATTTCCAAATTCATGTATAAAGGGATTTAAAGTAGACCAAATAGTCTTTTTATCTGTACCCACTGGAGAACTTTCCTAGCACAGTATATTCAGTTATAAATTGTTCTGGTGAAAGTTGTCTCAATCTTGGGAATTTGCACAGGCGGCGAGTTCCTGATTTTATTTTTATAAAGTACAGACACCTTTATCGCGTCCTGCTTTAGGTGCAACAGCTCGACAACTTTTCTATTTAGTTAGTACAACTCCGTGCTCTGAAATTCCAAAGGATCATGTACATTCTGTTTCAGTGCAGGTATATAAAAATATATGTTGGAAGCCAATAGGTAGATTTAACGGAGTAAGCGTTTCTCTATACATAATAATTATCAATTAGCATGCGGGTCAATATACAAAGTTAAATATGCATACAATTACAGTGGAACGTTTTTTTTAATATTATTATATATCATCTGGTGGCCGTATAATTTAACCACGTATGCTGGATGTGATAAATCACTGATGGGGAATCGGAATTACTATGAGCGATGAAACCGGTCTATAGTTTGTCGTTGTTATAGAATAATAATTAATGCTCACAATTGGAGATGAATAATTCACCGATAGAGGTGAATAAAATGTAGTTAAACGTCAATAAACCACAGTTGAATATGAATAAATCAGAGTTAGAAGTAACTAAATCACGGTAAGCTAAGCCTACTCATCCTAAATCGCATAAATGCATGCAAAAGTATATTGGTAGAAATGACGAGAGCGAATAATCCCTGAAATATGAGCAACCAACATAAATTACAACACACGATACTCCGCAGCTACCAAGTTAATAATGTTTTGTTACAAATGTACCTCCTGTAGTGTTTCTTAAATGCAATAACGTTACGTCTTGCGTCGTTACAATTGACATCTCAGCAATTTCGTTAAACAAACGGGACTATTCGTTTGCGAATTGAGACCGGAACACGTGCACTCTCGTTCAGCTCCTTGTTATCTGCTGGAGGCTACGGTTGTATCGATCAAGATCCGGTTCCGCAATTATCATTTCATTCCTTGCTCTTTTTCCCACGGGGAGCAAGGAAAAGTAATAAGAAAGGGCGGCCCCGACAAAGGTTTTAATTATCGGCGGTGGGCGCAAACAAAATTTTCGAGATGCTCTGTTTCACTCCGCTCGTTATGATGCCACAATACATTGTTATTCCCCTCTGGAAGATCACGAATCACGCGAGAGATGGATAATATAATAAATCCCTTTAATGTAGAAGTGTATAAATTGTAAAATCTTAAAGTCAGAAGGGGCCTTAAACAGTGAAGCCCGTTTTTCAACACTAACCTTTGGGACCTCGATTATTTGCAGAGATCTCTCATTATCTCTGAAAATAATCGTATAAAATAGCGTATGGGTCATTCCATGCTATTTCAACAAAAGGTTGAATCTAGTGTTACTGTTGTACTTGCAAACTAAATTTGGTTTAAGTGTATTGCCTCCTTCCCAGTCGAAAACAGGGTCGAAAAATAAAAAATGGTAAACTTTGACGACCATTACATTTGAAAAAAAAAATATAACAAAAGATGAAAGAAAATTGAACCAAAATATTCAGCACTTTAATCTGAGTTGAGATTTTTATTTTTTTTAAATTTGCTCAATTGGAAAGAAAGTTATTCTACTTTGCGCAAATACTTGTAAATAAAAAAATGTACGTTTCAAACTCCATCTGGGGACATCTGCAAACGGTAATATTTTTTTTCTTCTAAAATTAGTTTTGAACTCTAGAAACATGTATAAATATCTGTGCAAAATATTAAAAAAATAAAAATGCTGCAGCACAACTTTTGTTGAAATAGCATGTCAATAGTTATTTGAACAAATAATGTAATGTAATGTAATGTAATGTATTTATTAACGGTAGGCCATGTGCAATTAAACAAGTACAGTAAAATAGATTCTTACAAACTAAAAATAAACGTCAGAATAAATAAAATACTAAGACAATTAAGACGACTTTAAAACAATATACACATACTTAAAAAAAAACATAATTTAAATACAATTTAAAATATTACAAAGAAATATCGAGTTAAAAACAATATACAAATACCTAAGAAAAACAAAATTTAAATACAGTTTAAAATATTTCAAATAAGTCATGAATTAAAAACAATATGCAGATACTTAAAAGGAAACACAATTTAAGACAGTTTAAAATATTACATTGAAGTCACACATTAAAAGATTATCATTACAAACAGTTATCAAGATACAAACGCAGGCCATTTATACCTATATTAAAAAGATCGACTTGGCAGTTGTTACTGTTCCGAAGTAACCGAGGAACACCGTAGTTTCTTGCATAGTCCGTCTTTTTTGTATTAATAAAAAATGTTTGACTAGATCTTAAGTGTCTGGATGGTACATATAGGTCAACAGATTTAAGTAATGCCGGACAATTTATGGAGCCGTGTAGAAGTTTGTGAACAAACAAGACATCACTGCAAAAACGTCTATGAGAGAGCGAATAAAGACTAAAATCAGTCAGAATGTCCTGGTAGTTACCTTCCAGGGCAAATTTAAATTTCAAAAAATTCACAAATTTCCTTTGCACTCGCTCGATCGCATTTGATTCAATAGATGTATATGGGCACCATATAATGGAGCAGTATTCCAAATGAGGACGAACTAACGCAACAAATAACTTTATAAGTGTCTGTATGTTCTGGAATTCTAGGGTATTTCTTCTAATAAACCCAAGCAATTGAAAAGCTTTAGATGTTACATTATTTATGTGCTTAGAAAAACTCCAGTTACTGGTCAGGGTCACACCTAGGTCTTTTAGTGAATCGACACGCTCAAGGGATATATTATTGATGGAGTAATTAAACAAAATCGGCGATTTGATTTTAGTAAAGGTTATTACATTGCATTTGTCTATATTAAGCTGGATTTTATTCAAGTTACACCAAACGTGAAAGCTGTCAATATCTTGTTGAAGAAGTTGCGGAGTGGTTTTACCGGGAAATGCACTGAAGATTTTTATGTCATCGGCAAATAGAAGACAGCAAGAATTCTTAAAACAGGCAACCACATCATTAATGAATATATTGAAAAGGAGAGGACCCAGATGTGAACCCTGCGGAACACCGGAGGATACATGAATTAAGCGAGAGTAACAGTTTCCAATACGTACACTTTGCGTTCTGTCCCTCAAATAAGAACGAATCCAAGCAAAGAGTGAACCATGTATACCAATTTTATTTAATTTTGTTAATAGTATGCCATGGTCGACCGTGTCAAAAGCCTTGGCAAAGTCGGTATATATCGAATCAACCTGTTGGCCCTTCTCCAAAGCTTTTGTTATAAAATCGGTATATATTAACAAATTGGTGGCAGTTGAACACCCGCGTCTGAAGCCGTGTTGTTGCTCCGTTATTAGTATATTAACCTTCCCAGAAATATAAGAAGTTGTAAACTTTTCAAATATTTTTGGAATGTGTGATAAGATGGAAATGGGTCGATAGTTAGGAATACGATTTCTAGAGCCCTTTTTATGAATGGGTGTAATAAGGGCTTTTTTCCAAAAACTTGGAAATTCTCCACATCTCAATGAATTGTTAAAAATAATCCAGAGAGGACGACAAAGAGAAAATGCACATTCTTTTAGGAATATACCAGGCAAACCATCAGAACCCATTGAATTGTTAGGCTTTAGGTGTGAAAGTTCGTCTAAAACAGAACATATACTAATAGCGGGCATGGAATGTAAGTTTAAATGAGAATCACCTACGTCAAACGTAGGTAAGTCGCTAGAGTCCTTATAAACTGACCCAAAAAAGGTCGCAAATGAATTCACCACTTCCTTTTCATCACATATAGTCTCCCCGTTGTGTTCAAAAGAAATAGGAAGCTCTGAGTGTGTACGTTTGGATTTAACATGCTTCCAAAATAATCTAGAATCACTAGCGACAGATTCTTCGAGTGACCGTAAATAACTTTGGTGACACATTTTAGACAAGTTTTTACAATTAGTACGGGCTATTTTAAAAGCATCATAATCAGACTGTAAATTAGATTGTTTAAAGTTTAAGTGCAGTTTCTTTTTAAGAGAAACTAATTTTTTCAACTCTGGAGTAAACCATTTCGGAAAGCGATACCTATGATTACTTTTGATCTCGATCATAGGAACAAATCTATTAATTGAGTCATAGAGTACACTATAAAAAGTACTTACTTGATCATTTATTTCTTTGCCCTCAAATAAGGAATCCCAATTTATGTTGATAAAAGTATTATTTAGGTTAACAAAATCAGAATTCGAAAAATCATACTTGACTTTAGGATCCCAGACAGATTCCTCCGCAGTAGCAGTCGGGAGATTAATAATTAATTCTAAAGCTGGATGATGTAAATCACATTGAACAATGGGATAATCAGCTACTAAGACTTCAAATTTCTCAACAGAAGCAGTCTGCAAAAATATCAAGTCAAGCAATACGGAATTTCGATTAGTAATTTTATTAACTTGAAAAGCATTAATGAACCCAAACGTGTCAGAAATGGAAAGGGCCGCAGGACTGTTAGCATCACTATAAACACCGTAGTCCCCGTCGAGCCAAGTAATATTAGGAAGATTATAGTCGCCAATAATACAAACTTGGTGGTCAGGTAATACATCAGCAAAGTGTTCCACGTTTAGACAGTGTTGTTGGTATGTTGTAAGATGAGAATTGGGCGGGATATAAATTGCGCCCAAAAGCACATTTTGTTGATCAACACATACAGACACAAAAAGTTCATCTCGGTATTCAGAAATACTGCTAAGTAGCTGTGATTTGAGATGGCGAGCAACAGCTACAAGAGTTCCTCCACCTCGGTGCTTACCACACACAGACGGGTTCCGATCGCAGCGGTAAATATTAAAATTTAGTAAACCAAGTTCCGCGTCTAAAATATCATCACTCAGCCAAGTCTCACTAAGAACAATTATTTCATAGTTTAAAAACGATACCGCCTCATTTACCGAGGATAGCTTCGTACGCAAACCGCGAACATTTTGATAAAATATTTTTAGACCGTTGGCAGATTGTTGACGATGGACATTGGTTGTGACTTCTGGTCCTTCCCTAAAAAAATATTATTACCAGCGTTCTGTGCGTTTATTGATTCGTCAATTCCAATTACATTGATTTTTTCAATATTACTACTCGGTGACGATTTGCGTTTGCGTTGGCGATTCGCAAACCGACGGACAATGACACTTTTAGGCCATTTATTCGCATGCAAAAAGTCATTGATATCCGACTCTATGATGCCGACTTTAAAAGAAGAGTACACAGCGTTGGCTGTCAGAGAAATACAAGTAAAATTATTGATGCCGACATGGTCCTTGATAAAACGCGTTATGTCTTCAATAGTGGTCGATGGGCTGCAGTTATGAATATGGTAGAATAAGCGCTTCTTTGCACCTACTAATCCAACGTTGTCCGCCGTACCACGAAGAAAGGGCGGCAAACTGGTGGTCTTGGAATGTTTCACAGGGTTTTGCTTACTACCGATTTTGGAAGTAATTTTGACGTCGGTATTGGATTTCGTCGCGTGTGCTTCTTCGTTTTTACTTTTATTTTTATTTTTATTTTTATGTACATTTATGTTTAACTTGTTTGATTCAAGCGAAACTATATTGGTTGATGACGTAGAGGATTCGCTTTGTTTATCATTAGTTGGTGATGTAAACGAAGTATTTGGGCTTAAGTCCATATTAACAAAGTTTGGATCTTCTAACTGCTTGGCAACGTTGTCTATTTCCGCAGATGCTTTACTTTTTAAAACGTGGAGAATTTCAGCGGTAAAATGCTTAAAAAATTCTTGCTGGCCGTTTTTAAGTAGCCATATTTCCTCCTTTAATGATAAAATTTCACTCTTCAGCGCGGCGAAATCAGAGCTCGATGCGCATAGGCAAGAACCATGTGGAGATGGATTCTGCGCGACATCAGTACTCGATAGATCAGTCGAGAGAATGATGTTTCTAGTCGTCTTAATGCAACTCGGACATTGGGAGATTTCATCCTTGTCGCTCGCTAATCCCGCAAATTTTTTATAGCAGCCAATGCAGCTACGATGGAAAAGAGAGGCACAATCCGAACAAGAAACGCCGGATTGAACGGCGCCTTTACATTTATAGCAGTAGATATTCATTGTGTCGAAACAAAGGGATAGTAAAATATGAAGATACAGAGGCTAGGGGATAAGAGGGATAAACAAATTATACACGTTTCACAACACGCGGTCTTTCGTGTTGACTTTAATTAAGACAAACAAGGTAGAGAAGACCACGGATGAGGAACGGAGCCGAAAAAGGATTTCTATGCCTGCGAAACCGATCACCGTACGGATTTGCAGGTTAGGAAAAATAATCAGTTCTAATAACTTAAGAACTTACGTGATTTAACTGTGAGATGATTGTAAAGTTGATCCGTTTAGTATTAAATGCTGTGATTCTGCACTTTATAAGAAATTGATCACACTGTGTTAACAATAACGTAGATAATCAATTTTAGCAGTGCAGCACGAGCGACGAGCACTCTCACTGAAATCTAGAAAAAAATAATTTTAACTTAGAAGGAATGAAATGCAAATTATTGAAAATTCGAAAAACTCTCTCTTCGAAGATAGATCATTTGAAGAATATATTTTCGAATAATTTATTTTCGAAAAATTCGATTTCGAAGAATTTGTTTTCGAAGAATTTACTTTCGAAAAATTTACATATAATCGTATTCAGTACCATACTATTCAATTCGTGTATCCTCTAGATTCTCCAAGGCCAAGAAATTTTAATACACTTATGTTGACTAAGTAAATGTCAGTTTTGATAGAATCAATTTTACATAATGTTTAATATTGAACACAAAGTTTTTCTTCTGAAGTTGCACCATTTATATGTCTTATACTTAAAGTTGCTGCCTGCCTATGTAATATTTCCTATAAGAACGAATTAGCTTTCTTTTACTATTTGAATTTTGCAAATAAAGTATTAATGGATAGTCTCTGTTTTGAACTCCATTAATTTGGAGGTAATATAAACCAATAAAATAATATCGAAAATTGATATTTCATTTAAAGGTAAATTAGGATACATTTATTAATTCGGCTCTTATCAAGTTGCAGTCTCATTCAAAATTATTATTACTTTTTTTTTTAAGGAAGGATGATTGACAAGAATTCGGGTTGAGGAAGCGCGGATGATTTGGGAATTGACGTAGCCCACTAGGGCATTCTGCCACAACCGATAATTTGTATAATTATCATTTATAATGATGAAAGGGACATACACTAAACATCCATGGACCCGCACGGTCATTTTTCGTTCCGAAAAAGTGACCGCGCGGATGGGATTCAAACCCACGACCACGAGGCCCGTAAGCAGGAGGTCTACTCACTGGGCCACCGCGGCCCCAAATGAATTTATTAGTTTGCTTGCATCTAAAGTTGGATATAAATTGCTAAATGACCTTAAACAATTGCAAATATTATGGAATTTTGTTCGACTCCACTCCGGATCCAGAACACCGCGAGCAACTGTCAAAAGTGATCATATACCGGGTGTCTAAAAAAGATATTAAACATTTTTCAAAACTGTTTTCAGGGTATGTGGGGGGAATCAGTATGATCACAAAAATGACTTTCACTAAGCAACCCCTGGTGCTGTAGCCACCTTAGCTCATTTTTTTTTAAAGGCTACAAGGCAACAACACCCCCTTGGAAAGCTCTTGAAAATTGCCATTTAACAGTACTAAACAAAAATAATGTTTACAATTATTTATTTAAATTCCTCGCTCTAAATATCAAATAAAACCATTTTGTTGGGAATAACGTCGTAATAATAGTAAAATAGTAAAAACTGGAGAATACAAAATAATTCTGCATTTAATTTGCAATTCTAAAAATTAAAGTGTTCTAATTATTGTTGAACAATTTTGACCTTATTAACAACATATTTCTCGTTCTACACTTCGATGGTAACACTATAAAACGCGAATATGAAACCAGATGGAGTACCAGAGTGAAGGCAGTCAATGCTGTTAATTTATTTATTTATTTAATGACGGATTAAATGAGATAGTTACATTACTTGAGAAATTATTAGCTGAACCAACCAGATTAAGGATACGAAACTGATGCAGAACTACTGCTGCAAATATTTTAGATTTTAATTTTCTTGTTTTGCTACATTTTGGCAAGTATACTTCTTGGAGTTTCCACATTACGATCTGAGACTGGAAAAGAACAAACAACAGTTGTCCATGAAATTCTCGCTGAATGAGGTGTCACTGTTATATTAAAGTGATATTCTTTAGTACAACAGTATCATATACGGGTGCTTTTAGAGGTTCGTGTGTTTTGATAAAGTTTTTTTTTAAAGAAAAATACCTCTTGTATTTTGCTTCTAGGCATTTTTAAGGAAAAGACGGGCAGAAGTCCAAGTCCGACTGTACCAATCTTACAAAAAATTAAAACGCTTGGTCTGGAATCGAAGTTAATAAATTTAAAACTGGAATTGAGCGCGAACATGTCAAATAACTAAAAATAACCTAAATTTTTTCGAGGCATTTTGTTAGAACATCAGCCTACGGAGGATTATAGGAATTTGGAGAATCAATTACAATATTTCTAGTGGAGTATATTTTCGTGCTCCAGGAGCATCTAAAGCTATTTATTGCTTGAAAATGTTTATGTTGCGGAATAAATTTAAAATATTATCACAAGAGAATGAAATTTGTGATATTTACATTTTATTCGTCAGAATATGTTGAAGCTTGGTTCTGTGCCCCTCCTACAGCCAACGCACCATATTTAGATTTCACAATTCTTTCAAAACCTTATAAATATCAGGTCGATCATGATATATCTCGTGTGGATTATAAAACTAAACTGAAAAATAATTTATGGTACTTCTCTTAAAAATTAAAATCGAGAATGCATTGAAACGTCAGAAAAGAATATTAAAAGTAGGAATCGATCAAATCCCAGAAATCGTTAACAATGGTTAGTTTCCAATAAGAAAAACAATTTTTTATCAGATTTAGCTTTATTGACGACTTTCTTAAGACAGACCCTTCACAGTGGCATGAAAATTAAGATTTCGTCAACGCTTCTCACCTGGTTAATAATCTCAAGTCATAGTCAAGCTCATAGAGGACTACAATAAATAATTTATAAAAATCGAGAAACAAAAACAATATTTACTTCAGGTTGTATCTGACTAAATTTCTTTCATGGAATGGAACCAAATTGGTAGATAGCGAAAAAAAAATAAAACTTGAAAATAAAGGGCCACCATAGCGGTGCTATTAGTAGACTAATTTATGTGGTTATAGTTGTCGTGACTGGAATCACACTAAATAGTTGGTTAAATATTCAGGGCGAGTCTCTAACTTGGAATACATTCAGTAAATCAAAGAAAGTTTATTTTTCGAAAATATGCTTCGATAGGTCGATTAGTGTTTTTAATTGTGCTCTTTTTGATGTAATACAATTTTATGCAGCGTGTCCCAAATTTCAGATATGACGTCATCGACTATTTTTTTAACGGCAACCTTAATTTATTTATCACTATTCTTAAAGACTATATCAAGTTACACGTATGTACCAAATTTCAAATTTTTATTTCCTGTCATTTAGAAGATATTTAACAAACATCTAATTTGAAGAATGAAGAAATCTAAGTCAACTTAATTCAATTTTTATGCATTTTAAAAGTGAAATGCCAAAAGGTGATGGTTTATTATTTTTTGTCGAACTAACGTTTATCATTTTGACGTTTAGTTATAAAAACAAGAAGTGTAGCATTGCATTCGACGCATATTTCTGCGAGGAGAGTATTTGTCGTTCCACTGTTGTGTTGACTGTTGTTCACCGTTTGTCGAAAAATTATACCAACATGCCGTACTTAACTGAAACCCACAAAATCGAAATTTAAATGATGATTAGCTATGGAGATAGGACAAGAACACAAAATGAAGTTATTTATTTATTTAGAGAGAAGTATCCTGTTTTACCAGCTATATCGCAAAGTACCGTAAGCAAGAATGAAAGACAGTCTCGGGAAAATGGGCATTTAAGAAAAAACAAATAATCATAGTCAGAATGCGCTCAGTGAAGAAGTCAAAATTGTTGTATGATTCATTGTATGAATCAACGTTTATGTTAAATGATGACGTAAATCGTCAAAATTGCCGTTATTGGGCAGACAAGAATCCACACTGGATGAGAAAAGGCCACACTCAATATCCAGAAAAAGTTCATGTTTGGGCACGGATTGTTGGTGATCGAGTTATGGGACCAATTTTCTTCCCAAGCAATCTGAATAGAGCGGGATATTTACAATTGTTGGAGGAAGACCTAATTCCGAGTTTAGCTATTTTGTTCCCTGGCCCTGTAGAAGCTGACGTCCCGAATAGTCTGGTTTCAACAGGACGGTGTGCCTCCTCATTTTGCAAGGCGTGTCCGTGAGTACCCGGATAATGAATTTCCACGAAGATAAATTGGCAGAAGAGGACCAGTTGAATGGCCACCCAGGTCTCCAGATTTAACACCTATGGACTTTTTCTCATGGAGGTACTTAAAAGAAAAGTGTTTAAGATCAAACCGGCAAATATTGGAGTTAAAAGAACGAATAAGACAGGAGTGTAGGCTAATTTCCCTCGAAGTAATTAATTAATTCAGTTCCGTTTAGGGTATTGTAAGTTAGAAAATGGACAACATTTTGAGCATTTATTGAAGAAAGACTATTAAGTTGAATTAATTTTTCAAATTTGATAATGTTTTTCTAAATGACAGGAATAGAAATTTTAAATTTGGCACACATATATAACTTGATAAACTCTTTAAGAAAAGTGATAAAAAATAGGGTTGCCATTAAAAAAAATAGACGATGACGTCATATCTCAAATTTGGGACACGCTGTATAAAATTGTATTACATTAAAAAGAACGCAATTTTAAATACTAATCGATCTTTCGGAGCATATTTCCGAAAAATAAACTTTCTTTGATTTACTGAATTTATTACAAGTTAGAGACTCGCCCTGCAGATATAAATACATAGGTGCACATACGTACAGAGTTCATAAATATTTAATCAGCTGTTAGACATATATCTGTGAAATACAGAGGTGTTTTCATTTTTGATACTCATTATCTGTCACCGAGAATTCAATCGAACGTGTAACGAAATGCTAACCAAAACGTTTAAACTTTACTTATCAAATGCACTAAATCGCTAAGAGATAAAAGAAAAACAATGTGTTTAAAACATATCAAGTGACTAACCAAATCTTTGCAATATCTGAGATAATTAATTTTTTGTGTCTATACTTTCGTCTTTCATTTAAAGTTTAAAGTTTGTTCCATTACTTTTTTTGAGGCATTAAATCTTCTTCAGATGTAATCCTTGCTTTCCCCATTCCAACATTTTTTATTACCATTCTGGACCTAGTTCCATCCGCAATTTCGCATTTAATTGGAACGCAAAGCTATTGTAATTCCGCAAGCGTAATTTTCGAATAAACTGGAATTTGAGCGATTTAAAATAAACGTTGTAATTAAATGAAACGATGAATTTTATAAAATCAAAAATAAAATTCGATAACACTTATAAATATGTACAGTGTAATTTCGAGGCCACAGTGTAGGGAAATAAGTGTAGCGCAATGAATATTTAAAAGTGTTATCGTGTTATATTTTTCATTTTATAATTGTCATCGCCGTGTTTCGTTGAAAATTTGAATTAATACGGTTTAAATTCCATTTTATTGGAAAATTAAGCTCCGGAAATTACAATCGGTAATAATTTGAATGCGATGATATTGGCAGAAAGAAATATTTGTATTTGTATATTTATATTTTACTTTATCAAAGTAAAACGTTTTGTAAATATTTTACTGAAATGGAATGTTATACATAAATATAAGATCAATAAGTAATTAACAAAAAAAAAATAATGGGAAAGATTATTCGTGATGTAAAAATACTAATTATTGTATGTTCAATTTCCTTAAAATATTAATTTAAATGGACGTATCAGTTTCTTCTGAAGGGCGATTTTTTTGCGCGATTTGCACAAACAGTTAAACAAATATTTGCGAGGACAGCGGATGTAATCATCTCAAAACCGGTCCGTAAATAAATTTATTGGGCCAGTTTTGGTTTTCTTGGTTAAAGTTTGTTTTAGTGCTAGAGGATGGGAACCAGAACATTTCGATTGGTAGGTATGGTTTGATCAATGGATCTTTGCGTGTGCGTCATTTCCGAAGACCGAGTTTTCTCGACTTGGACGACATACGTAGACACATGATTGCGCCTAATTCAACTTGTCATAGAGAGAGTAAATGCATGAAAATGTTGTCTGAGTTAGGTTCAGCTATTTATCACGTGCACGCAAAGATCCATTAATTAAAGTCTATAAGGTTTTTAAGAAACGCCTGAAATTATAGAAAAAAATGTGGTGAGACGGAAAACAGAATGCGGTCTTGGCAGTTTTATCTGAAGGGTGAATTTTTTACGTGTAGTTTACAAGCAATTTAAGGACTTCATTTCGGAGACAGAGATATGTAATGCCAAAATCTGGCCGCAGGAAAATTTTCGAGCAATATTTGTGGTATGTCCTACCCGTACTGCCCTCCTAAGCCAAAAAGGCGTAACTCAAATTTCACTGAATTTCTTATTCCTTTATATGAGGACACATTCAGTTGTATTTAATCCATTTCCTTAGCGAAATAGACGTATCTCGTCCATATTGTGCAGCTAAAGTGCTAGAAATATAAGACGTATCTCAAAAATGAAACAAAAACCTAAGCAGTTTGGACGTAACTCATATTTCTATGCAAAACGGCCGTTTCTCAGAGATGCCTCTACTTTGCCTAGGATTTCTGGCCATTTACAATTTGACCTTCAAAGAGATACGTCTACATCACTTAGTAGCTTCCCTGATTGATACCTCAATTTGCCGGAGTATCAGCGCTGTAAAGGGTTCAGCCTCATCTGTAAAGTTTGTTGTTTAGTCATCAACTGTCAAATGCAGTTTGAAAATTATTTTTTATAGTAATTAGATTGAAAAAAAGTGAAGAGAAGAAAGGTACTTGTTTTTATATTGCCAGTAATATATTATAAGGTGAGTAAATACAAAATTACCACCGAAAAAAAGAAAATTTAACATTTTATGTTGACTTTGATGGTAACTTTTAGACATCGTATATTATTGTTTTAGATTTAATCATGGACAAATCTAATGGATTTCGGGGACGTAAATTAGTTAAGTTGGCTTTAAATAAGAAAACAAAACAAGAGTTCTCCAAGAAACGTTTAAGCGACAAATATAAACGGGCACGTCATTCCGATGAAGAGTATGTCCCTTCCAATTTGGACGCAAGTTCTGAGGGCAGTAGTGACATTTCCGATATTGACGAAACTGTTCAGAGCAATATTTTTACAAGTGATAGTGTTTTGCCATATGCAGTAATAAAGGGGAAATCTAATACAGAGAACACTCAAATAACAAAACCTAATTTTATTACGGTGAATGAAAACGTGGTTGTGAATAGTAATAATGTGTCGGAAATGGAGTCTTCAACTAATAACACTAGTGATACAGCACCCACAGAATTTTCTTCGGGTGCATTTGGTGACGGTGGTGTTCGCAACAGCAATATTAATATTTCGAAGATAATTTCCTTCTCTAAGGAGCCGATAACACAGGGAACTTTAACAAGCGAAGGTTCCTCTTCATAGGATGAAAAAACATGTGATTCTAATAATATAGATGATCAGATTCATGTCACTCGGAGCCATGTTTTACCAAATATATTGGAAACTGATAAATCACTACTACAGGGTGAATCTGAGCCTACAGAGAACATTAAAATAAGTTAACAAGAACAATGTTGCCGACAGTGACAATGGGCAGAACATTAACTCTCTTACTAATAATTCTAGTGACGAATCAAATATTCAGTATACTAAAAAGGGGACTGTACGAAAAAGGCAAAAGTATCAGTGAATGAAAGAAAAAAGAGGAAATATGATACATTTGTGGAAAAACATGGTGTGAAGAACGGTTATGGGGAGCAATGTCCAAATAAGTGTACCCAAAATATATCTGAGGGCAGAAGAGAATTTCTTAATTCTGAGTTTTGGAAAATGACAGATGAAAAAGAAAGAGCCTTTCATATTGCATCACATATCATTAACTGCTGTAAAGCAAAGGACGACAGTTGTTACTACTGATGAAGGCCAGGAGAGTTATCGAAGAAATAATTAATATAATTATATGCTCAAAAATGAAAATGGCACTTCACATAGTGTACGTAAAATATTTTTTTTAACAACCCTTGGTTTTAATGGAAATAATGACAAGATTGTTCGTACAGCATTATTGAACGCAAAAGATTCTGTAGGCTGACATGAGATGTACAAAAGAGCCCTATAATAAAATAGACGATGAAGTCATTCGCCAGTACATTTCAACATTCAATCCAACCATTTCGCATTACCGCAGGGAACATGCACCACGCCTCCTTTATCTGCCAAGTGATCTCTCATTCACCGCAATACATGAAGACTTATTTAACAAAAATCCCAACTTTAAATGTTCGTATGAAAAATACCGGGTGGTGGCAAAGAAAATGAATGTGTCACTTGCTAACCTTGGGCATGAAGAATGCGAGAGTTGCGAGGTGTTTAACTTACATAATAAAAGTCATACAAAGAACAATCTCGATGAAAATTGTGATGTTTGTATGACGTGGAGCAAACATATTGAGAGAGCAAACAAATCTCGAGCAAAATACGGAGATGAAGAAGTAGGAGAAATAGTGTATTGCGAATATTTAGAAAAAGTTATAATGTTACCAAGGCTTGAAATGTTTAAAAGTGCGATTTTTACAAATCGTTTAACAGTAAACAACGAAAGTTTTGTTCCAGTTGGAAAGAAAAGAAACAGCAAGCCATTTGCAGCTCTCTGGCATGAAGCTTTGTTCAAACGAAACAAAGAAGAGTTGATCAGTACATTTTACCAGTTCTTTATTAGCAAGAGAGACATTTTAAAAATTACGTTATGGCTCGACAAATGCACAGCGCAAAACAAGAATTGGGCATTATTTTCATTTCTAATATATATTGTAAATTATATGAAATACTTTGTGCCGGGCCATACGTTTATGGCTGCCGACTTCTGTTATCACAGAGTGGAGGTTTCCATGAAAAAAATGGGCAACAAGCTTGATGATTTCTCAGATTTTGTACAAGCCGTAAAAGGTGCTGCTCATAAAACCGAGGTCCTGTCAATGGAGCTACAGCATTTTTACATTTGGGAAGATTTTTCCTCACAATACAAATTAACTCGTACAGAGCCGAGGCCATATTTATATGATATGGTTCAGGTAACCATCCACAGAGGATCGTATAATATCACATATAAAAATGACTTTGATGGTCCATCATTTCATCTTAATTTTTTAACCGCTAAGATAACAAAAAATGGAAAACTGCGGCCACGCAAAAAACAAACAAAAGTTCTTGGAATTTCTTCGCAGGTGAAAGCCAATATAATAAAAAAATTGTCTGGAATTATGGAAAATCGGTTGCAATTCTGGGACACTTCCAGTTTTAGATGAGAACTGAACAAAATTTATGTTATTCTATTTGTATTCTAGTTTACTTTTGGGTTTATTTCCAGTATAAATATGTATTATTTTCTGAAAAATTCTTTTAATATCCCACAAATGTAGCGTATTCTTCATGTATCACATTATTAATAAATCGTTTCTAGATATTTTTTTATTTATTATTCAATCTCCTATCCAAGTCCATATGGTAAGAAACAGAATCGAACGTTATCTATTAATTAATCGTTAGATCAAAGAGACGTATCTTAAATTTTTGTTCACAATTTCTTAGCCAATTAGCCGTATCTCAGTTTCGAACTAAAATAGTAGTTTATGTAAGACAAGTTAATTACCATGTCATTGTCATTTCAATCTTTATTGTATTTACCCAAAAAAAAAACCATAAAAAAATGTGATTATGTAGGTGCGGTTTTGAAATTCATTAAAATTCCTTATATCTCAAAACAAGGAAATTTGAGATACGACTTTTTGGCTTAGGAGGGCAGCGTAGTTCCGGACCAAAACGTACCAATTGGAAATTATAAGTTTTTTTTAAATGCCTGTAGTTTTAGATGACGTATCATCGCCATCGGGAGTTCGACTAAAAACAAAAACAAATTGATAGGTCATTTTAAAATCGTATTTAAGTATTAAAAAAAGAAAACTAAACTGATCCTTTCTTCAATTGGTTTTGGTTTTAATTTTTGAGAAAAATAGGTTTGTCTCGCAAAAGGCTTCTGTGCTAGTTGAAATTTTGGCAAAATTCGATTTTTTTTAGTGTTCAGTGTTTTAATTTTCAATGCGAATTTAAATAATATATGTTGCTGTATCTAGTTGCAGCGCTGGACCAACGATTGCAAAAGTCAAGCAACGTTGGCCCGGGTCTGAATTTGATTAGGTATCTGATATCAAATTGAGATATAACAAATGACGCTTCAGAGAGATGAGTAACAAGCGCAGTTGCACACACACAAATATACTGCTGAAGGATCTCGTAATGTACAGCCCGACGAATA
The DNA here is from genome assembly GCA_910593695.2 of Ocypus olens. Taxonomy (NCBI): domain Eukaryota; kingdom Metazoa; phylum Arthropoda; class Insecta; order Coleoptera; family Staphylinidae; genus Ocypus; species Ocypus olens. The sequence goes on along the minus strand of OU343048.1, from coordinate 27,988,798 downwards.
CTATCGCTTTAATCTATTTGATTAAAATATTCTTGTAGTGTTGTCAATTTAATGTAAAACCTTACCTCCTGGTAATCTATTTACCCGACATTTGACTGAACTGTATTCACCATTATGTATTCTAAAATTGTATTCTTCAGTCAAAGCGTTTCCTGTTGATGGTCTTCGAATATATTAGGCTCAAAATTTTCCATCCACATTTAATTCAGTATTGTACATAATTACCGCACGCATGTACAATCCCTTAAGAGAACTTTGGATTGTTATTGCATAAGGGTGGGGGCGTGGATGTTAAATTGCGCGTGATTTAATTGTCATATAAATAATAGCTGGAAATTCGAAGGCATAAATCTCGTTAATAAACTTAGGCCTACGTTAAAACAAAAGAGAATCACACCATGCGTTGAAAATAAGCGCTCTCGAAATATACGGGACGATTAAGTGTGAAATGGAGGAAGATAGGGATGAGGGCGGAAAAATATATATATTTAGAGAGGAGAAAGAGTGGTCTTTATTTAACTCAGTGCCTTCGCGTGGATTTCGTTGTAATTGTAATGGATTGCTGTCGCGACGCCCTCTTCTCGCATTTTTTCCACTTCTTTTCTTAGAGGCGAGTGTGCGAGGGGGTTGCGGCGGCAATTGATATTTTTATTTAGGGGATGAAATATTAGCAATAGACTCACGTGCACTCGTAGTCGTTCCATAGGTCCACACACTCGAATGGTTCGGGGCATATCACGTTCGCACAGGGTTTATTGGATGGACAGTTCCTCTCCAGGTTCCTGGCCATCGTGGCTTGACCCCATTGAGTCCCGTTCATTGCTGGTGGCAGGGGTAAGTGTTTGCCCTCTAATCGGATATCGTCTAAACATCCTGCAAAATCATAAAAATAACGATTGTTTTAATGATTCTAGGCGATTCATTAGAAATAATAGACAAACAAGTTTTTTTTTTTTGGCAACTAATATTGAAGATAGTAATATGGTATTCATGGGTGTTCATAGCAATTCGTTTAAGGAAGGTAAATTTGTTTAGGGAACATTTATTGGTTGATATGATATGAAATATTTTAAAAATGAAATTCGATTTCTTTTGTTTCACAAAAAATTCTTAATGCTCTTTGCAGTCACATATTATTTTTCCAAAAATACTTATCCTTTCCTTTAAAAACTTGGGTTTTTAATAGTATTGTTTTATTTATTTTCCTATCTAGAAAAAATGTAGCCATCCTTATTTGAATAAATAGTGAGACATTTCGATTATATGCGTTCAGTTCTTAAAATTGAAAGTTTATAGAAGTAGTTTAAAAAAATTGCTTTTTAAAGGAAAGGATAAATATGTTTGTAAAAACGCAAGTTTAAAGAGAATTAACAGCTCTACATAAAAAAAAGAATCGAATTTTATTTTTTTTTAAATGTCAAGGAAGTCATGAATAAAAAAATTACTGACGCCATAACTAAAATCGAGAATTTTTTATTTTTCGATATCTCGGCAAGAGCGCGTTGGTTCCACATTTAAAGCTGTTCGTCTCGCAACATATAACGCGGGACAACGGTAAGAAATTGAGTTTCTAAATATGCCTGAATACTGTTGTTCCCCTGGCGTTCTTCGGGAACTATTTTCTTCAGATGGCATCACTTTACATGAACTAAAATATTTCGCGGAAGGGTCAAAGTTATACGTAATTGCGTCCTTATTTTGCAAATTAAACTAATTTGGATCAACGAATTTTCTTATTAAAGAATCAATCGGTGCCTCTGCAGTAGAACATTTTAGATTTTCAGCGTTTATTTAAATATTATGTAACGTTGAAAATACCTATTTTTAAACACTAAATGACGCATTATCAGAAATAAAAAATATAATTAACAAATTAGAAACAACTTTACTTGTTGCAGAAAGCATTAGATAAATACAAGAAAATGAAATGTAGCCTGAATATATGAATATTCAACCTGTTCGTTAATCTGCAAGCAAAAAATTATTAAGTTATTTGTTTATAGTCTTAGTAAGACTTAATTTTTTGTTTGCAGATTAACGAACAGGTTGAATATTCATATATTCAGGTTACATTTCGTTTTCTTGTATTTATAAAAATATAATTGTTTAGAAACAAACATTCATCCTTCATGTGTAAAATATTTTTTTCTACGTCCGTTATAAAATGTACACTTTTTTTCATTAATTTGGGTTCATAAAATATGTGATTTCTGAACCCTACAAACAGCGTAAAAAAGTGCCATAACGGTTCATTTTTTCACACTTTTGCGTGAAAAAAAGTGCCGTAGCGGTTAATTTTTTAACGCTACTGTAAAATTGTTTGCGCAAAGTGTGTCATGAATGCTTCGCAACACGCCCCGAGTTCCGCCGATAAATGTCAAACATTCGTTTCCGATCAAGAAAACTTGATGATATTATTTTCTTCATTTAAAAAAAAAGTATTATTACTTATGAAAATTGATTAAGATTTTATCGAATTTACGAAGTTACGGACGTAGAAAAAATTTTGTATGAAACTCGAGAGTAAAGCAACTTTTTTTCACTTGTAGGCACTCGCCTTCGGCACGTGTGGCAATCTTTCCTACTCGTGAAAAAAAGTACTACTTTATTCACTTGTTGCATAAATAACTATTAAACCATTTTTATCAATCAGTTACGAGCCGAGTCCAAACACGCTTTATTTTTCGAGCGGGTCGAACAGCCTTAAAAGAGATCTTGTGTATATACATGCATTAAAATGCTCGTTTAACTCTTGATCTTAATTAAAAATGCACACTTACCTTTCTGATAATCCGCGTAGACCTCGAAAGTCCTCACGCCCGTGTACTCCGCCTTGCCTCCTGCATAAACTCCCTCTTGCTTATCGACTAGAAGCCATTGGTGTCCCGTGAACGCGAAAGTTTCGTTGTATCTTCTACCCTCGCCTCCATCCAATTCCAAAGTAGCAGCCGATCCGTATCTGCTAACTCTAGCGACGTGCCACTGTCCATCATCAACCGCAACTGCACTCAACCAGATGTCCTTTTCCTCCGTCCTTAATGAATTAAGATTGTACCTAAAGTGCAGTCGGGAGTCTTTTATTTCGAGTATTCCGTATTCCCTGTTGTGCTGATCGGAAACTCGAAAGAGTTCCCCGTGCTCTTCACGCGTGCGGAATCTCAGCTGGACTTGTGTGGAGAATCTGTCCGGTTCAAAGCTGAGGGCGTATTTTACGTATGATTGGGGTTTGAAGGAGGTCGGAATCGTCGAGATGGTGCAAGCTGGTCCGGTCCATCCGGGCCGGCACTGGCACTTTGCCTCGTTAAAGGATCCAATACAGGTTCCGTGTTCCCAGCATCTGGATGTTGCATCCGACCGTCCACACATTTCTTCGGTTTGCGGACATCCCGCCACGCTGTTCCTTGATAATCCTGGATGGGCCAAGTCGTACAGCCTTGAATTATGGAAAAGGTTTCTTATACAACCATCAAATCCTTTACCGACCGGCATATACTGCCAATGGTAATGTGTGGGATCAAATTGCTCCACGTATAGTCCTCCTAGTTGCAAAGGCGCGTTCACGTTAAGATATTCATTAAAAGGAGGAATCGTTCCTTGTGCCTGGCAACTAGAATCATCAAACTCCGGAGGTGTTCCATCCTCTAATTCCGCTATATCCGCGGATTTACAATAATCCACCACCATACGCACATTCTCCGTATCCCAAAAGATATCCAACCTATGCCATTCGCCGTCATCCAACGTCTTTTTGGTCTTCACCCTCAGTTCCAAAGTACCGGATCCGAAATCTAACAACAATCTAGGGTACCCTCTTTCTAATTCCACTGCGATATAATCTGACACTAACTGCTCATCAGTTTCTGGAGGGACAATCGGACCATTGTACAGCAGCAAACCGTCTGTTTTTCGAGTGATAAACTCGAAGTGCAAATGCGAATTGTCGCACATCTCAAGGGGAGGATACCAGGCCCAGCCGTTTCCTCTAAAGCTCCTCGACGTTTGTTGACAACGCGGTCCGTTATATCCGGCAGGACACGAACACGTCAATGAGTACCTGAAATTGTTACCATCAATTATGTATTCCCTCTGTCTGAAAATATGGTATAAATTTACAAAAAATATTCGCAATTAATGAACAATAAAACATTAAATATTGTTCCCCCATGGGAACACCTACAGACCGGTTTCGACCTTTCTGGTCTCATCAGTGTAGTTAGTTGCTGATGAGGAAATGAAAATTACTATTGGAATATAAGTATTCCAAACACCGTTAAAGGTAGAATCCGGGTGGCTTTAACACCGACAAGATATTGACATTGCCAGCGGCAACACATTACATTAATATTGTTATAATTGCTGCTGCTGGCAATGTCCATATCTTAAAGCCACCCGGATTTGGTTCAGTACAGCATTCAGGCAATAGATTCCGCCACTTTGGCGTTTCTACCTTTAATGAACAATATGTTTAAATATGTAAATAAATGATTTTTTCCACAAACGGGGGAGAAAGTCGATTTCTCATCCGTCGAAATCGTGAGAAAAATAACATTTCTTTCCCTAGGGATAGAAGTAATCATTTCACATTCCATTATTTATTTGTCACGGCTGACAGCGTTCTTTTCTAGGTTAGGTTTTAAAATCTAACGTTTTACTCTTAAAAACCCCATTTGTGAAAAAATAGGATATATACCTCGGGAGAGAATGCTATTTTTTCCTCGGTGCATTGTATCCCGAGGGCGAAATTGCCCGAATTTGCGCCTCAGGAAAAATCACGCATTTCTCTCCGTTGATATATAATCTACTATATATTATTGATAACTTCGTGATAATTAAATTCATAAGTGGCTAACGTTTACGTTAACTAATTATCAATAATAAAAGAGTGATTTAAGAAAATCGTTATATGCAAATCAGAAAATTGTGTTGCATTGCAAGGAAGAAGTTCCAAATCAAAGCAATTTACTTCTGAATAAAACAAAAAATCGACGCGAGGGAAGTTTAGCAATTACTTTAACTTGCAAAGAGCTACGTTTCGTTGCCTTTACAATTTATTTATACAGATATTAACTGATTTGTAAATGTTTTGCTTAAATAAAATCGTTTTATTTCACAATGTTAATTTATTTGACTTGATTAAAACCATACTCTTGCACAAATGTATACCTTATTTTCAGACTTAACCATCGAAAAGTAATCAATATTTTTAAACAGAGAGAGTATACAATATATAGGCACCAATATGAAAAAAGTAATAACTAAAACTCGTATAATAGCTAAAGCGTGTTTTTAAAATTGTCAGTATATACCATGAGATCAAAAAGTAGAAAATATTTGGCAGCACATGTTTTAATAAAATCCTTATAATAATTTAAATAAAGTTATATTATCAGCATGGAATTAGCCAGTGCGCACTTTGTTTACTTTGACATTCTGTGGTTATTTGTTTTAAATGTTTGTACTGAAAACAGTGGTTTGCATTTTGAGCATTTATTTTACAACGTATACATAAATGAACATCCCAACTTTGCAGGGCTATTAAATGAAAACTAAACAAAGTACAAATTTGTTGTTCATTGGAAATAACAGTTGAAAGTTTAAATTCGATACAGTTAGTTGTGTTTAATGTTAGGCAACGAATCTTTAATACTATTCACCATTCTGTGGATTTTTGATGACAGCTCGTACGCGTTCTCGGCCAGTTTAAAAAAACTGTTGTACATTTTATAGTGTTTGTATAATTTTCTTTTTTTTATTGAACATTATAGTAAGTATAACTTCAAGTACACTATTAGTTTATATTAGTTTAACTTTATTTTTAAGAATTTAACCTCAGAAAAAATCACATGGAGAGATGTCAGAGCTGATGAAGAGCAAGGTCCTGGGAGCTGCTTTTTAAAGGGCTGCCAACTATTTCTTACTTTCTGATCTCATTACATGAAGCTAAATGAATATCCATAGTTAAGTCGGTGAATCATGGCGTCTGACTATTAGAGCGATGTTGTCACACTGCATGCATTCAAATGTGCGCGAATGTGCAATTTCAATTTGAAGGTAATGTTATTAATTTCGAACTTCACATTATTTTAAAATATAAGTAACAACAACTTTTTAGACCTCCACAAATTTATTACTTCTTAGGGATTAATGATATTTCAAGACCGAACTAAACTTCTTTATTTAGATCGATCTTGAAGAACTAAGCACTAATTTGTAGGGCTCTAAAAATATTTGAGTATAATAAGATAGGAACTTATGGCTATTTTTATAATTACGATTTATAATTACGATTTGATAAATATTCAAACTTAGAAATTGCTTCAAAATTTATTGAAAAGACAATTGCTTATAAAAGCAAGTAACAGATCCTAGCAGTGACGGTTCGCGGGGTTTTTTCTGGTACGGCCGAGGAACAAGAGGTGCGGTCACGCAGCCAGCCGTCTCTGCAACTGACCCTACCTATCTGTATTACCACCTCTTGTTCCTCGGCCGTACAAAAAAAAAACCCGCGAACCGTCACTGAATCCTAGGTGGAACAGAATTGCAGTAAAAGAAGCTTGAACTGGGAAAACGAATGGAAACATGGTAAAAATGCAATCATCGAGAAATTTGATTGAAAAGCTCAGGATCTAAGAAAAGAACAATGCGTTTCAGATTTCCTCCTTTTACAATAATTAAATCCTGGGTAAAAACTTAACGGCACTATTGAAAACGTGAGCTAAGAAAATGAGAAATTAATTCAACGATTATCAAAATTTTAAAAGCATTAAAAAAAATTGAGCTTAAGATCTGTAACAAAGCAATACAGTTTTTTCGTAAAAACAATTGCCAAATTCTATGTGAAAACAAAACGGTAAAAATACAAACTTAAACTGCGAAAACGAAAACTGTGTTTCAGTATTTGAAACAATAGTAAAAATGTAATCAATATAAAAAGTTATTGGAATAGCTTCAGATTTGTAGAAAAATGCATGTGTGATTTCTCATACAAAAAATTTCCACAACCTACATAAAAACAAAACAGCAACAGTCCAAATTTGAAATAGGAAAACAAAAATTGCAATGAACAATTTGAAAATTATACAAAAATTGGCAATTCAGAAATGTGATTCAAAATATTAAAACGCAAAGAAAAACTATGCATTTTTGACTTTTTATTAAAACAATCACCATAAATTTGATTAAAACAAAACAGACAATACAAACTCGAACTGGTAACAAGAACATTACATTCAATGATTTGACAGTTATAAAACAGTTAAATAATACAAAAATTTGCTTCAAAAGCTCAAGACTCATAGAAAAGCGATGCACTTCTATTATTTCACAAGAACCTCCAAATCTTAGATGAAAACAAAACAGCAACAATTCAAACTTGAAGTAAGAAAACAAAAATTATATTAATTAAATAAAAATCAAAAGTGCAAACATGTCCCCGACAGGGATCAAACCTGCAACCTCCAGATGTTATTATAAAATTATATTGAACGATTTGAAAATTGTCAAAAATATTCAATTCAGAAATTTGCTTCAAAAGATTAAGACCCAAAGAAAAACAATGCACTTCTGATTTTTCATCAAAAATAAAAAACAGTCACCATACACTAGATGAAAACAGTAACAATTTAAACTCGAAATGATAAAACGAACATTGCATTCAACTATTTGAAAGTTGTAAAACAATTAATTAATCGAGGAATTTGCTTCAAAAACTCAAAATAATTTCAAATTTTTCGTAAAAAAAATTCCATATCTAAGGTGAAAACTAAACAACAACAAATCCAAACTTGAACGGAGAAAACCAAAAAGGCATTCAACAAAATAATGCATTTCCAATTTCTCCTGAAAAACAATTGCCGTATCTAAGGTAAAAACAAAACGGCAACAATACAAACTTGAACTGAGAAAGCAAAAAATGCATTCAACAATTTGAAAATTAGTGAAATTTTATTAAATAAACGAATTTACTTCAGATCCGTAACAAAACAATGCACTTTGCATTTCGCACAAAAACAATTGCTATATCCTAGGCGAACACAAAATGGCAATATGTCAAAGCTGAACTAGAACACGAAAATAGCAATCAACGAATTGAAAATTTCAGAAAAAACATTAAGGCTTAACCCATAGAGATATAATGCATTTCAAATTTTTCATAAAAACAAAACTGAGAAAGCAAAAAATGCATTCAAATTCATTTGAAAATTAGTGAAATTTTATGAAATAAACGAATTTACTTTAGAAGCTTAAAATCTGTAACAAAGCAATGCATTTTGCATTTTGCACAAAAACAATTGCTATAACCTAGGTGAACACAAAATGGCAATATGTCAAAGTTGAACTAGAACACGAAAATAGCAATCAACGAATTGAAAATTTCAAAAAAATCGTTAAGGCTTAAAGACCCATAGAGATATAATGCATTTAAAATTTTTCATAAAAACAATCGTTATATTCTAAGTGAAAACAAAACAGCAACAATCCAAACTTGAACTCCTAAAACTGGAAATTAATTCCACGATTAAAAAATTTTATTTAATCAACCGAGGAATTTGCTTCAAAAGCATTTACAATATTTGATAAAAACAGTTGCCATGTCCCAGATGAAAACAAAACAGCAAAAATTCAATCTTTAATTTAAGAAAATCAAAACGCATTCAACCATTTGAAAATGGTAAAAAATAACTGCTCGAAGAATTTTCTTCAAAAGCGAATGACCCATAAAAAGTAATGCATTTCTGACATGTCATAGAAACAATCGGCATATCTTAAGCCAATACAAGGGTAGCAACAATCCAAAGATGAAGTAAGAAAATTAAAATTGCATTTAACGATTTAAAAATTTATGAAAATTTGTCACCTAGCTCTTTGTGGCTCTGATTTCTTATAAGAACAATCGTCATATCTAAATTGGAAGAAACTTAACAAAAATCCAAATTTGATGTGAGAAAACAACATATTAACTTGCGTGCATAGAGATCAGCCCACTATAAACTTTTGACTTTGACTATTATAAATGATAAGCACTCTTAAAAAATTTTAACTTACAGCGTCTTTCAAGCGGCATATATTTTTTTTATTTGGTGGATAGTAGCTAAAAAAATAGTTAAAGTCAAGGGCCGATTTCTATGCAGGCAAGTTTATATTCAACAATTTGTGAAAAATTTTTAAATTAAAAATTTGTTATAGAAGCATAATATCAGTAAAAAAATATTGTATTTCAAATTGACATATCAAAGGTGAACACAAAACGGCAACAATACAAACTTGAACTAAAAAGCAAAAATTGCATTCAACGATTTGGAAAATTGCAAAAAAATCGAAGAATTTGCTTCAAAAGTTTGAAGTTTGAAAAATAAATGCACTGATATTTCATGAAAACAATCGGCACACCGTAGGTGAAAACAGAACATCAATAATTCAAACTTGAACTGAAAAATAAAAATTGCATTCTACGATTTGAAAATTGTAAAAATATAATCAATAAAGAAATTTGCTTAAAAAGCTAAAGACGCATAGAAAAGCCATGCTTCTCTTAAAAGATATATAATTAAAAAATCATTATTTCCTAGGTAAAAACAAAACAGCAACGATTCAAACTTGAACTGACAAAATGAAATTAAAATGCGTTCAAAGATTGCAAGAAAACAATAATCTAATAAGGAATGTGCTTCAAAAGCTGATGACTTAAAGAAACACAGTTTGTTTCTGATTTAGCATTAAAACAATCGCCATATATTAGAGAGAGAAAATTGCAATAATCTAAATGTACTGAGAAAATCAAAATTGCATTCAACAATTTGAAAACAGTAAAAAAAATCAATTGAAATGCTTTGAACGATTAATATCCATAAAAAAGCAATGCATTTCTGATATTTTATAAAAAAATTGCTATATCCTAGGCTTAACAAAACAGAAACACCTGAACATAGATTTTATTGAACGATTTAAAAAATAACTGTTTTAATCAAACGAAGAATTTACTTGACTAGTTTAAGATTCTTAAAAACAAATCATTTTTTATTTATCTTAAAAATATTCGCGGGGTTTTAGGTTGAAACAAAAGAACAACTATCCAAACTTGAACTGAGAAACAAAAATGCGTTCAACTATTTGAAAACATTTGCGAAGATTTATTCAAACGGGAAATTTGCTTCGAAAACTCAAGATCCAATAAAAAATAATGCATTTCTGATTTCGCTTTAAGAAATAGTAATTTTTCTGCAGCCGCTCCGAAAATAAAACTTTCGGTATGATTGATTAAATCGAAAGTACTACTTTACATAAATCGTACCGAAAGTAGTTAATTTCTGGACGATTTTGTTTCACTTTCGGAACGATTTCTATACTTTCGGGACGCTTTTTGTTACTTTCGGCACGATTTTGCGTATATATGTCGGTGGCCTTGACAAAAACATCAACTTCGTATTTAATTATGACAGCGCTTGTCATATAACATTCGTGTGTGTTTTTGCATTTTTAACATAAAAAACGGCTACAGAAAAAATATTGTACCTAACACGTTCTAAAAGTTATTTTTTTTGCAGCCGTCCCGAAAATGAAACTTTTGGTATGATTTATTAAATCTAAAGTACCACTTTACATAAATCGTACCGAAAGTAGTTATTTTCGGGACGATTTTGTTTCACTTTCGGAACGATTTCTTTACTTTCCGGACGCTTTTTTTACTTTCGGGACGATTTTGCGTATTTATGTAGGCGGCCTTGACAAAAACACCAACTTTGTATTTAATTATGACAGCGCTTGTCATATAACCTTCGTATGTGTTTTTGCTTATTTAACATAAAAAACGGCTGCAGAAAAAATATTGTACGTAACTCGTTCGAAAAGTCATTTTACGGGACTCGCCTAAATTACTATTACGGGACTCGCAGGATTCCAACTTCCTGCTCATCCCGTAAAATATCACTTTCGGAACTTGTTAAATTACTATTACGTAACAAGTTCCGAAAGTGATATTTTACGGGATGAGTAGGAAGTTTCCAGGACGAGCCGCATGCGAGTCCTGAAATCCTGCGAGTCCCGTAAAATTACTTTTGGAACGTGTTTCGTACAATATTTTTTCTGCAACAGTTTTGTATGATAAAAAAGCAAAAACACACAAGAATGTTATATGAGAAGCGCCGTCATAAATCAATACAAAGTTGATGTTTTTGTCAAGGCCGTATACATATATACGCAAAATCGTCCCGAAAGTAAAAAATCGTTCCGAAAGTGAAACAAAATCGTCCCAAAAATAACTACTTTCGGTACTATTTATGCAAAGTGGTACTTTCGATTTAATAAATCGTACCGAAAGTTTTATTTTCGGGACGGCTGCATAAATAGTAATTTTTCTGCAGCCGTCCCGAAAATAAAACTTTCGGTATGATTTATTAAATCGAAAGTACCACTTTACATAAATCGTACCGAAAGTTGTTATTTTCGGGACGATTTTGTTTCACTTTCGGAACGATTTTTTTACTTTCGGGACGCTTTTTGTTACTTTCGGGACGATTTTGCGTATATATGTAGGCGGCCTTGACAAAAACATGAACATCGTATTTAATTATGTCTTGTCATATTACATTCGTATGTGTTTTTGCTTTTTTAACATAAAAAAAACGGCTGCAGAAAAAATATTGTACGTAACTCGTTCCAAAAGTGATTTTACGGGACTCGCAGGATTCCAGGACTCGCCTACGGCTCGTCCTGGAAACTTCCTACTCATCCCGTAAAATATCACTTTCGGAACTTGTTACGTAAATTACTATTACGTAACAAGTTCCGAAAGTGATATTTTACGGGACGAGTAGGAAGTTTCACTTTTGGAATGAGTTACGTACAATATTTTTTCTGCAGCCGTTTTTTATGTTAAAAAAGCAAACACACACGAATGTTGTATGACAAGCGCTGTCATAATTATATACGAAGTTAATGTTTTTGTCAAGGCCACCTACATATATATGCAAAATCGACCCAAAATTAACAAAAAGCGTCCCGAAAGTAAAGAAATCGTTCCGAAAGTGAAACAAAATCGTCCCGAAAATAACTGCTTTCAGTAAGATTTATGTAAAGTTGTATTTTCAGCCGTAATACAACAAGTGGTATGATTATTACCGATGATATTTTGGAGTTGAAACCGAGCTGCAGATTCAACGAGTTGAATCGCTAGCGCGAGTTGAATGTGCTGCTTCGGTTTCAACGACTAAATATCATCTGTTATTAATCGTACCACGAGTTATATTTAGTGAGAGAATATAACGAATAACATTTTATAATCTTGATGACAACTCACATATTGCTATTTTTTAATTCGTCTTGTAGTTTCTTGCAGCACAAAGACTCCGTAAACTGTCGGCACTGCGACTCTATTCCTCGCGGTGTTTCTGAGCATCGTATATTTCACCATTTTACTGATTTCACTGCTAGAAATTGCATCCCAATAATTTGGTACGTCCATGTATACGTTTAAAATTCTGACAGGACCACAATAAATTATCATCGCCACTTTTGTTTTTTATCATCGCGGTGATACACATGCTGCTATGCATTTCCTTGCATCTGATTAGCTCAAAATACATTCTAGTAGGCCATGAGTTGTATTCTCGATTTAATAAATCATACCGAAAGTTTTATTTTCGGGACGGCTGCAGAAAAAAGTATTTACCGTATACCGGTGAAAACAAATCATTGGGAACTAGAAGAAACGTTTGTATCCGTCTATTAGAAAAAGTTAATTACTCGGTTACTTTTGGGGTGATGTCATCTTTTAATATCGGTAATAATTATATTTCAAATTCAAAATAAATGTCTTATTGTTTCACTGGATGAATAAGTCGGAAATGTAATTGTTCGATAATCAACAAGACAAAGCGCTTCGCGACGATCAGATATATCTACACGATTACGCAGAGAAAATTGGGAGCAATTTTCTTTGCGTATATTTATTGAAGCATGCGTAAATTTAATTTGTTTTAAATCGCAGTCGCCTAAGAATTAAAATGCGCATGTCTCTAATTAACGCTTTTTTTGGACAATTGAGTAGCTGAGAGAGAGAGAGAGAGAGAGAGAGAGAGAGAGAGAGAGAGAGAGAAGGAGCCACATAACTTTATTTTTTTATTTAGCTGCAGTTCTTGTAGGTGCTGCTATCTATGGGCGAAATTGACTTGTTTATATTTGAAAGCAAATAAGCCACTGCCCAGTAAAATTAAACAAATTTTATATATTTTGTACTTAGCCTAATAAAACTTAATTTATCTCTAAACTATGTGTTTATGGCATAGCCCCTTCTCTCTCTCTCTCTCTCTCTCTCTCTCTCTCTCTCAGGCACTCAATTGTTAACATTTTTAACCTTAATTGTCTAAATGGCAACTACGAATGTTTCTACATTTCAGTTCATAGGAGACTGCGATTAATTTCACCGTATTTATCCTACTAATAATAATTATAATCCTTACCTAGTTTCTATACACCGTCCACCGTTGTAACACGGATTGTTTCTGCAATTCTCCTCCTTGCTAAAATTCCTAGCTCCACAGGTACATTCGGCCAACACGTCAACGCGCACACCAACCAGTGAAGTCTTGTTTGCATTGACCATGTAAGGCAAGGCACTAATGTCCAGAGTGTTTGTACACGAGCCCTCGCACATCTGATTCTCGTACAAACACTCATCAATCCCGACCATGGTTATATTGATACCCACGTCCTTCTCAATCTCCTCCCTATGCATCAACACGATTCCGTTTAATCGGACGGGTTTGTAATAGGGCGATCCGTGGGCAGAAAATCGGACATCGGTTACGGGCGGGTGTTTCCTTCTCAACTGCACACTGAACACGTCAACGTTATCTCTTTCGGTGTTCAATAATTCCGCGATTTTGTCCTTGAACCTTTCCGCTTTACTCTTCGACAGGCTCTGCGTTTTGTAGTTCCAAATTCTGATGAAGTCCTCGTCGGTAATGCCGGCGATTCTCACCGAGCCAGAGTTGACGACGGCCTCATGCGGAATCTCCTTCACTGTCACAGTAACATTAGCCGGCACATCCGTCTGCGTGTGTTTCCGGTCATATACCTTGAACCTCAAGTGGTACTTCCCGTCCCTAGTCCCGTGCCTCATTGAAATCATCCCTGTGTCTTCGTTAAGCTTAAATCTAGGGTGCTCAGCCACTTCCCAATAAAACTTTTTGTCTGGTAAATCCCAATCGTCCAAGTCGTACACATACACCCTCCCTATCTCCGTTTCGGGCGCCTGTCCTTGATAATTGTAAACGAATATCTCCTTCGAGCCTGGCTGCATCTTATTATCATTAACATCCCCAATAACCACCGTCAGTGTACTCGTTCCAGTCATCGCCGGATTACCGTGGTCCTTTATAACAATAGGTATCAAGTACTCCTTCTGTTGTTCACGGTCGAAGGATCTCAAGGACGACACAATGGCCATTCCGTCTCCGTTCGCTCCCTCTGCAAATAAAACAATCAATTGTTTTGAATCCTTTAACCAAAAGTATTTCATCATCGCGTCCGCTCGCAAACGCAATTTAAACTTCAATTTGAATTATTTTGTTAGCGAACTACTAGGGCATGATTATACTCGTCCGATTTAAATTAACTGCCAAGCTCTTTATGTTTTTTGATTAAAATTGTTGTGTACACATATTAAAAAAGCTATATTCATTTACGTAATTTAAAATTCGATTTAAAAAAAGGTCGCATATAATCGATCGTAATGATGCCAAAAATGCTACAAAAAAAAACAATTTTTGTGCGTTTTAACATCAAATGTGATTTTTAATTGTGTCTGTTTTCTTTGATAGTTACGTATACGTAATTATCAAGAAAAACAATATAGTGATGTTATTTGTTGGGTTGTGCATCGGCCCGGTATATTTGTGTGATTACGTGTGTAATTACACTTGTTATTTCAGATAAGCGTTCTCGTTATTCCGGAACTCCATTAATTGTATCCCAATGATAGAAACTTTTTTTAATCCAATGATGTGTAACAAGTTGATTGTAATTTATATTTATGAAGAAAAAATAAATCATCAGCACTTTTGAATGTTCAAGTGTGTCGTAAAAAACAGAAAACAATGGTGTAAATGTAAATAATTTTAATTCAAATATATGTTTTCTTTAAATATACCGTTTATTCCAGTGTAGACGTCGATGTTGACGCGAAAAGTTGACTAAGTACGAAAAGTAGTACTTTCCACCCCAGCAAGAGAGAACACACCGTTGCTTGGGACGCTACATCAATGAAGTTCTAATTTACCGAATATGCTTTATTATCTAAAAATTATACATTTTGTGCTACACAATTTTTAAAACGACCGGTAGTGGCAGATGGCCAAGTAGCCGACGCCAAAAAACAACAAAAAAAAAAAAATTGTGCTACACACTTGATGAAACTAAATCCAAATTGTGGATATAATCGAAATAAAACTCTTGCTTGGTTTTATGTTAAAATAATCAGTCTCCTGGCACGTGTTTCGGTTTATTATGACAATGCTCAGGCAACTGATTATATTAACATAAAACCAAACGAGTGTTTTAGTTTAATTATACTCGCAATTTTAATTAACTTAATAACATATTCTTGATTGTTTATAATGATTTTTTTCTTCTTATAAATATTGCACTAAAGTCAACACTTTCGATTTATAAACAATAAAATGTAATTAGAGAAGTGTATACGCAATAGTTTGAAATTAGAGTGGTTGAAAGAAAATCAAAATTAAAGGCTGTTTTAAAATGACAAAACAGATGAGTTAGTGTCTATAAAATATCTTAAAAAATGACCAAAACCGAGTATTATGGGTCCAAATAATTCTAAGCTCGCACCACCGAAGCTTCGAAGAATCTAAACAACGAAGAGAACTTTAAATATCGAAGTTTTCGATTTTTTCGAAGATTCGGAGAATCGAAGTTGCGAAGTTTTGAAAGAATTTTTCGAAGAATCGAAGTTGTAAAGTTTCGAAATTTTTGATGTTTTCAATACCAAAATGTAGGGATTTCAACTTTAATGTAATTTCAAATTTTTTTCCTTAAAAACCCAAGACGAAATTTAAGATGCGAATGATAAGTTACTGTAATAATAAATTACCAACCAACTAATGCATTGGCAAGGTAAAAACAATTACAGATCTTGCAAAATTAATCGTTTTTATAAGTTTTGAAATAATTATATAATATAAAATAACTTTTTCATTTGTCAATATTTGCAAAATGAGACTTCGAAACTTCGAAAATTCGAAACATAAAAAATGAGAATCTTCGAAACATCGAATCTTCGAAACTTCGGATCTTAAAAATATCGAATCTTCGAAACTTTGAAACTTCGAAACTTCGAAACTTCAAATTTTCGAATCTCGAATCTTCGATACTTCGAAACTTCGAATCTTCAAAACTTTGAAACTTCAATCTTAGAAGATTTTCTATGAATCCTCGAATCTTGTAAGCTTCGAGCCAAATTTAAAACTACAACGGAGCTTATCTTAATAGTAGAAGACACAAGGTTTGAGTAGAAGAACATTTTTTACAAGTAAACTCCGCCCCCGATTATTGTAGCCTTAACCTTCAGTTTGTACACAGGGTCAAAATGACCCGGTCCCCAACTTTGCCCTCAATTTTTGGTAGGTAAATCGTAAGTGCGACATAAAAATCGCCATCTAGCGGTAGTTTTGGACACTAATATACTTATAAGATATACTAGGTGGCAGTAGCGTCAGTCAATTTAGAAAATTTATTTGTTTCTAGAGTCAATTTTTTTTGGTGATTGTCGACTATTTTGTTTTTCATTTTTTTCGATTTATTGGGAGCATATTTATGTAAGCACAATCTGTGAGCACAATTTTTTTTACGTTTTTACTCAAATTTTTTTCAAGTTTTCTATAGATAAATATGCTCGGTAAGCAGCGAGAGTTGAGAAGCCATACGTTGGCTTAACAAATGCTCGACGATGATCGAATTTCTGATCCGGGGGAGGATTTATGTGATATCGAGTACGCCAGTGTTGAAGAATTAAGGTCCGATTATTCCTCGGAACTGGAAAGTAAAACAGACAATTTGGATGATGAACTCGAGAATGCAGTCCTTTCTTCTCGGACGAGGAAAACGCGGGAACGAAGAGCATCGGGAAAGCCCGTTAACCGTTCTTCAAGGAAAAAATCATTATAAATGGAGGTTGACAAAATCTAAAGCGATCATCAGGTTGAAATTTTTAGTTTTTTTGTTTAAATTTTGGATTTCTTGTTGCAATTTTTTAGTTTTCTGTAAATGAACTTTTTTTTAAATTTCCTTGATTTTTTGTCTTCCAGATCGATTTCGACCAAATGGTGTTCCCGTAATCATTCCCAGTCGAATAAACAACGCCGCTAACGCCACGACCATTGAAAAATTTTGGGAAATTCTTTTTGCTCCTGACATTGTAGAAGACATAATAAAATTTCGAATTTTATTGAGAGAGAATGCACGCAGCAAACATACCATCACTGATGTACCGGAAATGCGAGCTTATCTCGCAGTCTCTTATTATTCAGGGCTATGGAAACAATCCAAAGTTCCCGATCAGGAATTGTGGCCGGCGGAAAATGGTACGTTCTTCTGGTGCGTTTTCCCACATCAGCGTTGGAGTTTTCTGACGGAGAACCTAAGATTTGAAGACCCAAACGACAAATTTGCTTCAGTTAGGGGTATTTTTGAGAAGTTCATCAAAAACTGCAAGAACTACAGGCAGGCAAGTTATTGAACAGTCGATGAACAGTTGCTTGGATTTTGCGGCCGCTGCAGTTTTGGAACTTCCATAAAAAATAAGCCCGATAAATATGGCCTCATCATGATAACATTGAATGATGCTAGGACTTCCTACTTGGTGAATGCAACTTCCATTAGGTAAAGGATCAGTGAACTAAAAACGGCGAACTTGTGCCTCAAGTCTTGCTGCGTCAGGTTACTGAGCTAATTCACGGATTCCACCATTATCATTGCAGCGGAAGTAGTAATATGTAAATTGGTTAATGAGAAATTTTCAAATTATAGTTTGTAAATATTTTCACCAACACATATAAGCGTTTTAAGGACAAGAAGTCAAATCGCGTAAATAACATTCAAAAAAATGTACATTAAATGCTCCGAAAATCTATTTAAAAAATAGTGTTTTATCTCTGATTACTTTAGTTTTTTTTAAATATAGTAATTCTAAAGCCAGTTAAAAATATTACGTGTGTCTAAAATAATTCATGATTATTCTTTTTAGTTTCTAAAATTTATTTTGAGATTAAGTTAAATTAAAATGCCTAAAATTAAGGCAATATGAAGTAAAATATAAAGACTTCTCGTCTTAATTATAGCTAATATGAACAAATATAGAAATATAATGAAACGACTTACTCTGATCCTGTTCGACTTTGAATGAAGCTCTGATTACGTCATCAGCGCCGGGATCTAGCCTGAACTGGAATGGGGGGCCGTTGCTCTTGGACCTGTCATCATCGTCAGTTGCGAGAATTTCAACTACTTTCCTAGGAGGAACGTGCTCTGGGAGTACGGGACGGTAATCTTTGAGGAACGTCGGAGCGTTATCGTTGATATCCTGGACTATCACGGTGAGGGTGGCAGTGGCGGTTTTAGGCGGAACACCGTCGTCAATCGCGAGAATTTTCACCTGGTGCCGAGGGGTATCTTCCCTGTCAAGGGACCTCTGAATGCTGACCGTGCCTTCCTGATTTATCGAGAACTGCCTCTTCCTATCTGAGCTCCTGTCGATCGCGTAAGACACTTTGCTTTTCCCTCCCTGATCCGGATCGGTGGCTTTGAACGTCTCGAGGCTTTTCCCAACTTCGGCGTTCTCGTAAACCGACACCTCGATATTAGGCCGTTCGAATTGCGGTTTATTGTCGTTGATGTCCCTCAGTTTGACGACCACCCAGGAGTAAGCTACGTGGTATTTATCGTTGTCGTTATCCTCTCCTTTATCGTTGACTTGTATCCTGAACCGGAATCCGTTGCTCTGCAACAAGTCCTCGTAATCCAGCGGCTGGACTATCTTCAATGATCCAGTTCCATCGTTATTCCTGACCATCGTGAACTTATCCGCTCCATATCCACTGTTCTCGATGACCTTGTACTGGAATTTATTCGTCTCATCCTCATCGTGCACTGTGACGGTAAGGATGGGCATCTCCGGTAAACTAACCCCGTCGGTCTCATCCACCTCGGTAAACCACTCATCTTTAGTAAACTGCGGTGGCATATCGTTAATATCTTTAACTCTTATCGAAGCCGTGCCCGTCCCCTTCAATCCCCCACCGTCCATCGCGACCACCTGTATCGAATAATCCGGCGTGCGTTCGCGGTCCAAGCAACAGACGGCCGTTTTTATGACGCCGGTTTCCGACTCGATTTCGAAAATGGGCGACCCCGTCTCTTCCTCTATTACGTTCTTTTCAATTGAATAGACTAGGCGCGCGTTCGTGCCCTCGGATGGGTCATCGTAATCGACGGCGGTCATGGTCATAACGACCATTCCGGCCGTTCCGTTTTCAGTCACGTTGCCGAAATATACTCCCTGCGGGAAAATTGGCGCGTTGTCGTTGATGTCTTTAAGGTTGACTTGCACGTCCGCATAACCCACTAGACCCTCGCCGCCCTCGTCTTGGGCGAATACTGTGAACCTCCACTGGGGACGACCGTTGGGCTGATCGCGATCCAATGGCTGAAAAAATAAAACAAAGTGGTAGATACATAAGTGAATTATAGAAAAGGATACATCATTTAAAAACTTGTAAAGGAATTATCCCTATGATTGACAATCACGCCGGCGGACGAGAAATGGACGATTACATTTATTATGCCTCCACAGTACACATTTAAGTGTATGTGCACGAAAATTCCTTTGCCTTAACTCTCCTAGAAGTATATTTTGACAAAATGCATTATAGCGGGGACTTAAAGTTCACTCTGCAACTGTGCAATATAAACTAAATGACCGATTGATCTTAAATTTCAACCACGAATCCGGCACCTACACCATTTTAGAATTTACTAAATTTAGTTAAAATGGATAAATATTCATAATTCATCAAATAGCAGTGACGCAATAGTAATAACAGTTAAGGTTTTTACCCTATGTTTTACCTGGATTTTTCCACACACCGAAATAATGTTAATTTGAAAAAATCAAAAATCATTGTAGGGACGAGAGTTTACAATTATTTTTTGCCAAAGCATAGATAAATGTGGTCTATTTTGAAAGAATTTAAAGTCATTCTTAAAGCCGTTTGATAATAAATAATTTACCGATGTGAAGATAGCCACGGATTTTTCACCCACGGATTTCCCGGCGCATCCACCACCAAATAAAAATTTCTTCAATTTTAATAATTTATATAAATCAAACGCTGAGAATGTAATTAATATTAACCTATAGATGTACTGTCAATCCACAATTTCAATTATTTTTTCTCAACTCCACGGGAACTCTCTTTTTAAAATGACAAGAATTCAAAGTCCAATATGGCACTGTTTGACGCGTTTTAAATTTAATTTTTTAACAACAACGTTTAGATAAGAGCGATTTAAAGCATTAAATTTTAGGTAAAATTGTTTATAACTTTTTTATGAATTTTTTTTCTCGGGTCCACCCGAACTGTACATATAATTTAGCAAACTTTCAAAGTCCATTATGGCACTGTTTGACGCGTTTTAAATTTAATTTTTTAACAACAACGTGTAGATAAGAGTCTACTTAAGCGATTTAAAGCATTAAATTTTGGGTAAAATTGTTTATAACTTTTTTATGAATTTTTTTTCTCGGGTCCACCCGAACTGTACATATAATTTAGCAAACTTTCAAAGTCCAATATGGCACTGTTTAACGCGTTTTAAATTTATTTATTCAACAACAACGTGTAGATAAGAGCCTACTTAAACGATTTAACGCATTAAATTTTGGGTAAAATTGTTTATAACTTTTTTATGATTTTTTTTCTCGGGTCCATCCGAACTGTACATATAATTTAGCAAACTTTCAAAGTCCAATCTGGCACTGTTTGACGCGTTATAAATTTAATTTTTTAACAACAACGTGTAAATAAGAGCCTACTTAAACGATTTAAAGCATTAAATTTTGGGTAAAATTGTTTATAACTTTTTTATGAATTTTTTTTCTCGGGTCCACCCGAACTGTACATATAATTTAGCAAACTTTCAAAGTCCAATATGGCACTGTTTGACGCGTAGACTCTTATCTACACGTTATTGTTAAAAAATTAAATTTGAAACGCGTCAAACAGTGCCATATTGGACTGTGAATTCTTGTCATTTTAAAAAGAGAGTTCCCGTGGAGTCGAGAAAAAATAATTGAAATTGTAGATTGACAGTTCATCTATAGGCTAATGTTAATTACATTCTCAGCGTTTGATTTATTATAAATCATTAAAATTGAAGAAATTTTTATTTGGTGGTGGAGGCGTCGGGAAATCCGTGCCTGAAAAATCCGTGGCTATCTTCACATCGGTATACAATTTAGTGAATAAGAAATAAGTTAATTTCTTTGAAATTTAAATTATCTTTAATTTAAATTGCACCAGATTTCACTAATTTCTTATTCAATAAATTGTGTAGTGTAAAACGGCTTTTAGGATAAATTTTTTAACAGTAAACAATAAAGAAAGGGCACTTCTTTTTTATTTTTGTTTAAATATTTCTTCACCTTTTGTGAAATATGGCTCATTCTAACGGGCCTTGTTTATAATATTAAACAATAAAAAATACATGTTTTTCGTTTTTGTTTAAATAATTTCTAATTACATGGAAGTGGCCTTTTATTAATCAGTTTTAACCATGAATCATAATCATAATTCAGTTAATCATGAACACGTTGTTGTACCAAAATTTTCAGCGGAAAAGGTAAAATATGAAAAGGAGGTACTGGATGAACTCGTATAATGTCAGAAATATTAAAGCTATTTCATTCCATGCCAAAGTGGTCACATCTGTCTTCGAGAAATGTTTTAAGGTTGCCAAAAATATCGATCCTAAATAGGCAGCCCGTTGGTTTAGTGGGTACAGGCGAGCACTTGTGCCGGTTGCACTGCGTGCCGTGTGGGTTCGAATCCCAGCCCGGGCGAAAGTTTTTTCGGGGATCGAGAACTATTCGCTCGGGTCCATGGTTGTTGTATACGTCTGACATTATTCATTTGTTCACTTACTCATCCCAAATTTAAATACATAAAAATAATAACCTGGTCGTGATTGAATGGCTCAAGTAAAATAAAACCGACCCTAACAATGGTTTTTGATTTTCTGAAAATATACTATTTGTCATGTAGTGTTATAATACATTATTTAAACGAAATTGAAAAATATTTGTCCTTTTTTTATTGGCTAACCGCCTATAGTATTCCAATATTTCCATGGTGATTTGATATATTTCTTTAAGCCGCTTTTCAAGTGGATTAGGACCGCACCTCAATAAAATTTTTGGTAGCTTAGCCGTTTTGGTGATTTGTGAATGACAAATCGTCGTGACACTCATTTTCTACCACAAATAAGCAATAATCTCAACTAGATTACTGAGAAATTTAACAAATGTATAATTGGTGGAGGTGCCGGATACGTAGACGAAATTTATGGACTAATGTTTCATGTTATTTTCTTTATTAGTGCTAATAGAATGAATCTATTCGAACGTAAAATGCAGCATAAAGTAAGTAACACAAAACAACGTTTAAATTAAAATAAAATATTGAGGTTGCAGGTTTGGTGATACACTATTTAAAATTTACTGTGTACCCACATCAGCGGCGGCTGAGGCAAAGACAAAGATGCCGCTCGTGCTGCACTACTTACTCTTATAGAGGAAGCAAATATGCCGTTGCTTTTTCGGTCAAATTTTCTTCCGTTGCCTCACCGCCGAACATCCACGAGCCGCCGCTGACCCACATACATCAACAAACGCACACATACACACATTTATAGACAGATATGCACACACAAACAGAGTTTAATCATAAACAAGTTAAAATATGTCAAATCAATTAAAATGATTTAAATTACAAATGTACAGAGTATACATGTAAAAATTAATTATTAAACGTAATAAAATACGAATAAAATTAAGGTACAGTTAAAATATAGTGCGCACAGTATGCATATGTTATCTCACAGTAAATTACTAAATCAGTTAAACAATGCACATATTAAAATTACAAATTACCGCGATGGAATAATAAATAAATACATTACTAGACTGTAATAAAACGTTTTAGAAGAAGCAGTAGTAATAAATTTAAAACTTCAAGATTTCAGCAGGATTAGTGAAGTCAAATTCAAGATATTCTTCAAACTAATGAAACACGTGCCCAATCAGGAGAATTCTAATTTGTTTTTTTTTTTAATTCCTTTAAATCTAGGTGCCTAATGTTTGAAGGAAGAACATTATAAAACTTGACGATTTTACAAGTCGAAACATATTCGGATAAATGTTACCTTTTTCCTATGATTATCTTGATGGAATGGAACACGTAGTTTTCGAGTCGGGCATATTTAGCAAAGATTTTAAAAATCACATACCTAACCGAATTAAATACAAAAGGTTAATGGTTTTTGTTTTGGTCAAATTTTTCAATGAAAAAACGTCACTTTCAGATGACACTTTGTTCATTCAATTTAGGGAGTAAAGTAGGAAGCATCACTTGTGAGGAAAGTAAAATATTAGTGGAGAAATTGATTAGTTTCCTCACCACTAGTGAGGAAAATTCACATTTTCGGTTCTTAATTTTCATAACAACGTTGCTATAAACTGCTACTATGATTACGACAAAATAATCAATTCTTGAAAACTAATTGAATATTTGGAAATCCTCTGAATTTGATATAGTACAATCGCGCAGAGGTGACAGTGACTCATCGCTCCATGTTGCTTGAATTAAGTTTCTGGTAAAAGTATGTCCACAAAACAATTCGATTCAGTGTAGGCGGGAAATTTAAAAATTCTCGAGCGTGCAAATATTTTCCCGATGAAACTTTGCGAGTGCAGTTTTCGGCAATCGGTAAAGACAACTGGAAATTTGTCATTAAATTTAACCTTTTTATTAATGAAATGGATACAATCAATTCTACTCTTAACTAAATCGATATCGGAGACCGTCAAAACCAGATACAAGCACGTGAATTTTGAGGTTAGAATAGATAGAATGAGAAAAGACACACGTTGCACCTAGCCCTTGAATTTACATATCGACATACGTTTCGTATTTCATTTCGTTTTTCTTAAGCATGCGAACGAGTATAGATATTTATCCAGACACGATGATTAGATCGAAACAGCATGAGTCACTGTCACCTCTGCGCGATTGTACTATACTGTAACATTGGAAAAAAAATATACACAATTTGTCATAAAAGCGCCATTGCTCAACTCTAAAAATCATTTTAAAATGTTTCTTAGGTTGAACAATTGAACACTTAAAAAGCATGTGTATTATATTATTAATGAATTTTAAATTAAATCAAGGAAACGGCGAGTGATGAAAAAATATATTCTTCTGGAAATTTTGATTCAGCGTTTTAAAAAGATGATCTATTAAGGCACAAGTGCAATTAAAAATAAACGGTAAGCAATTCTATCATAAAATCTAATATAAGAATAAGTTTTCATTTAGAAACTTTTCTTATGGAGGGAATATTTTGCTGTTAATGTTATTCATAATATTTTTCCTACATCTAATCCAGTCAAGTTAGACTAAAAGAGCCTTAGAAGGAAAACAGATTCACTCGGTCTATTTCCAGGGGTTTATTAGGGTTTCTAGGTTATCGAAGGAAGAAAAGAAAACAAAACGGCGGTCAGAGCGCGATTTTCTCGTTCCCGTAATAGCCATCGAAATTTCGCTACTAACAAATTTGTAGAGCTTGAAAAGATCTATAATGAAGTGTAATACGTTTCGATCCGTTAAAAATTGGGCCAAAATATGAGCCTCTCAAAGTCGTGTGGGGCTCAATTCGCGCGTCGAGTTCGAGTACACGGAACTAACTGCGCGTAGTTTTTCGCTTCTTTCAATTTCCTCGTGATTGCCATCGAAAAATGTTGAATACAAAACTCGCAGTGTAAGAAATTACCATTGAAAATGGTACTTGTACATAATACATTGGGTGTGGAAAGAAAGCAATGGATAAATTCGGTAATTTCGTTAAAATTAATTTTCTGGAAAAAAAATTCGAAGGGGAAGCAATATCGATGACGTCATAACTTTAAAAACAAATGACGTATCAAGACAAAAGAGGTGCTGTATAACGGCATGTAATTAAAATCGCTGCACTCCTTCAAGATTCTTTTCAGAAAATAAATTTTAACGAGAGTTATCGAATTTATCCGTTACTTTCTTTCTAAACTATATAGAAAATACTTATTTAATGATTATTATTGCCATTATTAATATAATGAAACAGGGGCGGCTCGTTATGTAGAGCCAAGGAGCCATGGCGCTACCTCTAATTTCAAACGAAACAAGATTTTTTTTATTAATTATAAAAACACTGATTTGTCATTTTAAATGTTAAAACGATGCCTCTCTCGATGCGAGAAAAATTGCAATGCATTCATTTGAGAATATATCTCTTGAACAAATTAGCAGATTTGAAAAATTCTTTCCGGAATTGTGTTTTGTGTTGTTATCTTGAAAACCAGTGATGGGGTATTTTGAGTTTTTTGAGGTTTATTAAGATCAATGTATTTTGAGTAAATTTGAAACGTTTCAAGTGTGTTACAGTTGTTTTTGTATTTTTTTTTCACTCCGAAGAAGTGAAACTTAAAAATCTTAAAGGCTGTTCTCGGTCGGTTATCTTGAAAACTTGTGATGGGGTATTATGGTTTTTTTTAGAGGCTTATTATGATTAATGTATTTTGAGTAAATTTGGAGAGTTTCAAGTGTGTTGCACTTGTTTTTATATTAATATTTTCATTCGGAAGAAGTGAAACTCTAAATCTTGAAAACCAGTGATGGGGATGTTTGAGTTTTATGGAGGATTCTTAAGATTAGTGTATTTTGAGTCAATTTAGAAAATTTTAAGTGTGTTGCAGTTGTTTTTATAATATTTTTTTTACTCGTGCAAATTAAAAATCTTAAGCGCTATTCTCGGTCGGTTATCTTGAAAACCTGTAATGGAGTTTTTTGAGTTTTTGGTAGATTATTAAGATTATTCATAAAATGATGTATATAATGCAAAAATGTCGTGACTGAATGGGTATTACCTAAGTAAAAAAAAAATAATTAAGATTATTGTATTTTAAGTAAATTTGTAGTTTCAAGTATTTTACAGCTGTTTTTATATTTTTTTTCGCGTCAACAAAAAATGATTATAATTTTTCATAAATTTACATGAAAAATCGCAAAAGCGATCGACGGAATGTATTTGAATTTTCTACGAAATCACTCTTAAATTAATATTGAGTGATTATGTAAAGTTTCAAGTGGATGGCAATTGTTTTTATGTTTTATTCGCGTCGACGAATTTATTGAAATTTTTTTCTAAATTTTATCTGCGTTCACTTTGAAATAAAAAAAAAATAAAATTTAGAAACAATACATTTCTAATTTTTACGGAAATGTTGAGTCACATGTGTTGTCAGTTGTTTTGGAAAGTTTCAAGTCGATGGCAATTTTTTCGCGCCAAAAAAAAGATTATAATTTTTCATAAATTTACACGAAAAATCGCCAAAGCAATCGACGGAATGTATTGGAATTTTCTACCAAATCACTCTTGAATTAATAATGAGTGATTTTGAGAAGTTTCATGTGGATAGCAATTGTTTTTACATTTTTTCGAGTCAATAAAGTACTGATCGGATAAATGTAAATAGGACCAAAAAAATATTAATCTTCAATTGCTTTTTTGTTGTTTAATGATAACTCTTGAACGGATGACCTAATTTGGCAAATTATTCTATCCAATAGACGCAAAGTGTTGTGCTCATTGGACAGATAAGATCAGAAAATATTTTATTATTATTGAGGATAACTCTTAAACGAAAAGTGTTAGCAAAGTATTATTCTTATATAATAGACGTACGTTAAAAAAAATTAAATTTTTAAATTATTTTTTTTTAACTTTTGAACTTATGATCGGATTTCTAAGACTCTTTCAGCAAAGTCTTTTATTCATCCGAAAGAAATATAGAGGACCAAAGAATTGAATTCGTTGTTCAACTGTTTTTGGTTTACAGAAGATAACAGACGACCAAAGTCAAATTCTTACAGAAAAGTCCATCGAATAGATACAGATAATTTTTTTTCTAGTGACTTGTTTCAATAAGTTATTTGTTCGCTAACCTTCGCAAAACTTAATTTTTGTAGAATCACGAACTGCATGAATAGTTATATATGAAGGCTACTTTTCTCTTTATTTAATTTACTGAATAATTTTGCAACAATAATCGTTTTTTTTTTTCTCAAAACGTATATTATATGCTAAGTGGCTCTACCATCAAAATATTTCATGAGCCGCCACTGTAATAAAACATTTAAAATACCGTGTGATTTTTTCACTGCACAACATAGGAAATATGCATGGGGAACCGATTCTTTCAATTCGTATAAGTATTGCAAATAAATTGACACCGAAGTTAACGTCAAATAAACAAACGAGATTCTACTTCTACGTACAATCAATCAAAAAAGCGAAAGTAACACGATTATTTTGGATTAATTTTATTATGTTAAAGGAGGTCACTTCCTCAGCCGCTTTCCATTAAAAAATGTGATTTTTAGGTCCACTTTTCAAGAAAACTACTGGACCGATTTCTTTGAAATTTTGCACACATGTTCTTACCTCCAAAATAAGCATTTGTGGCTGAGGAATTAAAAAAAAATTAATTGGATTCAGAATTATGACATGAAAAGAAGCATGAACATTTTTCGAGTTCTTTTTATTAAAAAAAAAATCCGCCACTCAACAAATGGAAATAATGTCAGCCATACTGGTGAGTATCGATACCACGTGTAAAACAAAACAAAAATCGTGTTGACAGCTTTTTTAGTTTTGAAAAAAAAGTGTACCTAAACTTAAAAAAGTATTTTTTTCAGGAGTCAAAAAACTTAAAAATAGTCCCTCACTTTGCTTACAAACTTCTATCACTTTTATTAATAGGAAAAACGTAAAATACATTTTTCTTTATACGCAGAATTGAGTGTAGAATCAGAATCGACGATTAAAAAAAAACGATAATTTTGTTAATTTTTAAGGAAGTGCCCTACTTAATTCTTATTTTTTTTAAAAACTAGACTTATTTATGACCAAAATGATTCTATTCTTACATCTTATTCGCACTGTAAGGGGTAGAATCTTCCCCAAAGAGAGTTATGGCCGGGCGGAACTGCCGCGGCCCGCTTTCGATTTTCGGTCTCCTGAAAAGTACTTTCATTGATGTTCCTTTCTTTCTGGTCATATGAGTTATTTTTTCTTATTTTGTTCGTGGCGACCTTGGTGATAAGCGAGAATTTCAAATTATAACATAAATTATGTTTTGGTCTCACAAAGCACGTCCAGATAGGCTCGACTTTTCAAACTGCCATGAAATCAGTTAAAAAAAGTAATAATAATAATGAAATCATCACCTGTTCTTTATATTAGCTAGCTGAATAACCCTACAAAATTGCAAGTCAATCGGATGAACGGTTTCAGAGAAAAAGGAACATGAAAATGCATGATTATCAATGTAAAACTGCCACTGTAGTAACTTCGTTAACGCTTTACACAGATAGTAAAACAGCGTTAAATAATAATTTTATCTACGACCACTACTGTAAATGCCCATTATCGTACAATGCGCGTACTGCGTAAATACACCAAAACACCCACGTATGTTAGAGCCCGCTTGTAAATTAAAGGTACTAGTGAGTTTCGTTTACGAACTTTTGATTGGTTGAGAGTTGCGCGTTTGTTCGTTTTTATTAAATATAGTAGTCCGCGATTGTTAAACGTCACATCACGCACCCCGAAGCTGTCACTTCGCTATTCCGCACATTCTCTTATATAAATTAAGGTGAGAGTGGTCGTAGATAAAGTATACTACATAACGCGAGTTGTAAAGCAATTACGCGCTCGTGAAATTGCGTTACTCGCCGCTACGCGGCTCGTACGCAATTTTTTCACTTGCGCGTAATTTGCTATTTACAACTCTTGTTACGTAATATACTATTATGGTACCATAGGAAGTGCAATAAATTAATCTATCCAACGGTGGTACAAAATTACTTTTAGGTTAAATAGGGAACTTGCAATTAAAAAAAAAGTTTTTTCCCATGTTAATTCCCTATGTTGCGCGGTAAATCAATCACACGGTATATTAAAATATGAAATGTTACGACAAATGTCTATTACATTATTCTTAGGAAAAATGAGCAAATGTTGTTATTGTGATTTTTTTTCAATTCGACAGTTCATCGGAAATAACCATTTTAAAATCTCCGAGACGATTCCGACCATTTTTGAAAAATGTCTTTGTATCAGTGGGCGCGGGATTTCAAAAACTAATAGAGACTTTCTCATGTATCCTTAAAGTTAATCATAATTTGATAATTTGATGAACTGAATAGCTTTTATTAAAATATTGTAAACCGGAAGGAGTCTTACTTATTTGTGTTTTTTTCCGAAACAAATAAGATATGAAAATTATTACAAAAATCTTAGAAAAACATTGAAGATAACGAAGAACTGCAGATCTTGTTTTTCATAAACTCTTTGATTGCCGAGAACCGAGAAATAAATCAAAATCAAGAATTTTGACTTTCCTGGTTTATATTTATGAAATAATAACAATCACATCAATATAACCAACATATAAAGATTTTTTTCCGAAATTCCACTAGTTTAAAAAAAAAATTAAACATTGCCCAAAATATATTTTATACTATCAAATCGGAGAAAGCTTTATGATAGAAACATCAACATTTTCTTTATTAAAGATTTCTAATTACGATTGATAAAATAGAACTAATATACAGTATGTTTTTTTATCGTGGGCCATAGGATTTTACATGCTAAAAATTATGCCTTGTGTTAATGTATATGTTATCATATAATTTTGAAGTAAATGTTAGTAAGTCATATAAATTAATTATTTTTCTACGTGATGCGCTTAATTAGTAATTTAAACATGTTTTATTCCATTAAAAAGTGCTTTTGTTCAGAACCGGCTAATCGGGATACGCTGCAGTAAAGTTGTCAACCTAAAATAAAAATTCTCTGACTTCTTGCAGAAAAATACAACTATTTTCTTGCTGGACAAACCTCTTATAATTGCCATTACAAATTCCACACGTTCTTCAACAGTATAAACAGACATTTTCTAATATAAATTCGTTTGACTACTTGCCTCAAAAATTAATCTGACATTTCGGAAATTCAAGGTACTCTGATTATTTTTGCTCAGTTATTTATATTAAATAATTTCATTTTTTAATGGAATAAAACATGCAGCGCATCATGTAGAAAAATAATTTATTTATTACTAACTAAAATTTCCTTCAAAAGTTTATGATAAAATATACATTAACATAAGGTACAATTTTTAGCATGTAAAATCCTAGGTGGTGAAAAGGGTTCGAAAACCAATAATCGGCCCTAAAAAGAGAGTTTTTTTTTCCTGCTTCCTAAAGCCAGTGTAAAAGTGACATCACATTGAGGGCGCAACTTCGTGAAAATAACGGTGTTTTTAAAATTCCATGAAAATGTACTCATTTAACGTATTTCAATTATATAAAATGGTACGAACAATAAAAATATGTATTTTAAATATTATAATAATAATTTACTTTTTTCACAAACGGGAGAGAAAGTCGATTTCTCAGCCGTCGAAATCATGAGAGAAATACTATTTCTCTCCCTAGGGAGAGAAGTAATCATTTCCATTCCCCATTATTTCCATTATTTAGTTTTTTCTAGGTTGTGTTTTATGAAGGTGTGGTGTATTCTTAAAATATCCGTTTTGTGAAAAAAAAATTGTATATACAGGGTGTTTCAGAGCTCTGAGAACGGTCAACAACGTGCTTATTTTTCAAAATTTCGAAAAATGTTTTATTCAAATGTTGTGTATAAAAGTGAGCTGCACGCCCAAAAAATATTTAAATTTATACAGGATGTCTCATAACAAAGTTACAGACCAAACTTACATTTTTTTAAATGGAAAACCCTGTATTTTTGTCATTTTTTAATTATATGGCGGCAATTCCATAAATAAATGCACACTTTTTGGGGGTACATCAGGGATTTTAGCGAATTTCACATATATTATAAAGGCCATCAAGACATGGCTTTTGGTCTTTACTAGAGGTTCTGAAAATTATTGTGTCAGAAGTTATAACAATATAAAGTTTTACACTGCGCTCTTGGGCCATTATGCCAATGGAGCTCCTCACGGCAATGCAGCGCTCGGGTAAAAAAATCATATCCCAAAAAGTTTTAAAGTGCCCATACTTTTGAAAAAAGAAAAATTCTTAGGAAGGATCAGGGTATAACATATATTATTTTTAGGAAAATTAAAATATGAGTAATTGATTATTTTTTGAGATATATTTTATTTATCAAAAGAAAACTATCTAAATAAAGTTTTTTTGTTTTGGAAAAAATTTTATTGAAAACTTTAAATATTTAAGCATAAAAAAGTATAGAATAACTTTCTTCGTATCCGTAACGGTTTAGGATATTTTTGAGTTCAAAATAAAAGTGTACTAAAAGTTTATATTGTTATAACTTTTGACACAATCATTTTCAGAACCTCTAGTAAAGACCAAAAGCTAAATAAATAAATAAATAAAGTTTTTGAAAATAAATTTAAACAAAATTATGCGAGACTAACATTTAGAAAAACGTTCATGGGTTCTTCAGAGTGTTATATTATCGTTTGTACCTTTCTTTAATGGAAATAATAAAAATCAGTTGCCCGTTTTGGCCCTTTTTTGTCTTTTTAATTTGAATTTATTGGAGAACAAAAAATGCCTATTCATTGATGGGCTATGATCTGCCAAAAAATTAATTAGTAAGTTCTTTTTGAATATAATTACACAATGAAATATTCAATTTATATCGACAATAGTATACATTAGGCAGTGGCGTACTCGTGAAAGAGAGGGGGTAGTTTATACTGACCCCAGCTAAGCCGATTTTGTTAAAAATATTATTCCCAAATGTAAATTGTTTATATTTTTTTTAAAGAAATTATTTTTAAAATCGTCAGGGATTAGTAAAACAGATTAAAGGACGAGAAAATTAGAGCGATGTGATTATTAGGAATTCGTTATTATGTCGACCTAAATCGAAACTTGACAGGCGATAGACTCCGTGGAATATCAAGAATTTAATATTATTATAGATTTCGTGAAAATGTGATTTGATTTTCGAAATATTAGGTAGGTGCTTAATTATCGCGCGTTTTTTGTAGATAGGTTTTTTTTTAAATAACAATTGCTGCATTGTTTATTTTTTATATAAAAATACTACCTCTGTTCCATAATAAGTGAGCCATTTGAGTTTTCTTTCAAACTGATTGACACTAAGTTATTTTTTTAATTTCTATTTTGATATTCTTAATATACACCAAATTCTTAATGACATGTGCCATGGATGTCGAAATATTTGACAGTTTAATTTTTCAAAAGCAACAATTAACATTCGGTTTTTTAAGCGAAAGTGTTCTAACGCCGAAAGTTTCAAACGATGAGAACACCAAATTTAATCAACGAAAAACGAACAGCTATTATTCAGTTTTTACTGAAACATCAGAAAAATGGAGTGGTGATTTTCACAATTGAAAAATTCAGAACATCAAGATCCACTATAAAAAGAATATGAAAATAAGGTAATGATTCTGTTGTGGTTTGGATGAGAATACGCTTATGAATGTTGATTCTAAAAAGAGAGGAGTCGGGTCGGAAAAAATTGACAGAACAGAAAAAAATGCCAAAATTCGATTATTTGATCACAAAAGAAGAGGGACATTGCGGTCGTTATCAGTTGCAGTTGAAATTCCGCTGGTGCTACTTCCGGTGGAACAGGGGAGAACTGATTCAACAGTATGATGAGGATGTTTTTCAAATTTTTAATACAACAGCAACCCCGTAAACTTTTAACGAAGGGTTTAGCGTAGACACCCTGTATAGTACGTAGAAATGAAAACGGCTCACTTATTTTGTAAAAAATATACATCGGTAATGGCTCAATCACTATGGAAAAAATATAAAACGGTAATGGCTCACATATTATGGAACAGAGGTAGTATTATTTTATTTTAATGTAATAAAAATACGTGTCGATAGTCATAGCCATATTCGTAATATTATGCTTCATACCACTTCGAAAAAGGATGGAAAGCTGCGCAGTCATTTCGCGATCTCAACGAACTTTTTTGGCGAAGGAACAATAAGTGAAAGTCGATGCAGGGAATAGTTTGCCCGTTTCAAATCTGGCAACACCAGCTTGGAAGATAAGCCAGGAAGAATTGGATCATCAGATTTTGAGAACCAGGCACTTTTCGAAGCTGTGAAAGGGGACGAAAGTTTAACAACTCGAATGCTTCTGCCTTCAATGTTCACTATTCAACCATCGTTCGTCGTCTTGTAAAGCTCGGAGAGGTATGGAAAGTGGCTGGGTCCCTCACGAACTCTCCGAAAATAATAAAGCCAAACGTGTCTGAATTTTTACTGATTTGCTGCAAGGTAACGAACAAGCTCCGTTTCTGAAGAATCTTGTCACTGGGGATGAGTCTTGGCTTCTCTCCAAAAACTTTAAAACAAGGAAGGTGCGTTTCGCCAGGAGTTTTATCAAAAGGAATACCGAAAAACGTACAAAAAAGGCAATGTGGTGTGTTTGGTGGAGCAA
The DNA here is from genome assembly GCA_910593695.2 of Ocypus olens. NCBI lineage: Eukaryota > Metazoa > Arthropoda > Insecta > Coleoptera > Staphylinidae > Ocypus > Ocypus olens. The sequence continues at coordinate 27,954,922 of OU343048.1, read as the reverse complement.
AAACGGAATCATCTATTGGGAAATCATTTCAGATGGGATTTGTTGTTGGAGGAATGATGACGATAAGGGTCAACAGTGGCGGATTCCAATGGCAAGTGGCAATTCAATATCAACAGTGATGTCTATCTGGCGCAACTTAACCGCCTTCACGCAGCATTCAAGACGAGAAGACCGCGCAAAGAGAACCATATCGTCTTCCATCACAATAATGCGCGACCATACATCGAGGTCCGTGTTGTCGAAAGCATCGCCAATAAGGGTTGGGAACTGTTTCCACATCCGCCATATTCTCCCACAGAAGCGCCTACGGACTACCACGTCAATCGTTCGCTGAAGAATTGACTGGTGCATAAAGTGTTCGAAAATTTGGATAGATTGGTTGCCGATGTCAAGGCATGGTTTGCCTCCAAGAACCGTGACTTTTCTGCCCATTGCCGCCTTCCAAGCAAATGGGAATCAGTTATTGAAGTCGATGGTGTCTACGCTCCGGAATAGTCATTTAACAATATTAATGTAGAACTTTAATGTTTATTTTTCATATAACTATTGTGTTTCATAAAACGCCTGATAATTAAGCACCAACCCAATAGAAATGTAAATTTTTCAAGCATTATAATTATTTATATTTTTATCATTTTAGGACAAGTTATTGCTCATAGAAATGGTTTACCAAGAAATTATATTTTTCTTCTACGGAAGGGCAATGCGGCCCTAAAGATAACATGGAGAATGATTACATCATTGAATTGAAAATATTTCGGGAGGTAAAAAGCTATGAAATAAAAAATCTAGGTCCGTATTTATAAAAATAAAATTTGTGTGGATATCTAAATATCGAAATGCCGTATTTGAAAATTAGAATTATTTTCTAGAAGACCTTACAGAAGTATCTTAAGAAAGTGCTCTTGATTTTTCAAAATAACCAGTTGTAATCCGCAAAAAAATAAAAACCAAATTGTTTTTTCTTTTTTTTTCGAATATCTCCGGAATAAGTCGGAATATTTTAAATATCTTTTTAACAAAATATTCAACTTTATCTTTATTTAACCAACTCTGTACCTCTTATAGTTACCGAGATAGCAATACAAATGTATCGAATTTGTAACACTCTGCATAATAATAATTCATTATTTTTAATATTCTTGTCCGCCGTTTTTAATTTTGAAAATCTGATTAGTAATTTGTAATCAGCGTATTTCAAAACCCTCAGGTGCCAAGTTTCATATAAATTAAGAACGTTTTCACATTTTGGTCAGTTTTTTGAGACCAGGACCCACTTCGTGTTGGTATTTGCAATTTTGTATCGAATTTACATCTAAACTACAGACAATTAGTTTTGCCTAAATTTTAACAGATTTAAACGTATTGTGCCTCATTTTATAGATATTTTCAAGCTCTACTACTTTTTAATGGTGGCATTATGAGAAATGAGAAAATCGCAAAAAAAAACGGTGAACCTGATTTTTTTCCCTTTTTCCTTCGATAACTGAAAAAATCGATAGCAGGTAGAGGCATCGAAAAGAAGATTTCTAGGGCTTAAAAAGCGCTATCAAATAAATAACGGGTCGCTCGTTCATGTAGCATTAGCGGAGCTGAGTTATTGCAAAAAAACGATATTCTTCGTTTATCAGCATTAGCCCTTCTGGCCCCCTATGCGATACGTCACTGTAACGACGTACGTATGACTACTGTGTTGACACCGGTCCGCAGTTGCAGATGACTCGAAATCAATAATTAATATTTGCTATTACTATTGTTGTAATTACCGCTTATTGTCTGTTCCTTGTAATTGTCAACGGCTAATTCCACTCAGTTTCCGAAATTGGTGCAACGTTTTAGGTAATTAAGTTAGTTTTCAAGTAGTTTCTACCTTACACCGAGTTCGTTATTTTAGTTTTCTTTATTGGAATTGATTGTCCTTCAGGAATTAATTCCTAATTACGCTACAACATGCGGATATTGTCGGGTGTTGCGATCACTTCTTGTCGTAGCCTTTATCAGAAACACCTGTTCCAAACATAAGAAAAAATTTCGAAAAACGTTCCCGTTTCAAAAAATTCGATCAAAACACGCGGAAAATTAAAAAAAAAATGGTGATGTGGCCATCATGTTACTTTCTCCGACTTGATGGTATCATAGCCATTTACATTTATGTTTTCATGGTTTATTTTCAATTGAAATCATATTTTAAATGTACATCTAGCGTTGTGCAAACTCGGATGAAACTGACGTTTAGAACGTCAAAATTATGAAAGATGGAAAAATTATACTTCAAATTCAAAAACTCAGTTTACTCAAAAACTAAAGGGATTTCGAAAAAAACTTATTCTTTATACGTTGTTCATTTTAGCATTCTATACAATTATTATTCACATAAATTTGATGTAACTATTATCGTTTTATTTCGAATAAAAATGATTTTATGAAAAAATGCTTTCAAGCAAAAGATGTCAATTTCTTTGTTGTCTTCAATGTTTGTTTAAATGTTTTTGTGATATTTTTCATATTTAAGAAAATATTGGCAAAAAACAAAGAACAGTTAAGGTTAAACACCTACATCCGGTGTACGAAATTTTACCAAAAGCTTTTCACGGACACACACACAGACACACACACACCGAGCCACACACACCGAGCCACACACACACAGACACACACACACACACACACACCATCACACGCAGACACAATTTTTTTTCCAGAAATTGTTGAAATGGCATCTAGGGACCCCTAAACGGATATTTCCGTAAAAAAAAATTTGAAAAAAATCACGATCACAATACTTTCTCGTACTTCGTAACGGAGAAAGTAAAAATCATGTACTGATTACTTTTGGAGCTTTCGATTACGAGTTGTAGAATTCAAAATATTATTCAAATCTGCAAAAGCAAGATTTACATCAGAAAAGATTGATAATGTACCCAAGTTAGTGCCTTTTAGATGCTGGATAATTTCCTCTTTTGTTTTTAATTTTAATAGCATCATGACTCGAGACAGTCGAAAAGCATTGCAAAGTCAGTTGCGGGATTATAAGTTTTCCAAAACAAGTCTGAATATATACTTTGCAACGTGGCAGAATATAAGTCCAAATCCTTATTTAAAAGTAATTGTACTGCCATATTTCTGAAGGTTTAAAGAAGTGGAAAAATTAGAAAATATAAATCTTGTCGGCAAGAAAATCTCGAGCAAGTGTAATTATAGGGCAGTTGATATTGCCTATAAAAATAATTCTATTATAACTAAGATCTTGATCGTTATTAATTATTCTTTTATATATTTAATACATTCCACTGTTGATATTAAATTATTTTGTTCACGAAAATGTTATAATGTGCGCATTATTTAATTCTACGGGCAGCATTAATTAACATTTAACACTCAATTTCTTAAACACGCATTTGCGTGTTTAATATGCATATTAAATACGCACACGCATTTGCGTGTATAATATGGTTATTAAACACGCTACTTCGCGCTTTAATTCAACGAGATTTATGATAATATTTTGTTTACCCTGTTTAATACTGATTTTATTTATTTTTAAATTGTAATTGTAATTACTACTTTAATTTAGATTTCAATTTTGATTTTGTTTTTGTTTTTTTTTATTTTGATTTTGATTTTAATTTTGATTTTAATTTTCGTGAACAAAGTATAATGTACAACTCGCATATAATGGCTATTAATCACTCAAACAATTTGCTCCACTCGCCTACGGCTCGTTCCGCAAACATCGTTCTCGTGATTAATAGCCATCATTATATGTACAATAAACTATTTTAATTGAGATAACAGACTAAAAAAATAATTTAATATCGATAGTTTTCTACATAAATATATATTTAATAAATTCCACCAGACACGTCGACTATTATTATTAAATTATTTTTTAATCTGCTATCTCAATAAAAAAAATATAATGTCGACATTGGAATCTATTAATTATATACAAGGATAATTAATAACGACCAAGATTTTGCTTTCAATTTTCATTTTATTATGTCAATTATTAGCAATGAAGGCTGAATATTGTTGGCGATGACTCGTTGCTTATAAAGTTCTTTGATAATAATTGTCGATGATGGATACACAAAGCTTCTATGGCTGTAACCAGAGAAGTTAAACTTATATCCATATAGAGGCTGGAGTCACAAAAAAAAAGTTTCAATATTGGAAACGTGAGCCGTTGCGGGGTTTTAATGTACCTACGCCACTTTAACAAGCTGTTTGCGTCTCTTTCTACCGCTAAACTCGATCCAACATTTGCACTCGGCGAGCTTTTATTAATAATATAATGAATTCTCCCCACACCCCGCTTTATGCAAATAGGGGTGAAAATGAAATAGACGCCCGGATTTTTCCAATCGGGGCGAAATTGCAGAGCACCGGTTCCGGAAACGGGCTCCGAAAAACGGGACTGCCATTCCCGTGGCACACACATTCACATACAAATACACAAATATATTCACACACACACACACACACACACATACACACACGTAAATAGTCATATGAATAGGAGGGTGATTTTCCGCAATCCTAAAATATACAAAAAAGCTGCGAAAAAAGGGGATGGAACTTACCTTCAGGACGAATATTTCCCCTGTGGTCCTGTTAATATCGAATTTACTGTTGGCAGGATTGTCTGGATCGATGCCTTGGCCAGTTAAGAAGTAGACGATGTTTTGGGGCCTATCTTTATCACCATCCGTCGCCGTCACCTGCACGATAAAAAAATACAAATTAATAAATAATCTTAGTTACAAATAAGTATTAATTAAAGGCAAGCGGTAAATTGCAATAATAAAGGATATTAAAGTAATTACAAACCTGCTTCTGTTTTGTTAAGACAGTAAAAGCTAACTGTTCGCATTTCATAATACTGAGCGAAATGGAATTCGTAATTTCCGCGCGAATTTTTAGGTTAATGGGAAAAAGTTGTATGAATAGTATCAGAGGCGGTCGGAGAAAGTAAAAAAAAATGTAACAACCGTGGAAAGCGCAAAAGTATTAAGGGAGTCCTATTAATTTACTCCCGCTGAAAGATAAAACCTAACTCCGTGCAGAACCTGTCATCGTTATTTATATCCCGATCCCTGCAATTTGTACGTTTTTTCCTCTACAAACTAATAATCACCACGAGAAATCTTAATTAAAGCGAACATTCGAAATATATACTTTTTATAGACGCGTTTTTCGATATTGTGGTATTATCATTAGAAAACACAGCATTTATTAATTATTAAATAAGCCAAATACATTTCCTATACGTTTTATAAGTTTGCTAATCCCAGTATATATTGTGAGTTGCCAATATTTTAAAACAAAGAAATATTGTTGTTGCCAGCTTGTAAATCTCTTTCAATTCTAAGGTGATAAATTTATCGCCATATTTAAGTAAAAAAAAGTTAGACGTTTTATTTAAATATCGTTATTATCTTTTAAAGCGAAGCACCCACAGACGAGTATTTTTTTCCAAACATAGTATGATCGAATTTTTTAAAGAATTTTGATTCGATGCGAACTTGTATATGGCAACAAAGTATCAGTAGGCTAACTTTTGTATGGAAATACGTGAAATGTGTGAATAAAATACATTTTTGGTGGAATTTATTCACGCGTTGCATACATTTTTCCTTCGCTAAAATACTTGAAAACAAATATTTTCAATATTTTCAACTAAATGAATTGTTTATTGAATTTGATCCCCGCGCTTTAAATTTTTTGTTTTGTCGAAAACAAACAAAAAATATATAATGTATGGAACTTTTGAAAATGAGCATATTTTCAAGAAGCAGATTAATTTCTTTATGAAGTGGACAGCAGAATTGTGAAATTTGATCTCTGCCCTTCATATGTTCTTATTTGCTTTGTTTGCTCATGTTCTAAGTATTGAATATAAAGATTTAAAAAAATATCCAGCCGTCTCAAAAATAGAAATATTTTCAAAAACTAGAGTGTATAAAGTTTTTGTTTCCAATCGAAAACAAAGAAAAAATTCAAATAATTACAGGCATTCTCATCCAAAAGTCAAGAATATTAAATTATATATCAAGGGAGAGAAATGCGTGATTTTTTCCGAGGTGCAAATTTGTCCATGCTTGTTCATAATGACTTTTGCCGCTGTTCTCGGCCAATTATCTCAAAAACCAGTGATGTGGTGTTTTGAGTTTATTATAGTATTATCAAGAATAATGTGTTTTGAGTAAATTTGAAAAGTTTCAAATGCGTGGCTTTTGTTTTTCAATTTTTTTTTTCACTTGAAGTCGATGCTTGATCGTAATGACTTTTAACGCTGTTCTCAGGTGATTATCTCAAAAACCAGTGATGGGGTGATTTGAGTTTATTGTAGTATTATCAAGAATAATGTGTTTTTAGTAGATTTGGAAACTTTCAAGTGCGAAGCTATTGTTTTTCAATTTTTTTTCAATTTCGTTCTAAATCGATGCTTTTTCATAATAACTTTTAATGCTGTTTGCTGTTTTCGGGTGATTATCACGAAAACCAGTGATGGGGTGTTTTGAGTTTATTGCAGAATTATCAAGAATAATGTGTTTTGAGTAAATTTTAAAAGTTTCAAGTACGTGGCTGTTGTTTTTCAATCTTTACTTTCACTCGAAGTCGATGCTTGTTCATAACGAGTTTTAACGATGGTTTCGGGTGATTATCTCGAAAACCAGTGATGGCGTGTTTTGAGTTTATTGTAGAATTATCAAGAATAACGTATTTTGAGTAAATATGAAAAGTTTTAAGTGCGTGGTTATTGTTTTTTAATTTTTTTTTCACTCGAATTCGATGCTTCTTCATAATGACATTTAACGCTGTTCTCGGGCGATTTTCGCGAAAAACAGTGATGGGGTGTTTTGAGTTTATTGCAGAATTATCAAGAATAATGTGTTTTTAGTCGATTTAGAAAGTTTTAAGTGCATGGCTGCTGTTTTTCAATTTATTTTTCATTCGAAATCGATGCTATTTCGTAATTATTTCTAACGGTCATTCTCGGTCGATTATCTCGACAATTGCCCTCATTTACTTACTAACCAATGAAATCGAATAAAGTTGATGACATGATCCAATAAAATCTTAATTACGATGCGTAACGGACCACGCTGCATATTATGCATGGCAATTAACCCTGGGTGGTATCTAATCAGATAATCTCTCATGTTGGTATTGCCTAGCAACGCGTTAGTATATGTTCTATAACATATAAAACGTCAGTTATTGCCGGACTTTTAAGCAGTTTGCTCCTGAATTCGATCTGTTTGTATTTTCGGGTGAAGTGTTAGTGCTTTCATCAGTGATGGTATTCATAGGCATTTCTCAAAATCTTGGTAAGCTCATTTTTACTACAATTATTGTGGCGCAGATTAATACACGTCTGACACTTGGTGTCACTAAATTTAACTTTTCAAATTATGAAATGTGATCTTTCTGTTCGGCCAATTGTCTTCTCGAATCTAACTCGTGACTGATTTTTCCTGGACAATTATTAGCGTCTGGATCACTCTTGCTTGTTGCTTCTAGAAAATCGTGATCCAGACGCTAATAATTGCCGGCAAAATCATAGGCACTCGTTATATTACTGTTGAAAACCAGCGATGAGGTGTTTTGAGTTTATTGCAGAACCATCAAGAATAATATATTTAGAGTAGATTTGGAAAGTTTCAAGTGCGTCGATGTTGTTTTTAATATTTTTTTTTCGCTCGAAATCGATGCTATTTCGTAAAGATTTTTAACGGCCATTCTCGGGTGATTATCTCGAAAAAAAGTTTTTTTGTTTTTTTTTGTTTTTTTGGCATAGGTTTGACCATTCAGCCACTAACGATGACCGAAAAAAAGTTATAGGATGTTTTGAGTTTATTGCAGAATTATTAAGAATAATGTGTTTTGATGCTTTTTCATAATAACTTTTAATGCTGTTTGCTGTTTTCGGGTGATTATCACGAAAACCAGTGATGGGGTGTTTTGAGTTTATTGCAGAATTATCAAGAATAATGTGTTTTGAGTAAATTTAAAAAGTTTCAAGTACGCGGCTATTGTTTTACAATTATTTTTTTTCACTTGAAGTCCATGCTTGTTCATAATGACTTTTAACGCTGTTCTCGGGCGATTTTCGCGAAAAACAGTGATGGAGTGTTTTGAGTTTATTACAAAATTATCAAGAACAATATGTTTTCCGTAGATTTGGAAAGTTTCAAGTGCATGGCGATTGTTTTTCATTTTTTTTTTACTCGATTTTGATCATTGTTCATAATGACGTTTAACGCTGTTCTCGGGTGATTATCTCGAAAACCAGTGTGGGGTATTTTGAGTGTATTACAGAACTGTGAAGACTAATGTGTTTTGAGAAAATTTGGAAAGTTGTAGGTGTGTGCCAGCTGTTTTTCTATTTAAAACGAATCAAAACATGAACCATCGGCAATAAATGACAAAATCACGTTTGCTTTCAAAATGTATCAATTTTCAATGTCAATTACTTTTTAAATAGTACACATGTTACAATATTAAAAAAAAAATCAACTCACAAGTTCTGCTATTATTTACAAGACCTAGGATCATTTGCACAAGCGTACAAATATAAACACAGTATAATAAAAAATATATACCAAAATCTTTTAAATATACCTTGTATATGTCCATTAAAAAAATCTATCCAAACACAATTTAATTCCATAAACTGTACTTTTTAAGCCACAATAAGCAATTTTTTTTTATAATTGGAACTGTCTTAATTGTTGTTTTTGTAAAATCGGCTTTGACATTTCAGCCAGGATACTTGACATCTACCCATTTGCTTTTATTGTTTTTGTTTTTTTGCTTGATATATGGTTATAATTTTCATTGATTTGATTGAGCGTGCTTTTTCGTCGATTTGTGAATTTTTGAAAAGTTTAATTGATAGAAATCAATAAAAAAGTTAAACATTGGAATTCTAAAAGATCACGTTACAACATTGCAAATTACAAAACATTATTGTATAATATTTCGCATATCGTTGTCTCTCTGCAATAACGACAAAACTCAAAATCTCACAGTTTTCAGTAGAACGATTCAATGATGAATCTTTTATGTTCTAAAGTAAAAACCATTTTGCGTTAAAATTTAATTGACAGTGATAATTGTTTGATGTTTATTAGCTAAAGTTATCAGACCCCGATACATGCATAGCCGCCCATTATCTAAGTAATTGTTGATCGCACAGTATAAAGCTTGAAGTCGGCTCGATATATTTTACAAAGATTGATCTTAGCGAGTAATATATGAAACTGCAATAAAATGGTCATTCTTGATCGCCATTTCTAGTGCTGTCATGTATAATATCAAATCCTGAGCCTGGCACTTATTCGGTCGAATTGGGTCCTGCACTGGTCAACCCGGAAGATCCGGCCTGAAGTCCCAGCGTGCGGCCTTTTATTATTTCTTCGGGCCGGGTTTAAAATGTAAACTGCTGGGCCAGACCGGGCTTTTGAAAACCGGCCCTTACAGTGCCATTCTCATGGCAATAATTTCCACTTTTATTCTTAAGCACAAAAATGCCTCTGATGCTCAATTACATTCAGTTTTGATAAATTTAGAAGAAAATTGTTTAGAAATCAAATTTATTCATTGTAAATAAATACAACGATTCGGCTTAGAAAAGTGGTAGGGGAAGTACCACAAATAATTTGTAACCGTAATTTTGTCTGTATTAATTAAGGGGTAACACCTTTCTAGGATATTGGAAATCAATATTTTAGGGTCTTATAAAGAATATCCAGTTCGTTCTATAGTGAGAAAATTCTCTAGGGTTTCTCAGGAGTCCACCAAAGTGCGCAAATGCCGTAAGGATTTATGTGCCCATGAAACTTTAAACGCGTTTTTCTCGAAACCACTTTTTTCAAACTGGGAGTCGTGACAGATTACTTGAACACCGTTGTATAGATTTCAAATTTTGACAGTAGCTTCACAATAACATTTTCTATAGAAGTACGTAATCGTTTTCGTGTTCGATTGTACGTAAATAGTAACTTTGGCGGTTTGTTTTTAGGCCGACATGTACACCATTTCGTACTAGTCCCATAAAGTAAATTGGACTCTTATGTCAGTGTTAGAAATGACAGATTTTAATTTTGGTTAGAACACCCAATAAATGCAATACAAATTACTAATGAAAAAGAGAGATCAACTATGATAGTGTTTTATAGCGATAGTACTTACTATTATTCATTACACTTACTCCTTAAGAAGTTTGTAAGGTTTGGACGTTTATTGTGCAAGTTAGATTGTTTAACCTAATCATCCATTCTCTATGAAATTTACAATGACTGACATTAGTGTGGCAGCAAATGCACACTATGATTAAAAAATATATAAATAAATTGCTTCAGCTTGTATTTTAAAAGTATTCCAAAAATGCTAAAAGCAGTCGAACATAAATTCACACAGCCTTGCCACATTTCAGTTCTGTGCCTGAAATATAAATCTTTCTACAAACCCACAAATATCAACTAGGTATTTACCACTTCCTAATTAATTGTAATTAAAAAAGGCTGATTTAAGGATAGAACGTAATCACTACATTTAAATAAGACAGAAAAACGAAAACACATGACATACAACGGGCCTGATTAAACATTTCGGCTGCGTGACACACGCTTCACATGCGTTAACGCTGACCAGCGAAAATCACACAAACCCATGATATCACCGATTCGGTGCGCCGAGTATAGAAATCATCATTACCACACAGAAGTCAGTCATTTTCCTCAGCAATGAGGAAAAACCTGTAATATCATTTATGGAAGTTGTCATGAGGATTCTGTTATTGCCGTTTTCGTAATTTTGTTACCTCCAATGAGATGCTGCACTTTCATTTAAAAAATATGTATGTGTGCCGAAAAGAAGATGAAAATATTGAGGATGAAGAAGAATAATAAATTTTAATAAATGTTATAATTATATTGCTTTAATTTTGTATATTTTCCACTGTATTTACGTTTTATTTTCAAAATGTATTATTTTGGAGAGGGCGTAATTTTGGGGGAGTTTTATTAAATATTTGGGAAATTAAGAATTGCTACTGGCAACACTCGTTGCCCGTAAATAAATTATTATTATTATATTAAATATTCAATCTTTTTGTTTGCATTTTTTATCGTTAGGCCTGTATTTTGATTTTTGACCTGCAGTTTCTGTATAACTGAATAATTTTTCTTCATTTTGGTTTAAATTTTCGATTTGTTTGATAAATTTTCGATTTGTTTGTTAAAATTTTCGATTTTTTGGTCGGCATTTGTTTCTTTTTAGGCCCGAATTTTTGATTTTCTGCCCTATATTTCAACCCGAAATATTCACTTTTATGCCTGATTTTTTTGCCGGTATTTTCAAGTTTTCGATTTTTTGTCCGTTATCTTTTTTTTTTTACATTTTCGCGTTTCTGGTTGGCAATTTATTTTGAGCCAGAGTTATTTTTGGGACTGAAAATGGCAAATTATTTTTCTTTTGCTTGATTTTTATTTTTTTAGACCAGAAATTTTATTTTTATTTTTGCTTATAGTTTAGATGTTTGGTCTGCACTTTTGATTTCTTTATTTGTTCCAATTTTTAGAGTTTTTGATTTTGGTCAAAATTTTTTAATAGTTGTATCTCAAAAACTAATAGAGCAATTGGTATGAAACTTAGAACATCCGTCTTATTTGATAATCTGAAGAACTGAAAAGCTTTTGGTAAAATTTTGTACACCGGAAGTAGGCGTTTACCTTAACTGTTTTTGGTGTTTTGCCAATATTTGTATGAAAAATATGACAAAAATATTTAAGCAAATATTGAAGACAACAAAGAAATGAAGAGTTTTGGTTTGATTTGAGAAAAAAAAAAAATTATTATTTTTTTAATTTTTGGTATATAATTATGAAAAACTAATGGTTACATCAAATTATGTTAATAATAATTGTAGAGAATGCCAAAATAAACAATTTATGAAGAATAAGTTTTTTCCAAATCTCTTTAGTTTTTGAGTATACTGATTTTTGAATTTGAAGTATAATTTTTCCGTCTCTCATAATTTTGACGTTTTAAACGTCAGTTTCATCCAAGTCTACAAAACGCTCGACGTACATTTAAAATATGGTTTATATTGAAAATAAACATGAAAGCGTAAATATAAATTATACCATGAAGTCGGGGAAAGTAACATGATGGCCACATCACCATTTTTTATCTTCAATATTCATTTTAATGAGCAAATTTTTAATTGGTCTACACTCTTCTTAATTTTTATGTCCGATTTTTTTTTTGTTTGAGGGTATTTTCGAGTTATTGTACTAAGTTTTTGATTGTTTGTTCTTCATTTTAGATTTTTTTAACCTAAGCTATTGTTTTTATGGGCGAATTTTTTTAATTACTTTCGAGTTTTGAGTTTCGGCAATTTATTTTGGGATAAAATTTGAATTTTTTAGCGTTTTTATTTTTTATTTTTTACATCAGGATATTTGATTGTTTGTTTATATGTCAGATGTTTGGTCTGTGTTTTTCATTTCTTTGTTCCAAATTTTAGAGTTTTTGACCTATAAACCAATATTAAAATATTTTCGAATATTTAGTTAAATTTTTTTTTCTGGTCTACATTTTTTATTTTTGCTGAGAGTTTACGATGTTTGATCTAAATTTTTTGCCAAAATACTTTTTTTTTTACCTTGATTATAAATTTTAACGAGCGAATTTTTGATTGGTCAATACTGTTGATTTTTGTGTGCAAACTTTTGGTCCGTATTTTCCAGTTTTTTTTAACCAAATTTCAGATGTTAACCTGAATTATTGTTTTTATCGGCGAATTTTTAAAATTATTATTGAGTTTAGAGTTTCGGCAAATTACTTTGAGGTAAAGAGTTTTGGGGCTGAAAATGGCAAATTATTTTGCTTTTGCTTTAGTTTTCAATTTTTAGCCTGCATTTTTATTGTTTTGACCAGAGTTTTTGTTTTTTGGCCTATAATTTAGATGTTTTTAGCACCTAAATCAAACTTTTCGATTTAGTTGAAATTTTCTGTTTTTTTGACTGCATTTTTATTTTTCCCAAGAGTTTTAAATTTTTTACCAATGTTTTTAGTTCCGTTACCCTAATTATTAATTTTAATGTTCAAATTTTTTACCAGTGTTTTTAGTTCCGTTACCCTAATTATTAATTTTAATGTTGTTTGATTGTAGATTTCAATGTGCGAAATTTTGGTCAATATTTTCGAGTTTTTTGGTCCAAGTTTTTGATTTTTTTGCCCTATAATTTAGATTTTGCAGGCTGGATTTTTGATATTTTTGGCCTGTACTTGATTTTTGTATTTATTTTAGGTTATTTATTTCATTTGACATTTTTTGTTTTAGTGGTTGTTTTAAGAGAAAACTAATGTACTTTGATATTTAGATAAAAAAATAGAGACTGCGCGATTTGTGTTTAAGGAATTACTTAATTTTCAAATATTTGGATTCGAATTTTGATGTTTTTTTCGAAAATTTTTAGATCAAAAAAATAATTTTTGCAGTCAATTTAGTTTTTTTAGTAATTGTTCAATATAATACTTTGGCCCGGAATGAAATTGATCACCCGGTATAACTGGAACTGTTTGGAAATTATGAAAAAAAAATGTAAACCATTTTAAGTAGTTAATTAGCGATGATTTCCGAAAAATTAAAGAATTATTTTAATTATTTGGAGGATACCATAGCACGATTAAATATTTTTCTAATTTTTTAAATAGCCTTTTTGTACTACCTACATATTTTCGGAAAAACGGAGTTATAAAACTTTTCTTTGTGCAAATTCCGAAATCTTATCAGCGCGCCTTCTCCAATCCCAGTGTTGTCAGATTGGGGGGTTTTGTCCAAAATGGGGGTAAATTAAGGTTTTGGTGTGTATTTTGGAGAACTTCAATCGATAGGGTATTTTTTGGGGTGGGTATTTTATGCGAGGGGTATTCTGGGTTTTTTTTATGAAATATTTGGGGAAAAGTAAAAATTACTCCTGGCAACACTGGCAATAGCTACAGCAATACAGATGCAAATGTATAATAAAATGTTCACTTTCATAATTTCTTTGTTGGTCCTTTTAAATCTGATACGAGTGTATAACATACTGCTACGTGTACGGAATAAGTATCTCGAACTGAAGTAAAAATGTAAATTCAGCAATTATACATGCGTGCGATGCATCAACCGTGCAAACCGCGGCGTTTATATATAGTGCGGAAAATCGTTCCCAGCATGAAAATAACCCACACGACTCACGTTTTTATTACCCCCCGACTTTTCGTTTTATTTATGTGTCAGCTCGGGGGTATTTTATGTTAATTGTAAATATTAAATGGCCACCACCCCGCCGATGCATACCTAGGTATAAACGAGCTTAACTGGATCTCGGTTACGCTTTCAAGGGGGTGGATATTATAGCGGAATTACTCTGCCCTAACGCGGATATTCTTGTTGGGGCCCCTAAAGCGAAATTCTGTTGTATCACGGCGTTAAACAATAACACTTTTTCATTTTTCATATTACTCGAGAGGAAACACCGTGCTTCCGCATTAAATAGGATGTACGATTGCTTCGCAACTCAGGCAAGTTTCCTGGGATGTTTCTTTTCTCGATTATTAAGGTTAAAATTTTATATTTAAACCACCCTAAGCAGAGATAATGGTATTCACGTCGTTTTTCAAATAGGCACTATTAATTATCTCTACGTGCTATATACTAAGTGCTAAGAAAATTCTTCACTCGTATGCAAGATCGCATTTACGTGCTTCTGTAGCTACTAGTGACGGCTGGTTTAACATTTTGATGGTAGAGCCACTTAGCCTACAATATAATGCCTTCTTTTTAAGGAAAAAAAAAACTAACGATAATTGAAATTTAATACAGAAGCAATAAATAAATCAAATAAAAACGAAAAGCTCTAGGCAACAACTTCAGAATTTCAACAATTTGTTTTCTCGTGCAATTATTTTCAAATTCAGCACAGGAAAGTTTTCAGATTTTTAAGGAATCTTGTAGTAAAATTATTTTTGAGTAAATCTAGAAATTTTCACGCTTGCGGCAATTGTTTTTATTTTTTTCTGGGCTCTAGGCAATTCAACAACTGCAGAATTTCAACAATTTGTGTTCTCGCGCAAATATTTCGAAATCTCGCAAACGACAGTCTTTTGATTTTTATTTAATCTTGAAGTAGAATTGATTTTAAGCAAATTCAGAAAATTTCAAGTTTGTTGCAATTTTTTTTATATATTTTAAGCTCTGATAAAATGCTAAACTTTCGAATGTCAGCCAGTTGTGTTCTCGCGGAAACAAATCGAAATATCGTGGAGGAAAGTCTTTGGATTTTTATGGAATTTTGAAGCAGAACTGATCTTAAGCAAATCTGAAAAGTTTCTCGTTTGTGGCAATTGTTTTTATATTTTTTTAGCTCTACGCAAATGAACAACTTCAGAATTTCAACAGTTTATGTACTAGTGCAATTATTTTGAAATTCAGCTAAGGAAAGTGTTTGCATTTTAAGGGATATTGTAGTAGAATAAATTTTGAGTAAATCTGGCAATGTTTACGTTTGTGACAATTGCGTTTATATTTTTTGAGCTCTAGACAAATTAACAACTTCAAAATTTCAAGAATTTGTGTTCTCGCGCAAATATTTCGAAATCTCGCAAACGACAGTCTTTTGATTTTTATGGAATCTTAAAGTGTATTGATCTTAAACAAATCCAGAAAACTTCAAGTTTGTTGCAATTTTGTAAATTTTTTTTTAACTTTGGTAAAACGCACAAATTCCGAATATTAGCGCGGAAATAAATCGAAATCTCGTGAAGGAAGGTCTTTTGGATCTTTACGGAATTTTGACGTAAAATTGATCTTAAGCAAATCTGAAAAGTTTCACGTTTGTGGCAATTGTTTTTATATATATTTTTTTGAGGTTTAGGCAATTGAACAACTTTAGAATTTCAATAATTTGTGTTATCGTGCAATCCGGTGAAGGCAAATCTTCGGATTTTTTAGGAATCTTGTAGAAGAATGGATTTTCAGTAAATCTGGAAATTTTCACGTTTGTAGCAAATGTTTTTATATTTTTTTAAGCTCTTGGCTATTGAATAACTTCAGAATTATAACAATTTGTGTTCTAGTGCAATTATTCTGAATTTGATTAATTAAAACACTTGGTTTTGTTTCACTGATTTTATTTTTCTCTCCAACTAATTTCGACCTTAGGTCATTCTCAAGGAGATATATCAACTAGGTCGAAACTAGTTGAGAGAAAAATAAAATCAGTGAAACAAAACCAAGTGTTTTAATTAATCAAATTATATAATTATGTTTCACCACGGGTTAAGTGAGATATTAATTAATCATATAATTATTCTGAAATCCAGTGCAGGAAAGTTTCCGGATTTTTAAGGATTGATTGATTTTGAGTAAATTTGGAAATTTCAACATTTGTGGCAATCATTCTTATATATTTTTTTAGCACTAGTCGAACAAATTTCAGAATTTCGACAATTTGTGTCCTGGTGCAATTATTTTCAAATCCTATGAAACACAGTAATCGGATTTTTGAGGATTATAGTAGAATTGTTTTCGAGTAAATCTGGAAAACTTCACGTTTGTGGCAATTGTTTTTATACTTTTTTTATGCAATTAAACAACGTCAAAATTTCAAGAATTTATGTTCTCGTGCAAATATTTTAAAATCTCGTGAAGAATAGTCTTTTTATTTTTATGGAATTTTAAAGAAGAATTGATCTTAAGCAAATCCAGAAATTTTTTTAAATATTTTTTGAGCCCTGATAAAACGCACAACTTCAGAATTTCAGCCGCTTGTGTTCTTACGGAAATAAATCGAAAGCTCGTGAAAGAAAGTTTATGGGTTCTTAAGCAAATCTGGAAAGTTTCACGTTTGTGGCAATTGCTTTTGTATTTTTTTGAGCTCTAGACAATTAAACATTTTCAAAATTTTTGAATATTTTAAAATCTCACGATGGACAGTCCTTTGATTTTCATAGAATCTTGAAGTAGAATTGATCTTAAGAAAATCTAGACAATTTCAAGTTTGTTGCCATTTTTTTAATACATTTTTGAGTTCTGATAAAACGCACAACTTCAGAATTTCAGCCAGTTGTGTTCTCGCGAAAATAAATCGAAATCTCGTGAAGGAAAGTCTTTGGATTTTTTATGGAATCTTGAAGCATAATTGATCTTAGCCAAATCTGGAAAGTTTCACGTTTGTGGCAATTGTTTTTTTTAATTTTTTGATCTCTAGATAACTGAACAACTTGAGAATGTTAACAATTTGTGTTCTACTGCAATTATTTTAAAATCTCGTGAAGAATAGTCTTTTTATTTTTATGGAATTTTAAAGAAGAATTGATCTTAAGCAAATCCAGAAATTTTTTTAAATATTTTTTGAGCCCTGATAAAACGCACAACTTCAGAATTTCAGCCGCTTGTGTTCTTACGGAAATAAATCGAAAGCTCGTGAAGGAAAGTGTTTGGATTTTTATGGGATCTTGAAGCAGAATCTTAGCCAAATCTGTAAAGTTTCATGTTTGTGGCAATTGTTTTTATATTTTTTTGAGCTCTAGACAATTTAACCATTTCAAAATTTAAACAATTTGTGTTCTACTGCAAATATTTTTAAATTCGCCGAAAGAATTTTGAGGAATATTGTAGTAGAATTAATTTTGAGTAAATTTGGAAATTTTCACGTTTGTAGTAATTGTTTTTATATTTTTTGTTTAAATTTAAATTTCAACAATTTGTTTTCTCATGCAATTATTTGGACAATCAGTGAAGTCTAGTCTTCGGATTTTTCAAATCCTGTGAAAGACAGTATTCAGATTTCTGAGGATTATAGTAGAATTGTTTTCGAGTAAATCTGGAAAACTTTACGTTTGTGGCAATTGTTTTTATACTTTTTTATGCGCTAGACAATTAAACAACTTCAAAATTTCAAGAATTTGTGTTCTCGTGCAAATATTTTAAAATCTAGTGAAGGATAGTCTTATTTTCATGGAATTTTAAAGTAGAATTGATCTTAAGCAAATCCAGATTTTTTTTTTATATTTTTTGAGCGCTGATAAAACGCACAATTTCAGAATTTCAGCCGCTTGTGTTCTTACGGAAATAAATCGAAAGCTCGTGAAAGAAAGTTTATGGATTCTTAAAGCAGGATTGATCTTAAGCAAATCTGGAAAGTTTCACGTTTGTGGCAATAGTTTTTATATTTTTTGAGCTCTAGACAATTGAACATTTTCAAAATTTTTGAATATTTTAAAATCTCACGATGGACAGTCTTTTGATTTTCATAGAATCTAGAAGTGGAATTGATCTTAAGAAAATCTAGACAATTTCAAGTTTGTTGCAATTTTTTAAATATATTTTGAGTAAATTTGGAAATTTCAACGTTTGTGGCAATCGTTCTTATATATTTTTTTAGCACTAGTCGAACAAATTTCAGAATTTCGACAATTTGTGCTCTGGTGCAATTATTTTCAAATCCTATGAAAGAGTATTCCGATTTTTGAGGATTATAGTAGAATTAAAAAATCACTGAATAAAACACTTACTATGTTTTTTACCACAATTTATTTGCTGTATGTACAAATATTTCATATACATACATATCACGACTTAAGTTTCGACGTTTTACTGTCATTATCAAGTACTTGATAATGACAGTAAAACGTCGAAACTTAAGTCGTGATATGTATGTATATGAAATATTTGTACATACAGCAAATAAATTGTGGTAAAAAACATAGTAAGTTTTTTATTCAGTGATTAGATAATGAATTACCACGTAGTAACGGTCGCAACCATCACCATGATTATAGTAGAATTGTTTTCGAGTAAATCTGGAAAACTTTACGTTTGTGGCAATTGTTTTTATACTTTTTTTATGCTCTAGACAATTAAACAACTTCAAAATTTCAAGAATTTGTGTTCTCGTGCAAATATTTTAAAATCTCGTGAAGGATAGTCTTTTTATTTTTATGGAATTTTAAAGTAGAATTGATCTTAAGCAAATCCAGAATTTTTTTTTATATTTTTTGAGTGCTGATAAAACGCACAACTTCAGAATTTCAGCCGCTTGTGCTCTTACGGAAATAAATCGAAAACTCGTGAAAGAAAGTTTATGGATTCTTAAAGCAGGATTGATCTTAAGCAAATCTGGAAAGTTTCACGTTTGTGGCAATTGTTTTTATATTTTTTGAGCTCTAGACAATTGAACATTTTCAAAATTTTTGAATATTTTAAAATCTCACGATGGACAGTCTTTTGATTTTCATAGAATCTTGAAGTAGAATTGATCTTAAGAAAATCTAGACAATTTCAAGTTTGTTGCAATTTTTTAAATATATTTTTGAGTTCTGATAAAACGCACAACTTCAGAATTTCAGCCAGTTGTGTTCTCGCAAAAATAAATCCAAATCTCGTGAAGGAAAGTCTTTGGATTTTTTATGGAATCTTGAAGCATAATTGATCTTAGCCAAATCTGGAAAGTTTCACGTTTGTGGCAATTGTTTTTTTTTATTTTTTGATCTCTAGATAACTGAACAACTTGAGAATGTTAACAATTTGTGTTCTAGTGCAATTATTTTAAAATCCAGTGAATGAAAGTCTTCTTTTTGAGGAATGTTGTAGTAGAATTTATCTTAATGAAATATGGAAAATTTCAACTTTGTTGCAATTTTTTTCAATATTGTTTTGAGCTTTGATAAAACGCATAACTTCAAAATTTCAGAGAGTTGTGTTCTCGCGAAAATAAATTGAAATCTCGTGAAGGAAAGTCTTTGAATTTTTATGGAATCTTGAAGCATAATTGATCTTAGCCAAATATGGAAAGTTTCACGTTTGTGGCAATTGTTTTTATATTTTTTGAGCTCTAGATAACTGAACAACTCGAGAAGGTCAACAATTTGTGTTCTAGTGCAATTATTTTAAAATCCAGTGAATGAAAGTATTCCTTTTGTGGAATGTTGTAGTAGAATTTATCTTAAGGAAATACAGAAAATTTCAACTTTGTTGCAATTTTTTAAATATTGTTTTGAGCTTTGATAAAACGCATCACTTCAAAATTTCAGAGAGTTGTGTTCTCGCGAAAATAAATCGAAATCTCGTGAAGGAAAGTCTTTGGATTTTTTATGGAATCTTGAAGCATAATTGATCCTAGCCAAATCTGAAAAGTTTCACGTTTGTGGCAATTGTTTTTATATTTTTTAAGCTCTAGATAACTGAACAACTTGAGAATGTCAACAATTTGTGTTCTAGTGCAATTATTTTAAAATCCAGTGAATGAAAGTATTCTTTTTGAGGAATGTTGTAGTAGAATTTATCTTAAGGAAATACAGAAAATTTCAACTTTGTTGCAATTTTTTAAATATTGTTTTGAGCTTTGATAAAACGCATCACTTCAACATTTCAGAGAGTTGTGTTCTCGCGAAAATAAATCGAAATCTCGTGAAGGAAAGTGTTTGGATTTTTATGGGGTCTTGAAGCAGAATTGATCTTAGCCAAATCTGTAAAGTTTCATGTTTGTGGCAATTGGTTTTATATTTTTTTGAGCTCTAGACAATTTAACTATTTCAAAATTTAAACAATTTGTGTTCTAGTGCAAATATTTTCAAATTCACCGAAAGAATTTTGAGTAAATTTGGAAATTTTGACGTTTGTAGTAATTGTTTTTATATTTTTTTGTTTAAATTTAAATTTCAACAATTTGTTTTCTCATGCAATTATTTTGAAGTCTAGTCTTCGGATTTTTGAGGAATCTTACAGTAAAATTAAATTTGAGTGAATCTTAAATGTTATAATTCTTTAAGCTCTAGGCAATTGAACAACTTCATAATGCGAACTATTTGTGTTCCCGTACAATTATTTTGAAATTCAGAGAAGGAAAGTCTTCGGATTTAGAATAATTTGAAAATCCTTGCTGAGCTTGAAATTAGTGGTGGTGCCATGGCTCCTCGGCTCTACATAACGAGCCGCCGCTGGTAGCTACGAGTGTTTTTTGCAATTATTTGAGGAGATAGTAAAGTAGGATGATTTCATTATCGGTTAATACTGGTTGTACTTCCAGATTGCGCTTTATTGGAGCCAACTGCGGCGTACTAATGGCATACAATTATCTTTCCAATAAAGTCAATACCAAATTTCTTTTATTTTAAATTTCAATACCTCTAAAACAACAATAAATTAGATAAAGACGAAAGTAGCTTGAATATATGAATATTCAACCTGTTCGTAACTCTGCAAAATTAAGTCTTATTAGGACTACTAACAAATAACTTATTGAAACAACTACTTCCTGGCTAATTCCACGCCGGATATGATACAAAAGAAATTTGCATGTTATTACTAGTACTACTAATACTACTATTTATACTCTAAAACAACATACAATATAACGCGGCGCTATGAAAGAAATACTAAAAAATATTCTCAAATGTGGATACAAGAATCCAACAAACAGATTTTAAACTCTGCATAGATTGTCAATGCAGTTTCGCACAAATCCAAATAGATATTTAGATGTATCCGATATCAGAGTACACACTATTCTCGGTAGCCACTTTCGTGAGATGGTGGGTGCTTCTACACAACGTTAACATTTAAATTTAAACAAATCGAATCGGTTTCGTGTCGTTGCGACTGAAAGGGAGAAAGGGTCTCCTTTCGACGGGGTGGAATGATTTTCAAGGTCCGATTTGTATATAAATTGGATTCAAGCAATAGCAGGTGCGCGCACCCGCACACGCCCATCATTTAACTCGTTTCTTTTGCTGAATGAGAGGGCTTTAGATACTTTTTTTGAAGGGCTAAGGATGGAATTGAATGGTTCAAGTTTCGCGGCATTTAAGTGAGGATTTTTTTTTAAATTCACGACGAAAACGATGCTGTTGGATTTCAGGTAAGCACATCCTAAGGGAATGAATACCATTATCATTTATATACTATAATATGAGGAGAAAGTGAAATATATAACATTTCCAAAATGAACCCATGAGATTTTATAGAAATATATCCGTACGATAAATACGGCTAAAATATCCCGTAGTGTAATTTTCTGATAAAAACTCTTTTTAACCCATAACATTTTTCAGCAAAACACACCTCAGCATAATTTATTCTAATTAATTCCATAAATTATTGTGATGTACCTGTTGAATAAATAACGCGAGTACGAAATAATTAAACAACGATTTAGTAAAACTACACTACAAAATGCAAAACAGGTTTAAGCGTTCTAGATGATAAACTATTTAATAAAACATAGGATTAGTCTGATTTAAACGCCAACACTCGCCTCCGGGAAAGTTTTTAAATCCTAACAAATTCTAATCCAGTGCATATGCATTGTTTCAGTTAATTCGTAACGGTGGAGGAGACATCGCGCGAATTTAATCTCTTTTAGTGCAATTAGTAGTTCTGCTGCGGAATTTAACCCTCTGCTCGTTTTAAATAATAATTTAAATAATCCTTGCACCGACTTGTAAATTTCGGAATTTCGGAATTAATCATCGCGGGCGCACCATCAGTCCGCACTTATGCTAATTGCTCGCATGCGAGGTAAATGGGTTTCCGTTTGCCATCGATTTGCGAGGGGTTGGAATTATTCTGGGGGTGGGTGGATGTAATTCAATTTCTGGAACGCGAAAATGTCGACCGGAATAGTTAACGCGCGCTATTTTTCATCGGTGGCCCGGAGGCCATGCGGACGCGTACAAATCATAAGAATATTGCATTTTTTGCGTAAAAGTCGAATATGTCAATTTGCAAGATGTAAAACCATTATAGGATGATTGCGAGCGTGAATCAAAAGTTTTTAGTACTTTCGGTTTTACAATCCTATAGTTTCCATACACGAATCTCGTGATTTATTTCTAAAACTATTCTTAGCGAAAGAATGTAAAAATAATACTTTTATAAAGAGGATGTTGAGGAGGGTTGTGACCGTTTCTACGTGGTAATCCATAATATTTTTGTAATATATACTGGGTGTTATGAATAAGATTTAAAGGAAATCAAAAAGTGACCACTCCAGAGCTTTGACTATTGCCATAGCTTCGGCGAAAAATATTCACATTGGGAAATTAACTTTTACAGAAAATGCGTAATTGTTACGTAAGAGTAACCAAGTATCCAACTTCATTTGCATTTTTGATCCGTCAGTGAAGATCTGTAATTGACTAAAAATACTTTGCTTAGAAAATTTTGGTCGAACTATTTGAATGGGTATATTTAAGCAGCTGTAATATAATTCAAATGGTAATATGAATAAATTGGAGGTTTCAATAAACCCTTTCTTCATTGACCAGTATTTATTAGTTACGACCTCACTATTCAGTACTGATGATCTGAACAAGACTACCTTTTCCGACCGATATTACGGGGTAAAGCCACTTCAGGTCAGGATTTTTTTCAAGTGTATAATAAATGCATTGAAAAATTCAGTTAAGGTAATTTATTAAACACACATTTAAGTATAAGAACAAACACTATTTATATGCAAAATGGGTTTCGGTCAAATTTGAACAAAACATTCCTCAGACCATCCCAAATAAAAGTCTCCCTCAATTGGGAGGGAAGTCTGAAAACCCTTAGTTTAGGAGCCACGCAAGGTTGAAACAACGTTTGAAGGCTATTTCAAATTAAAAGACCCATTTTTCAAATCGAATAACATCAAGATATTCTGAGTTTGTTTCATTTACTTAATATTGTTTTTTTGTCAATATTATTATCTGAAAGAGTGTGTCAAGATTTTATTTGTATATAGTATGTTTGTACCCACGGGAGTCTAATTTTGTTATACTATGAGCACATGAAAAATCGTATTATCTGTTTTTTGAATTTTTGAATCGTGGAAAGCGCATAGGTTGAAACATTTTCTTCAAAAAACAGATAATACGATTTTTCATGTACTCATAGTATAACAAAACTAGACTCCCGTGGGTACAAATATATTATACACAATTACCAGAAAATTCTGTATTTTTATTATTAAGCCTGTATTTTCGATTTTTTTTTGTCTAAATTTTTGATTATTGACAAATGAAATTGAAAATAATAAAATAAAGAATATTTAGGTCAATATTCTTTATTTTGACCTAAATTTTCGATTTAATTATTTAAATTTTCGACATTTTGGCCCGCATTTTTGATTTTCCTGCCGAATTTTTAATTTTTAGATTTTTGACCTGTATTTTCGATTCTTTTGGGTCTAAATTATTGGTCTGTTGACCTAAATATTCTTTAATTTGCCATAAATTTTCGATTTAATTGTTGAAATTTTCGTTTTCTGGTCGGTATTTTTGATTTTTCGAACCGAATTTTTAATTTTTAGATTTTTGACCTGTATTTTCGACTTTTTGGGTCTAAATTTTTGATCTTTGCTCGAAATATTCTTTAGTTGGACCTAAATTTTCGATTTAATTGTTAAAATTTTTGATTTTTTAGTCCGCATTTTTGATTTTTCGGGCCGAATTTTTAATCCTTGTTCCAAATTTTTTATTTGATTTTGGTTACAAGATCTATAACCTGAATTATTGATTTATATGCGAGTGTTTTTTATTTTTACTTTCTCCGTTACGAAGTACGAGAAAGTATTGTGATCGTGATTTTTTTTTCAAAAATTTTTTTTACGGAAATATCCGTTTTGGGGTCCCTAGATGCCATTTCAACAATTTCTGGAAAAAAAAATTTTGTGTCTGTGTGTGTGTCTGTGTGTGCGTGTGTGTGTGTGTGTGTGTGTGTGTCTGTCTGTGTGCGCTGTATCTCAAAAACCAATAGAGCAATTGATATGAAACTTTGAACATAAGTCTTATTTGATAATCCGAAGAACTGAAAAGCTTTTGGTAAAATTTCGTACACCGGAAGTAAGTGTTTACCTTAACTGTTTTTTGTTTTTTGCCAATATATTCTTAAATATAAAAATTATCACAAAAACATTTAAACAAACATCGAAGAAAACAAAGAAATGAATAGCTTTTGCTTGAAAATATTTTTCATAAAATCATTGCTATTCGAGAAAAAAATTTATTAATTTTTTTTAATTTTTGGTTTATAATTATGAAACGATAATAGTTACAGCAATTTTATGTGAATAATAATTGTAGAGAATGCCAAAATGAACAACTTCTAAAGAATAAGTTTTTTACGAAATCTTGTTAGTTTTCGAGTAAACCTAGTTTTTGAATTTGAAATATAATTTTTCCATCATTCATGATTTTGACGTTTTAAACGTCAGTTTCATCCGAGTTTACGCAACGCTCGATGTACATTTAAAATATGATTTCAATTGAAAATAAACCCATGAAAACGTAAATATAAAGTCGGAGAAAGTAACATGATGGCCACATCACCATTTTTTCTTGTATTCTCGAGTTTTGTTTGTTGAAGCTTTCGATTTTTTAGTCTGCATTTATTATCTTTAGTCCCGAGTTTTCGATGTTTTGTCTAAATTTTCGACTTTTTGACCAACATTGTGGATTTTTTTTAATCTTTTGGCCTATTTTTTTTTATTTGTCTGTAGAAATTTTTCTTCCACCATTTTTATTTTTAGGTCAGAATTTTAGATTTTTGGTCTCAATTTTTTATCGTATATTTTATATTTTTGGTCTATTTTTCATCTTATATTTTAGATTTTTTAACTTTGATTATTGATTTTCACGAATTCAAAAATTCACGAATTTGTTTAGTTTTTGCTATTATTTTAGAATTTCTGGTCAGAAACTTATTTTTGGCGGCTGAAAGTGGCAAATTATTTTGCTTCTATCTAAGTTCTACATTTTTCGTCTGCGTTTTTTTATTGTTAGATCAGGATTCTTGATTCTTTGGCCATATTTTAGATTTCTGTATTTTCGATTTTTTTGTTTAAATTTTTTGTATTTTTCTTTATTTTGACCAAATATTGATTGGTTTGTAGAGTTTTCGATTTATTTTTGTCTGCAATTTTTATCTTTACGCTCATTTTCGATGTTTTGTCTAAATTTTCACCGTTGTAGATTTTTACTGTTATGGCCTATATTTTGTATTTTCGATTATTTTGGTTTTAATTTTAGGTGTTTCTTTATTTCGACTTAAATTTTCGATTCGTTTGTTCAAAATTTGGATTTTGTGGTCTACCACTTTGATTTTTGGGTACGAATTTTAGATTTTTTATCTTAGTTACTTTTATTTTTGGTCTCATATTTTAGATTTTGTAACTTGAATTTTTGGTTTTATTGTGCGATTTTTTTTAAATTTCTGCAATTATTTTCGAATTTCTCGTTGGAATTAATTAATTTAAGCTAAATATAGTTATTTTTGGGGCTGAAAATGGCAAATTATGTTTCCTTTGCTTGTATTTTCAATTTTTTGGTCTGCATTTTAATTTTTAAACCAGGGTTTTTGATTTTTTGGCCGATATTTTAGATCTTCGTCCATTTCTTTCAAAATTTTTGATTTTTTGGCCAAAATATTCGATTGGTCTAGGAAGATAAATGGTTCTTTGTTTCTTCAAAAAAGGGATATTGTATAAGTGGCTCTACCATCAACATGTTCTACGAGCCGCCACTGGTCAACATACCAATCTGACTATGAAAATATTGCCAAGTCAGGGTGCAAAATTTCACATTGATTTTGTTTACAATAAATAAAATAATATTTAATTTGTATTATAATCTGTCGATAGGCAAATAACTTGGTATGCAAAAGTAGCTCACGTAGTAGAAAAGGTTGAACACCTCTGGACTATACCACATGCTGATCATTTTTCCTAAAGCAATTTGTGATCTATTAGATCAAACACTTTTGTTAGATCAAAGTAAATTCCTACAGTGATTTTATTTTTTTCTCCGACTTAGGTAAAGATGAAATCTACTTAACACCAATAAATTGATTGAATAAAAGTACAGTTTGTCTAGCGAGCCGTAAATTTTAAGCGAGCGGGCGCCAGAAGTTCCTAATTAGAGAAACGCGACGCAACACAATGTAAATATAGACACATAATCGTCACAAAGTAATGATTCCTATTCAACTCCATGGTGCGGTCACGCGGAGATTTGTTATCTCGTTATCTTCGGATGCTTTCTCACTCTGCGCAAACTTTACCTCCACGGCTCGTTAGACATTTTTTTTATGTTATGTACATTACGGATTTTTAAATGTATGTATTTAAACAAAGAATTGTTTGGTTGTATAATTCCCATATATTTGAAATTGAAGTCAAATGAAATGGTATTCAACTAAAACTTCGTCCTAATTACTTATCGAAATTAATAGGTGTTGTACACAACCGGGGAATGAAATTAATAGACCGGCGATAAATGTAGAGCGCAATAAAGCCGGTTCCGGTGCCGGCAAAGAAATGTCGCGTTACGGCCCATTAAATTTATTTTATCATATAAAAGTGCTTCATTGCAGCCGGAGGCTTCATTTTTGTGTTCACGCTGCAGCGAATAATAAGGGATCAGAGGTCAAAACGGGTTGCTCATCAACTGCAAACAATCGGTGAACGAAACCGGATTATACATTTAAGATCTCGGATGAAAATTAAATGCAAACTCAGGAGAAAATTCTCTGAAGATAAAGGATTTACCGCTCTTTACTAAGATTAATCAAGTAGAAAGGGTAAATGTGTTTAAGTAATTAAAAACGCTATAATTTTGCATTATATCTTTAAACATACATTAACAGCTTCAAACTTGACTATAGCTACTTATATACTATATGTACAATTTATAGCCATCTAATACGTTTACCTATCATAAGCATAGCTTACCTTTGAAATGATTTTAGGAGAAAATTACAGGGGTCGGCGCTCGAAGTGTTACCAACTTTACGCTAGTGTAGCAACCAAACGGCTAATAACAGCGCGCTCATTTGTTGACAACCGTTAGTCTGTTATGTTGTTTACAAGCCTACGTACGCATATTGTTTTACGTCGCAGTTCAAAAAAAGTTATCAAAATGGAATACACACGCAGCAGTGTTATTGCTTAGTATTTGGCTGGAAAATCACAACCAGCCATTGTTAATGAGCTACGACATTTACGTGTGAACAAAATGTTTGTGTATCGGACCATTACACGTTACAATGATACTGGCAGCATCAAAAAACGCCATGGAGGTGGACATCCAAAAACAGCAACATCGCGAGAAATGGTTCGAAAGGTGAAGGCCAGAATTCAATGTAATCCACGACAAAGCGCAGTTCAATTGGCGAAAAATCTAAATGTGTCTGCTCGTAGCATGGGGCGCATATTAAAAAATGAACTACGACTGAAGCCCTACAAAATTCAAAAAGTGCATTTAACACCTGCACAAAAGGCGGTTCAACTAGCAAGAGCAAAAGTGTTAAAACACTTGCACGTTGGTGGCAAGCTTGAAAATTTGGTCTTTTCTGACGAAATTTTTTTACAGACTTAAACCCAATGGATTTTTCCATATGGTCCATTCCGGAGGCCAAACTATCAACTAAAAAATATGAGACGGTCAACATCCTAAAGATTGCTCTTCGCCGAGAATGGGAGAAAATACCATCAGACCATATTCGAGCAGCGTGTAAAGCATTCCCGGGCAGACTCGATGCTATTATTCGCGCTAAAGGTGGCTATATCGAACAATAACATATTTTTCTTAAAATGTACAATGTTTTTTACGATATACTGAAGTTTTTAAATAAAAAAAAATAAAAATTGACAAAATTACAGCATTTGTAATTGGTAGCACTTCGAGTGCCGACCCCTGTAATGATATTTAAATAGCAAGAAAAGAAAAACTTGTACATAACCATACTTAGGCTATGAAACCAACATAGAGTTAAGACAATTTTAAACTTTTATATATAATTACCTGAAGAGTACCTGGCAGATATAATTAGAGAAATGCACCAGTTTAACCTTTTGAGTTCCAAGCAGCGCGATCGCGCTGATGAGATTTTTTGGGAAAGGATTAAGTACAGGTATGTGTAAGTTTTTCTTTTGCTATTTAAATATTTTCTTCTAAAATCATTTCAAACGCAAGCTAAACTTATGTATAGTAAACCTCGAAATGTGTTTATAGATGGCGAGCCAACATTAACACTTTAATTCTGTTAAGTTATTAAAATCGATTTTTTTAATTTAAATTGAAAGATATACTCATCAAGAATATATTCCTGAAAAAACCCAATTCGAATTTTTCCGTCTTTTTTAGCGAGCGCCTCAAAGTTGTCTTCTACCTGCGCCGAGGTACAATATACAGGGTGTCCCATTTTAAATTTCCACCCCAAATATCTCCTGACGGACAAAATTCGTGAAAAGACTTCTAAAAAAACATTTTCAAAAGAAACTTTTCCTACAAAGAGTTTGTATTTTTTTCCGCAATAAAAAAAGGGGTTCTATTTGAAAAATCAAAGTTGATCTTCCTTTGACCTTGAAAACTGACCCCCCAAGGTGATTTTCAAGGTCACCAGAATATGTCACCTTCCGAACCCTTTATAACTTTAATCTGAAATATTTTTTGCCATGCTGCATAGGTTTAGAGATATTTGGGATGGCAATTTAAAATGGGACACCCTGTATAGCTCTGCAAAAAATTCCAAAATTTGGTACGCAGTTTCTCTATTCTCTCTAGGAATATCTGCACGGAACAAAAACAAAAAAAAACAAAAAATCTGGTTTTAAAATTGTCTTTTGAAACTCATATTATCGGAACTTGAATGAACTGTTATAATTGTTGGTCCGTGCAGTAGTTTTAGGCTTGCTGAGAATAATGCACGTTGATCTTTTTTGCAATTGCGATTTGATTGGGAGATATTTTAAATTAGCCTCAAATTGCCCTGTGTAAGGCCAATGTAAAAAATGTACACTTTAAGAGTCAATAACGATTTTACACAGAATAAATTCGTTATTCTTAAACTGTTAGTTAACTGCCTACAAAAAGTTTACAAAGAACCATTAATTTTTACTTTAACAGTTGAATAACCCCGTAATTCAAATTCATATAATGTTATTCATTTTAAACTTCCTCACTGTTTATTTTACATTTAAACCTGTGTTATTTTGATATCTTTCATATTTTTAACACACAAATTCAATATTTGACGTGGTATTAGCCAGAAAAGTAGTTGTTTCAATAGATACTTTGTGTATTGTAGTCTTTTTAAGACAAAAATTATAGAAGACAAAAAGCATCGTAATTCTTACTTTAATTTTATTTATCCACAAGAAGTTAGGGAATTTTTACTGTAATACTCACAATTCACATCCTGCAGTTTATTGGCATACTATGGATTGTCCACAATAAAACATGTCAAAGTGTGAAATGAATTCAAATATATTGTTCCGGATTTGAAAATATGATACGAATGGTTAAGAAACATTTACGTAAATATCTTGCAAATACGATGTATTACCCTTCGTTACCCAAAATGTGTACTTATCTTTATATCATCCGTAAGGGCGAAGAATATAAAACATGACGGAGCAAAAAATGTAATAGGCTCAAGCATTTCCATGCACAGATTTTTAGCTGCAGTCTGTTAAAGATACAGGGTGGACAATACCAATTTTCTCTGACACGATCAAGGATTCAAAAAAATGTTTCAGATAAAAATTGAACGGTTTGGAAAGGGACAAAGAGTGACCTAGTGACCTTGGTTTGACCTTGAAATATCATTGTTTTTCGAAAAAAATAATGTTCTAAAAAATATTTTCAAACAAAAGATGTTTCATATTTAAAACATTATATGACGGTTAAGGTAAACACCCACTTCCGGTATACGAAATTTTGCAAAAAGCATTTCAGTTCTTGAGATTATCAAATAAGACTTATGTTCACAGTGTCATGTTAATTCCTGAATTAATTTTTGAGATACAGCGCGCATTTGGACTTTCACCTGACCTTACGTAGATGTCACAAGGTCAAACCAGGGTCATAAGGTCACTACTGCATGTCTCTCTCCAAACCGTACAAGTTTTATATGAAACTTTTTTTTGAATCATTGAAAGATTCAGAGAAAATCGATATTATCCACCCAGATTTTTGAATCTTTGATTGAATGCAGCTACAAAACTATGCGTTGAATTTTTGAAATGAAACTTCTTTGCGCCCATTACGCACGTTTGACATGGGGTGTTGGTCGAGAAACCGCGTCACGCCAAAGGAGAAATGCGATGACAAAGGCCGTGTGGGTTATCGAACTGAAATTTGGCGAGCCCCTAAAAAATAAAAATCCAAGAACAAAGTCGTCGAAAGGTATTTTTTTTAAATACCCTTCACCTCCTTTCAACCCCCAAAGGTCGAAAATTTCCAAAATTTCTAAAAAAGAAAAGAAAAATTTCGAGGACGGATAAATTGCCCCAGCCAATGAGCTTTCGAAAACAAATATCGGTGACTTTGCGCCTCCCCCCCCCCCCCCCCGACCAGTCTCGTTTTTCGCTGCAAAAGCTCTTCAGGTAAACTCGAAAACTGTACCAATTTTTTTTGTTCAGCATGTTATAAGCTACAACAATTTACAGCGAAATTTAGCCGATTTAACTGGGATCAATTTTCCATATAATTAGTGGGGTGTCTTTTGATGTGTGTTGGCAACACTCTTGCGTGTGTTTTTAGTAGGAAGTAGGAGTCGGTTTTAGAACATATTTCGCAACATGCCGACTACATATCTTTCATTTTCTACATAATGATTCACAGGGAATTTAGCTCTTTGGCGTATTTTATACCTGTATTTTGTTATTGCCCTCCTTTGAAAAGACGAATGGTTTACACGTTTACACTGCTAGCTCGCATCGCAAAGAGAGCGAGTGAGATGGGAATAAGCGTCTTGCTTCGCATATTTACTCCTCTGCCACTACACTACTACCCCCGCTCGCATATCATTAATAAGGGCAATTAGTGTTCCCCGTGTAGTTTCCTCGCAAAAATACTGTAAAGAATTAAAATAGACATTTCACAAGTTTCCTTTATGTAAACACTATGTAAACATAATATTTCACTGAATATAACGAAGGAATTCGGTTGCTTCTAGATGCATGGTTCTTGTATTTCGTTTCTGACTACTTTTAACAAGCAACAATTCAATACAGCTGTAATTAGAGAGGTAATGTTTTTAATATTGGTGTGTGATGTAGGTAAATGATTCTACGAAATCGTGTTTTGGAAATAAACTCTAAAACCCACCGTTTCATAGCTGTAAAATATAGTCCTTACATAAGAATATGTGCGATTTTTCATCTAAAGCCTCAAGTGCCATCTAAATTGATCATAAAATTCAAGTCGTGACTGTCAAATCACTAACAATACGTAAATAATTTAAGAACGATTTCTACGTTGCGTATGAATATTTATTTTATCCTATAATGTTAACATGCCAATAACTCTTTAGCAACGAGTAACGTTAAGGTACCTTTAACAACTAAGAAATTCTTAACAACACTAGTGTTGTTATATTATCTTAACGCAACTCGTTGCTATAGAGATATTGGCAAACAAACATGATTTCGCTTTTTGACGGTTATCATTAAACATTTTTTTAAATAAAAAAAATGGCAATAGGGTAAAATAAACCGTGTTATGATACACATAACGTTATTTGCTTTTACATTACACGATAATTTAAAACTTTTCTCTCGTAATGTAAAAACCTTCATAACGTTATCGTTTCGTATCGTAAATTACTATTATATACGTGTCAGGTATAAATTCCAACGCAAATAAGGCTTTTATCAAGAAAGATACAATCCACAAATAGCAAATCAACTTTAACTATCATCTCCACAAATCACCACCATTTAATTTATATACAAACAGATTTATTCGTTTCACTCACGAAAAGAAACTGTTAAAGCGAAAAGTTCGCTTCACAATTTTGGAAAGGGTCTATTTAACCCTTGATTTAATGCCTATAAATTACTGCCTCAATTCTAATTCATGGATTCCGAATACTTTTGATAAAGAATTTACAAACAAAAACTTTTGCGTACGCTCTCAGGAAAACTTTGCTTCGCAGCAACATTTTATTTATCCCGTCTTGGGGCTCTTTAATCGCCCCCCTCAAATTGTCCCAAGATGAGAGAGAGAGATAGACAGCAGTAACTTTATAATTTATAAAGTACAAGTTCGGTAGGCATTCATTAAAAATGTTGATTGTGACTTTAACACGAAGATTTAATTATAAAAATAATTTTTCTACGATAGGCATTCATTAAAAATGTTGATTCTGAATATAATTACAAACAATATTTATTCATAAGTATTAAAACATTTATTATTTATAATAATTTTAGTTGATTATTTTGTAATCAGGATATCAGGGCAACACGAAAGTAGTCAAAAATTATAATCTTTTATTTTGGTAGTATTAGTATCTATTTCATAGTATTATTATTAATAGTAATATGAACTACCCAAAACATTAAATTAAATTAATCGATTTCAATTGAATGTACATCACACCTACCAAAGTCACCTGGATCATTTTACAATTTTTAATTTACAACTTTTTCGTTACCAAGTTTTTATCTGTTGCGAAAAGTAGCAGTTGCTGAAGACTTCGACGTGGTACTTTAATATCACTCGACTTTTTACCACCCCTTCGCGTTCTC
This sequence comes from Ocypus olens, assembly GCA_910593695.2. NCBI lineage: Eukaryota > Metazoa > Arthropoda > Insecta > Coleoptera > Staphylinidae > Ocypus > Ocypus olens. Next base: position 27,921,347 of record OU343048.1, on the reverse strand, counting down.
ATTCGCTAGCCGCGATACGATCCAACCCTCCGGAGCCGAATAGCACGCTTAATCATGTCCCTTCAAGCGTCCGTGTGCAAATTCCAAGATCTCCACTGAATAACCACTTTTAATGAGCATCCTCACCCACCCCTCGCTCGGTAAACTATTCGCCCGTTATTAGTAACTTGCACTCCTCATCGAAGTTTCCCAATGATTAATTTTGAATCGGATCGGGATTGCACTCCGTCTACGGATAATCCCAGGAATAATGAAATTCCTTAATTGAGTATATTTTAATAGCGCCCCTAGTTTCCCTACTATTGAAACTAGAAAATTGAACGCTCATTAATTATAGATGGAAAGTCGGATTCCATTAAATACGTTCTTGTATAAGTACCATTAAAATTACTGACAAAAGACTGACGAAAACTATTTCAGGGCTCGCTTAAATTATTCATCAATACGTCGATCTTCCTTGATCAAAAGCGACCGTTCGGGTCAGTACTACTGGAGTTCAATGTAATTTATTTGTTTGTTTCGGGACGAGAAGGTAAATTGATTATCGGGTAACTTAATTCTTTTGTTTTTCTTGTAAAATTCGTTTGAAACCAACGTTAGCAATTTAAATTTATTGCTATTTTTGTTTTCACTACTTTGATTATTTTCATTCGTTTCTATAATTGTATAAAATTGCATTAAAATAAAATGTTTGATAAACATCCAAAAAAATATATCTACAGGGTGAGTTATTTTCGATGTTCTTTGGGAATCTCGGAAACTATAAGAGATAGAAAAACAATTATATGGGCAAAGAAGTGCAGTTCTACGAGCCGAATAAAGTGACACTTAAAGTTTCGAAAAAGTCAATGGTAACTAGATATTAAAAAAAAAAATTGCTGATTTTGGATTGTAACAAGAGATGGAAAAAAACTCTAAAAAATAAAATGCATTATATTGCAATACATTATTTCCCAAATTTCTACAGAAAAAACCTTTCCACTCATGAAAATTAAATCGTACATTCAATATTTTCATATGTGCCACGTTCGTATTCCCTAAACCTTGTTGTATTACATGCTGATAGACCACGTACACCACATCATACAAAATGAGTATTTTTCTGTGACAATTATTCAATGAGGTATCTTAATGAAACACATCAGGACGGGCCATATTTATCATTCTGTGAGTGATGCGGTGGCTGTGGCCCCTCTTGATAGTGGGCCTTATGCTGGGCCATCTTTAAAAAGTTAGTTTAAATCACAAAAAAAAACATAATCATTTATAATATCAGTGCCAATAATAGCGAATTCAATAATTGAATAGATTTATTGAATCATTAAATAGCAAATTCTATATATTTGCCGACTTGCCAACATTTTACATTCTCCGTTCAAAGTACGAGAAAGTATTACTTTCGTGGTTATTTTCGAATGTGAAATTTCAAAGAAAATATTAATTGTTAGGTCCCCTGAAACGACCATTTTTGAAAAATTCTAAATAACGATTTTTAAATGAAACTATAATCTTATCCGACAATCTGAAGAACCGAAAAGCTTTTGGTAAAATTTTGAAAACCGAAAATGGGTGTTTACCTTAACCGTTTTTAGTTTAGAGAAATAAATTAAATGACAAAAAAATCGTTACATAGGTGTTTCTTTAATTTATTTCTTGAGCATATCAAAACTCTTGACACCAAAGTTTTTAAACATAATATGAAGAAGTCTATAATAAGCTTGTAACAGAAGGCTTTTATATGTCCAAAAATATTACAACAAATCTTCGCTGTCACTTAAAAAATTCGTAATAACAGTATAAATTCAGGAGGAAATAATTAGGAAATTCGTACATTTTCTAATATTGTGAATAGGTACGTGTCTATTCACATATCAAGAAAAAAATATTATTGGGAATATGAGGGATTTTTCTATTTATCCGACTACTTCGATTTTCCTTTCCAAAATCAATGATTTCTCGATCCTAGCATTCCTTCATCTTGCATTCCATCTCCATCATCCTACACCAACTTCAGGCGACACGACACAAACTCAACTTTTTTTTACAAAATAAATGACCTCATCACGACAGCTTTCGTTTAAAATATGTGTTTCATCATATTATATTATTACGTCTTCGTCTTACAAATTTTATTACATGACATTACTTTTTTAATGTGTTAGTTGTAGTATTTTATAAATTTTATTTTAAAAATAGTGTAGTTTTAGATAAATTTTGTTGTGTTTTTTAAGTATTACCTAGTTCTATTCTAAAAATAGCACATATACCAATATCATGTGTTATGGCCTGTGGAAACAATTAATTATATAGCACTAATAATAAAAGATAAATCAAAATGGTGATGTGGCCATTATGTTACTTTCTCCGATTTTATGGTATAATATTTTCACAGGTAATATAACAAGTTTGAAGCTTACCATCGATAATTTTTATAACATCACAAATTTTAATCCCAACGGCGAAAGTGCATTGATGAAAAAGCATTTTCTGGCGATTGTACCAAAAGTTTTTCAATTCTACGAATTGTCAAATAAGACTTATGTTCAAAGTTTTATGTCATTTCCGTAAAAAAAAAATTGAAAACATTTTCACTTTCATAATACTTTCTCGTACTTCCTAACGAAGAAAGTAAAACGATAACTGCACATCTTTTGTTAATTAATGCATTTTATAAATGCTTTTTCGATAGTTTAGCATTAAATTTAAAGCATATTACAAAATAAACGAAGGTTTTTTAAAAAAAAACCCACTAGTTTAGAGAAATAATCAATAAACTTATCAAGTTTTGTCTCATTAAAGATTATCAAGAGAATTTTAAAATTATAAAATATAATATACTATCTGCTTCAAAAAAAAAACATGTGGCTTAAAGTTTTTTAAATAGGATTACGTTACGTAAATTCTCAATAACTTCTAAATGGCTTCAAATTTATCTTTGAAATTTTAAAGATATATTTTCAAGCAGTTTTAGAAGTATTTTAAGGTAATTTAAAACAACATTCTGTTCTTCTTTTTACACTGAACGACCCTCTTAATTATGCATTCGGCTTAAAATTTTAACTGATTGTTGAATTTTGTTTTGATCTTTTACATTTAATTTTAATTAAGTGTTCAATTTGAATTTTAAGCCGCGTTTTATATTTTTAGTTTAGTTTTAATTTAAAATTTTACATGCAATTTTTAATTTACTATCATAATTTATGTAAGGCTGATTGTCCTTGGCATTCATAAATGATCTATTTAATAATTCGAGATAATAGCATACAACGCCATCAAGGGCTTGGCTTTTAAAGGGTTTTCAAGGAACCTCAATGTTAATTTTTGTAAATTGTAAAACTGTCGTGTTTAACTTGCTTCGTTCGAAATACGAGAAAGCATTGTGATCGTTTTTTTACAGAAATATCTATTTTGGGGTAACTAGATGCAATTTCAACAAATTCTGGAAAAAAAAATTGTCTGTGTGTGTGTCTGTTTGTGCGTGCTGTATATCTAAAACTAATACAGCAATTAACATGAAACTTTGAACATAAGTCTTATTTGATAATCCGAAGAACTAAAAAGCTTTTAGTAAAATTTCGTACCCCCGAAGTGCGTGTTTACCTTAACGGTTTTTTTCCAATAATTTTTTCAATATGGAAAATATTCAAATAAATATTGAAGACAACTAAGAAATTAACATCTTTTATTTTTCATAAAAACATTTTTATTCGAGAATTATTTTTTTCATGTTTGGTTTGGTAGTTATGATGCTATAATAGTTACATCAAATTTACATTAATAATAATTTTCGAGAATGCCAAAGTGAACAACTTATAAACAATACGTTTTTTAGAAAGTTTTTGAGTAAATTAACTATTAGTATTTGAAGTGTATTTGTCATTTTCATCTTTCATAATTTTGACGTTTTAAATGTCAGGATCATCCGATTCTACAAAACGCTGGATGTACATTTAAAACATGAGTTGAATAGAAAATAAACCATAAAAGTGTAAATATAAATAACTCAAATCATGAGGGTCACATCACCATTTTTACATTCCCCGTTATGAAGTACAAGAAAGTATTGTAATCTTGAAAATATTTTCAAATTTTTTTTACGGAAATTTTACGTTTTGGGGTCCGTAGATGCCATTTCAACAATTTCTGTAATTTTTTTTTTGGTTGTGTGTGTGTGTGTGTGTGCCTGTGCGCGCTCTATCTCAAAAACTAATAGAGCAATTCATATGAAACTTTGAACATAAGTCTTACTTGATAATTCGAAGAACTAAAAAGCTTTTGGTAAAATTTCATACACCGGAATGGGCGTTTACCTTAACCGTTTTTTATTTTTCTCCAATATTTTTTTAATATGAAAAATATCACAAAAACATTAAAACAAATATTAAAGAAAACAAAGAAATTAACATCTTTTGTTAGAAAATATTTTTCATAAAATCATTTTTATTCGAGAAAAAAATGTGTTATTTTTTTTCATTTTTAGTTCATAATTATAAAACGATAATAGTTACAGCAAATTTATGTTAATAATCATTGTAGAGAATACCAAAATGAACAACTTATAAAGAATAAGTTTTTTCGAAATTTAAAATAAAAAAAGGGGTACAATCTTTATTATTAAATATAGAATCCTATGCAATGGAAGAATATTTTGCAAAGTTTTAAGTTACTACGTTCAAATTTTCTATATTTCTTATAACGATTTTCTTAATTATGAACATTGTACAATTATTCTTATATTATGTATATCCTAAAGAATTATTATTAATATTAGTACGTATTAAAATACTGCACTAATGAGGCCTGTAATCTGAAACCGATCTGAAGTTTGTCATTTGTCGATGGGGAAAAATTATGTTTTATTTAATTTTATTAATTTGATTTCGTGAATAATTCTTAAACATTGCTATCTAATGCAATGTTATATAACTTATACTGGCCGCCATAAGTAAAAAAAACACCAAGAATTCGTCGCTCAATGTTTCAAATAAAATTTCAGATAATACCTAAATAATCCACATTAAGAATTGATTAAAATCATGGTAACTTTTTAATTAATTTACCTTGGAGTACAAAAAATGAAAGAAGTTTTATTGTTATTTTTTTAATTGGCTGAGCAGTGACATTACAATTTTATCGTGCAAATCAGTTGATTCTTCCCCAATTAAATCAAAAGATGCCCCGAGTTCGTCAGCGTCAATTAAGCGATTTTGAACGCGGTAGAGTAAACGGGCTCAGAGAAGGGGGTTTGTCAATTCGTGATATTGGCAGAAGTATCAGTACAATATCTCTATATTGACGTAGATGGACCGAGGGACAGGAACAACGGCGGAGATTACGACCTGGGCGCCCTAGAAATACTACAGAACGTGAAGATCGTCCGGGATCGATTTTCAACAACAAGAGCCATTGAAGACATCTGGAGAGGTTTAACTAACCAAGGAATCTCAGTTAGAACAGTTTACCGGAGAATTCCGTCATTTGGTTTCAAGTCGTACCGTCCTTTTCTTTGTTTGCCCCTAACTCCTCGCCATAAGAGGTGCCGCTTGGAATGGTGCAATGAAATACTACAATGGGTCGATCAATAGAGGCAGGTTATCTTTAGCGATGAATCGGGATTTTGTTTGTGTACCCACGATGGTCGCAAAATGGTTAGACGTCGCCGAGGAGAACGAGGAAATTTACAGTTTGCAGTGGAACGCCATACAGATCTTGTACGCGGAGTGATGGTATGGGGGCGACCGGTTATAGAAGTAAGTCTCCTCTTGTGTTCATTCCAGGAACATTAGAAGCAAATCGCTACATTAACACAGTTCTAGAACCAACATTAATGCCCTATCTGAGACGGTTGGAAAACCCCATCTTCCCATGGGATAATGCAAAGCCGCATACAGCTAGGGTTACTATGGAATTCCTGGAATTAGCTAATGTTGATTTACTTTCATGGATTTTTCGTTCTCCAGACCTATCACTTATTGAACACGTGCGGGATAGAATTGCTCACAGTTTGCACATTGGAAGACGTTTACCGATTTATTTTTGCATTTTCTGCACTTTTTTTCAATTAAAAGATTGGACTTGGGTAAGATGCAGCTAGGCAGCTAGACTCGTCGTCCGCCATCTTTCGTGTCATTGGCAGAAGACTGGGCCATCTTCAGCCATCCCCACGCACTTTACCTGATATTAGAATGCGCATTCAAAAAGGTTGAGATGCAATCCCTCAGGCTGATATTGACAATTTGGTTTCTAGTATGCCTAGGCGAGTTGCTGAGTGCTCCAGAAATCGTGGAGGAGCAACTCATTATGGAAGTTAAAGAAAAAGTTACCATGATTTTTTGTTGATATTTTAATCATTTCTCAGTGTGGATTATTTACGTATTATCTGAAATTTTCATAAAAAATGAGCGACTAATCCTTGGTGTTCTTTTACTTATGGCGGCCAGAATATAATACTGTTCGAGCGCACACAACAGACGCTTGATAGTTTTTATTTCACACTGTAAATAATACAAAGTACAATTTTCCAGTATGCACAAAGTTTGGATAAGTATCGTGCAATTTTTATTGTTAAACATCACTTGATCCCAACAAATCCGTGCGTAATTAATTCCCAGTCCTCGTAATCCGTTTAGCGGCGATTCTGCACGAACAATCCAAGCGCCAAATCCGGGCGTAAACTGAACTGAAATGCAACTAATTAACAACTGGGAAACGTCAACGGCCGCCTAGATGCTACTCGTGCTGGTAGAATCCCTTCCACTGTACAACCCCTTTGTGATTCTCTTATGTAGAATTCCGCTGAAACGGGCCAAGATAAAAGTTAAGCTCCAATTTTATGCGCCATCATCTCCCCCTTATTGTTAAATAAAAGTCCAAGTTAGCGTTAATGCACCCGAACAAAGGGAGTGTTATGCAGTTCCGACAACTTTCCTGCCTTGTTAAATTCACTTGGGAATGTGCAGTCGAGGGTAGTAAGAGTAGGTACATCTTGAAGCATTTCATTAGTAAATTGTGAATAGTTTGTCTACGAATACTATTCGATATAATATTGTTTGTTGCAAATCGAAACCCATAGTAATAGTTATTTTTGCACCAAGAGCGTATAGTTGGTGAGTGAAGATTAAAATTGGCCTTTAAATTAATTCATGCAATTTAATCTTAATGTTAATTATTATGACTGTTTCTAAATTAAAAAAAAGCATTTAATTAAAATGAGCGATAAAGTACTCTACCGTTATAGGACAACATATTTTATGCTGGTACTTTAAAATAAGTGTCAATCAAATGAAAAAAAAAATTGACTAAATAAAAGGTTTCACTCAAATGCCCATAGAGTTAAATTTGATATGAGCTCGCATTATTGGATTACTGGAGGAAGAATGGAAAATACAGCAAAACATCTAAGACTAAGGCTATGGTATCTGGTATTCAACACATTTTGAAACATGCCAACAAAATTCGATTAAGAAACGAAATCAATGGGGATGACTTCGACATTTATAATTTCGTGAAACTTTAAGTGAATTGGTGATCAATAATCTTTTTGTAAATCGTACAGTCAATCACCATAATTGTTACTATTTTGACGTTTTAAACGTCAGTTTCATCCGAGTTTACAAAACGCTCGATGTACATTAAAAATATGATTTAAATTGAAAATAAATCATGAAAGCGTAAATATAAATGCTATTATCTAGTCGGAGAAAGTAACATGATGGCCACATCATCATTTTTCTAAATAGCAACCTAGGGTTTTTGGCGTTATTTGAAAGGTTATTTAATTAGAAGTACAACATTAGTATATTTATTCTGAAATAACGACGAAAATAAATCATTTAAACAATAACTGAAATAAACAAGAAACTTAAGTACCGCACCAAATTAGTTTATGTGGAAACCTTTTAGATTTGACATTTGTGTGTGAAACTTAAGTTTATTTGTCCAAAATTGATCGCATTGAAATATTAATAATTGTTGGATTTGGTGATTGCAGAAAAACCTGTAACATTGTGGGAGTTGTCGACAAAGCTCAACTAATGACTCTGCCACTTAGTACGTTACATTAGAATTACGGTATGATATAAAGTAACTGCTTATCCTTCTTTTGCTGGTTTATTATGACTAAGAAAATACGTACCAATTAAATTAGGTACTTTCAGGGCCGGTATTATAAACAAAAATATAATCTCCAATTAACTACTTCATAAGTAAATTTAATCATCCGTTAAAAAAAGGTTCGGTATTATAAAACCAAATCTCATGTTAATTAACTAACTGGAGATTTATTCAGTGTGATTTAAAACCTAGTTGTGTTTCTATGGCTTTTTCTTCACGGCTAGCTTCATGTTTGTTTTTGACAGTTGACAGTATAGATACAATTTCGTCGGTATAGTTGAAATGGACACCAAAAAACGTGAACGGGGTCGAAATTACATTGAGGTAGAGAAGTATAATTTGCTCCATATAATCGAGGCGTATTTGCCGATTATTGAAAATAAAAAAACTGATGATATCAATGGGAAATTAAAAAAGGAGACGTGGGAGATTATTGCAAATAAATACAATGCAATCCAACAAACAGGCATCCGAACCAGTGCTCACCTTAAATTGTTGTATGACAATATAAAACAGAAAGCAAAAAAGGACAAAGCGAACGAAAAAGTAAGTAGTAGTACAAAGTTTTTTTACACAAACAAAGCACGTTTCTTTTATAATAAAACAATATCCACAATGCATGAATAATGTTTAGGTGGAAATATACAAAACTGGTGGCGGTACTGCTGTTGGAAAGATGTGCGGTGTCAGCGAAAAATTTTTAGAAATGAACGCTACTGCATTGTCCGATATTCCAAACCAGTACGATTGTACAGCACTGCTAGGTATAAATTATTGCCGTTTTTCCAATTTTCCTATCATTTATTCATATTCTGTTTTAGATATTCCAATGGTGCTAGATATAACTGAAGTAAGTAAATGGTGATGGCGATTAAAATGAAAAAAAAAACGGAGAAAACACTTTTAATATAACATATGTAGTACAAAATGTTTTTGTTATTTTTTTAATTACTGGCTCATGTTGAGTGCTTAACTTTAATTTATATTTTTCAGGACGACATACAATCCCAGAATGTTACATTGGATTTACCGCCACCACCAGTGGAAGTAAATGAATCAACAGTAATGGATGCTCCTCAACAATCTCTACCTAAAATAAAATTAAAAAAAAAAAATACAGGAAGGTACAGACAAGAGGAAAAAGAAAATTTGAAATTTGAAATTTTAAAGGTGCGCCTTGAAAAAGAGAAATTGGAGAGAGACCTTTTAAAATTAAAAAAAGAAGAGAAAGAAATAAAAATTAAAAAAAGGAAATTAGAATTAATGATTATGTCAAATAAGCACGATGAAGAAACAAAATAATTTAATTATATGATATCTAATAATAAAAGTTACCTAAATATTTCATTTATTACTGCAGTTCTCACTGTATTATTTTGTTGTAAATCGACAAACATTTGTTCTTCAGCTATATGTTCTTCAGCTACGTCTAGATTATCCATATCTTCATTCATATCTATGCAGATGTTATGTAGAACACAGACCGCAACTATAACTGGTATTGATTTATCTATTGCAATTCTTAAGCCATTTGACAAACAAGGAAACCGTCTCTTAAGTACACCAAACGTCCTTTCAATTGTATTCCTTGTTCTTATATGCGAATTGTTATATCTTTGTTCCGCAGGAGTATTTGGATGTAATAGTGGTGTTAAAAGATACCTTCTGCAAGGATACCCACTGTCTCCTAATAGATAACTGTTGCCAAATTCATTATTTTCAAATTTGGCACGTAACAGTGAATTGTCAAATATTCTGGAATCATGTGTACTTCCTGGCCAACGTGCTACAACATCATTAATATGTAGTTTTGCATCGCAAACTGCTTGTACATTTATTGAAAAAAAACCTTTCCGGTTTCTAAATGTTTCAGCGTTATCTCCTCCTGGTGACTGAATTCTAACATGTGTACCATCAATAGCACCACATACATTTGGGAAGCCACAGATGTTGAAAAATTCATCACAAACTCGATTTCGCTGCTGAAGTGTATTTGGCATTTTTATATAAGTATCTTTTAATAATGCAATGTAGTGTGTAACACGGTGAATTATTCGGCAAACTGTATTTTTTGTGATATTAAAATGATCACCAATTACAATTTGAAAGGATGCTGTTGCATAAAATCGCAATGTTATTAATAGTTGGTTCAGCGCAGATATCGATTGATTTCGCAACGTACGTGGTCTAATGTTTCCTTCGATTTGTTCCAATACATTAAGGGCACATTGTTTAGACAATCGAAATCGTATTTGGAAACTGTTTTCGTCATACATTTCGAATGGGTTGGTCCTATCACGGAAGATTCTTGGTAATCTGTGCCTACGGTTTTCAAATTCTTGGTCAGTTGAATCAGTCGATATATCACTCACAGATGATATAGATGGTACCGATGAAACAGACGAAACCGACATTGTTCACTGTTTCATATTATGGTAATCTTAACTCTTTACTTTGTATAAACTGTAAACAGATCACCTAACCTAAAAATGTAGGTTAGAAACGTCAGTTAAAATTTAATAGCATGATTTTCGTCCATTAACTTAATGGCAGATTTAATGCCCAATTAACTTTAACAAACCTTTATAATACCGAAATCTCCAGTTAAATTAGTTTAGTGGTTAAGTAAATTTTAATCTTAGATTAAAGTGCTTTATAATACCGGCCCTCAGTCTCTGATATTTTTACTTTCTCCGTTACGAAGTACGAGAAAGTATTGTGATCGTGATTTTTTTTTCAAAAATTTTTTTACGGAAATATCCGTTTTGGGGTCCTTAGATGCCATTTCAAGAATCTCTGGAAATTTTTTTTTGTGTCTGTGTGTGTGTGTGTCTGTGTGTGTGTGTCTACCTGTGTGCGCTGTATCTCAAAAACTAATAGAGCAATTGATATGAAACTTTGAACATACGTCTTATTTGATAATCCGAAGAACTGAAAAGCTTTTGGTAGAATTTCGTACACCGGAAGTGGGTGTTTACCTTAACTGTTTTTTGTTTTTTGCCAATATTTTCTTAAATATGAAAAATATCACAAAAACATTTAAACAAACATCGAAGACAACAAAGAAATGAACATCTTTTGCTTGAAAATATTTTTCATAAAATCATTACTATTCGAGAAAAAAATTTATTATTTTTTTTTTATTTTTGGTTTATAATTATGAAACGATAATAGTTACAGCAAATTTAATAATATAATTAAAATAATAATTGTAGAGAATGTCAAAATGAACAACTTCTAAAGAATAAGTTTTTTTCGAAATCCCGTTAGTTCTTGAGTAAACCGAGTTTTTGAATTTGAAGTATAATTTTTACATCTTTCATGATTTTGACGTTTTAAACGTCAGTTACATCCGAGTTTACGCAACGCTCGATGTACATTTAACATATGATTTCAATTCAAAATAAACCCATGAAAGCGTGAATATAAAGTCGGAGAAAGTAATGTTACTGGCCACATCACCATTTTTTAATATATTTATTTTTCTCGTTTCCCAAGTTACGGCACCATTGCTGCCTCGGATTTCTACTGCTCCTATGCTCAAGGTGTACCCACATCACCCCCCGTCTAAGAAAAACCAAAACGAGAAGAAACACAAGAAAAAGAGACGCGTTTTTTTAAAGAAGAACATGTAGAGGCGCTATTTTCAGATTTCAAAATGGTACGCGGAAATAAATGAGGATGTGAGGTGTTTGTTGTATTTTTCATGGAAGTTGCTTGAATATTATAAATAAATGCGGGTTTTAAGCGATCTATGGAGATGGTGGCTTGTTTACCGTCAATAGTGATCGTAAAAAATTTGGAATTTCGACTTAAAATCTTTTATTTTTGATTGCAGAATTTAAAAAAAGAAAATCGCCCGGCAAGCGTAAAGTCTTACCGTAGACGAACTCTGCAGCCGTGGCCGAAAGAGATGATTTGAAAGTTGTCCGAATGCCTAAAAGGATTAGTGGGAGGTGAGTTGCCCAGTTCTTCGGATCGGTTTGATTCTCCAACCACTGATGCTGTGACCCAAAAAGTTCAATTTTGTTTGAACGAAAACACATTTGTCAGGATTAATTTTGATACCGAATGTAGCGAGTCGCTCAAAAATTTGGAAGATGTGACGAACATATTCGCGTTCGTCTTTACTGAAGACGAGAATGTCGTCAATGTACGCGAAGCAAAATGGTAGTCAGCGTAAATCCGAGTCCATAAACCTCTGAACCGTTTGGGCGGCGTTTCTTAAACCAAAACTCATCCTAGCATATTCGTATAGGCCAAAAGGTGTTGTGATTGCCGTTTTAGGAATATCTGCAGGATGAATTGGAATTTGGTGGTATGCCTTGACTAAATCGATTTTGGAAAATAACGTACAACCACAACAGTTATACGCGAAATCGTGAAGGAATGGAAAAGGATACCGGTCTGGAATCGTGATTCGGTTGAAACCTCATTTCCACATGGGCGCCAAGAACCATCTGGCTTAGCGACCAGATGTACTGGCGTTGCCCAAGGACTGGAGGAAGGTCGAACGAAGCCGAGTTGTAACAATTTGTCAAACTCGTCCTTCGCAATTTGGAATTTATGTGGCGGTAATCGCCGTGGTCGGCCAAAAACAGGAGGTCCAGAAGTTGTAATGTGATGATACACAACATGTTTGACAGATTGTGACAGATCGAAAGGGGTTGACAAATTATGAAATTGTTGTAGCAATTTTGAATATGGCGAATTTTGAAAAGTGAGTGAAATTAGTTCTGAAAGGCCGAATGCATTCCTTGCAAGACGATCATGGGAAACGTCAACGGTGATGTTGAAATGCCGAAGGAAGTCAGTACCCAGAATCGAATGGTTAACTTGTGCTAACATGAAGTTCCATTGAAAATTCACGTCCAGGCCGATATTAATTATTAATTTAGAATGACCAAAAGTTTGTATAAAACTACCAGTAACTGTGGTCAGCGAAAATTTTGCGCGACGATGGGTGTTGACGAAGAATTGGTTCACCGTCAAGATGCTAACCTTCCGTATCGACTAAAAATTTGGTCCCAGAATTAGTGTCGCGTATGAAAAATAAATGACCTGGAGAGATGGCAGGACATTGGGTTGACATTAACCCTGCCGCTGTCCGTTTCCCCAATTGCAAGGAGGTGTGCATTTGCTCGCCTTCTCTGCGTACCTCTGGTGATACCAACAAAACTTCGATGACTTGTCATTGTTGCTATTAAGTCTTGATTTTGAACGGCTCCTATTCCTTGCAAAATTTGAGAATTGAACAGACAACTTCTCAACTTGTTGCTTTAAGGCAGTGATCTGGTTTTGCAAATGTAAGGAATTGTCAGTCGTTGTTGTTGGAATCATTCGAGGCGCAGAGGTCATTGCACAAATGGTATGCGGGCCAGAAATCTCGAGGATCATGTCGGCCATGTCGGCTAAATCATTTAAACTGGATGTGTTTGCCGAAATTAGTATTCGTTGCACGCCAGTGGGCAAACGGCTAAGGAATATTTCCTTAAGTAAACTTTCGTCCATGGACGTATTCCCAAGAAGTTGATATAACTTTCGCAGTAATTGCGACGGGGTTTGCTGGCCAAGAGTTTCCTTGGACAAAAGTTATTGCATGCGACGCTTTTCGGAAACTGTTGTACGCTTTATAACTTCTGATTTGAACGTTTCATAAGGAAAAATTTCTGGGGGATTGATTAGCATATCGCGAACATCAATCGCTACGTCGGCGTTTCTTTTTGTTCAGCCACTTGTTATACATTTTAGGATTATTTGGACCCCACCCTTGATGTGATACCGATGAAGCGAGTGCCTTTCCTATGCCCATCTTTCTTTGGTGATGTAGATAGTAAGCCCACCAAATTATGACTTGTACAACTCCAACAAATAAAATAAACCATCCGAAAGCTAATATATAATCTGGATAGTCATACTCTTCGTGCTTCAGACTTTCTAGAGTTGCCAGGAAGTAGACGAAGATGGCTACTAATACTACTGGCGTAATAACTCCCCATGATATCCTGAAGTAGATGCTTACTTTTCGTTTCAGCATAAATTCTACATCATCGCAGAAACTCTCAAGACCATACCACCAAAATACAGATATAACTTCGATAATCGTTAATACATAGAATATGAACGTCCCTCCAAAATAATCGACTAAGGTTACAAAAAATTTACCACCAGGCGTAACACAAGCCAGTCCAATTAAAAAGCCTCCAATACCGCACCCCAGCGATACGTGCCATTTCTTCCACGTGGGGTAGTTATACATGATGACGATAAAAGCGCTCCCTTGAAGGGCGATAAGACTGCCCAACGTTGTGGGAGTTGTCGACAAAGCTTAACTAATGACTGCCACTTAGTACGTTACATTAGAATTACGGTATGATATAAAGTAACTATTTATCCTTCTTTTGCTGGTTTATTATCACTAAGAAAACACGTACCAATTAAATTAGGTACTTTCAGTCTCTAATATTTTTTAATATATTTATTTTACTCGTTTCCCAAGTTACGGCACCATTGCTACCTTTGATTTTTACTGCTCCTATGGTCAAGGTATCCCCACAAACCCATGCTGAAGCTTGCCATGTGTTTAATGACAGTCATCCAAACAGGAATCCAATCAGCAGATCTACAGTAACGCGAACAGTGCAATAATTTAAAGCAACGATTTGAAGAACCGAAAACATCCACAAATTATGACACTTCATTGCAAGTTTTACTGGATGTTTGTGAGACACCACAAATCTCAACGAGGCAACTTGCAGCAGAACATGATGTGTCTGAAGGATCAATTAGAACAATATTAAAGCGGTCTAAATATCATCCTTACATACTACATTTGCTTTATGACGTGTTACCAGATAATTTTGATCGGATACAATTTACAGAAATAATGATGAAAAGAACAGAAGCTGATCAAAATTTTGTCAAAAATTTAGTTTTTTATGCGAAGCTACGTTTATGTTAAATGACTCTGTAAATAGGCAGAAGTATAGATACTGGCACCCCACTAACCCCTACGTCAACTTCGAAACTTTCACCCAATATCCGCAAGAACATTTGTTGTGGAATATTGGATGGAAACCTTTTATACGTAATACGTTAAGATCTGTTGTTTACTTGGAACTATTATAAATCCAAATTGTACCAAAAAATAAAAGACATTACACCAATTTCAATAATTCCGCAAGTCTTGCACCCAGATGTATAGTTTGAACAAGATCTGTTGGCTTGGTGTACTAAGTCTATTATTTCTCCCAACCAGCATGGGTTTATTGCTGGTAGGTCCACTCTATATAATCTTCTGGAATATAAGGAATTCATCTCGAATGCTTTGGATAGTCGGTATCAGATAGACACTATTTACACTGACTTTACCAAGGCGTTTGATAGAATTGACATTATTCTTTTGCTGGATAAGTTGAGTTTTGTTATGGATATCCTCCTTTCTCAATAACAGGGTACAGTTTGTTAAGATCGGTAACTTTACATCTAATGCAATTACAGTTACTTCGGGGGTACGCCAGGGGTCTCATTGCGGCCTAATCCTCTTCCTATTATTTATCAACGATTTACTTGAATCAATTGTAAACTGTAACTCCTCATTGTATGCCGTTGACTTAAAGATCTTTAAAGTCATCCATACACCTGAAGACTATGCTGAGGTTCAGGCTGACCTGAATCGTATAAATATGTGGTGTGTCAGAAATCGTTTGTCTCTGCATGTCACAAAATGTTTTTCAATGTCTACATATCGTTGTAATAATCCAATCATGCATACTCACACTATCAACTCAGTTAGCATAAAACAGGTTACCACTATGAAAGACTTGGGCATTACTTTCGATACCAGATTCACTTTCAACAACCATATTGCTAATATTACTAATAATGCATTAAAAATGTGGGGGTATGTGTGGTCCATAAGTAAAGACATGAATGCTGCAAGTTTGAAAGTTTTATATTGCTCTCTTATTTGATCAATTTTAGAATATAACTCACCCATTTGGACTCCATTTACTACCACCAATATTATGCGACTTGAACGTGTCCAAAAGAAATACCTAAGAAGCTTGGAGTTCAAACTAGGTCGTCATCATATTCGAGGTGATACACCAGGCGATATTGGACGTCCTAAGCATGAAAACACTGGCGGAGCGTCGCATTGATGCGGACTTATGCTTACTACACCGTTTGGTTCACGGAAAGATTGACTCCCCAAATATTTTAAAAATGTTTTTGTTTCATACTCCTAATAGGAGCCAGGACCCATGACTAGTTTGATTTATTTGAGAATTCATTTAATAATTTTAAAAGAAACTTGAAATTTAGATGATGAAATTTGTATTTATTTGTATTTACTTTAACGATTTTAATATTATATAACTTAAGCATTATATAAGTTTTATGTCAATTTTGATCTCTACCATTTATATGTTGTTTCTTTGTAATGGATGTACTCACTAAGTTGAAATGTTTCACATACTTTATTTTGTTATTATATATTGTGTGTTTTATGTATACAAAGGTGGTTACCGTAAATAAACTTTATTATTATTATTATTAAGATGGTGTTCCGCCGCATTTCGGTCAGAAAGTTCGAGAATCCTTAAATCATGAAGTCAATGGATTGGACGGAGGGGTGCAATTGAATGGCCACCTAGGTCTCCAGACCTGACACCTATGGACTTTTTCTTCTGGGGATATTTAAAAAGTGTTGTGAATCGAAATAGGCCAACAGCATTAGATAAATTAGAAGCTCGAATTGGAGTTGCAATAACAAACATTCCTCCGGCATATCTGCATAATACACTAGGCGCTTTTGTTGATAGACTTTTTTATAATTGATTGGACAACAATTTGAGCACCTACTTTGACTTAATTTTAGTTTTTTTTTATGATTAATTTTTGTCGTTATTTCAAAATAAAAATGCTAATGTTATATCACGTTATACTTTTAATTAAATAATCTTTCAAATAACATAAAAAAAACCTAGGTTGCTATTTAGAAAAATGTAACATGGCCTCTGACAAAAAGCACGTGTTACGAAACAAATGAAACTCATCTTAAAATATGGGTATTTATATCTAATTTAAACCCACTAAATATTAAATCTAAATGTTAAACCGTTTTCATATAATCCCATTTGGTGCGTTACTTTTTACGCACCCTGTATATTAATTTTAACATACACTCTGTATAACAATTTCTGAGCTGCCTAACCCCGTACTTAGAGTAACATAATTTTTTTACATTATTTAAAACTTAGAGATGAGTTTTTAAACGTATCATATTCCCCATTAAAAAGGGCGATCCTAATAATCCATCCAATTACAGGCCAATTAGCCTACTGCCTATAATCTCTAAAATTTTTGAATTATTATTGAAAAACCAGTTAATAAAACACCTGGAAACATTTAACGTTTTAAGCAATAACCAATACGGGTTTAGGCAAGGCTTGTCAACTATTGATGCCATAACTAATTTTATAGACTGGACTATTGATTGCTTTGAGAAAGGTCAGAACTCCATTAGCTCCTTCCTTGATCTAACGAAAGCGTTCGATTGTGTCTCGCACGTAATTTTAATTCGTAAACTTTATGCGTACAATATACACCCTAACAGCTGCAAATTGATTAGCTCTTACTTGCGTAATAGAAAACAGGCTGTATTCTGCAATAACAAGATGTCTGAATTTCTTGATATTAATATCGGTGTGCCGCAGGGGTCAGTCCTTGGACCCATTTTGTTCTTAATTTATATAAATGACCTTCCTCATTGTATAGATTCGGATAGTGTGGTATTGTTTGCCGATGATACTACCATTAGCTCTACTAGTAGGATTTGGTCAACCACTACTGCAACTCATAAATGTGTTACCGATGCTGCTAGTAATTGGTTCCTGAGTAACAAATTATGCCTAAATGTGGATAAAACCCAAGAACTTATTTTCACGAAACTACAGCGTGGAAGTGAAATCGCCAGTACCAAATTTCTAGGCGTATACATTGATGCTCACCTAAAATGGACAAAACACGGAGAAGTACTAGCTAAAAAAATAGCATCTAACATTTTCTTGCTTAGAAACTTAGCTAGTACAACAGATACTGACGTAGTCCGAAAAGTATACTTTGCTTACTGCCATTCGCATATGGTATACGGTCTCCTTGCATGGGGCCACTCGTCTATTTTAGGTAATATTTTCAGATTGCAGCGACGCGCAGTTCGTATCGTTGCCGGTTTAAGTTACAGAGCCGATTGTAGAGAGGCATTCTCAAAACTAAATATATTAACTCTGCCATCTCTTTATATATTAGAGTGTTTAAAACATATTAAACGTAGGGAATGTAGCCATGAAAGACATGCGTCGGTGCATGAGCATGATATGCGCAACAAAAACAATATTTATCCTAACAAAATACGGCTCAGTAGCTCTCGCTCAGGAACTAATTACTATGCGCTTAAATTCTACAACGCTATTCCTGAACAATACCGATTATTACCATCAAAAAAATTCTTCGCATTATTAAGAGTCTTTCTTTTAAGGAAGGCTTTTTATTCAATTGAGGACTTCACTCATTGCGTAATCAAGTTGTAGGCTGTTTAGGATGTAGTTTATATTTCACGTCTTTTGTCTAATTTTAACTTGTTTTTACCCCTGACTGTCTTACTCGTGTATATTATTGTATTTTACTGACTTATGTATATTTGACATTAAATTAAATATTATTATTATTATTATTATTATTACAAAAGAAATAAATAAAACGAAAATAAACAAATGCTAATCGAACACCCGCTTTCCCCATTTTTCCCATTTTTGCGGTTCTCAGAGGCGAACTCACAATGCGTCGCTTATTCCCATTCAAGTTCAATTTTCAAAGCCGGATTGATTTCACGCCCCATATAATCCTACATTGAAAAAAAAATGCAAACGAAAACACCCGAGTTTTATAAAGCCGAACTTTCCCTCGTAATAATTAACAGTGAAACTTTAAAAAATCTGACACCGCTTTCCTGATTCGCCCTCGGAATTTCGGTGCAACGTTGTAAAACCCTTTATCTTTATTATGAAGGAGTAAAATAAAATTGGGGCTTTGCTTTTTATCACTTACAGATAGCGCCGCTTCGGAGTAATAAGTTCTAATGGTTTTCTGAAATCTTCCATATATGAAAAATGATATCTGCTCAGACGCTACGATTCCATGTTTTGGCACTATGAAATTGTTTTCTGATAATATGCTCTAACCGGATATACGAGGTTAATAGTAGAATACGAGGAGAGAAAAGAAATGCATACTTGCATATTCATCATTACTTCCGAACTAAAAGTACAATATCAAGCAGTAAAACAAAATATATAAGTAAAAGAATTAAAAATATATGCCGTCCGTATCTTGCGAAAGAACTGAAACGACAAGGTTAAAATATTGTAAAATAAGTCATTCTGTTTATGTTGAACTTGTTTCAGGACATCTCCGGATGCGTGATTCGATTTATTTATGTGTAAATAAAACGCTTTTATTGTTTACCTATGACACTCTTTTATTTGGATGTATCGTATGCAACCACATGTACGTATTAATGTACAAGTAGTATACGATAATAATAATATTTATTTGAAAAATGGACAGTAGTAGAAATACATTTAAAATCAATGGGGCTTGCGCTTGTCCTCAGTAACTTGAAGAATTGACCATTTTCCAATTTTGGCACCTCGATCACCAAAACCGTGTGCGTATGCACAGAGAGCAAAAAAGTTTACTGTTCTCCTTTACTTTTTCCCCTAAACTAGTAGTAAGTAGAGGCTATGAAGATTGAATAGCTTTAAGGATAAGTTTTGTAGACCCAAGTCTAATAAACTAGAGGAGATGAAAATAGCTTTTAAATATTGTACATAATCGAGCGGTTTTTGGCCACTGGCCTTCATCAGTACCGTGCGTCTGTTGATGGAAATAACATAGTTATGGTTCTTAAAAACAAATAGAAGTCCCGTCCGTCATTCACGGCAGAGATTCATGGCCAGAAATATTTTCCATATGAGTTTGGCACTAGGGACGACTAATTGGGGTTATAAATATAAAACACTTGAAGTTATTATGAAGTTGCTTGTGAACCTGCTGAATAGAATTGACACTTTAGCAAGTATCTACTAATTTTTAATGACCTGTTCAGTATGTATCAAGTACACAATATCACATCCAATATTTAAATGAGCATGTAAAATTTGTTGAGGCTAAAGGGTCCCACGCCTTAATTACAAGTTTCAGCTTATAACCGTGCGCCACGTGCAAATTGCACATTAAATATTGATCGCACCACTGTTGGTAATTTTCTTCTGCATGTCTATGGCTAATTAAAACCTCCGCAGGAATGCCCTAAACTCAGACGAGACGAAACATTCTTGGGGAGCGACAGAATACGGAATGATTTATGTCGCGCGAAACCTGAACCTCGGAAGGTAAACTTTGAGGGCAAATAATCAATGAGAAGATGTGGATTGGGTTCATTTGAGGGTCGGACAATCAATCATCCCCCATTACCTAGCCCAACGGGGCGCGAGGTGAGGTTTTGAGAGCCGCGCGCCGGGGGTAGGCTTAATTTTTAATAGCGCCGTCAATAGAGGGCGGTCGTAAATTTTGTACGAGCGTTATTGCGTTCGTAAATAATCGGACGCACCACGTTAAGCTTTAAATGTATTTTCTGTAGAATACCCCCTGCTTTGATATAAATAAATGGGCTGGAATGAAAGGGATTGAGGATGGGTATGGGATAAGGGGGTAATTATATCTATACTTGCTTAATATTTCTGCAAGAAATTATGGCTATAAAAAAAAAATTAAGGTTCGAGGTTCACGGAATATCAAAAGCTCAGTATGAAATAAAATTTTATACGCTACACGTTCGTTAAGTGATATTACAGTAATTGTTTAGTAAACATCTAATTCGTACTGTACCAGACTAGTGACGTAAATAACTAAGCTGTTTTATTAAGGGTTGTTAAAATGAGGTACTTGGTTGGTTTCACAATTTTGTACTATTTATTCCGACTAGTTTAATGTTTCACCACGTGATAAACAAGAACCAAATTCAACAAATAAACTCTTTTAGTCAATGAAATGCCCTTTAGAGATATGTTGACCAAATTTTTGGTGGCCTAAGATAAAGAATATGGATACAGAAAACCTGTTTTTTAACAAAATGGTGCCACGTCCCATACAAGTGCCGAAACATTCACATTATTACAGTCAAAGTTAATCTCGAGAAATGGCTACTACGATTGGCCTGTTTTTAGACCTTCTACTTTGCAGTGACTTTAAAAACCAAGTCCAGAAACAAATCATGTTCTCAATTCCAAGCTCAGAACAGTTATTCGGGCCGTATCAAAAATGGGAAAAAGCATTAAAAAAAGAGTCGTACTTTGCAAAAATAGCCAAAGCAGGCTTTTCATTGATGTGTTAGTTCACAACTAATATACATGTTCCTAGGCTATATCAGAATTAAAATATTACTATAATTCACTCCATCGTGGAACACCCTTTATTACTTCCCTCCGTATAATATACGCCAAATTCGTTAAAATATGTCATGTATGTTTGCAAATGTAAACATATCGCACAATCAATTGACACAATTGGAAAATGGAGCAAATATTGAATGTTCCATTACGCTGTTTACTTTAAGAACCACAATATAAATATTGACTGGCTTTATTGGTCTTAGACAGTTTACAGAGGTCCGCCATTTATTTATTTCAAGTTGTGGGCGAGTTTTTCTTTTCCGCCCTCGCAAGATATATTGGGTGTTTCCGTTGGCATCATTGATTAATCCACTGTAAAAGAAAGGGCTAAGTAAATAGTCCCGTCCATTGTAAATCAATACCGCATGCTGCCAATAAGTCTCCCAAAATTTATGATCACGCTGACATATTGAAAAATGTAGGTTACATTAGGTAACTGTTTATTTATCACTAACTTCAACGATTTGTAATTTAAAGAAAATGAATGTAGTTTTCTCCGATTTAATGGCTCAAGAGGAAATTTTGTAATATCTTATTTAATTATTTATATAATATTTGTCAAGTTCAGAAAAACTGAAATTTCTGACGAACAGTTAACTTTTGTTAAGGATTTTCCATTCAGATCCAATCCATTTAATAGTTCTTCTATGTCTCCCATCGAAACCAATTAAAAGGTTCCGTGCTATTTTAGCAAATATTTGCCTTTTTAAAGAACGCACTACGATTTTTTTAAGTGCGTGAAATTTCGAAATAACCTATTCTCTCCAAATTATTCATTTTGACATTCTCTACAATTCTTCTTTGTGTAAATTTCAAGTAATTGTTGTAGTTTCATAAATAGCAAGAGAAGATCACAAAATTTTCAAATCATTTTATTATTTTTTAAAAATCATGTCCATGAAAAACATTTATTAATAAAAGATAATTAGTTTATCTTTTTATTTAAGTCTCAGCTAATGAACTAGTTAATAATAATTGAAATAAACGCTTTAAAGTCAACTATATGTAGGATTGATTCTATGATGGATATTATGGTATGAGACGACGTTTATTTCAATGTTTTTTGCTATATTCAGAAAACTATAGAGAAAAAACCATCGCTGACAATAAACACTAATTTCCGGTATAGGAAAGTACCTTTGATAGTTTGTTCAAAAATGGTCGGAATTAATATTTCTCCAAAATTACGAAGAAAATCACAAAAACAATAATTTCTTGTACTTTATGCAGACAAAATAATATATTTAAGATGCATTTAAGCAATAATAATGTATGTGAAATAGCAGGTCAATACTTGCATCTATCCAGTGTTGCCAGCTTGAAGGAATTTAATTTTTTTATGAATTTTTTGATAAGGAATAGGAGAAATATCGACAATACTTTCTCGTATTTCATGCGGAAGAAGTAATATATTTAAGACATATTTAATAATATTGTTTGTAAAACAGCAATTCAATGCTTGTATTTTTCTAGTGTTAACTGGGAGCAAGTCCCTCTTTTAGGGATTCGAAATAGAAAAATATAATATGAAGAGGCAAATTTTCATGCAATTGATATTTTTTAATTAAGTTTTCCTTGCATAAAAAGTAACATTAAACGTACAAAACCACTTGGATTTTTAAAATATGGGGCTTTACGCAGAGTTATGATTTTTTTTCAAGAGATGAAATTCTATGGAGAACTAAAATCAAATTCTTTTAAAACCAGTCAGTCCGGTTTTTAAAATACCCTGATGCAAAACTGGCTATTTAAAAAAATTAAATAAAAAATATAAATTTCCTCAAAAATATATTTTAATTTCCCCCAATTTTTAAAATGTCTCAAAAAATTTAAGCACAAAGCTAAAATTTCACAAAAAATCAATTCAATACACAATGTGTATTTCAAAAAACTAGGCGATTCACACACGATTTTCAATCAATTTTTGCTTTTAGTTCTGGAATATTTCAGCGGCGTCAAATAGATCAAATATTTTTGATAGAGATAAGAATATTCGAAAGTAAATTAAAAAAGATATTCTTTCAGAAATTAGTTTATTATTTCAAAACGAATTGGTTTTGAATGAATTCGCCGCTTAAAAAAATGGTTGTGAATACGAAAAGTCAAGACAAACTCGTCAAAAGAAAAAATTATGCACAAATTAAAAAAAAAATCCACAAAATACGGTGGTCTAAAACTCACGTTTATTTTTGTAATCTAGTTTTAGAACAATCAATTGAAATGTATTTGAAAAATTACGGAAATTGTTTGATTTTTGAAGAAAACTATATATTTACAAAATTTTGTTATTTTTTGTTTACGATTATAAAATTAAACTTCTTATAGTTAAATTAAAATTAATTTGAATAAAACAAATTCTTGTTAGGCAGAAGGTTGACAGAGACATACCAGCCTACTTGTATATAAATCAAATTTAATAGATATTGAAAATGTGTCTTAAATAAAAATAAATGCACACACTCTTAATTTTTCCAAAATTAAGTTTTTGGTACTGATTTACTTACATTACTTGTTGCAGATTTACATAAATTTAATAAACACGAAATATAGTCAAATTATATGAATATGCAACCTGCTCGCAAATCCACAAAATTAAGTCTAAAAAAAATTACGTTTTCAAATGAACTTTTAATTTAAAAAAGCGCCTTTAAGATTCCAACAATCTAGTTTAGTTGACTGCCTTCCAATATGTAAAATCGGCTGATATATTCATATTGTCAAAAGTTGTAGTATTTTAAAGTTAAGTTAATTAAAACAAAAATACAAACGGTAACTTTTCGGATTATTTTAAAAGGTAAACTGATTTAGAAATCTGTAACCTATCAAAAACTATTAGATC
Organism: Ocypus olens; assembly: GCA_910593695.2. Classification (NCBI taxonomy): domain Eukaryota; kingdom Metazoa; phylum Arthropoda; class Insecta; order Coleoptera; family Staphylinidae; genus Ocypus; species Ocypus olens. The sequence goes on along the minus strand of OU343048.1, from coordinate 27,896,882 downwards.
ATCTTTATTATGCCAGTTTTTAAAGAAGTGATCTCTGCTCCAATTTCGATTTATTTATTTTATATTTATTTATTTATTTATTTAATACACGGAAAACTCCTTAATTTACAAATGAATATATTATAAATATATATTATCGACAATTCGAACTATAGAATATATAGGAGTGGATCGAGCTTTTCTCTTACAGAAAAGGATTGTAAGAATTATGTTCGGTTTGAATTTTAACGAATCTTGCCGAAATATATTTAGAATAAATAACCTATTAACCTTAACCGGATTATTTATATTGGAATGTCTGAATTTCCAATGGAAACACCAGCACTATTTCATGAATAACTCAACGGGTAATTATAATATAAGACACGTAAATTATGTATACCCCATTCATAGACTTCGAGCCACTGAAAAACATCCGTTTTACATGTGCTCTAAGTTATATAATACTCTTCCAATAAGACTTAAAAACATAAAAGAATATAATTTATTTAAAAACGAAATATACAATATGTACATTGGAACCGTATAATCTTAAGGAATATTTCCAAAAGCTGTAAGAAATAATACACTAATATTGTAATTATTTATTTTTCTTGTGACGTTTTTCAAAATGTATAACGTATTTGTGTCGAAACAAATGTATGTTATTATATTATTGAAAATAAACATCATATTATTATTATTATTATTATTATTATTATTATTATATTATAATAGTTATTTCCAGGTTGATTCTGATTCAAATGCTTGTGAAACAAAGTAGTATTAATGTTGAATAAATCAATATTATTATTTAAGTAAATAGCATTTGCTAAACGCATAAACCTGGAAATTGGATTGTTTAGACAATAATTGGTGCGATGCGTTCTTGGGCGAAATAGTATATGCTGGCGGGTATAAATGCCTTTCCAGAAATTGAAAAGTGATAAAAGCTGAGAGCAGACAAAGTGCCAATTTATGATTTTGTGAACAGTACACAGGTCTTGCATGATTCGACGATTCAAAAGGCTCCTAGTGTTACGGTGACATTGCAAATATTCATAATTTATGTTTGATGAAAGAATACCCAAGCGATATGCGACAATTCTTAAAAATTTGTTTTGAACCCTTTCCAAAGCATTTACTAAATATTGTTGGTACTCAATAGTTGAGCGTACTAGGGAACAATATAACAATTTTAAGGTGAATGTGGAGAAACCTTTTCCAATACGAAATACAAAGCCCAGTAGTTTCATTGCTTTGTTTACAATTTGCTTAATATGAGCGGCGAAGGAGAGCTGTTTAGATAAGATTACACCAAGAGCACGCATTTCATCAACGTGTTCTAATATTGTGTTATTAATTTTATATTCGAAGTATATTTTTGGTGTACTGCGGGTAAATGATATTATTTTACATTTACAACTATTTAAGAACAATTGGTTGGTAAGACACCAATCCGCCAATTTATCCAAGCAACATTGTAATCTTGCAGACTGATTTGACGAGTTGATCTCAGTAAATATGTTTTTATATCATCGGCGAATAATAAGAATTCACAACCTTCTTGACACCCGATTTCGTCGTTGATGAATAAATTAAATAGGATTGGTGCAATATGTGACTCTTGAGGGACCCCGGAAAGAACTTTTATTGATCTAGATTTGTACGAGTCAATCTTAATAATTTGGTGCGTATTTGATAATCATTGATTCGTAAAAAATAATATTTTTTAAAATTTTATTACAATTGACCAACCTCCAATATTTAAAGTCAGCTGGGTTTGATCAAATATTTATACAATATACAAGTTAATTCTGCATGGAGCGCGGAAACGTATTTAACATGGGACTCAAAAATTCTTAAAAATAAACAAACTCTAACTCTCAGTAACTTTTCAAAAACTAAACTGATTACTAAAAATGTTATGGCGTTTTTAAGTTGACTTAATTTCGACTTTTAAACTGCGTAAGCAAATAAATAGACATTTTCAAAAAAATTAGATCGACCACCCACTAATATCTAAAAAGAACTAGGTTTGTCAAAAGATTCTATTATTCAAAATGGTGATGTGGCCATCATGTTACTTTCTCCGACTTGATGGTATCATTTACATTTACGCTTCTATGGTTTATTTTCAATTCAAATCATGTTTGTAGATACAGCGTTTTGCAGAATTGAACGAAACTGACGTTTAAGACGTCAAATTTATGAAAGATGAAAATCACAAATTATACTTCAAACTCTAATAGTTAGCTTTTCAGTTCTTTGGATTATCAAATAAGGCTTATGTTCAAAGTTTGATGTTAATTGATGTAGTAGTTTTTGAGATACAGCGCGCACAAGCAGACACGTATACATTAGAACAGGAATGCAAATTGAAATAAATTGCATGCCTTTTTTTCGTATCGTGTAATACAAGAAATCAAATCTTGAACAATAAAGTTGTTCAATTTGACATTATTTACAATTATTAATCATGTAAATTTGCTGTAACTATTATCGTTTCATAACTATAAACCAAAAATGAAAAAAAAATAATTTTTTTCTCCAATACAAATGATTTTATCAAAAATATTTTCAAACAAAACATGTTTATTTCTTAGTTGACTTCAAAATTTATTTGAATGTTTTCGTAAAATTTTCCATATTTAAAAAAATATATTTAAACGGTTAAGGTAAACACCCACTTCCGGCGTACAGAATTTTACCAACAGCTTTTCAGTTCTTTGAATTGTCAAATAAAGCTTATGTTCAAAGTTTCATGCTAATTGTTCTATTAGTTTTTGAGATACAGCGCGCACAGACACACAGACACACAGACACACAGTGACACACACACAGATACAACTTTTTTTTTCCAGAAATTGTTGAAATGGCATCTAGGGACCCCAAAACGGATATTTCCGTAAAAAAAAAAAATTGAAAAAAATCACTATCACAATACTTTCTCGTACTTCGTAACGGAGAAAGTGGTGTTTAGAAGTTAACTCCTCGTGAAGCACGGAATAGTAATTTACGATACAAGTAACGTTATGAAATAACGTTACGTGTGTAGTAACCGGTTTATTTTATTCCATTTCTATTTTGTTTTAATTAAAAAAAAATGTTTAATGAAAACCGTCAAAAAGCGAAATCATGTTTATTTGCCAATATCTCCATATCTACGAGTTACGTTAAAACTAACTGCACTAGTGTTGTTAAGGATTTCTGAACAACACTATTGTTGTTAAAGGTACCTTAACGTTACTCGTTGCTAATAATATTATAGGATAAAATAAATGTATTTAACGTACATCTCAAACATTCCAAAAATGCAACTGTAATTGTTCGAAAGTGTTTCTTACATAAAACTGTTATTTTTTTCTAAAACAGTCAGAAAAGTGTAACATTGACGGATCGCTATCAGAATGCAAAGTTTGCCATTTTTTACCATGTCAAAAAATCGCCAAGGCATCGGTCTTGACAGAAAGTGACATTCTCGTGCGAAACAAAAAACACCCCTATCACGCACCTAGTACAAAAATAACTATCAAAAATTGTTTCAGTTTTTTTCAACACGTAAATCCTTAAAGAAGTTATAACGTTTTCTAATTAACTCAATTTCGACTTTCGAATTGATTTGATAACGCACAAAATAAATCAATTGTAAAAAAAATTGTAAATGTATAAAATCAGCTTGGTGTGTTAAATTAATAGTAGTTTTATAAAAAAAATGGTGATGTGGCCATCATGTTACTTTCTCCGATTTGACGATTAGACCAAAACCTTGAAAATTCTGGCAAAACATTAAAAAATCGCTGCTTTAGGTTAAAAATCTAAATTATTCGCCAATCAAAAATTCGCTAATAGAAATCAATAATTAAACAATAAAACTAAAACATAGGCCCAAAAAAATCCAAATATCGAAAACTATGGCCTAAACATTAAAAAAAACGCAAACTAAAACATCGAAAATGTCAACAAACACATCGAAAATGTTGTCCAAAATAAAGATTATTTAGGCAAAAAAATTAAAAATTTGGAATAAATTAAGGCGAAAACAGGTAAAGGTAAAGATCTAAAATATGGACCTAAAAAATGCAGGCTAAAATATTGTAAATTCAAGTAAAAGAAAAAATATTTAGCTAGCCCCTAAAATAATTCTTTGGCTCAAAATAAGTTTCCGACCAGAAACTCGAAAATAATGCAAAAAAAAATAAAATAAAAAACAATAATTCAGGTTAAAAAGTAAAGGCCACAAAATAAAAAACCGACCAAAAAATTCGAAAATACTGGCAAAAAAATCGCGCATAAAAATCAATAATTCAGATTAGAAAATTAAAAATATAATACAAAATAGCTAAAACTTAAACCAACAATTAGGACCTAAATATTAAAAATACGGACCAAAAAATCGAAACTTTTAACACGCAACCTAAATTTTCACGCCAAAATAAAGAATATTTAGGTCAAAAATTTGGAATAGAAAACGAAGTTACAGGCCAGAGATCCAAAAATGCAGATAAAAAGATTCAAGTAAAGGAAAAATAGTTTGCCGTTTTCACCTTCAAAATAACCCTGTAGCTTAGAGTAAGTTTCTGAACAGAAACTCAAATTGAAAATAAAAAAAAATCTAAAATATGGGCCAAGAAAACGAAAAATTAGATCAAATACTCAAAATTTGGGACAAAAAAAATTTAAAAAAAGCAGGCCAAAATAAAGAATATTTGGCCAAAATCAAAACTTTGAAAAAAAAAGAAATTACAGGCCAGAGATCTAAAAATGTAGATTAAACAAATTCAAGCAAAGAAAAAATTGTTTGCCATTTTCACCCTCAAAATAACCCTGTAGCTCAAAGTAAGTTTCCGAACAGAAACTAAAATTGAAAATTAAAGAATTTAAATATAGGACGAAAAAAAACAAAATTTAGATCAAATACCGCAAATTTGGGGTTAAAAATAAAAAATACAGATTAAAAAATCGAAAATCTTAATAAACAAATGAAAAATTTCAGCCAAATAAAGAAATCTTAGGACAGAAGATCAAAAATAAGGACCAAAAAATCGAAAATACAGGTCAAAATTAAACAATTGTGGCCAAAAGATTGAAAACATGGGCCTAAAAATAAAAAAAATGCAGACCAAAAAGTAAAAAAATTGAAAATCTTAATAAACAAATCAAAAATTTTGGCCAAATAAAAAAATCTTAGGACATAAAATCAAAAATTGAGACCAAGAAAATCCAAAATACAAATCAAAATTCAACAATTTTGGCAAAAAATCGAAAATTTAGACCAAAAATCGAAAGCACGAGCTTAAACATCAAAATACTGACCAAAAAAAGTCGAAAATTTCAACAGATCATTTTAAAATTGGGACCAACATAAAGAATATTTATGAAAAAAATCAAGAATTTAAAGGAAAAAAATCGAAGAAACAGGCAAAAATATAAAATACGAGCACAAAAATTCTGGTCTAAAAATAATTTACCCCAAAAATAACACAAGCTCAAATTAAGATACGATCCGAAACTCTAAAATAATTTTCAATTGAAATTACATTTTAAATGTGCATAGAGCGTTTAGTAAAATCAGATGAGATTGACGTTTAAAACGTCAAAATTATGAAAGATGGAAATGACAAATTATAGTTTAAATTCTAATAGTCAATTTACTCAAAAACCAAAGAGATTTCGAAAATTACTTATTCTATCTAAGTTGTTCATTTTGGCATTCTCTACAATTATTATTAGAATACTTTTGCTGTAAGTATTATCGTTTCATAATTTTAAACCAAAAATTACAAAAAAAAATTAATTGCTATTATTTTTCAAAAACCACACATTTCACGAAAAATATTTTCAAGCAAAAAATGTTCATTTCTTTGCTTTCTTCAAGATTTGTTTGAGTGCTTTTATAGTACTTTTCATATTTAAAAAATTATCGGAGAAAAACAAAAAACGGTTAAGGTAAACACCCACTTCCAGTGTACGAAATTTTACCAAAAGCTTTTCGGTTCTTCGGATTATCAAATAAGGCTTATTTTCAAAGTTTGATGTTCAATCAAGTGGTAGTTTTTTAGATACAGCGCACACAAGCAAACAGGCATACATTTTAACAAGAATGCATATTGAAAAAATGGTGATGTGGCCATCATGTTACTTTCTCCGACTTGATGGTATCATTTATATTTACGCTTCCATGGTTTATTTTCAATTTAAATCATATTTTAAGTGTGCATCGAACGTTTCGTAGACTCGGATAAAATTGACGTTTAAAACGTCAAAATTATGAAAGATGGAAAAATTATACTTCAAATTCAAAAACTTAGTTTACTCCAAAACTAAAGGGATTTCGAAAAATACTTATTCTTTATAAGTTGTTCATTTTAGCATTATATACAAGTATTATTCACATAAATTTGCTGTAACTATTATCGTTTCAAAATTATGAACCAGAAATGAAAAAAATAATAATAAATTTTTTTCTCGAATAACAATGATTTTATAAAAAATATTTTCAAACAAAAGATATTCATTTATTTGTTGTCTTCAATATTTGTTTAAATATTTTTGAGATATTTTTCATATTTAAGAAGATATTGGCAAAAAACAAAAAACGGTTTAGGTAAACACCCACTTCCGGTGTACGAAATTTTACCAAAAGCTTTTCAGTTCTTCGGATTATCAAATAAGACGTATGTTCAAAGTTTCATATCCATTGCTTTATTAGTTTTTGAGATACAGCGCACACAGACAGACACACACACACACACACACACAGACACACACACACACACACACACAGACACACACACACACACAGACACAAAATTTTTTTTTCCAGAAATTGTTGAAATGGCATCTAGGGACCCCAAAACGGATATTTCCGTAAAAAAAATTTTTGAAAAAAAAATCACGATCACAATACTTTCTCGTACTTCGTAACGGAGAAAGTAAAAAACCGGTGTTTTGAAGTTAACATTGAGTGTATGGATCTCAAAATTAAAAAAAAAACACAAACACAAACTGTTTGTAATATTTTAATAATTAAACGTTTTAAAAATCCATATAGTATTAGAAACTGTTTGATTTTCTTGACTACATCAATTATGAATAGATATTTATGCATTAAGAGAGGTATGGAATGTTTTTTCCCGAGGTTGACAAGGTTACAGCCAAGGGTAAAGAACATGAATATCTCCCGAGGTGCATACAATATTTTATTTTTTAGTTAAATATCAGTAATTCGTAAAAATATTCAGTATATCGATCTGCAACATGTATTTGCATGGTTGCTATGAGTTTGTTTTAATTAAACCGCCCGAATTTCATGAACTGGCGTTTATTTATTTTGATTTGATTTGACGTTAATGCTTTAATAACAAACGTACAGTTGTGAATAAAATAGTGAACAAACCTGGGAGAAAAGTTTAATGCCTGTCTCGCTATAAAGTTGGTCGTCAGCAGACGCAAGATTGTCTATCTCTAACCATCATTTTGAGCGGAAAATTTGGAAATTGTATGTACTATTTGTCAGGTAAACAGGAGCAAACCTCATAACTCCCTCGGGAGATATGAGTTATATATTATATGAGTACATTTTCATGCCTTGTATCCATGATGATAATAGTAAATATCATACTACTAAAAATAAATGTATTTAACAATCTCAAAGATTCTAAAAATGCAACTGTAATTGTTCGTGAGTTTTTTTTTCTAAACCAGTCAGAAAAGGGTAACATTGACGCATCGCGCGAAGTTTTTTTTAACATGTCAAAAATCGCCAAGGCATCGATCTTGACAAAAAGTGACATTCTCGTGCGGAACAAAAATAACTATCAAAAATTGTTTCAATTTTTTTCAACACGTAAATCCTTAAAGAAATTATAACGTTGTCTAATTAACTCAATTTCGACTTTCGAATTGATTTGATAACGCACAAAATAAATAAATTGTAAAAAAATTGTAAATGTTGAAAATTAGCTTGGTGTGTTAAAATAATAGTAGTTTTATAAAAAAAAATCCGGTGTTTTGAAGTTAACAATGCGTGAAATTATGGATCTCAAAATTTAAAAAAAACAAACTGTAACTGTTTGTAATGTTTCAATAATTAAACGTTTTAAAAATCTATATCGCATTAGAAACTGTTTGATTTTCTTGACTACATCAATTATTAAAGAATTTATTTTGTTTTTAAATTCATTTAGTCTCAATTTCAATTTGATGAAAATGCATAAAAATATAAATTTTGAGTTTTTGTAATACAATAATTGAATTAAGTTGAGTATACTTTTTATTCAAAATGAGCTTGGTTTGTTAAATTACTCGTGTTATTAAAAAGGTTGTGATGATTTGAATATAACTCTGCATGAAGACGGGATACGTATTTAACGTGGAACTCAAAAATTAGTTAAAAAAACTGTAAGTTTTCGCAATTAACTAAAATTATTAAACTAATTTAGGAATCTATAGTCCACGAATTGATTTTCTTTAATACATCGATTATTAACGAAGTTATGGCGTTTTGAAATTAACTCAGAACTTGAATTCTTCAAAATTACATAAAAAAATATAAGGAATAATAGTATATTGTACAACAAGAGTGGATATGATGCACATATCTCATGAAGGCAAGTTTGGAGAACGAGCCGTAGGCGAGTGCCCCAATGCCGAGTGAGATATGGGGGCATCATATCCACTCGCGTTGTACAGATAACTTTTTCTACGACTGAAATCCTTTTCACTTTTCATAATGAATACCGAAAAAACATGTAAATTAATTTATCTGACGTTTGGTGTGTGACGTTTTCTCGTCGCGGCCACGTCTTCATTATAAAAAAGTCACTGTAATGCTTGGTCAACAATGTTGAAGGTTTATCAGTTTTGGAAATGTTTTCTATGCACGTAATCGTAACGTTTTCATTGATAGTTTTCACCTTCTTACTTGTACACCAATCCATATATTGTTTGTATGCGAAGTCATATTTTGGACGAGATCTGATCAGCAGTAATCCCTGCTGGATATATTGAGCAGATTTCCTAATTTCAGGTGGGGTGCAATTATTCGAATCACTTTCACTTTCCATGATGATTTCCGATTATATAAAAATGTAAATTAATTATTTGACGTTTGATGTGACGTTCTCCCGTCGCCGCCGCCGCAACGTTCTATAACAATGGTTGTTTATTATCTGTAACTTGGATATCATATCCGTACACCTAACCCAAAAATAGCTTATATCCGTACAGTTTATTGTTAGGGAATTAATCAATATACGGCAAGGAGTAAAAAAAACACTTTTTTACTCTGTTTGTATAACATTTTGATTTATTCGTTTGACTGCAGTTTCGACAACTCAGCTTGCCATTATAATATTGTATAGTGTTATACAAAGAAAGTAAAATGTATAATGGCATTTACATTATTTGTAAATGAATAATGGAGATGAAGATTTTTCGTAATTAAAATCATCGATTTTAAAAAGTGTTTTTTCTACGTCCTTTATAAAATATACAGTTTTTTCATTCATTTGGGTTCATAAAATATGTGATTCCTGAACCCTACAAATAGCTTGAAAAAAGTGCCATAACGGTTCATTTTTTCACTCTTGTTTGCGCAAAGTGTGTCATGAACGCTTCGCAATAGCCGCAAGTTCCGCCGATAAATGTCAAACATTCGTTTCCAATCAAGAAAACTTGATGATTATTATTTTCTTCATTTACAAAAAGTATTATTACTTATAAAAATTGATTAAGGTTTTATCGAATTTATTTAAAGTTACGGACGTAAAAAAATTTTTGTATGAAACTCGAGAGTAAATAGTTATTTATGCAACAAGTGAGTAAAGTAGTACTTTTTTTCACTTGTAGGAATTGCCGCACTCGCCTTCGGCTCGTGTAGCAATCTTTCCTGCTCGTGAAAAAAAGTACTACTTTACTCACTTATTGCATAAATAACTATTATTCCATATAAAAGTATGTATAACGAAGTAGAAGCTTCCCTACATAAGAAATATAAAAAATATAAATTTCAACTTTTCCGAATATTCCAAAACTTGGCAGTAGTTAACAACCTCTTGGTATTAAAAGTACGATACACTTGCTAACAAATGCATATAATCAAAAAGGCAGTGGTGTTTTGAAGTTAACGCTGCTTGGTTCACTAAAACATATAACATAAACTCGAAAATTAAAAAAAAAATCGTAAAAACACACAAAATTACTTTAAGTAATTTATAAAACAAGTAAAGTTTATTATCTTTTGAAAACGGTTAAAGTTTCTTAATTACCTCAATTAATAAGAAAGGCACAACTTTCTGAAATCGACTTTAATTTCTACTTATTTTTTTTGGCAATGCGTAAAAATATAAATCTTATCAAATCCAACAAGAAGTTTCACAAGATTCTCCACTAACTATACCCTCTTCTCTACAATATTTTTTGTCATATGGAGTAGAGCTCACTATGTATTATGTATTATTATCTGTTTTCAAATTTGGAGTGCTAGCTCGTACGCAGGAATTATTGGGAGGGTTGATACCGAAACACGCAGCTTCAGTATTCATTTACAATATTTACATAGAACATTCGTAATATACAATATAAAGTCTGTATCGGTGGCATGGCTTGACGCAGTAGGGCTAAGGTCCAATTCAGGAACGCTAGCAGGAGCTCTAATTGTAAGTAAGGCCGCATCGAGAGTGGTAGAAGATTTGCGTTCCGGGGCGGGTAGTTATGGGCCAGTGAGTACCCGGACCGATTTTAACTTTTTTGGTATTTGTGGCGAACGCCCCAATTTACATTATCGAACATTATTAGTATCTAACGCATTGGAGAGTTCTAATTATCCGACGAATTATTGTTATTCTTTGACATCGATACTTATCATGTTCCAAGTACTACCAATCGCGACAACTAAAATTTCACTAAAAATCGTTTAATACTGAGTGAAAACAGTGGGATGATAAATCGCCTTGTTTGACAGTTTTTGATATAATATGTCGATTATTAAAATAAAGTAGAAAAACTTAATTGTGCCACTGTTCTTTATTTAAAAAAGTATTGAATTATTTGCATTTGTAACTGCAGACGGAAATGTTTTATTGCTGATTTTACATTAATGCTCCGCAATCGATCTTTCATAAATGCAAATATAAATGCTGGAAATAGACTAATAGCTCATTACTGCAATGCCCAATTTAATATATAATGTGTACACACTGTGGAAGCTTAATCGAATCGCGTTCAGAATGGAGAAATGATATTTACATTCGGACTGTGAGCTCGTTTCATTGTTTCTCTCCGATGTGTTACCTTGAGATTATATATATATATATATATATATATATATATATATATACCGGGTGTGGCACTTAAGACGCCTCGGACCATAGCTCCTTTACGATAAAAGCTATCGAAAAAAATCTAAGAACAAAGTGGTGCATAGTTACCGTCGCTATGTTTTAAAAATATTTCTAATCATCAGTGGCGTGCCGTACTCCAGTGGCGTACCAAACTTATGTTTTTTTAAATGGAATGCCCTATTTTTTATTGCAGATTTGGAAAGTGCTCGACGAGTACTTATTTTTTTATCTAACATGTTATACCCTTCACTTTAGCGGTTTCGCTGTTATAACCCCTTCTTTCAAAATTGCGCCCCATTTTTGAGATTTTTTTGTAGAGAAACTAATTGACGCCGGCGCCTAAATTTTGAATTGAGGTACCAATACTCTAAATTTTTCATTGGTGTAAAAAAAATTACACATTGCATAACAAAATTTCGGAGAAAAAAGGAATTTCATCGCAAATGTCGGGAAACGTTTTCCGTTCCCAAGTGTGCCATGAGAAAACAAAAGATTGGTAATTGTCAAAGTACCAAAACAAATACACAAATACGGTCAACATAATAGTATGTACCTATTTATTCAACATGATATGAAAAATGCAGATAAAGAAAATTTAACAATTTAAACTAGATGTTCGAAATGACGACCTTCCTGCTGGAGGCATAACCGCAACTTCTGGTGATATACCGCAGTTCATTATTTTCGGTAATAACTGCCTTCTTTCTAACTCTCCTTGGCCGTTTCACACTTCCCGTAGTAGTAAATCTCTCCAACACTTTTTGAAACGCACGTTCATTTGGATGTGCCCTGTGCGGATATCTCGCAGCGTACACTCGTGATGCCAAGAAACAATTCTTGTTACATTCTCCAAGAATAAATATCATGTCAACCATTTCCTCTTGAGTTCGGAACATTTTTAGAACGTTTATCAAAAATGACTTATGGCTGCTACTGACGTCTAATAATTTACTTTGACAATTACCAATCTTTTGTTTTCTCATGGCACACTTGGGAACGGAAAACGTTTCCCGACATTTGCGATGAAATTCCTTTTTTCTCCGAAATTTTGTTATGCAATGTGTAATTTTTTTTACACCAATGAAAAATTTAGAGTTTTGGCTGTACAACGCCGTAATTTTTTTAGGGGGGTGCCATTTGAAATTTTCGGAAAAAATGACAACATGCGAAGATCAATCAAAAATTATTTTTTTGCCATAAATTACCCGAAAAAAAATTATGTGAAGGTATACGAGGTCTTAACCTGTACCTCAATTCAAAATTTAGGCGCCGGCGTCAATTAGTTTCTCTACAAAAAAATCTCAAAAATGGGGCGCAATTTTGAAAGAAGGGGTTATAACAGCGAAACCGCTAAAGTGAAGGGTATAACATGTTAGATAAAAAAATAAGTACTCATCGAGCACTTTCCAAATCTGCAATAAAAAATAGGGCATTCCATTAAAAAAAACATAAGTTTGGTACGCCACTGGAGTACGGCACGCCACTGATGATTAGAAATATTTTTAAAACATAGCGACGGTAACTATGCACCACTTTGTTCTTAGATTTTTTTCGATAGCTTTTATCGTAAAGGAGCTATGGTCCGAGGCGTCTTAAGTGCCACACCCGGTATATATATATATATATATATATATATATACCGGGTGACCCAGGGATCTGTAAAAGCCCCATAACTTAATTGCAATTTGAGATATCGACTTCTAGTTTTCCTGAACTGGTACCGACACTTATTCTACATATTTTAAAAATATGTATGTTTTTGTACAGGGTGTCCCAATATACATAACAGACCAAAGTTATGTTTTTTTTAATGGAACACCCTATATTTTATACTTTATTTTCAACCCTCTTGAGAAGCTGATAAAAATAGTATAAGATAGTATGGGTTTATTATGGAGTATTTGTTAGTTATGGGCAAATTTCTGGGAAAACAAGGAGACATTCAAAAAGTTGCAGAAGCGCTCCTAGCGTCGTTTTTTATACACTAAAGAATTTTCCATATCATGAAGAATAACACAAATCGGCTTTAGTTCTTTTTTGTTCATACTGCTATACAGGGTGTCAACATACACAAAACAATGGATAACTATTTTTTTTCAAATAGAACACCCTATATATCTTGCCACCAATACATGGAATTTTTAATAAGCTTTCCAATGATGTACAATTTGTATAATGAAATATTAAGGATTCTTGAGATTTATCCATAAAAACATTTTTCTTTTGTCACCTCCTGCCCATTTTTTAATTTTCAGCCAAAACTATGCATTTTCTGAAAAAATAATAAGAGACCAAAGTTGTAGAGCGGAAAATTTTCGATCGATATAGATCTTTCGACTTTTCCAATAATGCGTGAATTGCCCGCCAGAGTGCGCAAAATCGTGACCGTATATACATTTTAGCGTTTTCTCAAATTTTTTGTTAATTAATTGCTCTATACTTTATTTTCCACGTCCTCTAGCAGAAAAACGGGTAATTATAGATTTATTTAAATGACCTACATCGATTGAAAATATTCCGCTCTACAACTCTTAAAAGGAGCAATTTTTGCCAAAAATGCAGTTTTCGCTAAAAATGCAAAAAACCATTGAAAAACGCAAAAATTGATATACACATTTTCAATTTGCATTTTTAGGGAAAACTATGCATTTTTGGCAAAAATTGCTTCTATTAAGAGTTGTAGAGCGGAACATTTTCAATCGATATGTTCCATTTTAATTTCCCTATAATTTCCCGTTTTTCCACTAGAGGGTGCGGAAAATAAAGTATAGTGCAATTTATTAATAAAAAAATTGAAAAGAAAACGCTAAAATGCATATACTGTCACAATTTTGCACGCTCTGAAGGGCAATGCACGCATTATCTTAAAAGTTGAAAGACCTATGTCGATCGGAAATTTTTCGCTCTACAACTTTGGTCTCTTATAATTTTTCATGAAAATGCATAGTTTTGGCTGAAAATCCAAAAATCAGCAAAAGGTGACAAAACAAATATGTTTTTATTGATAAATCTCAAGAATCCTTAATATTTTGTTATACAAACTATATATTATTGGAAAGCTTATTAAAAATACCATGCATTGGTGGCAAGATATATAGGGTGTTCCATTTGAAAAAAAATAGTTATCCATTGTTTTGCGTATGTTGACACCCTGTATAGCATTATGAATAAAAGAGAACCAAAGCCGATCTGTATTATTCTTTATGATGTGGAAAATTTTCTAGTGTATAAATAATGATGCTATCTGTGATAGGAACGCTTCTGCAATGTTTTCAATGTGTACATGTTTTTGCCACAAATTTGCGCATAACTAACCAACCGTCCATAACAGACCCATACTATCTCATACTATTTTTATCAGCTTCTCAAGAGGGTTGAAAATAAAGTATAAAATATAGGGTGTTCCATTTAAAAAAACATAACTTTGTTATGTTATGTATATTGGGTCACTCTGTACAAAAACATACATATTTCTAAAATATGTAGAATAACTGTGGGTACCAGTTCAAGAAAACTAGAAGTCGATATCTCTAATAGCAAATAAGTTATGGGGCTTTTACAGAACCCTGGGTCACCCGGTATATATATATATATATATATATATATATATATATATATATATATATATATATGTTTAAGGGGTGGACGGGTGTGCGAAATAGAGGTAAATAAATGGCCCCGGGGACAACTGGAAACTGTTACGTCCGCAGCTTGTCGTTTCCCATATTACGATCAGGACCCCATTGTTTCGGAAAAATTATTATCTGTCCAGATTTATAGGATCCGTATTCGATAAGCGATTCGTTGGAAATCAACAGGAAAGTGGGGAAAAATAAATTACTATCAAGATTAATGATCGCAGACATCTATAACTATCTACCCGATTGTTTTAATGACATTAATTATCGAATCGCATCGTTAATTATGTTTAAAATATTATATATTATGTAATCGAAACTCTACAATCGTAAAAAATAAATTCACTGCATTTGTACCATTTAAGGCTATTTAATATGGAAAGAAAAATCAACGGAATGATTTTTTTAATGAATTGTATGATGCAACTATAACACATTTTAGTCATGAGTTGGATTTTTGCTTTCTAATATTTTCTCGAGCAATTAATTTAAATCACATCGTATACATATTTTTGTTTGTTTGTTGATTGCACTTAGAATAGCTAATATTATACGTGCCCACATCTTAATTTTTAAATTAAACCTTAAATATCACTCAATTTCACATAAGAATATCTCTAAGATAACAAACGTTAAGGGAAATGACATAATTAGCTCGGGTACAAAGTTTGCTGACTGGAACTAGGTGTATACGAAGTTCGTGAGCCCGGCGCATTCGCCAGTTCTGCATTGTGTTAGTTTCATCACTACAGCAACCGTTCGAGCACAATTCTGAACTCACTGATGTTATATGTATTCTCTTGTGATATATGTACGGTGGATTCTCGCCTCTGTTATTGCAACTAAGTATTACTAAGTATACATGGAAGTCAGCAAAGTTGATACGAAACATTTCAACACAGTTTAAATTGAATCTAATGTAACTTAATGACAGTACTGTCTTATTAATAAAATATATTATTTTATATAATAATATTACTCCTACAATATTAGTTTGTAGTTATTAATTCATAACTTACGCTAAGAGTGTCTAGAACATTGTAAAAAAATAATGTAAATCTAATTAGTGTTGTTGTTTAATAATAATAAGTTGTAAAATATTGTAGTACATGCTAAATTTAATATATTACAAATATTTTGATAGAATGCTAATAGCAATAAAATTTTTGTAATCAATAATATAACTTCTTCACGTTCACGATCACCTTCACGTAAGTGTATTTTATTATTTAACATTCAATTTAAATGCGAAGCTGCACTGATGAGAGATAAATCTCGAAACGCATCTGCAGATGGCGTTTTACTTAATTTTTTCATATTTTAGGGTTCAGTTTTATAGTTTAAAGTTTTCAAATTCAATTTAGTTTAATTTTCAAGTTAGTCCTGTGGGTAGAAATAAACGATCTTAAACCAATGTCATTTAGCTAGTAGTACAAGTAATAACATGCAAATTTCTTTTGTATTATTCAATATCCGGCGTGGCACTAGCCTGAAAAGTAGTTGTTTCAATAAGTTATTTGTTTATAGTCTTAGTAAAACTTAATTTTGCTTGCAGACTTACGAACGGGATGCATATTCATATATTCAGGCTACATTTCGTTTTATTGAATTTATTATTATTATGTTTATAATTATGTCCTTCTATGGTTGGAGAACCAAGACAGATTATTATTATTATTAATACATCGTTGTTATTATGTTACTCGAATTATTTAATAAATTATTTAAGGATGATTGATTGGAATTCAGGTTAGGAAAGTGGGGATGACAGAAAATTGGCATAGCTACCTAGAGCTTTCAGCCAAGGCCGATTGTTGTAAATTTTACGAATGTAAATTTGAACACTCAAAACAAAGATCCGCACGTCTATACTTCGTTGAAAAGGTCACCGTCCGGAAGGGACTCGAACCCGTACTGACTGGGTCCAGAGGCCGAAACTATATCCACTAAACTACTGCGCCTCCCTTTATTATTACTATGTTATCAATATTAATAAAATATAAAGTGTAAAATCTAGGTTGAATTATATAATAAAAATGATACATTTATGTAATTTAAAGCTTTTACAAAGACATATTTGGTGAAAAGAATCAATGATAACCTAAAGCATATTTTCAGGATTTCTAAAATAATTTTTATTTATTTCAAATTAATATACAACTTGAGCAGATACTAAATTTAATCATAATAGATTATAATTTGGCCGGATAAATTTAGAATTGAATCGATAGAAATTTCGAGAATAAACTTCGATGGAAATTTTGCCTAATTGCAATTCATTTGAGAAATTTGTTATGAAATAGCGAGTGCTTAAAATAAAATGTATCCTGCAGAAACTATAACCACGAGAGGTATTTGTTCAGTTAATTTAACAAACAAAGCAATTTCAAATCATTCAAATCCAGCTATGGCAAAGCCAAAGTTTGCAAGTGTATAAAATTTGTATCCGCTTGCACATGCACATTTTTATACATGAGTTGAAAATCCACATTCTAGAGATTATTAATTTGTTATTTATTCATGTCCACTTATTTATACGAACGCATTATTTCACATAAGCAAATTGTTGCAGAAAAAACATCCAGACGATAAAACATAGAATGAAATTCTTTAAGGAGGGCATAAAACCTCTTGAAAGCAGTAAGAAACGTACTGAACGCTACAGTTTTGGCACGGAATGGGTGGACAGGAAAGTCGGGTAGCTCTTACGAATGAAATATAAAATCCTCTCTCTTTTTTATTGCACAACTACATACTTATACTTAGTATGTACTAATATAAAAGGTAATTAAATGAAGTTAAAATTTTAATTAGGATTCATTAATTGTTATCAATTGATACTCGAGGGCGGTTACATCTTAAAATATGTAATAAAACTAGTTCTTTCTTAATACCACACGATTTATTGATGGCAAATACTGATTATTATCAAAAACTTTCATTTTAATAATGATCAGCATTTAATCGAAATAATAATTGCTATAAATAAATTGTCTGATATTAACAAAGAAAGTGTTCAAAGGGGGTTAAGATAGGTGAAATGCCCCCATCACGAATATCCAAATGACCCCATAAATTACTTTTTTCTTCAAGCGTAATAAAATCAGCGCATTCTAGAACTGAAAGCTGCATGTTGAAGTGCGTACTAGTAAAAAAATGAGAAAAAACCTACGCCGAACTAGTACCAAATTTTCACGTTATCGATCAACAAAATAATTCAAAGGATTTCGCCAAAATAAGCCGAATTTAATAATGCAACCTTTATTCCATTAAAATTATTCAAATATATCAGGTCGGTAATGTAGTTAACTTGTCAACTATCATTCTGTGGAACAGGGGCGGCTCGTTATGTAGAGCCAAGGAGCCATGGCACTACTTCTAATTTCAAAGGAAGCAAGATTTTTTTATTCATTCTAAAAACACTGATTCGTCATTTTAAACGTTAAAACGATGTCTGCGAAAGTTTCATGAGAAGATAAAAATTGCATTGCGTTTATTTCAGAAGATAATAACGAAATAGCAGATTTGAAAAATTCTTCCAGAATTGTGTGTTGTGTTGTTATCTTGAAAACCAGTAATGGGGTATTTTGAGTTTTTTTTTTTGGGGTTTATTAAGATTAATACATTTTGAGTAAATTTGAGAAATTTCAAGTGTGTTGCAGTTGTTTTTATAAAAAAAAAATCATTTGAAAGAAGTGCGAATTAAAAAATCTTATGCGCTGTTCTCGGTCGGTTAGTGGTGGGCTATTTTGAGTTCTTAGAGGATTATTAAGATTAATGAATTTTAAGTAAATTTGAAAAGTTTCAAGTGTGTTGCAGGTTTTTTATATTTTTTTTTACTCGAAAGAAGTGTGAATTAAAAAATCTTAAGCGCTGTTCTCGGTCGGTTATCTTGAAAACCAGTGATGGTGTATTTTGAGTTTATTAGAGAATTATTAAGATTAATGTATTTTGAGTAAATTTGAAAAGTTTCAAGTTTGTTTCAGTTGTTTTTGTATTTTTTTTTTCACTCGGAAGAAATGCAACATAAAAAATCTTAAGCGCTGTTCTCGGTCGGTCATCTTGAAAACCTGTGATGGGGTATTTTGGGTTTTTTAGAGGATTATTATGATTCATGTATTTTGAGTAAATTTGGTAAGTTTCAAGAGTGTTGCACTTGTTTTTATATTTTTTTTCACTTGGATGAAGTGAAATTTAAAAATCTTGAAAACCAGTGATGGGGTTTTTTGAGTTTTTTTTTGAGGTTTATTAAGATTATTGTATTTTGAGTAAATTTGTAAAGTTTCAAGCATGTTGCAGTTGTTTTTATATCTTTTTTTCACTCGGAAGAAATGCAACTTAATAAAACTCGTAAGCGCTGTACTCGGTCGGTTATCTTGAAAACCAGTGATGGGGTATTGCGAGTATTTCAAAAGATTATTACGATTATTATATTTTAAGTAAACTCAGAAAGTTTCAAGTATTTTACAACTGTTTTTATATTTCTTTCGCGTCAACAAAAAAATATTATAATATTTCATAAACAATCAACAGAATGTATTGTAATTTTCTACTAAATCACACTTGCATTAATATTGAGTGATTTTGTGAAGTGTCAATTGGATGGAAATTGTTTTTTTTTATATTTTTTTCGCATCAACAAAATAATTACAATGTTTCATTAATTTACATGGTGTTTCCATGAAAAATCGCAAACACATTAACGGAATTTATTGTACATTTTCACCAAATCATTCTTGAATTAATATTGAGTCATTTTGAGAAGTTTCAAGTGGAAAGCAATTGTTTTTATATTTTTTCGAGTCAATAAAGTACTCATCGGACAAATGTAAATAGGACCAAAAAATTAGTTCGTCTCTAATTGCTTTTTTGTTGTTTGAGGATAACTCTTGAACGGATGACCTAATTTGGCAAATTCTTCTATAGAATAGACGCAGATAAGACCCAAAACATGTAATTTATAGTTCATTTCTTGTGACAAGAGGACAGATTTTGAAAATTCTTTCAGCAAAGTGTTGTTCTCTTTGGACAGATATGTAAGATCAAAAAATATTTTATTGTTATTGAGGATAACTCTTAAACAAAAAGTGTTAGCAAAGTATTGTTCTTATTCAATAGACGTAGGTTAAGAAAATGAAATTGTTAAATTGTTTCTTTTTTCAGTTTTGAACTGATGATCAGATTTCTATAACTCTTTCAGCAAAGTCTTTCTGTCGTCCGAAACATATAGAGCGGACGAAAAAAATTGAATTCGTTGTTCAATTGTTTATTGGCTTACAAAAGATAACGGGTAACCAAAGTCAAATTCTTCCAGAAAAGTGATGTACTCATCGAATAGATGCAGATAAGACAACACTTTTTTTTCTAGTTTTGAGGATTACTCTTGAATAGATAAATAGATATTGAAAATTCTTCCAGCAAAGTATTGCACTTACTGAATAGATATATAAAAGATAAAAAATTAAATTCGTTCACTTGTTTTGTGGTTTTGAGAAGATAGCTCTTGAACTAAATAGCTGATTTTTAAAAGTTGGTCCAGAAATGTGATATACGCATCGAATGAGAGTATAGTAGAGAGAATAAAGTAGAGGACCAAAAAATTTCATTCGCCTTCAATTGTTTTTTTTTTTTTTAAGGATGACCAAAGTTGGCTAATTCTTTCAGCAAAATGTTGTACTCATCAAGTAGGTACAGATAAGACCAACAAATTAAATTGTTTCGTGGTTTTTGAGTATAATTCTTGAACCATTGATTTTGATCATTCTTCGAGTAAAGTACTGTACTCACCTAATAGATGTAGATAAGATAAAAAAATAAAATCGTTGTTTAATTGTGCTGTGGTTTTGAGAAGACAACTCTGGAACAAAATAGCCGATTTTAAAAATTTCGATTTATAGACGAAAGATTGCTGCGCATAATGAGCAAGAGGATTTGTGGTGATGAAACAGATGGGAACAGTAATAAACGATCTTAGACCTGTGTTATATCAGTAGTGGTACTATTAATAACATGCAAATATCTTTTGTATCATTCAATAACCGGCGTGACTTGTTTCAATAAGTTATTTGTAAGACAAGACTTAATTTTGCAGAATTACGAACTGCTTGAATATTTGTATACGAAGACTACTTTTCTCTTTGTTTAATTTACTGAATGCATTTGCAACAATTATCGTTCTTTTTTCTTTTCTCAAATAGGAAGCGGTGGGATATATTATATGCTAAGTGGCTCTACCATCAAAATGTTTCACGAGCCGCCACTGCTGTGGAACGCATAGGAGCCATACCATCACAAAATGCAACAATTTATGCAGAATATGTATTATTAATATACACCGCTTGAAGAAAAAATAGTATAGATCACTCGGCATTGAAGTGTTCTTTTCATGTTTCGCTCAGATGCAGGCCTAAACGCTTCGCGTTTCAGCCCTCAAACACTGAGCTCAATATGAAAAGTACCACTTCAATACGTAGTAATATTATCTACTATGTTCCATTATTTCGTGAATAAATCTAGCTACTATTCAGTTCAAATAAGTGACTAAAGTACCGCATTTGATCACTAGACGTTAAATGTTCAACTCTGTACTGACATATACTCTGTTCACATTTTATTCTCGCCACTAAGAATTTGGTTTTGTCACTGCATTTTTTGGTTATGTGTAGTGCAATGTTGCATTTTATAATATCTCTCATTAACATGTAAAAATATTGTTTGACAACGTTTTATTGAAATTATACTTCAATCATTACTATCAAAAATACAACATGCCAATATAACGACAAAAAACACACCGACTGCAACAAAAATAAAATGTGATCAAAGCAAATGAATTGGAATCGAGATAGGTAACCGAATAAACAAATCCAATATTTCACTGTCATTATGTTATCTGTCACTTATATATACTATAAGAATTATATTATATTTTTGGATGTAAGGAGAAAATGAAAAAAAAACAGGTTTAGCACCCGTGAGCAGTGTCTTAATCACTCGTCTAATTGGGGCCCTCACCGCTGCGCGGCTCGGGTGCCAATTTTCAGACGTGATTAAATGATGCACTTTGCACACTTCTACTAAAAACAGCTATTATCTACGATCGCATTAAAAGTAGGCACTTTTTGCATCAATTTTCGTTGCAAAAGTGACTTTTTAGAACACTAGTGTTTTTTTTTATGTTTTTATGGCACGGAAATATCAAATTGTTTTTAAGGCATAGAAATGTCAAATTTGACAGATGAAAATATTACAGCACAAAATTTCAACGAAAAACTTAAATTTTTATTAAATCATTACAAATAATTATTAAACTCTATAATATGAACGAAATTGCAGATTTAAGAACTCTGAAGATATATTTTAATGCAAGTAGAAGCAATTACAATACAGCGAAACTTTCGCAAGTATTCGTAAGAGAAGCGGGTGCGATTCGCAACCTTCTACCTTCAGTACACAACCGCATGATTATTAATATGACCACATATACTTGCAAAAGTTTCGCTCTGTTGTAATTGCTTCTACTTGCATTAAATTAAACTGTATAATGTAAGTCAATGTTAATTTTGCAGTTTGTGCAGTTTTCTATAATAATAATAATAATAATAATAATTTATTTCTTGCTAATACAGAGTTTACAAATGTCAGGTTATTACAATTTCAGAGAAAAAAAATGGGAAAATATATATCTATATATAAATAATTTAAGACGATAATACAGAAAAACAGATTAAAATTGCTCCACGTCATTAAGTAAAAAATGGTTGTCGTCGTCGAACAAGAAGTTTCAGGAAGAACATTTGGAATATTTACTTAATTAGTTGTAATTTCGCGCAAACTTTGATTGGGAATGATTGAATCGTCTAAATATTGTCTCGTAGAAGAACAAGTACTGTTATTGGAGACTCCTCTTTGAAAAAATTGGTTGGATATGGTTTTTTTGTTATTTATTGACTCTTCTACGTACGATTCAGCTACAGTGGAACTTTTCCAACCGCCATGTCGTTTTAAGTTTAAAATGTCCGCTCCAGCATCTGCGAGAAATGTAGCCGAAGATCTTCGAAAACAGTGGCCAGTTCGGATTTGCTAACCCAAGATAACTAGCAATTTGGCTTAGAATTTTTCCAAAGGTGTTAATTCCAATGGGTTGGACTGAACACTTCCCATTACGATAATAGACAAATAATCGTTGATGGGGAGTTTGTGGAGGACAAAGTAAAACGTATCTTTTGTAAATGTCAATCATTTTTTGGCATTAGTGTCGCCGTCAACAAGGAACGCCCGAGATTTGGGTATTTTTACAATCAGCATCAAAACAGTATCTCCGACATCCTTGATACTCATCTTATGCAATTCTTCTCTCCTAACAGCCCCCGAAATTCCAAAAATAGCCACGGCCTACAACTTGGAAACATTATCATTAAATATTCAAACCATTTAGATGAAAATTATCTTAATCATCAAAAACCTGTCGTCGGGCGCATCGTTTAAAAAATTATATAACTGTTCCTTAATAAATACGCAAGACTTCCTACTGTGAAAGTCTGTGATAGGTTTTTCATAAATGCCGTTAACTTAAAAAACTCTTTAAGATCGATATTTTGGTTAACTTATACTGACGACTTAATCATAAAATACTCCGACCATAAGCTCGATGGTTTGATCTGTTTGCCTCTTGCTGAAAAGTAAGCTAAGAAGACGTTCTCCTTTAAGTTATGGACATTTTGATGTAGACCATTGATTGAACTTAGTATAAACTAATTCATACTGCTTTCGAGATTTTGTTGAAAGCAACTGACATTTGTGCAATTTATTTACTGGTTGTAACGTTTTCGTCGATGTACTCTGGACAAAACGTTATTCATTATTTTATTCATTGAATAATTAGCAGCAGTTAAAATTACATTTACAAAATATTACTCATATGAACAACTTCTTTGAAAATTGCTGCACGATTGAAGATAAAATTTTGTAAGGCACTGGTGTAAAAAGTTTATTTATTGCACTCCTGGCTTTAAAAACTCTCGCGTTTTTAAACGTGTAATAAAGAATCACTTTTTACACTTGTACCGTAAATAACTATTCTAGCATCGAAAAAATTCGGCAATCCCGCATGAATAATTCTAAAAAAATTCTAAAGTAGGGTGTTGGGTGGTCTTCAGAAACATTTTTTTCAGCCGCTCGAACCCTGTACAAACCTTCTAAAAAAATCCAGAAGGGTTAAAATCCATTTCAGGTAAACCTCCGATTGCATGGAATTTAATTTTTTTATATCATGAGTATTTGAAAAATCTCCATCAATTAATTTTTTGCCATTATTGCGAGTGATGCGCTACTATTAAAAATCGATTTTCCATTTTTTCACTGTTTTTTCTACTTTTGTGACACTGCAAAGCATTTATAGCTTTCAAAATACCGAAATTCTACGGAAAATTTTACATCGATTAGGTACCGTGGATATATTATTTTCATCAATTTGCAGTGATTTTACTGCTCAAAATACATGCGTCCTATTTTTTACCAGATAAAGATAAACCTAAAATCTTTAAGAGGCTTTTTCACAAGTACAGTAGAAAGGTCTAGTTGGTCTTAAAATATTTCTAACAAGTACCTTACGACAGCGTATTTAATTTTATGAAGTGACAACAATTTGATATTAAAAACAGCATTAATTTGTCACTAAAAATAAGTGGCAAAATTAGAATAGGCAAAAAAACATTTTTTTCGTTTCAAACTTTTTTAACTTCCTGGAAATCTTTGCATAATCATTTATACCAAAATTAATTAATATTCACTTATCGCAATTGTTTTTATCGCTTATTATTTTTATTATTTTTTGGGAGCAAATATTTTGATACTTCGCGCACTTATTTTTATGCATCGTGCAATTACTTTTAAAGTTGGCACAATTCATTTTCACTTAGAGCAATTATTTTTTTGGACCAATGATTTTAAAACTTCGGGCAACTATTTTTTTGCTTCGCGCAATTTGTCGTATTCGAATATCCGACAACTTTAAACGCATCTACCGTAAAGAGAATTAAGAGCTCTACAAAATGAACAATATTTGACTTATTCGAGCAATGTAGCTGCTTCATTCGTGAAAATGATTCGAATGAAGTGCGCTGCGGGACAACTTTACTTCCGCATTATAAAATTGAACAGACAATTGCAAGTAATTTATTGGTAAAATAATAATCACGATTCCACCAAACTTACAAACTAACTTATAACGATTGTTAATCCGGAGTTTTGTGACTGTCTAATACAATTTTGAATTTGGTATTTGCAAAAAACTAAATTTGGGGATTTTTTCTTTTCGCTGGGCTCTGCACATAATTATGCTTCGGGAAATGACTGTTTTAATTTTGAAATGTGTGTGATTCATGCTCAATACTGATTTGAACTGATTTTTATTTTTTTTCCTTGTCTCTATTTTTGTTTCCTTTATGGATTATTTCTATCTTGAAAGGGAAACTGGACTTTTCTATTGAGTTATAAAACAATTAAGTAGCCAGAAGTAGTTAGAACAAAAACACTATTATTGTCACATCTATTGTCCAATAACGAAAAAAAAATATTTTGTTTGTTTCTTATCGGAACGAAAACCAAATGTTTCGTTACCTCAAAACAAATTATGGTTTTCGGGAATTAAAATTAAATAACGGTTAATATGGGTTACGGCTATGACGACATTTAAATTGGATACATTATCTTAATAGAGAATGTCTCTTGATTGATATAAATAGTAATAGGTAAAATGTAATTTTTAATTCCTGGCAACTTCAAAAAAAACAAAATTTTTCGGTAGGACTGAAAGATTTGAAAGGTTTGATTCGGATGATATAGTTTAGTTTAAGGCGAGTTATTACTTAAAAAAAATACTTATGGCTTCTGCACATTTTTGTTACTTTTTTGCATTAAATTTTATACTGAGGATGGTAGGACTTTCTGCAAATTAAAGGGCATGTATTGTAGTATTAAAATTATTTTTTATTGATGAAATTATTAAATTGTTTTTGTCCTTCAGCGGTCATCCAATTAGGGTATAAATGTAATTTTAATTTAAATTTTCTGGAATTCCAGTTATCTGAAATAAAAAACAAAACAAGGACCTTAAAATGTATTAAATTTTTCAGTCCCTTACGAATGCTTTTTTAGATTTTTCGATTCTTAACAAAATGGCGGCCTTTCAAATTTTGAGTTGTCGATTTTGAGTTTAATTTTTCGGATTTCAATCGCTCAAAAATATACTTATAATTTGAAAATTGGAAAAAGAATTCGAGAAGGACTATAAAATTTTATACATTTTAAGGTCCT
The DNA here is from genome assembly GCA_910593695.2 of Ocypus olens. Taxonomy (NCBI): domain Eukaryota; kingdom Metazoa; phylum Arthropoda; class Insecta; order Coleoptera; family Staphylinidae; genus Ocypus; species Ocypus olens. Next base: position 27,870,604 of record OU343048.1, on the reverse strand, counting down.
TGTTTTGTTTTTCGTTTCAGATAACTGGAATTCCGGATTCATCTAGTACCGAAAAACGCTGCAGTCTTCGCACGCCTTGATTGGATGACCGCTGAAGGAGAAAAATAATTTAGTAATTTCATGAATAAAAAATTATTTTAATACTACAATATATGCCCTTTCATTTGCAAAAAGTCCCATTAAAGTACCAAAAGTCTACATTTTAGACCGTCGATTCGTCAGCTTTGTAACGAACCAAAATTTAAATTTTTACCAAAATTTTAATCATAAAAAACGCTAACCACTATCATATTTAGAAGTTAAACTAAACAAACTAGGCTCTGCACCTGTACAGCCCACTTCTGAGCGCCGACTGAAGTTATATTCGTACACGCCAACATTTAAACAATACAAGAATTAAGTTTTTTAATGAAATTTCTTTTAGAAGGCCAACTAAGGGGAAGGGGCGGCCCGTTGGTGTAGTGGGTACTGGCGAGCGCTTGTGCCGGTTGCACCGCGTGCCGTGTGGGTTCGAATCCCAGCCCGGCCAAAAGAGTTTTCAGGGATCGAGAATGATTCGGTCGGGCCGATGATTGTTGTGTATACGTCTGGCATTATTAATTTATTCATTTGTTCATTTATTCACCAACTTGTATATACAATACAGCAGCCGCCTTGAGCTGGCCAAAAAAAGGAAGGGGAACCATAAGAGCAAGAGAAAAAACCGGGGGTTTCCCCGAAGCCGGATAAGAGCCTCATGGTTGAAGAGCTCACAATAAGACGTTTTCACCTTCAGTTTCCTACATAAACTATGAAGTGTTTGAGTTTAATTGAGACGCATTTAAAAATAATAAAAACGGTAAAAACTAGTATTAGAAAATGATTGATTTCGTTTTCGATCTTGAACGGAAACATAAATTCCGTTGAAATTTGTGTTTTCGTTCTTTTAAATATTTCGGTTAATTTCGTTATATCGTTTTCAATTCCGTTTTCAATCATTGGGCTAAAGTCATTGTCGCTTATTGACTGTTCTCTATAATCTACTCAATTAAGAAAATTTGTGAAGCACTTTCAGGCAACAAAAAATGATGATTTTATCCATATTTCCTACAACAGCAACTATTTCAAGCATTTATCAAATTGATAAATAAATAAATAAGATTTAGTATGCTGAATTATCAATATTTAATCAAGCAAAACTAATTAATATTAAGGTTTTTACTTTGAGGAACGTTCGATGTTTTGTGACCAAAAACTATACAGGATGTCAAAAATTCGATGCATTAGCGTTGCTATCTTGGTAACTTTAAGTAATAAAGAGTTGGTTAAATGTAGGCGAAGTTGCGCATATTAATGCTTAATAATTTGTAAAAAAACACATTTAAAATACTCAGACTACTTCCAGAGATATTCGATAGAAGCCGAAAAAGTCAATTTTGGTTTTTAATTTTTTTATGACTTTATTACTGGTTATTTTGAAAAAAACAAAAGCATTCTCGTAAGCCCTTCCATAAAATGATGTTATTTTTTTATATACGACGTTTTGTTTTTTAGAGACACATCAATTTTGGATTTTTTATTTTATTTTTAGTAGCTTTTCACCTCCCAAAATTAATGATTTGTCACACTTGTCACTAAATTGTTATGTGTGTGCCCTGACAATAACAACGATTACTACTAACTCTCTTCAAAAAATAATGTTTTTTTTATTTTTTAGATAATCAACATTATTATATTATAATCAACATAAAAAATTAAATCTCACTCTGATATCTCCTACGACAAATTTTGTCGGATCTCGGCCTATACTGGTTTTATTACTTTTTAATTGTTTGGAGATAAAAAGCAGTTTTTTTTTTAATTCGGTGCGTTTTCATGATTTTAGTAAAAAGCACATTTCTGTAACAATTTAAACTTTATTTATAAAATTGAATTAAAAAAAACTGGTAAACTTTTTCAATTAAATTTCTAATAAATGAACAATATCTACTTTTCCAGTTGTTCAAAAATTGAATATACGATCGATTTTTTTTTGGGATTTGATTTATTTAAAAAATATCTTTCCGCTGTGTTTAAGTGACATAAATAGTAAACATTAAGCATGTTGCGTTTTGCATCTTTAAAAGGGCAGAGAATCTAATTTAAGTCATATCAAAGCCAAGAAACACTATTGCCAAAATTAAAGCACACTTTGTTAAGTTTCAAAGTCAATGCCTATTCTTCAATTTTCGAAAAACTTCAAATGCCTCCTATAGCAAACAAAAGTGTGACACATCATTAGTTTTGGGAGGCGATTCGCTTCTCAAAAATGAAATAAAAAATCCAGGTCCTTATTTAAAAAAATAAAAAAAAGTTGATGTTGGCATCTAAATAACGAAACGTCGAATTTGAAAAATTAAATTATCTTCTGGAAGAGCTTACAAAAGTGTCTTAAGTGCTCTTGGTTTTTCGAAATAACCGGTAATAAAGGCGTAGAAAAATAAAAACCAAATTGGAATTTTTCTGTTTTTATCGATATCTCCGGAATTAGTCGGAATATTTTAAAATTCGTGTTAACAAATGATTCAGCACTAAAATGCGCAACTTTTCCTTAATTTAACCAACTCTCTATTTCTTATGGTTACCAATATAGTAATGATAATGCATCGAATTTGTAACACTCTGTATAACATTGTATAAAGGTGATGGTTGTGACCGTTACTAATCAGGTAAATTTATATCATTATTTGTACAACTATTATGGGCCGATGACACACATATGCGCCTTCTGTAAAATTGTCATCAGGAGTCTTGATGCACTACTTGTTCAGTTGAGCTTTTTCTGTTAAGAATAATAAGGTGTGAGCCACAGAATTTTGTTTCAAAGTTGGCCATGCCTGAGAGAGAAAGAAACATAGTAGTCATGTCTGAGATTAAATATTTTTTTTTAAATCTAATTCTAGTCTCATGACGCAATAATATTCGACATACCTCATTTATTTCACAGCCAACTCTGAAACAAAATTGTGTGGCTCACGCGATATAAATGGCACAACAATATGCAAATTCAATATAATTTTCTCGGGGTGTATAAACGGAAAATCAGAAAATCTCGGTGGAATGCCACTTGTGGCTAATGGTGACAGTTACTCGAGCAACTACCCCGCCTATAATCTTTTAACATTAGAAATCAAGTTAAACACTGCTGAATATGAAGGGTCAATTTAGATAATTCACTGAAAATTAAGTACAACAATTTACGCAGAAAAGAAAATAAATCTGCTGCATATATTGTATTACAAAATAAATGATGGAATAATTCACTGGCACAATGCAGTCTACGAATTTCACTATTACCCCGGAAGCAATGGCTTTTGGGAGTTAATGGGGATGATTTCGTGTTTGCGCAAGAAGAAAACTTGTGAAATATTTTTCCTCTGGCTGTAATCCCGCTGTAATAAAATAGCATCATTGTGCAGACTAACGCGGTGATTTATCACAGCTGGCGGTGAAGTATGTTGGGTCAGTGGTTCGGATGATAACGCATAATGAATTGTTGATGCTATCTTCTGCTCAAGATCATTTTTTCGCGGCCCTGAATTATCGTCCGGCTTCACTTTTGTTTATGTTGGCAAGCCATGACGCTATTCGTAACACTTTTTACGAGCAATTTTATTAATCGCGCTATGTTTCAAGTTGTTAATAAATTACATATTTAGTATTCGTGCCTGCTGCTATCAACAGATAACTAATTAAACCTAGCAAACGTTAATTTATTCTTAAAGAAATTCATACACCATTGTAAAAATAATAATGACTTTTTTCTCAACTCGGGGTTTTAAATATTTGATTGGGTTTCCTTATTTATAAACTTTGTAATCACCAACTTTGCAGTTTATCTTATCTCTTCTCTAATAGTTTAAAACTGTCGAGACATCCCTTGTATAAGTTGTATTTCCTCAATCATGATATTCCCCACGAAAATCTACTAAATAATGTCTTCATCCCGTTTTAAATACTCAAGAATAATTAGAATTGATCAGACACGAGATTTTATTTGACCTCGTTTCTTACATAATATCAATGTAAAGGCTGGGGCAAATAGTGGTTTCTTTTTAAAAATAAAAAAATGAACGATGAAAAACCAATTTTTAAGTATTGTGATCGTGATTTTTTCAATTTTTTTTTTACGTAACTATCCGTTTTGGGATCCCTAGATGCCAATTCAACAATTTCTGGAAAAAAAATGTGTCTGTGTGTGTGTGTGTCTAACTGTGTGCGCTGTATCTCAAAAACTAATAGAGCAATTGATATGAAACTTTTAACATGTCTTATTTGATAATCCGAAGAACTGAAAATATCACAAAAACAATTAAGCAAACATTGAAGACAACAAAGAAATGAACATATTTTGCTTGAAAATATTTTTCATAAAATCATTGCTATTCGAGAAAAAAATTATTATATTTTTTAATTTTTGGTTTATAATTATGAAACGATAACGAAGAAAGTAGCATGATGGCGACATCACCATTTTTCTCTATATAACAGTTTATAGGTGTGTCTCTGCGCGCTGTATCTCAAAAACTAATACAGAAATGACCACAAAACTTTGAACATAAGTGTTTATTTTCTGGATTTCTTTTCAAAATTTTATTAACAGGACTTTTTTTTTTGAATTTTGTCTCTGGACGTTTTCGGGACTCTCTTAAGAACTCTTTGTTGAGACTTATTTTCGGGAGTTTTTTTTCAGAATAAATTTTCAGAATATTCTTCAAATCTTTTTTTTAGGAATTTTTTCTCTGGACGTTTTCGGGACTCTCTTAAGAACTCTTTGTTGAGACTTATTTTCGGGAGTTTTTTTTTCAGAATAAATTTTCAGAATATTCTTCAAATCTTTGGATTTTTTTTTCATCGCCATTTTTTGACCTTTTTAAGGACTTTTTCAAATATTTTTTTTTTATATTTATTTATTTTTTTCAAGACTTTTTGTTTCAGGAATTTTGTTGACTTATTTTAGGCCTTTCTGCAGGACTTTCTTCGGGACTTTTTTCAAGACACTTTTTGGGATTTCTTTTTGAGGACAATTTCTTCATATCTTTTGAAGGAAAATTGTTCAGAAATTTTTTTGTTTATTTTTAAAGATATTTTTTTCAAGACTGTTTTTACAGGACAATTTTCTTATGATATTTCATCAGGACTCTTTTTCTGAACAGTCTTCAGGACTTATCTTAGGACTTTTTAGGACTCTTTTCGGGACATTTGTTTCTGGTATTTTGTATAATAGTAGATTGTGTGTCTAGTGGGAAAAATGAAGTATTCCCGGACGACTGTGAAGTTTGTTGGGCGAGGCGCTAGCCGAGTCCAACAATCACAGTAGTGAAGAGAAGTAGTAGAGAAGTCTTATTCGGGACTTTTTTTCAAGACTCTTTTTGGGATTTTTTTTAGGACAATTTCTTCAGAACTTCTTCAGGTCTTTTTAAGGATATTTTTGCAGTTTCTTTTCAGAAATGTTTTATTAACATTTTTTACGATGATATTCTCATAACTCTTTTTTAAAACTGTTTTTACAGGATATTTTTCAGGATATTTTATCAGGACTCTTTTTCGGGACTTTTTTCGGGACTTTATTCAGGACTTTCTCAGCATTTATTTTAGGACTTTTTCGGACTTCTTTCAGGATTTTTTTAAGGACATTTATTTCTGCTGTTTTATATGAAGACTTAATTTTTCAGGACTCTTTTTTCAGTACCTTTTCAGGATTTTTATCACGACTCTTTTTCAAAACTTTTTAACAGCACTCTTTTTTCAAGACTTTATTTCCAAAACTGTTTCTCCAGGCCTTTTTTCAGGACATTTTTTTGTCAACTCTTTTTCAGGACTTTCTTTCAGAACTTTATTTCTGGTCTTTTTGGACCTGTTTTCAAGACATTTTTTTGTCAGAACTCTTTTTTCGGGACTTTTTATCAAGACTTTTTTATCGGGACTTTTTTAAGACTTTCTTGTTCAGCACTTTTATTAGGTTTTTAGGACTTTTTAATCAGGGTTATTTATATTTTTAGAAATATTGTTTAGAACTTTCTTACTCAGGGCTTTTCTTAGGTTTCTTAGGACTTTTTAATCAAGACAATTTTTAGAAATATTTTCAAGACTTTTTTTTGCATTATTTTGAATTTTTCAGTAAACTTTTAATTTGTCATTTTTACCTTTTATAATGTTGACATTGCAATCATTCGATCATGTGAAACGCTCGATTTAAAATATGATTTAAATTGAAAATAAACCACGAAAACGTAAATATAAATGATACCATCAAGTCGGAGAAAGTAACATGATGGTCACATCACTATTTTTTGTAATATTTTGCATAATTTAAATAAAAGCAATGGTACACCATGGCAAAGAGAATTTCATTATGCAAAAATAGATAGTGTATTCCACAAAAAAAATGATATTTTTCAGAAAAATAAAAGTTACGTCCCCATCATTCACTTATTCCTACTAATTAACCTCTAAATACCTGGCAGAAAGACCTTCGATCGATAGCCAATTGACACGAGGAAAAAAAGAACTCCATGTATTTACTTGTTTATGTATTTATAATAATTTGTAACCACTTTGTCAATAAAGATTTTGTATATATAAAAGTTACGTTATGTAGTACATAATACTCTAGGGCTATAAAGGCCCGCTAATCACGTCGCAACTGTAAACTCATATTTGGAAAAATAATCATGACGAAATGTCAAACATGGCAGATATAATCTTTCCGTGAATGGAAAAACCAGCAAGACAAAACAATTGTATGCATCATGGGCATTATACCCCTAGGGCGTCTTACATACCAAAAGGCCTCAAATAGACATCTTCCTAATACGCTCGATAAATAAATAACTACTATACTATTTTGGAGACCAGCTTGCGTTTGATGAAGTTTTTTTTATATCTTCAATATTTAAGCAGGTATAAACAGCATTAAATTTAATTTATTTAGCCTATTAGTAGTCAAAATGTCTATTCGATTTTCTTCATTAAAAAACAAAAGCAAAAGTTAACAGCTTTTTAAATAAGGATATACGTATTATCTAAAATTTCAATATAAACAAAGTCTTTAGATTCGGCATTGTCTAATGGTAACTAAGTCTTACTATGATAGTAAGAAATTGCTAACTCTGAATCATAATTATGAAACACGAACGAAGAGCAAATTATGCGTACATTTCTCGAGATGGTTTGAAAATTTTTACTTTGTGATCATGATTTTTTTCAAACTGATAATCCAAAAAAAAGCTTTTGGTAAAATTTCGTACACCGGAAGTGAATGTTTACTTTAACCGTTTCTTGTTTCTTCACTATAATTTCTTACGTATAAAAAAATATTACAAAAATATTTTAATAAAAATATTTTTCATAAAATTACTTTTTGCAGAGAAATAAAATAAAAATAAATAAATTTATGAAAAATATTTTTAAACAAAAGATGTTAATTTCGTTGTTATCTTTAATATTTGTTTAAATATTTTTGTAATATTTTTCATATTTAAAAAATATTAGCGAAGAAACAAAAAACGGTTAAGGTAAACACTTTCGGTGTACGAAATTTTACTTTTTCTTTTTTTGGGATTATCAAATAAGATTTATGTTCAAAGTTTCATGTTCATTCCTGGATTAGTTTTTGAGATACAGCGTGCACTTTGAATTTCACCTGAACTTATGTAGATGTCACAAGGTCAAACCATGGTCACTATGTAACTACTGTATGTTCCCCTCCAAACCGTTTAACTTTCATCTGAAACATTTTTTGTATCATTGACAGTTTCCGAGAAAAACGATAGAATCCATCCTGAATTTTTTATCTTTGATAGAACTTCAAAAGTTTTCTCCAGACTTTTCCGCGGTCTAATCCATGTTTTCATCATCCTTAGGCGTTACGGATACATATTAAATAAATTTTTCCCGTTGCTGCGTTAGGTAAAAATAAACGGGTTTTTTCTCCTTTCAACGAAAATTTCTATTTTAAGGACCGCCGAGACGATTCCTATTATTTTTGAAAAATGTGCGTCTGTCTGTGTATCTGTGGGCGCGGTATCCCAAAAACTACTAAATATTTTCAATTTTAACTTTCATCATCAGCTTTATTTGACAATGCAAAGAACTGAAGAGCTTTTTGTAAAATTTCGTGCAAGTGTTTACATTAACCGTCTCTTGTTTCTCTCTGATATTTTCTAACTTTCAAATTTCAACAAACATTGTTGACAGTAAAAAATGCACATCTTTTGTTTATAAATATTTCTTGTAAACTTTTTTCATTTTAGAGAAACACCACATCAATATTTTTTCTAGTTAAAATAAATTAAAGATTAAAACATTTTCATTTCAAAATGCACATTACCTACAATATACAATTAGAAAATATACCTACATAGTGATTAATTTGATTTGATTTGTTTTATTTTAATTGTAATTGTTATTACATTTATGATTGTAACTATAATTGCAATTTTAAATTTGATTTTGATTTTAATTCCATGTATCTCTTCTACTGTTTATGTCTGTCTGTAAAAAAAAATATCTGTTCGAAGATGATGTAAGCCGAAACAGTTGGAATATCATTTTCAAAATATTAAGGAAGTACCTAGTTTCAATAAAAGAATTGTGATCATAAAATGTTTTTCAAAAATATCAAGAGTTCAACGATTTCTGAAAACAAAATTCTGTCTGTGTGTATATGTGCGCGCTGACCCTTAAAAACTAATATAGCGACATGAATCTTTAAAGATTCGTCTTATTTGACAATTCGAACAACTGAAGAGCTTTTGGTAAAAGAGGGGGTTTACCTTAACCGTTCTTTGTTTTCCTCCAATACTTAATAATCAGCACCGAAATCATTTCTTTAAATTATTATGTTAAGTGTTGTTTATGTAAAAAAACTCAATAAAACTTGATTGTCACACAATCATTAAAAAGTTACGAGACAGTGTCAAAGTCACCTCGCTGCATGCCATAATATTTAATTCCAAAAACATTTAAACGAATATTGAAAACTACAAGAACTGAACAGCTCTAGTTTAAAAATAATTTTTCATAAAATCATCGATTTTCGAAAAAAAAAAATTATTAAAAATGTTTTCATTTTTTTATAATTTTGAAACGATAATAGTTACATCAAATTTATTTTTATTAATAATAATTCTAGGGAATGCCAAAATGAAGAACTTAAAAAGATTTTTTTAAACTCATTATTTTTTGAGTAAATTAGAATTTAAAGTATAATTTCTCATTTCTATCTTATAAAAGTATAAATACAAACCGCTATTATACCATCAACTCGGAGAAAGTAACACGATGACATCACTACTTTCTTTTCGAACGTGCAACGAAAGTTTCTAGATGATCCCTAAACTTTAATTTGCTTTTAGTATAACTTTAGCAAATTTTAAATTGATAGTAAGACACCGCAGGGCAAGCGTGTTTTGTGTATCGGCATAATAAATAAAATATTTATTACGACGCACTTTGGTATTAATACTGTTGGAGCAATATCATCTAAAATTGCTTTGATTTTGCATACGCATAACACAAAAATCACAAGAGATTGCTTTCGACGTCGTTTGGCATCGCTTTTCGCAAATTCTAGGGCAGATCTACTGACAGTTAAAAGGAATATCGGATGAAAGAGCGATTCAGTTATTGAAGGATGCCTTGAAACATCAGAGAAACATATAGAGAACTGCAATGAAAACATCGAGTAAAAAAATTCCTAGCAATTAAAAGAGCAGTTCTTTCAGTGCGACATACTTTGAAATTGTAAGGGCTGTATAACTAATATTAGTAATAAATAACACTATTTTAAATGTATGTTACTTAAAATACAGTAGCGACAAACATAAATCAGTGCTAAAATAAAGTCTCGATGTAACGAGCAGAGTTAAATAAATTAATTGTTCTAAATTGAGTTCTTCTTTTGGATAGGAGCTAGTCGATTCCGCCAGAGGTACTATTTAACGATGTGTATTGATTTCTATATATTTATTTATGTATTATATAATGAATGGTGGGGGCATACACTGGACATCCATGGACCCGAACAGCCACTTCTTCCTTCCGAAAAAGTGATCGCCCGAATGGGATTCGAACCCACGACATGAGGCCCGTGAGCAAGAGCTCTTCTCACTAGGCCACCACGGCCTTATTGAGTTTTTTTGCATTATTATATAAATTGATTGCATTATCTGTATCAATTATTGACGTAATTTTGTCCACTTAATATAGATGGACTCTAAAACGAAAGTTAATTCGTATGTAATTACCTCAATATTATGAGGAAGCAATTCATTACAAAGGGGTAAATGAATCCGGCCTGAATAATCCAATTATAAAAAATCTTCACGGTGTAACACGCTCCGTTTTTCATTTTCATCGCTCTAATCTAGTTATACGTGCCGTCGCCTCTTCATCCGTTTCCGTTCTACATATATTTTTTTGCTCACTGGCAATTAATAAAGCTCTCTGGCTTATCCTTTCCACCAGCTCGTTAACATCCTAATTACCCATTTTTCAAATCAACCTATATTTTCACTAGAAATTAATCACAAATGAAATAATACCGGTACATCAATTGATGTACAAAGTAAAAAGAGATTTGCATGAAATATACAATTACATCTATTAAGTTATAATATCATAATTTTCATTATTGTAAATATCGCTACGACTTAATTAATAACGGGTGATCAGAAATAAGTGTTAGCCGTTCAAATTTCCCGCGAAGAAAACGTTGATAGTGACAAAATTTCCTACGCCCAGATATTCTGTACGTGTGTGTGTGTTTAAAAGCCGTTACTGTGCTTCTACATAAAACGAAGGATTTATGATTTTGCCGCTCGTAGGCTTTGAAGTTGTAACCGCTTAATAGGCGTCTCAATTTTACTAGCTTAAATCTGCACCCGGCAAATAATTTCTCTTGTACGCTGTGTTCTCTAGTATGTGTTGATAAATGTATTCGTTTATAAAATATAAAAATCCATACGTTTCCAGATAAATCACAAAACAGAAGCAGAGGGATTATTTTCACCACATCCCAGTCCGCCCCTCGATCATAAAATCAAGACCCGCCCACTCTATTTGCGGAGAATTTCTCCCCATTCGCCCCGAGGGGAATCCAATCAAGAACTATTTACATGCAAGTGCGGCTACGACAAACGTGGCAAATTAATTCAATCAAACTGGATCTAGCTAGAAAATAAGGGTGGCTCTAGGGCTTGCGATTTTAACTTACCGTTTCCTTCTTCAGCCGTCACGGATTATTCCCGATACATCTGGATGCAAACCGATCCGATTTTATCGGTAATTTATGGCCAGACAATCTACCTTCCTGCTAGAATTTAGCTGGTCGTCTCTGGGAAAGAGGACCAATCGATCGGGGCTTCTCGGTAATAAGATAATTTATAGGACTCGGGGATAATATATGAAGTTACTGTTACGGTTTCGTATGTAAATGCCAACACAAACGGTCCAATCAATAAACACCAACGAATTTATTGGCTTCAATGCAGATTCATCAATCACGTTTTAAGTCGTGATATAAATTATATAGCTCTAATATATCTCATCTATACTACCTCAACATAGCAACGATTTTGCTTTTTTTTACACTTCTGAGGCAAAGGCCCGTCAAACATATTTTCTAAACATTTAACATTTACGGAAATTTATAGGACAGCGTAACTGAAGAGTTTGAAACCCATGCAAAGTGCACTCGAGCATTTTTCAAAAAATTATTTGAAAAAATTTCGTTAATTTCAAAAAGCACTACAGCGAAGAGAAGGATCGAAGAAAAGCGCGGCCATGGTCAATTTTTCACTAACAGCGAAGTGCAGCGTATTCAATGAAAGAATACATCCAATGGCCACTGCGCACTAGAACGAAGGCAAGAAGCGCCGCGAAGAGAAGCACCGCGAAAAGAAGCTCCGCGAATGGAAGCTCCGCGAACGGAAGCGCCACGAAGGGAAGCGCCGTGAAAGGAAGTGCCGTGAAGGGAATCGCCGCAAAGGGAAGCGCCGCGAAGGTAAGTGCGGCAATGATAAATTCTTCCATTACATGTATTCTTATGTGAATACGCGCACTTTGGAGGAGTGGCACATAAGAATACATGTAATTTAAAAAAATTTCTTCGGTCCGCTTCGCTCCTCTTCGTTCTAGGGCGCGAAGGCTTTAATGCAAAAAATGATTTTCGCAGCGCTTCCTTCCGCGGCACTTCCCCTCTCTCTAGTGGGCGATGATCTTTAACAAAGCATTTTCAATTTGAATAAACAGATTAAAATTGCACCTGAAACGTGAACAATTTTCAAAAATATAAACGGAATAGAGGCGCTAGAAAAACTTGAAATCTCACTACATAATTACTAAAAGACATCTCTTAAAACCATCAGTTGGAAAGTATTAAAATGTCATTCCATAATAATTAAAAGCCTTCTTTACAAAATGTAAGTATTTTGACTAAATGCATAAAAGTTTCACATGAATAGAAAGAGAAGCGCATGTCGGTACACTTGTGCAATTTTCAAATATTCGCAAAAATATAGTTTTTTTTTTTTGACTTAGGCTTTAGCCATTCAGTCACACACGGTTTATTTTTGTATTTGTATTTTTGTATGAATAATTGTGAATAAATGAAGAAATTAATAATGTAAGACATATACAACAACCACGGACCCGAGCGAATACTTCTCGATCGCCGAAAAATCTTCCGCCCGGGATGGGAATCGAACCCACACGGCCGCGGTGCAACTGGCACAAGCGCTCGCCTCTACCCACTACACCAACGGCCGCCCAAAAAAATATAGTTGAGTACTGCAAAATTAACTTTCAAAATACAAAAATTTGGATTCTACGCAAAATTTTACATCAATTAGGTACTCAATTTTTCATCAATTTGCAGTGATTTTCCTACCCAAAACACGGTTTATCGTATTTTTACCAGATAAAGGTAAACTAAAATCTTCAAAAGGCTTGTTCATATGAACAGAGAGTAGTAGTAGAGAGGTCTATTTGGTCTTTAAATATTTCTAACAAGTTGAACTTTATGACGTATTTAATTTTGAAATATGACCACAATTTGATCTTCAAAATAGCATTGATTTGTCACTAATTTAAGTAAGTGGCAAAATTATAATAGGAAAAAAACTAATTCGTAGTCATAGTGATGGTCACCAACATAAAAGTTAAATAGTAAACCGTACCAGGAATAGCTAAGCATACAGAACGCAACCCGAAATACATAAATAACAAATTAATAGTTTAGCCGAAAAAGTGTTCGAAGAGAATTGGAATAGAAAAGCAGTTCCATTTCAAAACACAACATTGGCACTGACCATCAGATCTTATCCTATCATGTTTTATATAAGAGGTTCGCCATTTTGGATCCGCCATTTTGTTTTTGAAAAAATTGACTTTAATTGTACAATCAGCGGCCTCAAAAATAACCATATACTGAATTGATTTGGAACACTATAATTTTTCATATAAGTAGCCACAATTTTGGATCCGCCATTTTGTTTTTGAAAAAATTGTTTGCAAATTTGAAATCAGCGATCTCAAAAACCACATAATCCAATGTTTCATCGAAATTCAACGACACCTTCATATTTTGGCTAGCTTTTTGGACTTTGGACCACTGTGGGCAGACCGAATTCATGTTTTTTGTGGGTTGTTCATTTGATTCGCTTTATATTATTCATAATAATTTTCCAGTTATTAAACGTTTATATAAAATAAGTCATATTTGAATCGATTTTAGTCATCTGCACTTGACTATGCATTATTTATAATTATTGGTAACACAAACATATTAGATACACAAAACATATAACTATTTTATATAAATAAATATGGAAAGATGTCCACGAAATCATGTCGGATTAAAGTTAAAAAGTTTGAAAATTTGTAAAGAAACTTGGAAAAAAATGGTTCTTTGCCTTTGGGATTTTTCCACGTACTTAAATTAGAGATAAATCAATGCTATTTGTAAGATCAAATTGTTGTCATGCAGCAAAATTAAATGTAGTGCAACTAGTCACAAATATTTTAAAACCAACTGGACTTCTTTACTACCTTTTGAAGATTTTATGTTTATCTGGTAAAAAATACGACAAATCCTGTTTTAAGCAGTAAAATCACTGCAAATCGATGAAAATATTATATCCAGGTTACCTAATCGATGTAACATTTTCCGCAGAATCTGAATTTCGGTATTTTGAAAGCTATAAATGCTTTGCTTTGTTTCATATCAATTGCTCTATTAGTTTTTGAGATACAGCGCACACAGACACACACACACACACACATACACACACACACACACACACACACACACACACACACACACACACACACACACAGACAGACACACACACACACACACAGACACAAAATGTTTTTTTCCAGAAATTGTTGAAATGGCATCTAGGGACCCCAAAATGGATATTACCGTAAAAAAAAATTTTGAAAAAAAATCACGATCACAATACTTTCTCGTACTTCGTAACGGAGAAAGTAAAAAATAAAAAGGAGTCCAAAATCTCAATTTTTGTAAAATATCCCAAAAACAAAAAAGTTAAGTTCCATTATGTTCAGATTATTATTGGGCGTCAAAATGCGCAACTTTCCCTATTTTAACTGCCTCTCTTTCTCTTAAAATAACCGAAATAACCCCATACATTCTGGCAAAATGCGGATGCCCTGTATATTAAATAGTTCATAGATCTACATAGCTGATTATGCGATGTTGACTTCTACGAAATCACTGCCTAATAAAACTCGTGAAGGTAAAGGTGAAAAAAAATTGGTAACAAAATTATCTGGATTAGGTTTAAGTGCAAAGGAAGGGGAGAGGGTGAGCTCTACTCCTCTCTGTCTGCAACAAGTAAGGTTGTTTCCAATTTATTTGTTATTTAAATCGTGTATTGGGTTCTCCAACTGAAAACAAGATCATTTATTTTTTCACATTTGTACTTTCAGTAATCACCCTCAGATTAGGTATAAAACTCGTTCAAACCTTCCATAATTCCCTCAGTCGTTTACGACTTCTTCACGTTCACGATCACCTTCACGTGAGTGTATTTTATTCTTTAACATTCAATTTAAATGCGAAGCTGCACTGATGAGAGATAAATCTCGAAACGAGTCTGCAGATGGCTATTTACTTAATTAATCATTTTTTAAAATATTAGGGTTCAGTTTTATAGTTTAAAGTTTTCATATTCAATTTAGTTTAATTTTCAAGTTAGACCTATGGGTAGAAATAAACGATCTTAAACCAATGTTATTTATCTAGTAGTACTAGTAATAACATGCAAATCTCTTTTGTATCATTCAATATCCGGCGTGGCACTAGCCAGGGAGGTAGTTGTTTCAATAAGTTATTTGTTTATAGTCTTAGTAAGACTTAATTTTGTTTGCAGAGTTACGAACAGGTTGAATATTCAGATATTCAGGCTATATTTCGTTTCGTTTTATTGAATCTATTTAACAAATAACTTTGTTCGTTCTATGATTAAATACCTGGGATGTAGGAATGAGTTCATAGATGACTGATTAAATACGTGCTATGCTCAATCAAATGAAGCAATGCAGGCAAAACCGACTCCCTTCCTTGATAACATCAAGATGGCTAAAATTTTATTAAAATAAGATAATATAATAGCTTAAAATAAGAAGATATCCGAAGATTCAGAAGCCATCTATTGGACAGATAATAAAGAAAAGAGACAGAAGAACACAATATACTCGCAATGTGAACTCCTCCCACTAGCTTGTTATCTTATTATCTTTATGTATAGTTTTTTTGTTATTTGTATATTTTGAAATATTTTATAAGCAAGATTAATATCTAAATTCTAGCTAAAATGTAAATCTCATTGCAGGGACAATTTAAAAAATTCATAACTGTTTTCGTATTAGAAAGTCAATTGTTAATTATAGCTTTATTGTAGGGGAAAATTTGGAAATTAATAACTTTTGTCTTAGTATGATGTTTTAAATGAAACAAACTAAAATGGACCAACCGTTTCAATTTATCTTTTTATTTCTTAAATCTAGCCAGAATTTGCACCTTAGTGCAGGAAAAATTTGAAAGAGTTTTGTCTTGGTTGAACTTTTTTTGAAAAACTAAACTATTTTATTTTAACAAAAGTGTTAAAATTTGTAACGCAATAGTGTAAAAGATTCATTTTTTACAATTTTTTAATTCTGGCTAAAATGTTACTCTTACAATTTTGCAAATTTATAACTTTTGTCGTATTAGTTTATTAGTTTTTTTTAAGCTGTTAGTAAATAGATGCAAAAGTATCTATTTCAATTTTCAGCCAAAAATTCTACATTTTTAATTTTTTAGCAAGATCTGAATAGTAAGTGTTTTTATTCAGTGATTCTATAATGAATTACCATGTAGTAACGGTCGCAACCATCACCATGATCTGAATTCTGCTTGAAATTTAAAAAAAAATACTGCAGGGATAATTAAAAACATTTTAACGTTAATTTTAGACAAAATTTTCTCCGAAAAAAAAACTGTTTTGGTTAGCTAACAGATGCGAACGTATCTCTAAAAATTTGCAGAAAAATAACATAATAGGTTAATTTTTTACATTTTTTAATTCTAGCTAGGATTTGACACACAGGAAATTTTTTAAAATTTTATATTATTTTAGTAATTTTTTTGAAAGAACTAATCTGGTTTGATTAGTGAAAAGATGCAAAATATACCCATTAGCATTTGAAAACAATAACACGCAACTATTTCAATGTTTTAATTAGTTTGTATTCCAGCTAAAATTTAAATTTTTTTAAAGTAACCCTATAGTATTAAAAACAGGAAACCTACAATAAACAAAGGCAACAAAATTTATTAGCATTTACAAATCAATAAAATATTTCTCTTTACATTTTTTTTAATTCCGACTGAAATTTTAAACTTTTATCTTTATCAGTATTAACTCTAGAATTATAAATAAAAAAAAAAAATATATATATATATATAGGGTGTTTTATTTGCAAAAGGAAAGGCTACCAAAATTCCCTAATAATATGAATACCCTGTATATTAAAAATTATTTAACCGATAGCTTGTTTATACATAAGAAACTTTTATTTGAATCTTTTTAAAATTTGTTAACGGTTGGAAAATGATTCAGATATTCCGGTTATTTTGACTAACCCTGTATAAATATTTTATTATTCAAGTATCCACGGGATTTTGGTGTAGCTGGTAGAGCGCCTGTTTCCACATCTGAAGCCTCTGGATTAGGTTCCCAACCGTGTGGTATAGTTTTCAAGCTGACTAAGGGCCGGTTTTACTTCCACGGAAAAATGCTAGGATAACTATTCTTGGGATAAATTTATTTCAAAGTTATTAGACGCATGTCATTCGAACAAAGTTGAAATCAATTTGACCCTGGAATAGTTATTCTTAGCGGTATTCTGTCCAATGCCGTGCATCTAAAACCGGGTCTAATTTTTCTGTATCAGTCGCTTCCTCAACCCGAATTCCTATCAATCAACCTTCCCCGAAATTAGAAAATGGTAATGGGGCCATCATCTTATTTACTCTCCAATTTGATTATATAATAATTATTTATATTTATCATATTTATTATATTTACACTTTCATGGTCTATTTTCAATTTGAATGCTTTTTTAAATGTACATCAAGCATTTTGCAGGATCGGATGATACGGACATTTGAAACATCAAAATGAAAGATGAAAATGACTAGTTACCATCCAAGGGCAGGTGCACCCAGCAGAACGTGGATGGTATGTGCAAGCTCATCAAGGAAGATTGATATGTGACATATCGCGAGATTAAGGGATTTCAAAAACGTCAATTCAAAAAATATTGCATAAAGAATTGTGTGTAAAAAAAAATGTTTTCCATTGGATACCGCATCTGATGGCCGAAGAACAGAAAACAGCAAGGTGTCAACAAAAAAACTCTAGACCGCTTCAACGGAAAACTTTAAAAACAGCATCATCAGCGATGAAGAATTGTGGATTTATTCTTATGGACCCGAAAATAAACGCCAGTCGTCTGTTTGGGTGTTCCAAGGTGAAGAAAAGTCGACCAAAGTCATCCGTTCTCGAAGTGTCTCCAAAAAGATGATCACGATATTTATCAGGTCATGAGAGAAAAAATCCTCTGCAAGGTCAGAGAACTGTTACTGCCGATTGGTATACAACCATTTATTTGCCGGAAGTCATCGCTGAGCTTCGTAAAATCAACCCCGAACGACGAATCATCCTCCACCAAGCAATGCAATTTCGCAAACAGCTCGCAAGACAATTGAATTTTTATAGCAACAAAACATCATATTGTTATACCATCCTCCATACAGTTAAGTCCCAACGATTTCTTTACCTTTCCGAAAATCTAGAGCGGATTACGTGGCCAAAGATTCCAGTCTCCAAAAGAAGCAATTCAAAAACGCAATTTTCACTGTACCAATAAACGAGTGGAATAACTGCTTTCAGAGTAGATTCGAGCGCATGCAAAAGGTATTAATCTTGAACCATACTTCGAAAAACAATAAAGTCTTTAAAAGCCATCAACTGTTTTATTTCAGCCCTATAGGCAAAACTAACAAGACTACGAGGGCTCTCTACTTCAAATTCTAATCATGTTTACCATCAGTTTCCTCAAAAACGAATGTGATTTCGAAACAAATATTCCTTGTAAGTGGTTCATTTCGGCATTGTCTATAATTATTAATATAAATAATTTAATGTAACTATTATCATTTCATAATTATAGACCAAAACTGACAAAAATTTGAAACGAATTATTTTTCGATAAAAATGATTTTATGAAAAATATTTTTAAACAAAAGATGTTAATTGCTTCTATAGTATTTGCTTAAATGCTTTGTAATATTTTTCAGATTAAAAAAATTATCGGAAAAAAACCGCTCTTTGGATTGTCAAATAAGGTTTGTGGTCAAATTTTCAAGTTGATTCCTATATTAGTTGCCATACAGCGTGCACAGCCACATAGACACATACAGTCACATACACGGAATATCAAAAGAAATTTCCGTTAAAAAAGTTTCACAATCAAACAGTTTTCCGAACGTTGTAAGAGAAAAAGTAAAAAAAAATCCAATATCCAATAAAATACATTTATGTAGAAATAACAAACAATCATAAATGTAAAACTCTATTATTGTTAATAAAGATTTTGTTCCTATAATAATAACAATCCTATACGAAAACGCGTGTTAAATTTCAAGTTAAACATTACGCTTTACTGAATCCAAAACTTAACATGTTAAGCCCCGCTAGGCATCAACTTGATGCCTCAATAACATATGACGTTGGGACCGTGAGGTATCAACGTAATGTCACCCTGTATATATTTTTTTCAGGCCGCGTGTACACAACGCGATCTCCCGATTCCATACTTATCTTATGGAACTTATTTCAGTTATTTGATGAGGCATTACTTTAATACCATGCTTGTAATTCAGTACAAACTTGAAGTTACTGTATATATTTATAGAACCGAAAAAAAGAGAAATAAATACCCGGTCCGAGGAATAAAAAAAATATGTACGCCGGGGCTTAACGTGTTAAAAAATATTTGTATGAACATTATGGTTCCAACCGTTACTGCGTGATAATCTATAATTAAAAATCTATAAATCTGCCACAAATTTGTATTGTATATTTGAATACACCCCTGCAAGAAAATTGACGGATTGAATAATTTGGAAGACAAAAGATAAACTTCTAATCATTTTTTAATACATAGTCATATTAAATGTGTTAAACTTTATAAGAGCACTAATATATTCTAATATGTAGGGCGGCCATGCAATTTTGACGATTTCACATAATATGCGTCTAGCGAGCGTTTATAAATTTTCTCATGAAGTAATATAACTCCTACATCAAATTGAAAAGTTGATAATGGAAACATTTGATGGAAGTGTGGCAGAACTGGAGCAAGAAATTGCTGATCAAGTACGCCACATCTTCAGCTGATTTAACTAAACTACAAATCTGCGGGCTAAATCCATTATAGTGCAAGGCACCGTGCAAAGTACATAATTCCATTTTAATGATTACTATGTACTTTAATTACCCATGGTAAATCTACTACTCCAGCATGATATTATGGAAATCGATCAGGTTTGAGAAGACCGCAACCAGTCCATGGGATTCGGTAACTAATCCTCATAACAAAACCTTCGCATCGTTAACTAAGTATGCATTGATTTAATAGGAGAGATACAAGAGACTAAAATTAATCTCTAAATTGTATATATCCAAATAGCAATAAGAATCCAAATGGCAATAAGAGCTCCTCGGAAATATCAAAGACCACAAATTGTTCTCCTGCGTTTCAATTTCGCAACAAAGCGTTGCGTGAACTGGGATCCGAAACATATACACACGGGTACACATAAATCCAGCTTTTATTAACACTGGATTTTAATCAAAGGAATGCAATTCCACATCGGCGAACAGAGCGATACGCGGAGATTATTGCGCATTTCGAATTATATTTATGTACACAAAAAATATTAATACTAAAAGAACCAGGACCTAAAATGTCATAAATAAATACAGTACCTTACATTTTTAATAACGAGGGCTCAGAGCATTCAGAAGGAGGAATTGAAACAGAATTCCAAGGCAAGAACATCTGAGGTTAAGGATAATTGGCCTGGAATTTTCTCGTATCGAGTTATTTGTGGAGGAGATTA
This sequence comes from Ocypus olens, assembly GCA_910593695.2. Taxonomy (NCBI): domain Eukaryota; kingdom Metazoa; phylum Arthropoda; class Insecta; order Coleoptera; family Staphylinidae; genus Ocypus; species Ocypus olens. Next base: position 27,849,885 of record OU343048.1, on the reverse strand, counting down.
CATTAGACGTTTGTATTTGTTTTTTTTTCTTCATTCGAAATACTGCCGATTTATTATTCAGTTCGTTCGTAATTGAAATATTTTAAATCTAATTTGATTTATGGTTTAAATATAATCTAATCTAAAATCTTTACAGATTTTCAAACCTATATAGGAGGAACATTTTTAATACTCTATTTTCAATATCAAAGACTGTATTTATGATGGTAACCGTAGATCAACACATACAATATTTCCAGAGGAATGGAAAGAGGGTAAATAAAAAAGCCCACACAACATTAAGTATGCTATGCGGGAGTCTAATAAGTGGCAGGCCAGATGAATATTTTACATGTTTACTGAAACGTAAGTAGTGGTAAAAAAGTAAATGTAAATATTGTAATAGTTATATAAAAAGAAAACAACCATAAAATTCTCAATAAACTTTAGAAGTCCATAACGCAAGTGTCAACCTGTCTTCAGCCTAGATAGGACACACTGTATGTGAGTCTTTAAATTTATTTTCATTTATTTCGTTTGGTATTCAATAAAAATGGGTAATATTAAATTTAAAATTATTTTCACCAAAATGGAAGTCTTCTGGCACTATTACCTTCCATAATTAATTTAAAAGTCTGTTTAGAGGCGGCAAGTATCATAATGGTATAAGGATTATTTACGAACAATTGAAGACAATCTTAAAACATATCCTTAAGATCGAAATTTATTTACTTAAAGAAATGCACAACAAGAATATGTAGTGATATGACGCATTATATTCATCATCTCAAGAAATTAAAAAAATTGCTAAGCTTTACTAGTCTTAGAAACTCGAAATTAAAAATTTGCTAAGCTTTACTACTCTTGAAGTTAAATATAAATACTAGACTAACATTCACGTAATCACAGCTAAGCTAAGTGTCATATGGCCCTTAGACCCGGCTCGATGAATTAGCTCTTCTAAATCTAAAATAAAAAGAGCCAATTTGCTCATTTCCTACATACATACACCAACTTGATACATTGCCTTTTAGGTAAGATTTTAAAACGAGACAAGTCATGTATATTGAATAACAAAGGGCTGATTAATTCACAGCGAAACTGTCGAGCTGATAATTCAATTCTCCTCAAAGTTTACGTGATTATGGTTGTAATTAATGAGTTTGCAGGTGGGTTGATAATTTCGTGCCGGAGGTCGAAAAACCGGTTGAAATAAAAGGGACGGCGAGCTGCACGTTACATTGTTAAGTTAATTGATCACGTCCCTCTTGTAAAATGTAGATTAATGGGTGTTTTCTGTGATGAATGGAAATGAAATAAAATGCAACTCTCCTTGTAGTACGATTCCTTTGATAATCATCTTTAGATTCTGTTACTGAAATAATTGTTTTTCAAAAGGAATTAATAAATTGCAATTCCGTGAAACATGCCCGTGCTAATTTTTATTGCTTTGAATAAAACAAATCAAAGCTTTTTATACTTTTTGTATGCCGTTGTAACACTTGCCGAGGGAAAATATTCTTGTCTAACACAAAACAATTTTACTTAAAGAGAATATATCTAAAGTTCAAATTCGCTGAATTCCAAATTAATCTATCGCTTCCACTGTGCTAACGAGAACAACAAGATCGAAACCAGTCCGCAGTTGAAATTGAACTGGGAAATAATAATTTATGTTTAGATTAAAATAAGAATTAGGTACTAATTTACTTTTGTCTATTTTAACCGGATTGATTTGTGTATAAGTGCATTCGATCTGAGATAATTTTATGAAACTTTTCAATTTCTTTTTGTTTTGCATCTGACCTGCACGAGTTTCATCGGATATATTCCTTCCGTTTCCTCCTGAATAGTGGTACCGTAAAATGACTGCTTGAACACCGGGGGATGGTCGTTAACGTCCTTCACGTGGATGACTACAGTCGTGTAATTCTCGTTGAGGCTATCGGAAGCGACGAGGGTAACTTCGTACTACACCATGCGATTCAAACGAAAAGAAAAAAAACACAAACAATACAGCAATATAAAAGGACAAGCTTGCAAATTAATACTAAAAAATGCCACTCTCTACTCCAACTGGTGCCTAAATAAACCACACATAAACGCGTGCAAGATAACGCCACCCGCCTGTAAAACTCGTTTCGGCAGATTTCGATCGTCCTCCTCGGTAATCTGCGTCCGATACGTGGGCCTCTCGAATACCGGCGGGTTGTCGTTGACATCTTTGACGTGTATTACCACAGTCGTGTAGTTCTCCTTCAGATTATCGGACGCTGCTAGGCGTAGTTCGTACTGTGAAAATTATTAGCTAATGTAGACCGTCTCCCTTGTTGGATTAGTCTCAAAAGGGACACAGATCAAGTACCCTCATTAATTAAGGCAACCAGTACACAATCGGATCGTTAACTGATCCTTGGAGATTAGACAAGTAAATAAGGAACTATGGTAAATAATGCTGGACACTCACCCGCTTCCTCGTTTCGTAATCTAAAGCTCCGGCGACATAGATGGCACCCGTCATGTTCTTGACAGCAAACGCACCTCCTATGTTACCGCTTGTAATCTCGTATCGAATACGGGAGGCTGAAAAAAACAATAAATACGTCAGTTTAACCAAGACATTAACTGCAAACTTCGTATTAATTAAATTCAATATACAGGGTGTTTCAGAGCTCTGGGAATGTTTAATCACGTGCTTATTTTTCAAAATTTCGAAAAATGTTTTATACAAAAGTTGTGCAGAATAGTAATCTGCACGCCCTAAAAATATTTATATTTATACAGGATGTCTCATAACAAAGTTACAGACCAAACTTATGTTTTTTTAAATGGAACACCCTGTATATTTTAGCATTTTCGGATTCCTTGTTACTTGGAGATTAAAATAACTTAGGTTTCAGCGATTGAAACCGGGCCGTTTTCTTGTTATTCAGTTGCTTATACAAAAATTTGAACAAAATTGCTAAAGTGCTCCCCTGGAACTTATAAAGATAATTCATTCTAATTTAGTGGTACAGTTTAGTTGAACTTTAGTCTTCAAATTACTCTATCAACCAGAACATAACTCAACGTATTATACAGGATGATAGCCATTCGCAAACTGCACAATTTCTATTTGTTTTCAAATGGAACAGCCTATATATTATTTCATAATTTAAAAGTTCATTAAGTAAGCTTTCGTTTCATATAAGGTTTCATATATCTGAAGTGGATGGTTACTCTAATATTTCAAAATTCGTTGGTAATTTGTATGTTTTTATTATTAGTTTTAAAATCTTAACCTATGTGGTATCACGAATTTTAATGAATGTAACATAAATTTTATTAGAAAAAATATTAGCAATAAAAAAAGATATGGTCATCCTCCTGAAGGCCGTTGAAAAAAACAGGTTTGCGAGGACCATTGCTCCTCGAATTTGGATTATCCGAAATCAAAATCGAAAGAAAATGTCTCTAATATATTAAAGTAACTAGTGATTTAACGAACAGTTTGTCGATGTATTGATCTGGGAAAAAATTGCGGACTTGATTTTTCATGAAAATATAGCTGGTTTTTCGCCAAGAAAAAAGAAACTATACGTCGAAAAACGCGCCCTTGCAAAAACTTAATATCACTAATTAGTTATTTACACAACGGTGCCGTACCAGAAAATTATGATTTTTTCATATTTGTAGCGAAAAATGTAACTATTTGTTTGACTTAGAAATTGATGAGCAGATTTTTTCACCCGGCAATCGTTGAAATGGACATGAATTGTGATGGTACTGAAGAAGATGTAATTAAAGAAGAGTTGACAATTTCCAAGAATTAAATGGAGAGTTAATAAAAAAGAAGACAAATCCTTCAAATACAAAGGAGAACGATCATATGAAAATGGCAAAAACATAATGTAACATATCTGACCACGTCTGTACGTATCGCGACAGTGTTTAGAATAAAAATGTGTTTTCGCGATGAAATAAACTATTTAACGTGTTGTACTGACACTCAGTGCAAAATATTAGTGTGTGTTAAATGTGGTAACACTTTTCACAAGAGCTGTGTCAAGAAAAGGGGACTCAAACCTATAGACTCTACCCTTTCACTATATACTATTGGACTGCTGTTCCCCCTCCATTTCCCATATGATCACTGCTCCAAAAGTTGTCCACGAGCTGGAGCTCGATATAAGTCCCGCCTCGGAGCCGAAAATGGAGCGTAATTTAAAAACCGGAAATCAAAATAAAATATTTCTCGATGTATTTATCAGCAACGTGGAGAATGCAAATGCGAGCATATTTAGGCGACTCGGGTCCACTTTCCTGCCTGTTCTTTACAAGCAAAGCATCAACCCATAATTTGCAAATTTCCGGATTTGATGGAAATCTAATACAGAATTTTAGGTTATAAGTCAAAAGTCAACTGACGTGTACATCAGCTGATGAGTATTATAACCGCGTTGGCATATATACGTGGACGTATTGCAGCCTTTCGCATAGCAATATTTTGACATAGTGTGAATATTTGACAATATAAATGTTTATATATTCAAAGGTGTGAATAAATTGCAGGGCATCACAATATGCAATGCGAGCTCATAGAGTCATATGTCATAGACACAAAATAGCTACCAATTTAGTAACATACCGCAACCATTTAGGGTCCCGCCGCGCCACCGTTGCTTGGAGACACACATGAAGTGGCGCTAGCAGTCCAAAAGTATATAGTCAAAGACTCTACCCGACTTATATGCAGTGACTGCCCGCCGGAAAGTGAGGCTAACGATGTACTTATCAAGGAGAATGCGTATCTAAAGGGGCAAGTTGAACTTCTTAATAATTTAGTTAATGAAATGGAAGATAAAAACAGTATTCTTAAGGAAAATAATATTCTATTTAAGCAGAAAATTAATTTTGATTTTCTCAATGTAAACAACAGTGGTGGCGACATCTGTGATCCGAACATAGGTATAACACAGATTCCTGTAAATGTGCTTAAGCCCAGTGGCGACATCCCTAGTCGAGCTGCTTAGGCGCAAAAGCGAAAGGTTTCCCTTGAAAGCCGCACCCCGTCCGAAAAGCGCCAAAATGAGAGCAGCGTCAACTAGTGACTTATCTACAAATAACAAAATAACTAGTGCAACCGACCATAAACCACTACATAAGGGGAGAAATTCAACCCTCATGAGCGATGTTCTGAAGATGGGGCCTCCTCCTTCAGAAAGTGGCAACATAAACAGAATAAATGGAGTAAAGAAGCAGCCCGTAGTAACGGGGACAAAATTATTTCTACTTCGCTTTGTGCCCCAAAAAAAAAACTGCTTGGCTGCACATTGGTAACTGTGCTGCAACCGTTGATGCTGACGTATTTATATGAAAACAATCCTGACATTGAAATCAAGGTCCTAAAACAACTGGCAACAAAAGGCGTGAATAAATCATTCAAACTTGGTATTGATTTCAAGTCTTTAGATCAGTCGCCATGACTGAAGATTACTGGCCTGCAGGGATTAAGATACGACGATTCTCATTTAAACATGGAGTAACAAAGGAACATTTTCAAATGGGATTACGTATACCAAACAATGCTTGACATGGTTTATCTATTTACCAGAGCCACCGTATACTTTTCCTAAATGCAAGATCCATACGAAATAAAATAAGCAAACTAGAATCTTTCACCATTGATAAAAAAATTAACGTTGTAGCAGTATCTGAACACTGGCTATCCTAAGACGAATCCAGAATTTCTAAAATAACTAAATCTCTCTTTGCGCGAGATGGCAAAAACTATGGCGGTTCCTTAATATACGTAAACAACGAAATGTAAGTGGGTACTTATGATGATATCTGTTACCAATTCAGTGCTGAAAAAACTTGTGAATTGCCATGTGTTTTTATTCGTGAATTAAACTCGTATGTTATATGTGTGTATCGTTCGCCATCAGGTGATTTTAATGTATTTTGAAATAATTTAATGTGTTTTCTTGATAGAATCAAGTATCAATCAAGTCACATAATATTGGGCAGTGATTTCAATGTTCACTTTAATGTGAATGATATCAGAGAAACTTAGTTATTGGGCTGTTCGTTGAGTTCTAATTTGAATAAGTTAGTATCCTTTAATGAAAATGAAAATTGCAATGTACAATGTATTTACTAATATATATGAAAATGATATTTCAGTTGATGGTATTGATACCTTGATATTCGATCATTTAGGCATCATAGTAACCCTAAAAAGTTACCCCAAAATGCCCCTAGTGCCTGAGAGAATTTCCAGACCATTTACGATGGAAGGCAAATTTCATTTTTACCATTATGCAAGTAATATAAACTTTGATTTTATTCACAATGACCTGATAACTCTTCATGGTTAAATGGAAACACTTGGTAGTCAAATTAAGCGAATTGCTTAACTTATCATTTCCTGCAATCGTAATTGGAGGAAATAAATGTAATAGTAAAATTAAATGGTTTAATTCTGAACTTGGAAGTATGAGGGAGATTTTGAAATTATTAAGTGATGATTATAAAGGGTGTTTTTTTTAGACGTGTGGTTTTCAAGTCGGCACTACTTTTTTTCGGAGATGTTCTTTTTGACAGCTGTCACTTGATTTATGCTCAGTTTGGTTTGCCATTTCATAATGAATAGTCTTACTCCTGAACAACGTTTGCAAATCGTGCAAATTTATTACCAAAATAATGGTTCGGTTCGCGCGACGCATCGCGCGCTGCGTCCAATATTCGGTCGACATAATCGCCCAGCAGAGTCGGTAATTCGAGCAACCATGGATCGGTTTCGCACCACGTTTACTCTAGTGGATAGTGCGCATCCTCGGAGACGCCGTACAGTGCGCACCGAAGACGCTATAGCTGCTGTGGAGCAGAGTATCGAAGAAGACCCGAATGAGTCTATCCGCCATCGCGCGCAACAATTGGAGCTGTGTCCATCAACTTTATGGAAGATTTTGCGGAAGGATCTTGGTTTGCGTGCTTACAAAATCCAACTCGTGCAAGCATTGAAGCCAAACGACCATCAAGCGCGTCGCACGTTCGGTGAACGGGTCCAAAACGAGATGGCCACCGATCCCGATTTTCACAAGAAAATTTTGTTCAGCGATGAAGCTTACTTTTGGTTAAATGGGTATGTCAATAAGCAAAATTGTCGCTTCTGGAGTAAAGATAATCCACAAGTCATTGTTGAGACGCCGTTACATCCTCAAAAAATCACTGTTTGGTGTGCTCTATGGGCAGAGGGAATCATTGGTCCATATTTCTTCAAAAATAATGTTACAGTCAATGGGAAATAGAGCCATGATTAATGACTTTTTCGTGCCTGAATTGGAGGGTGTTGATGTGGACGACCTATGGTTCCAACAAGACGGCGCTACATGCCATACGGCCAATGCAACAATCACTTTGTTGCAGGAAACTTTTGGTGAGCGCATTATCTCGCGTCGTGGACCTGTGGCGTGGCCTCCAAGATCGTGCGATTTAACACCGCTGGACTATTTCTTGTGGGGTTATGTGAAGTCGCTTGTGTACGCAGATAAGCCCGAGACGATTGACGCCTTGGAAGAGAATATTCGGCGCGTTATTGCTGACATACGGCCCCAATTGCTGCAAAAAGTGGTCGGAAATTGGGCCTCTCGGCTGGAATTTATTCGAGCCAGCCGCGGCGCCCACTTGCCCGAAATCATTTTTAAAACATAATGGCAAACCCTTATCTTTATGATAAAGCTAAATTCTTGCACATAACATTAAATTATATGCGTTTTATTTCTTCTTGAAAACCACACGTCTAAAAAAAACACCCTTTACTTTGCATATATCAACAAAAATGAAACAAGCACGTAACGAGTATAAGAAAAAATACAAAATGGCTATTAATGAACAAATGAAAAAATCTAACGTAAACTTTATCAATAATAGTAAAAATAAATCGAAGGCACTATGGTCAACTATAAATCATGCAAGAAGTACTTCCATACAGGACACAATGAAACATGAAATTACTTGTGATCAATTTAATTCATTCTTTATTAGTATTGCAAATACATCAGTAAACAACCTGGAGCCTTCGGCTGATGCAGATATTATTAGAATCACAAGTAATTCCAGTTTAAATTTTTGCTTCAAAGAAGTTAGTCCCATCGAAGTTCGAGATGCAATAAAAGTATTGAAATGCAGCAATCCGAGAGATATCTACGGATTTAATGCTGATGTAATAAAATGTATTCTAAATATACTCACGTCTTTAATAAATAACATAATAAGGTCTGGTGAATTCCTAGATGTTCTCAAATTTGCCATAGTAGTTCCTATATTTAAGAAAGGTGACATCAACGATACGAATAACTTTAGACCCATCTCATTGCTACCTTATTTTTCGAAAATCGTCGAATTTATTAAAAAAAAACAAATAGTAGACAATTTTGAATCCAATAAGCTCTTTTCCCAGAACTAGTTTGGCTTTCGTTCAAATCATTCCACCATGGATGCCCTAATTGATCTCATAGAATTAGTTAATGAAAGTTTTGAGAGCAAAACTCATTGTGTGGAATCATTCTTAGACTTAACTAAAGCCTTCGACTGCGTATCACACGAGAGAATATTGATAAAGCTTCAAATGTACAATTTTAATTATACAAGTATGAAGCTAATTGCATCATATTTGTCAAACAGAAAACAGGTAGTAAGTATTGGGCGAAATACATCTAAGCCTCTAGATATAGCCTTCGGGGTTCCACAAGGGTCAGTGTTAGGACCCACGTTATTTTTAATCTAAATAAATGACTTGCCTAATTATTTGTATGATACTCATAGTATACTATTGGCTGACGACACTACAATTTTAAATACGGAGATATCTTTGGAGTCAAGTCTACATAAGAATGCAACATCGCTGGAAATTGTAAAGGCATGGTGCAACTCTAATAAATTACATCTTAATGACTCCAAAACAAATAATTTTGGGCGTACACCTAATATGGAAAATGAAAAATGTTTTGTAGGCATACAAATAGATGCAGCTTTGTCATGGAACTCCCATGGTGATGCAGTCTGTGGAATTGTCTCCAGAAACCTTTTTTGCATCCGCAACCTAGTCTCCTGTGTAACAGTTACTATGTTACGTACAGCTTATTTTGCCTTGGTAGAGTCACATTTGCGATATGGCATTTTAGCTTGGGGACACGCTACTATACGCCATAGAGTTTTCAAACTGCAAAGACGTGTTTTGCGAGTAATATGTGGCCTTGAATACACCGCCGACTGCCGTGAGCAATTCATGTACCAACGCATCCTTACTTTTCCATGCTTATTCATTTTGGAATGTTTATGCTACGTTAAGAAGCATCAACATAATTTCAAAACACATAGCCACTATTGCCATAAGACACGTAACAAAAATGGCCTGTATCACTTCCACCTTCGACTTAAGAAATCTGAAAATGCAACTAAATATTATGGAATTAAATTATTCAATAAATTATCTCAACAGACCAGAGAACTGTCCTTCAAGGCATTAAAAGAAAAAATAAAATCGTATTTCCTCCTGCGTGCGTTTTACTCAGTTGACGAATTTTTATCGGGTGATACCATCTAGTCTGATATTATGCGATAACTTATAAAGTAATTACCTTTTAAACTGTCGCTTGAAATCTTATATAACCTTGTAATATATTATTAGTAGTCGGCTGTACACTAGCTTATAATATTATTTTATTTTGATGTGTATGTCACTAGCAGATGAGATATGTTTTTAATATGTGTGTATTGGTTTCGTTATTTATTACGGTATATTTTAATGTGTAAGTTTGTCTCATCATTTTTACCTTAAATGCGCGCCCATTGTATTATGTACTCAGCTGAAATATGATACTTGATTCTATTTGTATTTGCACTGTATCTAATTTTTATTTATTATATTTATTTCATTACTGTGTTAGACCTAAGATAGTGATTTTATACTATTGAACATTTTTTCTTCCTTAACTGTACCTGACGTGTGTAAGACTATTGTTATTAACGCAAATAAATATATTATTATTATAATTATTATTATATTATTATATATGAAGCAACTGACAATCAAACCTATACCCACAGAAAACAAGTGTGTTTTCTGTTTCGGTTTCTGCAAATTTTGCCATTAACATCCCAAATCGACTATCAGATAACAGATACAAATCAATTTTTCTACTTCTGCTTATTTTATGTTCATTACATATTTTGGCAAAAAATGCACTAAAGCTAAATTGACTTCATTTGTTTAAAAAAAAAAACTGAGAGATGCCCGCTTCTCGGGAATAAAAAAAATGACGAAAAGCAGAAACCCCAATTGAGAGGACGACACAATAAATGGTACACAAAATTGTCGAGATAAGCCCAGAAATAAAGACTGGTAAAGTTTTAATTTTTAAGCTTTCCATTTACAAACATTTTCGAACTACAGTTACAGAGAGAAATGTAATTATAGAATACGTCATCGCCATAGTTTAGAGTAGTTATAGATACAAAGAAAATAATTAGTTATCATGGGTACCAAATTAAGAATCTATAACAATATAACACTAACGATATAAAGGTGAATCTTTCTTTAAAATAAAATTATATTTAGAAATAGGCTCGACTACGGACTTCAAGTTTTTAGCGTCATCATATGTTGAATATAGTGTTTTGTGTTTGATTGTACAATTGTTCATAATTGACACTTGATGAAACAAAATACTGATCATTACTTTGATGATGGTTATTATTACCCGAATCATAGCTGGAAAAATTGAAAATGTAAACTTGAAACATCACAAGAACTATGTGTGATCGGTGTAGTTTGTAGATATCTTAATAACAGTTATAACCAACCTAAACACATGAGGACATTGAAAATATAAAAATGAAACATAACAAGAATTGAATTACCAAATTACCCTTTAGTAAATTGTTCAAAGCTCTCGTGATTTTTTTTTTCTAATACATTTTCCAATTTTTTGAAAAGACGAGAATTAAAAATCAGTTGCAGTTTTTTCATGTAAATAAAATCAGAAAGATTTCTTATTATAATCAACGACAAATGATTACATACAATAATTTGTTGAATCAATACTGTTGATAGGCAAGATTCAGTATCTCGAGGATCGAGCAGTTGATGTATCAAGCAAAACGATTGTTTCCTCGATCTGCTAGACTACGTTTCGCATCTTACGTGTTCATTTAAAAAAAAAACCACAAGAGTGCCATAATTTTTAATTTTTTAAATTTAAGTTGTCACACGTGTTAGGAATTGTCATGCTAAACGTCAGATCTTTCTAAAAGTCACAATTATTCCGTGGTCACAATGGTTTACAGCAACCGGCAAAAAACATTTTTAGTTGAAAGTTATTTTCGAAATGGGACCAAAGTGGGCGTAAGTTGGCTATATTCATTCGACGCAGCTTTGGCAGAGTTTTAAGAAGAATTTCCTAACGTTCCCACTATTTGTGAAGAATTTAGAAATACCTTATCACGATTTGTTATATTATTTCATGAAACGAGTAGTATTCTCCGTAAACCAGGAAGTGGTAGACCAGTCAAATGTAGAATAATCCAGGCGAAGAGTTCAGGCTTGTGTTCAACAAGAAGGAAGGCACACACAACATTTAATATCATTTTATAGTGATAAATTTAACGTAATTATCTATAAATTGACTACAGTTTAATGTTTAATTTTGAGAAGTAACATAACCCAAGTTGATAAGTAACATAACCTCAAAATGTGTTACCAACGTAAATTTTAAAAAATAAAAAATCATGGCACACTTGAACTTTTTTTAATGAACATACGTCTTAACCTTTGTAGTTTTTACTAAGGATGGTTCGTGAAGAACCTAAACTAGTCCAGAAATTAAATTAAATACCCAAACACAGCAGTCACTGAAAACTAACGAATATCCGATATCGTGGAAAATATCGTTTAGATTCTGAAGTAGGTAAATTTAAAATTAAAGAAGAAGAACGCAACTTAGCTAAGATTTTAATATATCTCTATTGCAAAATGTGGGACAAATTTTTTTATCCTTCCTGACATTAGGTATGTTCCAACTTGTTTAGAACAAAAATGTTTTAATTTTACATTTAGGTGATTACTGTGGCTCGTATTGTTCATCCTTCCTCCAGCAATCCAATAATGCGAACTCTTAATATCAAATTTAGCGCCACGGGCATTTCAATGAAACATTTTAATTAATCAAAAGAAATTTGACATTTGATTGACCGTTAATTTACGCAGCATTAAATTGTTTCGCAGCCAGCTGTACATCATCCGAGGCACAATCATATATCCTACATTCGCATATAAAACACATATTTTGACTATACTACAGGGTTTACACGTTAGTATCTAGATTTCTGAATATTTTTAGTGTATCGTGAGAACCTGGAACTTTCCAGTAATAGTAATTGAGTTGAGATTCCGTACAAAATTGTATTGCATATGGAACGTTTGCTACTAATTCTCTCAGTCTCCGATTTATTTTGTGCAGAACAAGAGTATTTCGCATAGTTTTCTTCAGTATTTTGTCAATACCGTACTTTAAAGTGATATTCATTGTATTTCGGGAAAAAATCGTTTTCTTTTTTAAAGAGGTCAAATCCTAGAGACAAATAATTCGTTGTATAGGCGCAAACTCTTCACTTTACTACTCAAAAAATCATAATTACTCTCAAATTAGCTCTTCTATGATTTTCGTTCAAATTTTTCATTTCAAAGTTTACAATTTGTGTCATATTAGATCCTTAAATCTGCTAATGCCCAGAAAATATTCATTTTCCCACCTTACAAATCGAAATGAAAGTTTCTAAAAACTGCTGTTGTATGATATTTGTACATTTTATACTGTCAAAGTGCCTTATTAGGTCAGAAAATATTTAAATTTTTCCCGGACCCCTACATTTGTTTTTTTCAAGACAAATAGTGTTTATAATGAGCTCTTGTACTTGAAAAAAAAAAAGAAAATTGTAATCGTTTTCACGCGCTTTTAGTCGTTTTAAGCACTATTTACGACAACATTCATTTTGCGTATCTTTCCAGGAAGTCCCACATTTTTTTATAGACAAATAGTGTTCCGAATGAGCTCGTAGACTTGAAAAAAATAAGAATTTTTTTTGAAAAAAAAAAACGTTTATCATTATTTAGTAATTTCCAGCCGATTTAAGCACTATTTAAGACAAAAGTAATTTTGCGTATCTCCGTTCTCGGAAGTCCCATAATTTTTTTTATAGACAAACAGTGTTCAGAATGAGCTCTTAGACTTAAAAAAATAAGAATTTTTTTTTGAAAAAAAAATAATTATAATCATTATTTAGGCGTTTCCAGTTGATTTAAGCACCATTTACAACAAAAGTCACTTTGCGTATCTCCGTTTCCGGAAGTCCCACCAAATTCTTTTATAGACAAATAGTGTTTACTTGAAAAAAATAAGAATAAGCTTATGTTGGACTAGAAATTTTTGAAAAAAAAATGTAATCATTATTTAGTTGATTTAAGCACTAGTTAAGATAATAGTTATTTTGCGTATCTCCGTTTAGGCGCAAACTCTTCACTTTACCACTCAAAAAAGATACCTTATTAGATACAAAAATATTTAATTTCTTCCCGGTCTTTTCTAAAGACAAATAGTGTTTTTTTTTTAATAGTAAATAAATGATCAGAGTTTAAAAATCTACCAGATTTGATTTATATTTACTATCGATGAGAGAGAGAGAGAGGAGAAAATGTGAAAATTAAATAATAATGTAAAAGTAGAAGAAGCCATGACAGGAATAAACTAAAACTTGCAATTTAAAAATCAATTGAAACATGCAAAAAACAAAATATTTAATGCCCACTTCCCGTTTACAAATATTAACCAGTGGCTTCTCAGTTCTTCATATTATCAAGTATAAAATACAAAAGAAAAGCTAAAATATATTGCAGTAGTGGCCATACGATGAATACCCATATTCTAAATTTTTTAATTAATTGGAAGCCTGGAACTCATTTTTGACAATCGGGTATAAAACTGCAGAAAAGACCCGTGAACCGCTCCAAGGAACCGGTTCACTCCAATAAGTGAACCGGTTCGGATCCGTTCCCGACAGTGAACCGTTTTTCCCATCTCTATACACTTAACCTTGCCATTTTCTTACCTTCTTGTTTGTTATTGTTTAATATTTTGTATATGTGTATAAAAATGTAATAAACAAAGTTTATTATTATTATTACTATTATTATTAAATACTTATAGAATGGAAAAAAATCATTTTTGACATCTAAATGTGCTTTCTAGCCTAGCCATTTTTTTTTTCTGCAAAGTTCATATAAATATATAATTGTGTAGGTTTTGACCACGTGATACATTTTGAATAATTCAAATGAAACAATTAACTTTGTTGGTATCACTCTTTTTTTGGGACCAGTTTACCTAATAGATTGATAATGACAAGCTAAAGTTGTCGAAACTGCTGTCACAAAAGTGAAACCAACAAAGTGAATTATTTTATTATAAGTTCGGATAAATTTGCATATGTGTAGTCAATCTGATTTGCACTAACTTTTAGGTCTAAACAAATAACATACACTTTAGCAATATTAATAATGCAGTATGTTAAATAATAGACTTTGCACAGAGGTTGGTACAAACAACTAAAATTAATTCAGAAACAAACGCTTTGACCGTTGGAGCGTTGAAATCGATGAAAGCAGAAATCAGTTTACTTGAAAAAAATATGAATTAAAAAAAAACATTTTTAATCGTTATTTAGGCGATTTTAGTTTCCAATCGATGTAAGTACTATTTGTGACAAAAGTCGTTTTGCTTATCTCCGTTCTCGGAAGTCCCACATTTTTTTTATATAGATAAATAATGCTCGGAATGAGCTCAGACTGGCAAAAAATAAGAAACATGCTCAAAAATCAAAATTGGTCAAATATTTTGTTTGTATGATATTTGTACATTTGTTTCCTTTCATAGTTTACTATTTCTGTTATATTGAGCCATCAGTCTACCACTGAAGAGAAAATATTTATAATCGCACTTAAAAAAATAAGCCTCACAAATCTAATCACTTTTTTGTTTTGTGCCCTACAAGCCTGCTTATGCCATGAAAATCATTATTTCTCGACTTAAAAAAATTGTAAATCTTACGTTGTATTATATTTAAATATTTTTACTTTTCAAACTTTACAAGTCGTGCTTTATCAGACCACAGGCCTACCATTGATCAGAAAATATGAATTTCAAGCAAAATAGTAAAGTGCTTTTTATAATTTTTAGCAAAAGGTTTGGCCTTAGAATACGTGCTCTAGTTTTAGTTGTTATTATTAATGTATATCAGATAATTTAATCTAAAAAATATCTAAAATACCATTAACGCATTTATCCTATTAGACTTACTGTACTAGTGATTCCAACCAGTATTTTTATTAAATAACAACTTAACGTACTCATAGAATCCACCAAGAAATACAATTATTGGAGTTTTCTTACAGAGAAATATTAAGCAGTGTGGACGAGGCTTCACTTTTGCAGTAATCGAAACATTCAAGATCTCACTGATCGTTTAAAGCAAATGCTCGGATGAATTTCCCAGTATCGGGATTTGTTTACATAAAAAAAGGATTGGAACACTCAAGCTCCGGAACGATAGCACGCCCGAAATGTTGGGTGACTAATGTAGTTCGAGCCTTTTTGATCGATAGGAAAATATGTTGAAAACGAAATCCCCATTCAAATGTTATTGTAACCCTCCCTTCTTTTGTGTGGGATCCGGAATTCAATTCTACTTTTTTAAGATTCTGTCGAAACCGTTCACAGCGCTTTAAAAGAATTTTGATGGGAGAATGCGTCTCATTGCACAGGATTAGCTTTAATATCGAAAGTTACTTTTGTTTCAAACGAAAATTCAACTACCAATTGTAAACTTGATAAAATATAATTACCAATATTTGCTTTATTGTTGGAGGTATATTAATAACCCGAGTATATAAATATTTAAACTGTTCGTAAATCTACAAAATTAGTGTTAAATTAGAAGTAATTGAAAGAATTTCTTCCTTGACGATTATCTAATTGTAAAAGTTACAATATATGCGAATTAAAGTGATGTAATACCAGGCTTAATAATAAAATTTAAATAACAACTTATATTTTCTATAAATTTTGGGATTAATCTATCTCTAAATAGTTGACAGTTTTTAGAAAATTTAGTTATTTAAATGATGGTTATATTTAGGGTCTTAGATAAGACATATGTTTGTATATTTTTCTAATATTTGAATTTTGCTTGATTAAGCGTTTTACTGCCATTTCGTCTCTAGCTTTGGAAACCGCTGCAGTTGTGCATTGTGTTTTATGCCACAATCTGCTGCCCGGTTCAACAGGTGAGAAACTCATTTTAGTAAAAACAAGAATTAAATTATCGTTCCTTATCACCGACAAACAGTGAGTTATTACTCTCTTAGTAATTCCAACTTATGAGGACATATTCCGAAACCAGTCTGTCATTGATGAGGAATGATAACTTAATGCTTTTAATTTTTCTTGTAATAAATACCACCTTTAACTTTAGAATTTAGCGCCCTTATAGTGGAACGAGGGAGTGCAGGATTTTATATTTCGTCGGGATTAAAATGATATAGCACCCTTGGTGGAAAAAGCTACAAATCAAGAGAACGTCCTGAGATTTGTCGCGATAAAAGGTAGAAAAAAAGAGGGTGCTGCTGATCCAAGCACGCACACGTAGGCGGTAGCACATTGACACACTCGCATACATACGGGGTAGAAACTGAGGGGCCGTATATAGTGCGAAACCGATTGGCCTGAATAATGCATGCCGATGAACGGGACACGCAGGGGTCCGTTTGAAGGGGGGCAATTTGGAATTCAAAGTGACCTAGTGGACAGGGCCGTATAAATATCCACAATCTAACAAGGATAATATGGAAGAAATATGGAGATGAGACAGGGAAGTACAGTTGCGTTCGGAATTACCAATTAGAACCGGCCCAAAGAAGTTGTGGGACTTTGGGGAGAGCATGTGTTAAATTGATATGTGCGCCGGCTCAGGGATAATCCCAAGAATGTAGTCCTGGAAGTGGTCCAGATCTAGCTCAACACTGAAACCCGCCATCCCACACATCCATAGTCGCATTTCATGCACTTGAATCTCTTCCAGTCAGGATAGAACACAGACACACACACACACACATGGTATTATCCCGGATAGTTACATCCTCGCGGGGCACAAACAAAGCTGCTGCTAATTGCGACCTAAGGGCCCTTTGTTACACCTACTAACGAGATTATCGTCGTTCAAACTTCAAACTCTCCATTGAAAAATAAACGGGCGAATGCAGCAATTTGTTCTATTATGTGATGTGCGAAATACGGTGTGTTTCGAAACGAAATTACGCATGTCCCTAATTAAACATGATTGTCGTTCGCACAGTTAACGTCAAAAATGATGCAAAAAGGCGTTAATCAGAAACGACTAATTTCTTTTTAAAACACATATACTTAAATCGTTGATTAGTTTAAAAAAAACACTCGGCTTGTGAAAGTAAATGTAATCTTTGTTGCGCTCCGTGTTTCAAAAATTATCACTTGCGCTCCTCATTAAACCAATATCAACAAAACATTATGTTTTATGATTATGACTCTTTTAATGAAATGTGGGGTGTGATGCCAAAATACTAAAACTGAGAAAATTGCATTTTAAGTATTAAACCTTTTATTAGAGGCACTACATCAAAATGATACAGTGTCAAAAAGAAATAAGCACTACTATGACACGGGAACATTTTTCATGGAGCTTAGGCCGCGGCCTTAAATAGGATTCGTATGATCCTTACCTAAGATCCCATGTTCCGGTAAGATTTTAATTTTTAAAAATTAATAATATTTGTAAACGTTTATAATGATTGTACTCTAAAATTACGAAAAGTTGTTAAACGTAAACTTCGATAATCGAGACGAGCTTGATGGTAATAAATTAAAAATTAAAATAAATAATCTCGCTATGGCCGGCTAAAAATATACAAAATCAATTAATTCCTCTTATAGTACAGATATGTGTGTGCTTTACGCCCTACAAATAAGAATTAAAAGCAAAGTATTTAGAAATGTAAGAAAAACTAAAGCACATTAGTTCTGATTATTCTTCGTATCCTTTAGATGAAAAAGGCAAGACCGTACGTGTTGAAGTGCCGAATATTGATAGTGGCAGAGGAGTCCACTTTAGATATTGGCGTGTTTCTTTAAAAGAACAGATAATGGATATTTTCAATTCAAGGCAAGAAACGGCATACTAGAAAATTTATATTTCAGATCTGATCCATTAATTTCAATATAAAATATTCCATTAGAAGACCTCCTTAATCCATTAACGACTGATTTATTTTTTTTATTGAATTCAGTATTTCTTTGTATTTTTTAATTACTTACATCGATTACAAAGGCAGAACTTTATTCATATCATTTTTAGTATACAAAAAAATGGTGATGTAGCCTCCGACTTGTTGGTATCATAGTTATTTACGCTTTCAAGGTTTATTTTCAATTTAAATCATACTTTAAATATACATCAAACGTTTTATAGATTCGGGTGAAAGTGACGTTTAATCCGTCAAATTTATGAAAGATGGAAAAATTGAAGTTCAAGTTAAAAAAACTCAGTTTACTCAAAAACTAAAGAGATTTCGAAAAAAAAACATATTCTTTATAAGTTGGTCATTTTGGCATTCTTTACAATTATTATTAACATAAATTTGCTGTAACTATTATTGTTTCATAATTATAAACCAAAAACAAAACAAAAAATTATTTTTTTTTTCAAATTACAATGATTTTATGAAAAATATTTTCAAACAAAAGATATTAATTTCTTTGTTGTCTTCAATATTTGTTTAAATGCTTTTGTACAATTTTTCATATTTAAATTTTTTTTGGAAAAAAACAGTTAAGGTAAACACCACCTTCGAATTTGTACCAAAAGCTTTTCAGTTCTCGGATTATCAAATAAGACTTATGTTCAAACTTTCATATTTCATATTGCTCTATTAGTTTTTGAGATACAGCGCGCTCAGCCACACACACACACACACACAGACACAATTTTTTTTCCAGAAATTGTTGAAATGGCATCTAGGGACCCCAAAACAGATAAATCCGTAAAAAAAATTGAAACATTTTTCACGATCACAATACTGTCTCGTACTTCGTAACGGAGAAAGTAATATTGAATGTACCATAAATGAAATGCTAGACATAAAATAATAAAATCCAAAATAACTTTAATATTTTGTGTTGCTTATGGCACACAGGGTTGTAGTTGTTTAAAGTAGTTGCCTATGAATAATCTTCGTCAAGGATTTATAAAATGCATTTGTTTAAAAACAATGTTTCAATGTGATTCTGCTGTCATTTCTTTAAAAAATTCAAACTTTTAGAATTGGAAAACTATTGTTTAGGTTTTCTGGATTTTTATAATATATTACATATTTAAAAACAAACTGCAACGTTTTAAGAAAAAAAATATTTACAGGAATGATTTTGCAATCGTCGAACTTCTTAAACGAGGCTTCACGATTTTACAGAAAAAAACTTTTCATTTATTATTACGACAACTTGCATTAAATTCAGGTGAGCGCAAACTATATCCTGCAATAAAAACATCTAAACACCCATCCAATATCCGCATTCTGTATTCACTACAACCTCAATATTCATCCTAAACGTAAATAACCTATCCAAACTCCACATCAATTTAATACTTCATTTCACAAACAGAGACGGGCCGACAGATTTTCAATCGATAGCCCTTGTGGCAGTCTTCATATGGTAAAATGCAAATTTTAATATACAAATATCATGTGTGAAAAGATTGCCGTCAATCAAAATATACGCACGAATGTCGGCTTTAAAAAATATAAATTAAATCGAAAATTTAGTAAGAGTAATTTAAAACTACTTAGAATTTATATTGCGACCGGTTTCGGCTTACGTTATCTTCGAGCAAAAATGAAATTACGAATAATGAAAAAATTAAAAGTAGACGAATATATGAATATTCAGCCGGTTTGTAACTCTGCAAAATTAAGTCTTACTGAAAATAAATAGCTTACTGAAAAAACTACTTCCCTGGCTAATGCCACGTCGGATATTGAATGATACAAAAGAAATTTGCTTGTTATTAATAGAACTACTATAGAAACAACATTGATTTAAGATCGATTAGTTCTATGTGCAAGGACTAATAACAGTTTAATAGCAGTTTAAAGTTTTGAAATTTTATTTTAAGTAAATGACAAGTTAAGCCTTAAACATAGAAATAAAGTCAAATCATTGTTATTTCAATAGTAGTACTATTAATTACATCCAAATTTCTTTTGTATAATTCTGGCATTGGTTGTTTCAATAGGATATTTGTTTTAAGTCTTTGTAAGACTTAATTTTGCAGAACAGGTTGAATATTTTAAATTTATCTCTTACGATTTAAGTATTGTGATCGTGCTTTTTTTTCAAAATTGTTTTTTACGGAAATATAGTCTGTAGAAGTGATTTCAACGATTTCTGGAAAAAAAAGTCTATGTGTGTCTATGCGCACTGTATTTCAAAAACTAATAAAGTAATTAATTCGAAGAACTGTACGATTTCTGGAAAAAAAGTCTATGTGTGTCTGTTTGTGCGCACTGTATCTCAAAAACTAATAAAGCAATTAATTCGAAGAACTGTAAGGCAATTGCGCCAATTTCGTACACTGGAAGTGAGTTTTACCTCAACTATTTTTTGTTATTTTCGTATCATTTTTAAATATGGAAAATATTACAAAAACATTTGAACAAACATTGAACATCTTTTGTTTGAAAATATTTTTCATAAAATCAATGTTTTTCGATTTTGTGTTTTTATTTTTAGTTTATAACCATGAAACCATAATACAATGGTGAAGGGAAAAAAAAGAAACACTTGAAATTCGTGAATTTTAGACCATTTTCAAACCTCCATAACTCGGCGTATTTTCAATCGATTTTGAGAGTGAAAAACTTTGAAGTGTATTCTTTAAAGTACTGCATGCGAACCTAAGCGTAACCCCTTTCGCCCCCTCTAGCACCCCTGTGAAAAAAGGAAAAAAATATTTTTTTTCAGGAAACCATGTCCAACTTTGACGATGTCTATGGAGTTGGAAAATTTTTGAAGACTCGATCCACCATAAAGACATTATTATCTGATCAATTCCCTATGCAGGAGTTGAAGAACGAAGTTACTACAACGATTTGGCACCAAGTTATGGGTGTTTAAAAAAAGAGCATTTTGAGGTTTTTCGCACATAACTCAGCGACAGTTCAGGCAAATTTGATGATTCTTTCTGGAAAAAATCTCATTTTGGCCCTACTTTAAGGGGGTGAATTCAGATTGGAAAGATCCATTTTCGAACCCTTCAACCCCCGAACAAAAAAAAACACGTTTTTGGGCAAAAAAAAGTCCAACTTTGGCAACGTGCACCGAGTTGGATAAAATGTGTCGACTCAATCCACCAAAAGGGCATTTAAATGTGTTCAATTACCTGTGCAGGAGTTATGGCGGTTTGGATATGGTCGAAATTTCACGAATCTCAAGTGTTTAATTTTTTTTTTCGTATAGTTACATCAAATTTACATAATAATCATTGTAGGGAATGCCTAAATGAACAACTGAAGAATAAGTGTTTTCTGGAAATCTTATGAGTTTTTGAGTAAAATGACGGTAAAAATGATTAGAATTTGAAGTATCACAAAGTAACATGATGGCCACACCACCATTGTTCGCCTTTATTTAATTTATTTAATATTTATGCAACAAGTAAGGGTTTATAATTTTAATTGAACAGTTTTATTTAATCACTGTCTGTCCAATAGAACATTCACAAGTATAAAACACAGTGATACAAGCATAATACCAGATCTGCAAATCTTAATTGCTCAAGTTACTGACGTCTATAGAAAACGAAGGATAGCATCAATATTTACGGGCCACTCTAGTGTGGTATGCCATTGGGCGTAATTGCATTATTGGTCCCTATTTTTTCGAAGAGGCCGGGCGTACCGTCACCGTTAATTCTAACAGCTACGTTCAAATGATCTAACATTTTTTTATGCCAGAACTACGCAGAAAATGGATAAATCCAAGGAATGTATGGTTTCAACAAGATGGCGCTACGGCACATTCTGCCAACGCATCAATGAATGCTGTCCGCAACATGTTCCCAGGAAAACTCATTTCACGTTTTGGAGATTTGCCGGGGCCCCCAAGGTCTCCAGAACTGTCAATTTGTGATTTTTTTTTGTGTGAGTTTTTGAAGAATCGAGTGTATGCTCACAAGCCCCGTAATTTGGACGACTTGAAGCCATTGGCATTCTTCAGGAAATCATGATTATTGATCGAGCGATGTTGGAGCGCATTATGGACGATTTCAGGAAGAGGGTCGAAAACTGCATGCAACGCGACGGATACCATCTAGACGACATTATCTTCCATACTTGATACACATCGTAAATGGCATTGTGTAAGCTTCATTCTGGTGTAAATAAAACCTTATTATCTTGCAAACTCTTTTTGTAACACTTATTTAAAAATCGTCCGGTTCCCGAGTGTCACCCTGTATAATAACACTTCGTCTTTAAATTTTTTTAAAATTTATATTTAAAATTTAGAAGTGTATTGCATTGTACGATACTTTCCGGCAGCATTCGATAACATTTTAGACCTTTGCAATCTGGACAATTTTGACCAATATTTGTTTTAAATAATGGGGTTCTGAATTGTTGCTTGTTTCTAGTGTTTCTGTTGTGAATGTCAACATTTCTCTCAATATTATTCCTACTACAAAATATATACACACACAATTCATAGATGTAAATAGAAGGTATTGTTAATATGTTATATTTTTTGAAAAGTTCATGACATGGAAAATCTAGGCGTACTCCAGCAATAATCCTAAGAATCTTTTTTTTGAGCTTTAAATACATCTTGTATCATGGTCGATGCACCCCAAAGGATTATGCCGTAGTGTACACGTGATGCTATTTAAGCATAATAAAAATTAATTAGTTGCTCTACAGTAAGAATTTCTCACAAAGATCTTAATAGAAAAGAAATTGAGTTTAATCTTGATGGCATCAAGGGTCGAGTGAAATACAGAGTGTTTCTGAGCTCTAGGAACGGTCAATCACGTGTTTATTTGTAAAAATTTTGAAAAATGTTTTATACAAAACTTGTGCAGAATAGTGAGCTGTACGCCTTAAAAATATTTAAATTTATACAGGGTCTCATAACAGAGTTACAGACCAAACTTATGTTTTTTTAATGGAACACATTGTATATTTTAGCATTTTTGGATTCCTTGTTACCTGGAGATTAAAATGACCTAGGTTGTGGGGATTGAAAACTGGGCCGTTTTCGAATTGTTCAGTTGAATTTGAACAAAATTGTTTAAAAAAAATAATTTGATTTTCACAATTGAGTTTATCTTGAAAAAAGAGATCAAAGACTCGCCATTCAATTTTCTCTATCTCTTGTAATTTTAAATTGGCATATTTCTATATTCATCATTACAAATCTTTTAACACAAAATTAATTATTTTCGGTGTGTTTCGTTTACCTACGGCTGAAAAGTAATTATTTGTGTACCAAGACGCAAGGTTATGTTAAGTTATTTAGCGTGAATAAACTTGCTTAACTCACGTAGGTTATACATTTGATTCTATTTTGATGGAATAATATTCATAAATTAATTATAGTTATTATTTAAATGTCACCGTCCCACCTGACATATAATTTCATTTTGTCAAAATAAAGTGAAATAAAACCCCACTAGTGACTTAAAAAAATGTTTTACGCTTTCATATAAACAACTATTTAAAGTGGTTACAAAGAATTAGCTAATGCCAGTTTAAAACGTCAAAATTGGATAAAAATAGTTATCACATTGAAATTAAAAATATAACACCCGCAATGACAGACTTACGAATACGCCACCTGGTACCATCAACCACTGAACTTTTTTTCCGGACTAGCCTTTTTTCTTTTTTTTTAGCTTTCGCGTTCCAATAGATCCAGTGTAATTTTGCGTATTGTAGGATAAAAAATACTTTTCTACCTGCCCTGAAGGATACCGGTAAATTTCATGGTCCAAAATGTAAAATTCTTAAATTTAACAAAGCTTGTGGTTTTCTCTATTCGCCGGTAATTGTCGTGACGATCCCCGCTTCAAACTGTATTAACAGCAGGTATGCATTCTAATGTATCACTGCGAACCACCTAATGAAAATATGAAGTTACAAATGAACATTGGGTAAACATTTGGTTGCACAACAAACATTTAGTTGTGGACCGGAGTCTCCATTGAAATGGTCAGTTGTTGATTCAAGCGCAATGCGAACACCCTTACCGCATACTACATACAAACAAACGAAGGGAGAACAGTCCATCCAGTTGGAAATTCTAACCCACGAAAAAGCCCTCTCCGCCCCAAATATCTTCATTACTCATGTATCAGCCGAAAGCTATATATTTAACCGCATATTTTCTCACTCTCTTCCCCTCTTCCTCTCCCCCTCCCTCGCCCTATATATAATATATATAAATATTTTTTAGTGCTAATTCAGAATCACACAAGTCAAAAGTTACACAGATATATTTTATATATAAACATATAATAGTTAATGATTATCTTCAAGGAAATCTTTCGAGTCATAATAGGGTTTTCTACATAATAGTATTTTTAATGCAATTATGTAAAATAATAAAAATTCTTAATTTATGAAGAGGAATTTTAACCAGTGTCCTTCCGTTATCAACTAAATATCACTTAGCTCCCCCCTCACGTCATCATAATAGTAATATTGATTTAATATTAATATTGATAATATTATCAATATTTATTACATATTTTCTTTTAAAACCAAATGTTTCATTCTTTAACTCACACAAATTCAAATTCTTTGAATACTTTCTCACTCAGCGCAAACTTTACCCCCACCTGCTGTGCTATAATAACTGCACTGTACTCATACTTTCGTAATAATGAAAATAAATAAATAAAAAATGTAATAAAATAGAAAAGTGGGCTCATTTATACCAATTTTTATTAAAAAACTTAAGGGGTCAATGAACCCCTTCCTCCCTCATCTGACCCCTCAACTGTTTTGAAGTAAGAATTTATAGTAAATGCCAAAAAAGTGAATATATTATACATATTTATGTATTATAATAAAAATGTTTTATTACTATTTTATAGTATTTTTGGATTTCTTAACAATTGTAAAATTTGCGATTTTCCAAAAAATTAAAGATAGTTTTCGGATTCATTGCTTAAAAATTCATAAGAAAGAATTATCAAAAACCAGAAAACACGACCATCGCAGGCTTATGTTATTAAATGATATAGTATCACCATTTTAAGAAGTCGTCTGAGGTGATTAACTTGGACCGCCCTCATTTGCGTGTTGGGCGAGTGCTTTAAGCGTCTCGAATGCCTGAGGTTCTCAATAGGCGAACATCAAAATAAACGGCATTAAGTAATGCAATTTCAACAACAAACTCTTCTGAAATATTTAATATCAGAAATAGCTATTTTCAGTATGAAATCAACATAAACACATTTGTTATTTGTTTATAGTCTTAGTAAGACTTAATGTTTGCTTGCAGATTAACGAACAGGTTGAATATTCATATTTTCAGGCTACATTTCGTTATATTGTATTTACAAACTCATTTGTACAATTTTAGCTCGACCAAAATAAATTATATTTTTGTATGGTAGTGAATACCTACTTCAGGTAATCGGCTCGCAACAAGGCCATTACTTGAAAATATGTTAAACATTTTAAACGTGGCGTAAAATTACAGATTATATGAATTTATGATGTTCCCACAATAAAAGAAATTAAAGGATGTTACTCGGAACCAGTGTTGCCACACGTTCGAAAACGAATTACCGTACCCGCGTACTTACCGTACTTATTAATAAATTACCGTACATACATGTTAGATGTAATCATTTACTAGGGTGTGGACTACGAGAAATACACACTTATAGTGTTGTAAACTTACGATTTCAGGGGTGAGGCGAAAGTTTTATAATTTTTTTTTACCGAAAATATCACATAAAAAACGTTTTTTTCCCCTTTTATAATCTCGTTCTATTTGATTATTTCGGGGATTTATTTACACTATTTTCTACGAATTTGTTACATAAATCGACGCAAGATGGTCCTATCTGCTAATATAATGTTAACTATCGGAAAATAACTCACGGAAAAATGAATACATTTTCGAAAAATAAAGGTAGATATTCTGTGAATATTCTAAAATATTTAAGGAACTCTTATCAAATCAGACCTTATTTTCTTTTCGATTTTGGTTTTGTTTAAGTGTTCAACAACTTAAAACATAAATTTTTAAAAATTCACAACTAACACAAATATTGACTAAGTTTCAAAAATCAAGGTTAATTTTAAAGGTAAATGTATTATGATTGCATCAGAGTTTCTTTATGGAATTCAATCATAGCGATATGATTTTTTTTCTAGTTTTTCCTTGTTTAAAAATTCGTTTTTAAAAATTGAAAAAAGTGACATATTTTCGAAAATTAAAGTTAGTTTTAAAGGAAGATACATTTGTTATTTATCCATGTTACAGTTTTCTTTTTGAACACATCTTTTGCATATTTCTACACACTGCAAGTTTAAGTTTTTTTTCTATGTCTGTTATGACTCATATTTTTGTTTTATTTATTGAAACCACTTATTTATATTATGTATATTGACCATTGTTATTGGCACATTAAATAAATTAAATTAAATAGATGTTTTGTAAATATATGAAGAAAATCGATTTTTTGTCTTCGACAATTTTCAAGTGTCAGAGACGACCATTTTTTAACTGCCAAAAATGACAATTTTTAACCGCCAAAAATTACCATTTTTAACAGCGAAAAATGACAATTTCAACTGCCAAAAAGGCCAATTTTCAAGTGTCAGAAACAACCATTTTTAACTGACAAAAATGACAAATTTTAACTGCCAAAAATGGCAATTTTTAACTGCCAAAGAGGCCAATTTTCAACTGCCAAAGGGGCCAATTTTCCAGCGTCAGAGACGACCATTTTTAACTGCCAAAAATGACAATTTT
This sequence comes from Ocypus olens, assembly GCA_910593695.2. Taxonomy (NCBI): domain Eukaryota; kingdom Metazoa; phylum Arthropoda; class Insecta; order Coleoptera; family Staphylinidae; genus Ocypus; species Ocypus olens. Next base: position 27,822,736 of record OU343048.1, on the reverse strand, counting down.
TAACTGCCAAAAATGACAATCTTTAACTGCCAAAAAGGCCAATTTTCAAGTGTCGGCAACGACCATTTAACTGCCAAAAATGACAATTTTTAACTGACAAAAATGACAATTTCAACTGCCAAAAAGGCCAATTTTTAAGTGTCGAAGCGACCATTTTAAGCTACCAAAAATGACATTTTTTAACTGCCAAAAAGGCCAATTTTCAAGTATCGGAAACGTCCATTTTTAACTGCCAAAAATGACAATTTTTAACTACCAAAAAGGCGAATTTTCAAGTGCCGGCAACGACCATTTTTACCTGTCAAAAGTGACAATTTTCAACTGCCAAAAAATGACAATTTTCAACTGCCAAAAATGACAATTTAAACTGCCAAAAACGATAATTTAAAACCCAAAAATTAACACATTTTCAAAAATTAAAGTTTTTTTTAAAGGTACATAAATGTGTTATAATAGCATCGGACTTTTTAAAGAATTCAATCATATCGATATTATTCTATTTTTCTATTTTTTTTTCAAATATTTCGACCAAAGTTCATAACTCACGCAGAGATTGGCAGAGTTAATTAGTTTTAAAGGTAAATGTTTTGTAAGGATATCAAAATTTTTGAAGAATTAATATTATATCAGTATTTATTTTGTAGCCAAAATAGTTAATTTTAAAGGTAAATGTATTATGATTTCATCAGAGTTTTTAAGAAATTAAATCATATCGATATGATTTTTTTTTCTAGTTTTTCCTTGTAAAAATATTTGACCACTTAAAAATTCATTCAAGTATCGGAAACGTCCATTTTTAACTGCCAAAAATGACAATTTTTAACTACCAAAAAGGCGAATTTTCAAGTGCCGGCAACGACCATTTTTACCTGTCAAAAGTGACAATTTTCAACTGCCAAAAAATGACAATTTTCAACTGCCAAAAATGACAATTTAAACTGCCAAAAACGATAATTTAAAACCCAAAAATTAACACATTTTCAAAAATTAAAGTTTTTTTTAAAGGTACATAAATGTGTTATAATAGCATCGGACTTTTTAAAGAATTCAATCATATCGATATTATTCTATTTTTCTATTTTTTTTTCAAATATTTCGACCAAAAATTCATAACTCACGCAGAGATTGGCAGAGTTAATTAGTTTTAAAGGTAAATGTTTTGTAAGGATATCAAAATTTTTGAGGAATTAATATTATATCAGTATTTATTTTGTAGCCAAAATAGTTAATTTTAAAGGTAAATGTATTATGATTTCATCAGAGTTTTTAAGAAATTAAATCATATCGATATGATTTTTTTTTCTAGTTTTTCCTTGTAAAAATATTTGACCACTTAAAAATTCATTTTTAAAAATTTATAACTCAAAAATCAAAATTTATGTTAAATCTTGAAGATTATATTAAATTGAGTATTTATTTTCTTTAAATTTGTTCAATTGTTCGACAACTTACAAAAAATAATTTTCAAATCATAACTTGGGGAGAAATTGGTGAATTTGCAAAAATTTAAGTAAGTTGTAACGTAGACTATTTTAAAATGTTTGCGGAGTTCAATTATATTACTATTTATTTGTTTTAGATTTTTTTGTTCGTCTTCAACAACTAAAAATGTTTTTTTTTTTTTTTTTTTTTTTTTTTTAAAAAAGGAAGGATGGTTGATGGGATTTCGGGTTAAGGAGAGTGAATGATATTAGGGAAATTGGCGTAAGCTACTTGGCTATTCTGCCACAACCGATTCTTTGTAATAAATTCATTTGATAATGAATGGGACATACACTAGACATCCATGGACCCGCACGGCCACTTCTTCACTCCGAAAAAGTGACCGCACGGATGGGATTTGAACCCACGACCACGAGGCCCAGAAGCAGGAACGCTACCCACTAGGCCACCGCGGCCCCAACTAAAAATGTTAATTTTTAAAAATTCAACACAAAAATTGACTCAATTTCAAAAATCAAGTTTAATTTTAAAGGTAAATTGCATGAGAGTTTTTTTAAGGAATTCAATCATAGGGATATATTTTTTTTCTAGTTTTTCCTTGTTTAAATATTCGACCACTTAAAAATTCGTTTTTAAAAATTTATGACTCGAGCAGAAATTGGCATATTTTCAAAAATCCAAGTGTATATTAAGGTAATTCCATCATATAAGTATTTATTTTTATTTGTTCAATTGTTCGACAACTTAAAATATTACATTTCAAAAATTCATAAAAATTGGCAAATTAAAAAAATGTAAGTTAGTTTTAAAGGTAGATGTATTGTAAAGATTTTAAAATTTTTGTGGAATTCTTTAATATCACTATTTATTATTTTAGATTTTTTTCTTCTAATACGAAAAATATTAAAAATATCAAAAATTAATTCAAATTTTTAGGAAATCAATCATATCTGTATTTATTTTTCTTTAAATTTGTTCATTGTTTTACCTTTGAATATGAGGCAAAACATACTGCTGAACATTATGTTAAAATAAGAGATAGATTTATTTCGTACTTTATATTTTCTAGCGGAATTTTAGTGGAATTAGGTTGGCTTTCTGGCGGAAATCAAATGACAACGCCGCCCATAGGTTATAGCAGTAGTATGCAGTCCGACTTTAAGCACTCTTATGCGGTTAATATACACCATGCCGTGAAATGAATTTTATGTGGGATAGATGTTGTACCTCTCACAATTATATTCTCTCCACTACTCCCAACGCTCTTAATAGAGCGGCCATACTGCTACCGCGCGATAAATTTGTCGAATGAAAAACGCGGTAAAACAGCTTTTATACAGGGTGAAAATTACCGTTCATTTGTGTACGGTTTTAACATTTGGACCGTATACCGTACTTTCGTTCAGAATACCGTACAAGTACGGTAATTACCGTACGTATGGCAACACTGCTCGGAACTGACCTAAACAAATATATGCAAATACGGAGGGAGAGGGTTGCGATGAACCAGCAAATTCGCAACAACGTCATTACTTAAAAAAGTGCCAAACATTTTAAAGGTGCAATAAAATTACAGATTATACGCATTTATGATGTTCCCACGATAAAAAAAATAAGGGCCGTTACTGACCTAAACAAAGATATGCAAATACGGAGGGTCAGAATTTAATAAAGAATAAATTTAAAATTTCATGCATATTTATTTCGAAACTCATCTGTAACCTTTTAAGAACCACTGATTTATAAATGGAAGCCGACAGTGCACCAATAGCTAGCAAGTAAAGTGTTAACATCTGTGACTGTAACATGACGAAATATCCAATCACTTCTGATGAGGGCAGTCCTTCCGACCCTTCGCTAATCACCTCAGACGACTTTTTAAAACGGCGTGCGTATATTAACGAGTCACGTTAAGTAACCTAATTTATAGTTGTATCCTATTTCACTGAGCTAAATATTATAGTTAATTATTTAATCCCTGCTTGGGTTTTAATTCGTGAGATGAATTCAAATGGGGTTCACCACCTGCTTGAAATATCGCCAAAAATTTAAAATTCGAGCGGTAGAAACGTGCCGGCAAGTCACGACATTTATTTTTACGAGCCACTGGTGATTATTACTTACCGCAATGCGATATACTCTAACTAAATACGGAGATTAATAAGGGATTTAAACATCAGCACATTGTGTAAAAGGGAGGAATTGCCATAAATAAACCTCACTAGGCCAGGGGAGGAAAGACGGTCGTTAACACATAAAACGCGAGGGGTCTGTTTACAAGCAATAATAAACACGCAGTTGATACACTGGTCTTTTTTTATGGATGCACGACTTTTTCTTCATGCCCTGTCCACGTCTAGGAAACATAAATACCAATTTTATGGACTTTTGATATTTCTTTTCAGATACTGCTCCCCGGAAAGAATCAATAAACTTTCGCAGTGCTTTTCTCGTAGCTTCTAAAAGTTGCGCTCGATTATTACAAAACAAATTTTATGTAAGAAATTAAATCAAATTTCAGCTAAATAGCTTAAAGTGTAATCTTGTCTGCAATTAAGAATAGTATTATAAAATTGATAAAAAGGCAGATTAGAGACTTAATGTTCAAAATTTCGCCGGATCGGGGCACTTACAAGAGAATTTTAATATAAATTTATTGGCATAAAAATGCTTGCTTGTAATGGTTATCGTTTCAATTTGTACGAGCCGGCGGGGACGGTGCTATGACAACGAAAGAACAAATCACTTGTATTATCTTCAATGTCATTTAATCTTATGTCAATAGCAAGTGTACCAAAATAATACCACCAGCAAGACGACGAAGAGAGAAAATTATCACGTCCCTGGAATTATCACTGAAATACGATCGCACATTGCCAAAAAATTAAATTAAACTTCTTTCTAAAACAAATAAATTTTAATTCCTGATGAAGTAAGATACATTTAGTTATGTCATCTGGTGATTTTTTCTAAATATAATGTCTGATTGAAACTCTTACTGGTTGCAGATGCATTCAAATTATAATAAACTGTAAATTTAACACGCAAATGTTTTTCTGTTGCAGCTTTTATTGCGGCTACCATTCGACCGATTTGAATGTTTTTTTAAATTTTAATTCGAATTATAGATTCGCAGATGTGTCACATATTTTTATAATTTTAAATTGTCAATTTCATATAACAAAATACAAATTTCGATTAACTTTAAATTTCAATTATGGTACGCCGCGCTGCCCAGCAACCTCCCGTGTCCGTACTCCAACGCAGTAGACCAGTATTTCTCAACGTGGGCGACATCACCCTTTGGTGGGCTATCGACATTTAAATTGGGCGATTATTTAACAATCCCTTTTTCAAGGGTCGATGATCATTTTGCGTGGTCGAATACATTTTGAATACCCTCATGCGGAGGTGGCTTAAATAGCCTAAACATTTGCGGACACATTGACAGACTACCAACCTCAAGGTTCATTCAAGTTTTAAATTTCATACAGCTTATTTATTTGTATGTTATGTTAAAATTATAGTAAATATTTAACTTTTACGAACCATTTATTTTGTATGTTAAAATAATAAGTAATAAATGTTATTTTACTTTCGCTATTTTCAAACCTAAACCTAACCTACATTATTTTGGGGATTATCATGTAATTTCAAGCTGTTAAAAATGACGCCCCCTTTCATTTTTACAAAAAGCGGACTGACAAAGTGGTTGTTTGGTCCAAAAGGGTTGAGAAACGCTGGCATCAACCATAATTCTCACATGATTTCAGCTGTTGTTATTGAAACGATATCGATAGCGAATTATTATATTTAGCAGACATTTAAGCACCTTCGCGGAAATTCGAATTTTGACGGGTTTCATCTAGATCAGGGCTGTCATGATATTTTTTGCAGCCCGCGGATCAGTAGTGAACTTTCAAAAATTTAATAGAAATCAATTTCTGCAATATACAGGCGACTCAAGAAATGCTAGTCTGATACTGATTCAAAATGCAGCTCGCTTCTTACGAAAAAGCACTAGCGGCCAAAGCAAAATAGCGGTAAATAATTGTGCAATCAAAATGGTAAAACAAAAACTGCCGAAAAATTCCTAACAGGTTTAATATCGCGTCAAACAATTGCGAGTCGTGTAGACCACATTGATCAATATGTTTTTAAAAAAGACAAAATTGACAAATTAAAAATATTTTTTTTTTACTCTGCTTGGACGAAAGCACCAACTTGTGATTCTTGGTTCGAACTATTCAAAAGAATATCAACTGCTTTGTGATACACTGCCTTATTACCGGAAAGCTCTATGTGAAAAACCCTTACGTCATATCAATGTCTTGAATGAGTCTGTTAAAATAATAAATATTTTAAGAGGGGGTAATCGTACTTTGAATCACTTAAATTTTCGTGACTTTTTGGCTAGATATATGGGGATTACTTTGCGCAGATATTCGTTGGTTAAGCGCCGGTAACTGCTTGCAACGTTTATTCGCTCTGCGCAAGAAAATCCCCGTTTTCCTGAGAAATTAAGTCCGACACTACAGAACTTGGAAATCAAATGAAAGTTGCAAACTTCTTGTCAGACCTTACATTTTAAACAGATCAGAAATCTCATATTAACGAATTAAACTTGTAGCTAGGATTGAAAAATAAAATTAGTCTTTTTAAGTTAAATTATTTCCAAACTGGCATCTTGATGAAATGAAGGAAAGTTTTATATTCAAGTCATGTAAACTACATTGAAACAATCACAGAAAAAATCGAAAACCCATTAAATCGGTTTTCGAACTTATTTCAGTTTTTGGTCAGCCGCCTACCATTTCTATTGAGAAAGTAAGCAGAACTGACCTTCAAGTGGAACTTTGTAGCTTGCAGTCAGATTATCTTTACCAGGGAAGAACTCAGGAATGATTGGACTTCTTCAAGTTATCCCGACTTGAGAAACTTTGGCCTTACAATAAGCTTAATGCTGGGAAGCACTTATCTTTACAAAAGCAGTATTTCCCATCCATAAAATCCAAATCTAGATGTTCTCTGTCTGAGAAGTCACGTCAGTTGCTTCGTTTGTCAACAAAAATTATTAAAGTTAATATGAATACACTGGTTGGTGAAAACCGGTATATCCAATCATCCCACTAAATTTAAAAAAATATATTTTTGCATGATTTCAATCTTCTTGAATAAATAAAAATAATTACCCAAATAAACACGTTTTTTTTTATTTATTACAAATCACTGACAAAGTTGCAGAGGTGTCCTATTTTATAATGAGGCCCTGACAACGTTTATCTTCTTTACCATAGGGCCACATGAAGCTGAACAACCCTGATCCAGATAACATGCATTACGCATTTTTCCAATATCAAGCTTGCTATAAGGGCGGCCCCGTTGGTGTAGTGGGCAGAGGCTAAGTAAAAAAAGCTTGCTATAAATAATATTTTTAATGTAAAAAATTGGAAAATATATTTACCAGATGACTTGAACATATTGTCTTCAACTAGGTGAAATCAGAAATATGATAATAAACCACAGATCTAACTAAATGTTTTAATATTTACGCATAGAAAGTTTATATTTTTTACATTAGTTGGTAACATAAAATAATTACTAATATGTACTGCCACCAAATCAAAAGACATTTAGAGTGTAAATATTTAAAATTCTTAACTAGTTTTGCCATATATGGGTATTTTCAAGAGAATCTTTAAAAATAATCAGCTATATTACACTGAAAGCGTGTTCTGGCGACCAATTATAGTTGATCAACAGAAGCTGAATCAGAAAGAGTTTCAGATTTAAAAGCAGTGGCGTCAAAAGCAGCTGTGCATGCAATTTTGCATGAAGTCGTACATATAGTAACAGTTTTGCTAAAAGAAGAACTAAAACAAATGTACCATCTATAAACATCGTAAAAACGTCGTTAGTGGGGAAGGCGATGAATTTTAAGAAGAAATCGATTGGGAGCATCAGAAAACTTGCTGGAAGAACTAGCATTAAAAGATGAGGAAGGATGTATAAATCAAACGAAAGGTTTGACAAGAGCTTTTACCATGGAAGCCTCCTTATTACAGTTTGCATTTCTTTCTGGCAGATGATTGCATCATGAAGAGGAATTTGTTTTAGCTGGACAGCGATATTCAGCATATATCTTGGATTCAGTATCGGTACTTTGCACTGCTTTATCCAGTTTATCAATTGCTGCCCTTTTAGTTGAAATATTTTCATTAGTAACCATTTTCCGTTTAAAACTCTGAGAACCACATAAGACATAAGTCGTCTTCGATTGTTTTTGAGTAGACGGATTAGCATTTTCTTTGTGTTCTTCATGTATCACTTCTTCCTGATTATCAGATTTCCGGCAGTACCAGATGCAGATGCAGACAATTAATTTTCGTCTTTCGATTAAAAAGATATTGAACTTTATTAAAATGCTAGATTTTATTTAAAATCGTATTTAAATTGCACCAAAATGTGAAGAACATCTTTTTGTTACAACTTTAAAGAAAATATCGCTTGAACGATAGGACAGGCAAGTAGGACTGTTTTCGGGATCCACTAAAAAAGTTGATCAATTCGATATAAACAAAGGTTCCCACTTTCGTTTTCTTTCATCTATTGTTGATCATGTATAATCGGTCAATTAAATTTGATTCATGAGAAGGAAAATGATAAATACGCGATAATTTTGTCAAAGATTCCCGAAAATATGTTGCTTAGTAACAGTCCAATGCTGAAAAGGCCGAAAATCAGCTTATTAGTCGAATGTTAATTTTAAATTTTAAGAGGATCTTAAGGGGGCACTAGTACGTTAGTACGTTATAATAATTTCTATTTGAGATATTTTATTTCAAAGTTAGTCGGAGGCCGAGCAGAATGCCACCAAAACATCGCTGGTGTTCAAATCTGTGTAACTTTTCATGATGTTGTTTTTCAATTCTGAAAAATGGTAGTTCTTCCTGAGGGAAAGTTGAATATTACCTGCTTTTTAAATTCATAAAATATACGTTTGACGTACTTTAAAAAGGGTGCCAAACGCACGGCTCTAAAATATTCATGTTTTTCGAAGCGCCTTTTCTAAAACTATGATTATAGTCGAGTCCCGTAGAATTTCGGATATTTCCAAGTTCATTATATATTTAATAGTGTTATAAAGTAAATATTGAAAAAAAAAATTGGGCCTGTTTGTGCAGGTTTGTCTGGTAAGGAACTTTTCTCATAAGTCCGACCGATGAAATGCCTCAGGCAACCAAACCGAGCCCCCATATCTTGATTCTTAGGCTTAGGAGGCCAGGCCTATCTGAGTTAACCATATGTCACTATGATCCTCTTCTTATATATACAAAGGTTCGAAATATGTCATTACCTTACTGTAGAGGTGACAACAGACTTTTCTTTTCAACAGTTTTGCCTGCCTGAGTATAACTGTACGGGTAAGAACGAATGATGTTTATATGCATACTTCGCGTTCTCTTCGTGAAGATTATTCAAAGCTATCGCGTTTTCAACATGAATTACACTATTAACTTAGCAGTAAATGCGAATTAGCTCTACGATAATCATATCTTCGTAGGCTCTATTTGTTTTATCTCGATCAGACTATTCTGCACCTTTCCGGAGACACCGAAGGATTCTATAAAGTTCTATGAAATCTTTGCTATAATGCCTTAAATCCGTTATCTCTGCTCACATATCATCTACGACGTGGACACACCTGACACTGATACGTCGTTGCTTTGGCGTATAGGTAGGGTTGCCATCCGTCCTGATATATCGGGGCCATCAACGTTATAGGCCTTCTTGTTCCGACATCCCAACAAGACCCAATTTTGTCCCGATTTTGCAAAATAGTGTTACGAGCTTAGCTCAAGTACTGAAGTAACGCCATCTATTAGCGCAACATGTAAATGTAGCCTCGGTTAGTTTTGATAATGTCAACAAGTTTATGTTGACAAGGTTGTCTCACAGATGGCGTTGCATGTTGCTTATCCTGTATCGACGATGCAAGCACCTTCTAGATCCAGCGCCATCATTCGAGAAAATACCAGACTTCTCCAGTAGCACGTTAGCGTTTTATGTAGGCCCATTGGATTACAATTTCTTAAAGAAATCCTCGAGTCTAGCTGCAAAAAGCGTGACTATATTTAGTCCTAAATCTAGAGCCACATTGAAAACGTAAATATACAAATGTTTGTATTGATTTACTCTTGCTGATTTAAAAGCAATTTATAATCCTTTCAAATGTATCAATTTGGTTCATTATAATTCAGCGAATTGTAGTGGAAATTTAAATAGTTTGAAACAAATACCTTTTAATTGGAAATGAAAGCCCTTACTTTATGCAGATGGATTAATTAAATTATCTATTTTTAACCATAGATGGTATTTGTGGCAATTTGCAACTCACCATCGATCGAGAGATCCTTCAATCGTATATATTTGTGTATTTGTGTATGCGTAACTGGATTTTTTACTTAAAAGGGTCGTCAGGTGATTTTACACGGCCCGCGAAGGTTTTTGAAAAATACTGATTTTTTCGCGCGAGTTAGTTTGATTTTAAAATCGTTTTAAGTCAGTTTCAAATAGAAATTATTGATCATATTTTTTTAATCAATCGCTATTCATTACTTCGTTATTTTGATAACCAAATATTTTTACTAGAAACTCATATGTTGCAATTTAGAATAAGCTAAAAAGCACTTGGGCCATTCGTGCAAGCACATACGTCGTAAATTGGTTACTACAATATTTATTTTTTTTTTATTATGCAAAGGTTACATAATTCAAAACCAATTTTAGGAAAGGAAAATGTTACCTTATAGCAAATAAGTTTTCAGATGGCGCTTGAAATATATACATTTTTGCGAATTTAAACATTTGTACAATATGGTATAATTGTGTATAATTGAACATATAAAAAAAGTGTAAACATTGACTCAGAATAAAGTGAAGATTATTTAATGACAGTCAAAGTTTGCAGTAGAAATTTGCATTTTTTAATTTTTCTACCCTGGTATACACGTAAACCAAATTTATTTTGAAAGCACTGCAGCAATAGTATATTGTATCTTAGAAGAGATAATTTGAGTGTTTTGTTCCCTTCCAACATTTTTTTGCTGGTCAGCACTTTATTCAGAGTAAAAGGTTTTTTAAATTCCAAATTTTCTCAAATAGTCGGAAAGTTATATCATTTTCCGCAAATGCCTGTAATCACAAAAATGTATATCTGGGAACGTATCTACCAAAAGAAAAAAAATGCATAAGAGCTCTCTAAATATGTATGAATACCTGAGCAAAATATAATGTTTTTTTATAAGTGCAGCAATAACCCTTTGTTGAAATGACACATCTTATCATTCATTAATTTAAGCATTTGGTATAATATAATTCGTAAAAGTTTGTTTCCAAGGGCCTTAATCATTAAAAATCAATTTAAACTCAAATTCGAAGTTTCACTGCAACTGTTATAATTACAAAGAGGCCAATTTACTTTTTAAATTAGATATATTTCTTCAAACTTATCTTACTGAGGTAGAGGCAGGGGTAATTAAATAGAAGATAGTGTGCTCAAAGTGCCTGCTTCGTTAAAACTTTCCTTTCTTTGTTAGCTTAGAGTTGCTGTTGGTGGCACCGAAGGCAGACATTTGTTCGGTAATCTGCCTAATTTATCTTCGATCTGATTTCATTATAATCGCCTTTTTCTGTTTTACGCTCGAACTGATAAAATGTGTGTCCTCTCGTTTCTATTTGTTTAAAATCGAGTAAAGTTTTCTTTATGAATAAGACCATTGTATACACATGTATTAATTATGTAGCGTCTTGAAATAACTTCAGCTATCATTGATCGGAGGTATAACCTGCACGCCCTATAAGGGCATATACGCATTTCTAGACTAGAATGTTATTTTTGTATGTACACATCAGTACATTAAAAATTTTGTAACTGGAAACGATTCCTCACGTTTGATACGGAAATAAACTAAACATCAAAACATCGGACAAGTGACATGTTTGTACATAAGCCCGGCCCCTTCTAAATGTAAACAGCGACATTTTTCCACTCGACAATAATGGAGCGAAGATTCGAAAAGTAATATCTCGATAATGCACGAGAGAAAACATCCCACACCGAAATCACTGTCCGTATCGACGTTTTCAGACCTGAAACGTCAAACAAATGAAATGAGGTCTCGGCTCGCTTAGAAAATAAATTAAGAAAGCCAGAACGTGAGGAACGGACCGTGGATTTTTCATGTTTTCATACAGGTTTAATTGCTCAGAAATTCACTTTAATTAATCCGGTTTCATTCCTGTTTTCGCTATTATTTATGTGTGTCTGGGGGGCAAGGGCGCGCGATGCCCTCGACTTAACGAGCCGCGCAGATGCGCTCCTCCGTCCTTCTCGAAGACGGCTCTTCGATGTAACGGTGACTGATGCGAGATTTGAGTGTGTTCAATTTTCTTGGATGTGTTTTATCGGATATAATATTTCAAAATTACTTACACGTCCCGGCGCGCTCGCATAAGGTCCTGTTTTATGAATACCGCCGCTGCGGACGCAAAAAGGAATAAATCGAAATATGTAGGTTGCGTTCTTTTTGATGAATACTCATGTTTAAATAATAGTGTCTTTACGGAAAGTGCGTCCATAAATATACATTTCGGTTCTGTAAACCTAAACTTAATGTTCGATATTTCCGGAATACCATTAGTGCGTTATCCCGATAGCGGTGGAATATAGAAAAGTTAAAATTTAAAATGGAAACCCTCACTTATTGCATAATGTATTAAATAGATTTAATGAACACGAAATATAGCCTCTAGAAAATTAGGTATCTCAAGGACTTAATTTTTTGTAACGGGTGATTCATTTAGCGTTACTTTTTACAAAAATAAAAAACAATCAAAAAACCAATTTTAACGGGCGATCTTCATCATCATATAAAAGAACCATTCTTTACATTTAATTTTTGAAGATTATTTCATTCAAATGTTGGCCGTAACTGCGGTTAACATGGTCCATTCTGAAGTTCGAATTTTCGATGACGCGTTCGAGTGGTATTTGGCGAATGACGCGAGTAAGGTTGGCTTCCAATTCCTCAATCGTATCTGGCTTATCCATGTAGACTTTGAACTTTACGTAACCCCAAAGAAAAAAGTCTAGAGGTGTGATATCACATGATCTAGACGGCCATTTCACCGGACCAATTGTTCACCCAATTGTTCTTGCAATAAAGCCATGGGGTCACGGCCTGTGTGGCAAGTAGCACCATCCTGTTGGAACCAAATGTCGTCCAGATTACGGGCTTCAATTTCAGGCAGCAAATGGTCCGTTATCATGGCGCGATAACAAACACAATTCACAGTAACGTTCCGGCCGGCATCATTTTTGAAGAAATATGGACCGATGATTCCACGAGCCCATAAACCACACCAAAGTCTTGTTTTTTTTCTGGATGTAATGGCAGCTCTTGAATCTCTTCTGGTTGATCTTCAGCCCAAATACGACAATTTTGCCCATTGACGTAGCCATTAAGCCAGAAATTAGCCTCATCGTTGAACAAAATTTTGGTCGAAAACAGTGGATTTCTTTCAAGAGCCCAAAGACTGAAACGGTGACGATTCGGAAGGTAGGCTGGCTTTAATTTTTTCAGTAGAATTTTATATGCTTTTAAATCAAGATTATTACGTAAAATACGCCAAGTTGTTCCATATAACAAACCAAGGTGTTGAGAACGGCGTCGAATTGATTCATTGCGGTCATCGTGTAAGCTCTCAGCTACCGCCGCTATATTTTCTTCACTACGTGCTGGATGTGGTCTATTTGATCGTGTATTATCCAATAATGAAAATTGGGCTTCAAATTTTTGGATGGTACAGCGAATTGTGCATTTGGTAGGCCGATTATGTGGACCATACGTTGCTCTAAGCGCACGAAACACATTCATCACAGAGCGTTGATTTTCGTAGTACAACTGAATAATTTGTAGACGTTGCGCCGGGCATGATGGAATGTCAAACAATACTAAACAAAACTACCATGACAATTTGACACGCACACGCTTGATATGTTTTAATATCCCTACTACAAAAAGTACCTCTAAATGAATCACCCATTAGATTCACAAACAGGTTGGATGTTTAGAAATTCAGGCTATATTTTGAGTTCATTACATTACCGATGAGAAGTTCGCTATGAATTTCTAGCCACGGATTCTCCCGGTATACCCACCAAAATGACACAATGATTTTTTTATTTTATTTATGCAGTTCTCGAAGTATATTTAACAACTACAAAATGTCAGGAAAACTGTAAAAATGTTAAGAATTTTTTTTTTAATCTTACTTAGATCCGTGATTGGCAAATAAGTTCAAAAGGGAGCTAAAAATCTTGAATTTTATTTATATAGTGCCTTTCTAGAAGTATTTTTATCAAATCAAAACTGTCAAAAAACCGTGGAAATGTTAAGAAACATGTTTTTATAATTTTCCTCAAATAAGGGTTTTTTGCATTTTCAAATTTTATTTCCAGTTGTTACAAAACCAAAAGAAAATATACATATAAGAATTATTCTTTTAAAAGCTTTTTTAATTTGAAAATATGTCAACTTCTAACAGTTTTATGAATTTGGAAAAAAATGGTTTGAGTTGTGAAAGTATCGAATGAAAATTAATCGAAAAAAAGACACTGCTCAACATTTGAACTGATACACTTATATAAAATGCAGTAAAAGCAAACAACCATTTTTAGGCATTTGGCATGACTTCCTAAATAATCAGGGCTCTGTTTCGGAATGCGAACAAATACCTAATGGTAGATTCAATAAAATATTTTTTTTTTTTTTTTAAATACCTAATGCTTATAATTAATCAAGTTTTAAGGGAATTTTTGCGAATTTCTCGAATGGCTAAATAGAGGTCCCATGCATTATTCATCTTAAAGTGTTTGTTATCATTTATTTCCAGAGCAAACTTTTCTGTAATACTAAAATGAAGATTTTGTTGTTTTTCTATTAGAACATTTGAAATTCGTAATTTAAGTTTTATTCTTTGAATTAATTGCCCTAAAAGTGTTTCCAGAACCATATACTATAAATTAAGCAAGAAGGTGTTGCTCAAAAAGTAGTAAATTGTTTTTACTTTCTCCGTTACGAAGTACGAGAAAGTATTGTGATCGTGATTTTTTTTTCAAAATTTTTTTTTACGGAAATATCCGTTTTGGGGTCCCTAGATGCCATTTCAACAATTTTTGGAATTTTTTTTTGTGTGTGTGTGTGTGTGTGTGTGTGTGTGTGTGTGTGTGTGTGTGTGTGTCTGTGTGTGTGTGTGTGTCTGTCTGTGTGCGCTGTATCTCAAAAACTAATAGAGCAATTGATATGAAACTTTGAACATCCATCTTATTTGATAATCTGAAGAACTGAAAAGCTTTTGGTAAAATTTCGTACACCGGAAGTGGGCGATTACCTTAACTGTTTTTTGTTTTTTGCCAATATTTTCTTAAATATGAAAAATATCACAAAAACATTCAAACAAACTTTGAAGACAACAAAGAAATGAACAGCTTTTACTTGAAAATATTTTTCATAAAATCATTTTTATTCGAGAAAAAAATGTATTATTATTTTTTTAAATTTTGGTTTATAATTATAAAACGATAATAGTTACAGAAAAATTATGTGAATAATAATTGTACAGAATGCCAAAATGAACAACTTCTAAAGAATAAGTTTTTTTCGAAATCTCGTTAGTTCTTGAGTAAACCGAGTTTTTGAATTTGAAGTATAAGTTTTACATCTTTTATGATTTTGACGTTTTAAACGTCAGTTTCATCCGAGTTTACGCAACGCTCGATTTAAATTTAAAATATGATTTCAATTGAAAATAAACCCATGAAAACGTAAATATAAAGTCGGAGAAAGTAACATGATGGCCACATCACCATTTTTTATATATGTTGTTGTAAGTGTACCAGTTCAAATGTTGAGCAGTGCATAAAACGAAGAGATAAGATTATAATTTTTTTTAAACATGTGGGAGAAATATATTCTATTAAAACCATTCTTATTTTGAAAATATCCTAATTTTCAACAGTGTTATTAATAAAAAAAAAACTGGAGTTGTGGAACCATCGAGTGAAAAAGTCTAAAAAAATATATGACACGCAGGACTCGCTTTCTAGTCACCTACATAAATACTTTGAAATAAACAGCCGTTAGGGATCAATTACTCACCCATGGTTCATCCACCGAATCGGACAATGAATTTGAAACGCCTAATAAGAGAGGCAACGGAAGGCCAAGGAAAATTGACTCGGAAATCTTATCAGCACCTTCGTCGGAGAAACTCAAAAATGTAAAAAGTCAGCCACCGTTAAGCATTACGTCATGATCAGCACTCATGTAACCACAACCCCAATCACCAACGCTAATCAAACCACCCCACATACGTCTTAGCGACACACATTCACTTTCACCACCAACGCACTTGATTAACGTCAGACAGAAAAATCGCCACAAAACAACAGCGGCGACCTCGACCTCGCCAATAGAAACACGGGATCATATAGCTGTTTGATCGGTTGAATTAGAAATCAACTAAGACATAATAAGCAAGGAATGGAATGCTTTAGGGGTGAATTATCGCTAGTGTAAACAGATTATCTCAAGAGCTACTAACAATCTCGAGTACTAATAACATAATAACTGAGTCCTACAAAGCCCGTACTAAACGATCACCAAAAATGTTGCTTCATGTGGAAAATATATCCGGTAATTGATAATTTTAAGCTATATCCACACCATTCAGTAAGTGTAATAATAAAATATACAAAACTGTCGACAGCACAAGAGAAAATAAATGCACTAAGTCAGAGGCGGCTCGTTATGTAGAGCCAATGAGCCATGGCACATCCATGCTAAGCCAAGCTCGCAAGGATGCTTCAATCATTCTAAACATGTTTCGTCTTTATGTAAAGGTTTTCAATCTAAATTATCGTTCGAATTTTTCCTCAAAAAGAAGGCATATATTCTAGGATAAGTGGCTCTACCAACAAAATGTTCCACCAGCCGCCACTGCTAAGTCTATGGGACACCACCTCACCGTAACAAGGATTGCTATGCAGCATGGTCCACCAAATGTAAAAACCACCCTAGGAAATTAATACATGGAATACCGAGGGCAAAGCAAACCACAGGCATAGACAATTCAGTTAAAAGAAATTCTCGCGTTTACATTCCATTTCATCATTCTCGACACTTACGTTACATGAGTAAACTCACTAAATACAAGACAGGCAAGCGTCGTTAAAAAAAATAAGGAATCGCTTTATTGGTTCATATCGTATCCTCTATTAAAACATAAATTCCTTGCGTAACAAATCAATCAATCAGTCCACGCGCATCTTCTCCTTGAAACGAAACCTAAATAAATGGAAAAATAATTAAATTTTGTCATCAACATTTAACAAAAGTCAACGAGGGGATTCTCTAGCTTCCTCCTATCCATGTATTACCTACTCCAAAGCCAATTCTCCGCATCAATTATAATCCCCTAAACTGAGCCTTTACTTTACTCAGTCCTTTAATAAGATTACCCTGCATGTTTTTCTTAAACATTCATCAACAATCCTCTATATAGGACACTATATTTACCAGGGCACCACTTGACGGTCATGTAATAATAATTGCTGTTTCAAGCAATGTCAATAAGCATAAATACCGACAAATCTTTTCCATAAGCTCAAACTCCAATATTAAGGGAATTTCAATACCTCCCATATTTTTCCTTCGCTCCAGGCATTTTTCTGCGCGTCGCAATACCTGACCTTTCGGAACAAATGTCATACAATTTAATCTTGATATCCAATCCCAACCAACACCCACAAGGTAACAGATGATCTAATAACAACCTCTTTTGAAATTAATCATACCATCATTTTCCAGTTTAATAACACACTCTGAAATTCCGATTCACTCCACACACCCAAAATATAAAGACCCCACAATAAATACCTGCTCTCCAATTATATCCTCAGATTTTTGAAATTTAAAAGACAAGTGTACAGACTTCACAAGTGTGTAAATTTAATGACGGCAGATCTCTTAGAGCAAAATTCAGCCAATTAAACAAAGAAATCAGACAGTTAATTTTGCAATAAAAAAATCAAAATGGTCAGAGACCTATTAGAAAATTAATTGAATGGATGGCAAGACATATTGGGTATAAATTTAAAAAAATCCAAATACAAGAAGATAGACATGATTTGTAGAATCAAAGACGCAATTGACGGTGCAATTTTAACAGAAAACAAACCCATAATAAAAGCATTTGTAGGACATTTTGAAAAGACATTTAAAGAATTTAGTAACAATCATTTTAAGACTCAGTAAACTAATGTTACCTCCCGGACTGACATATTTTATGAAACTATTACTCCACCCATCTACAATTAGGTAAAAACTCTTCTTCGGGATGACAACACCCCCCTCTCTATCCTCAAAAAACTACCCCACAACATACATCAAATTATCAATAGTACCACGAGTAGGTGAATACTCAACAGTAATATAATGAGTGCCTATGATTTTGCCGGCAATTATTAGCGGCAGGATCACGATTGCTTGTTGGGACGAAAATCGGCACGACTGCGAAGCAGGAGTGCCGATTTTCTAGAGACAACAAGCAAGAGTGATCCAGACGCTAATAATACGCTAATAATTGCCTAGGAAAAATCAGTCACGAGTTAGATTCGAGAAGACAATTGGCCGAACAGAAAGTTCACACTTCATAATTTGAAAAATTAAATTTAGTGACACCAAGTGTCAGACGTGCCTATGAATACTATTACTGATGCAAGCACTAACACTTCATCAGAAAATACAAACCGATCGAATTCAGGAGCAAACTGCTTACGTCCGGCAATAACTGACGTTCTATATATGTTATGGAAAATGTACTAATGCGTTGCTAGGCAATACCAACATGATGGATTATCTGATTAGATACCACCCAGGGTGAATTGCCATGCATAACATGCAGTGTTGTCTGTTACGCATCGTAATTAGAATTTTATTGGATCATCTCATCAACGTTATTCGATTTCATTGGTTAGTAAGTAAATGAGGGCAATTGTCGCAATAATTATGTCTATTTATTTAATAATGAAATTGTGTTGCTTAGAAACTTAACGAGTCCGTAGGACTCCTATACGAAACTACCCAAATTATTCCAATAACCCAACGCACACAGACATTCAATTTAAAAAAAAAAACCTTCAACCTGAACTTCCTAAACAATTATTGTGCAACCCGAAACCCGAATATCCCCTCAAAATATAAATATTCTCCTCTCACAATTCATTTGTTCGAATCAACAACACAGTTTAGTAATCTAGTAGAGTAATTAATTATTCAACATTAAAAGATTCAAGTTAAGGCAAAGAGACCGAAGGTCGATAGCCACACCCTTCAGATATAATTTTCAAGAAATCGTTTTATTTTGTTAATATGTTGGGGGCTTCAATCGCTTTTGGGTCGATATAGC
The DNA here is from genome assembly GCA_910593695.2 of Ocypus olens. NCBI lineage: Eukaryota > Metazoa > Arthropoda > Insecta > Coleoptera > Staphylinidae > Ocypus > Ocypus olens. The sequence continues at coordinate 27,803,761 of OU343048.1, read as the reverse complement.
GCGCTTGAATTTATTTTCAGGGTTCTAGAAAGTATATAAGGTTCATTTAATGACTTGCAGATGTCGTAATAGTAAAAGTAAATATAGCAAAGTGTGAACGTTAGAAGGACTCCAAGCGCACACACTAGCCTGTTGCATTCTATTAGCTTTCGTTTATTACTTAGATTGGTGATTGACATCAAAATGAGTGAAAGATCGTGACCGCAAATTTTCAAAGGGAGGAGTGAGTTTTGTAAATAAACCAAGCAAGTCATATCATCGACCGTTAAACAGATTTGGAATGGAGTCGCCGGATCCCAAAAGCGTCGGCACGTCCGCTAAGAAGTGGATGCATCGTTCGGCTATCGTTTTCTGTGTTTTCTGCTACTTCACAAGTTGTTGAGTGCAAAGTGTGCAAATCAAACCTCACATTTACTGAAAGTGGCAAACGTGGACTTGGTTTCAAGATAGTTATTTTACCTACGACAACTTGGATATATGCTCATTACATGCTTGTTAATGATTAGTATATGTAGTGCATTGCTCACGCATTTCATTCTCGTATCGATTATCTGTGCTAGAATATATTCCAACACTGCACTGTCATGCGAGAAGCCTAACCTTCAATGTGTCAAAATGACGGAGTAGATTTAAAGATGTTTGCTTCGCCGCTTCTACATACATGGGGCATTAGTTGTAGTACCTCGGCAAATTTGTTGTTTTCGATGTTTGTCTCCCTACTATTTATATATACTTTTAAACACTAAGAATGTATAAACTCGAGAAATGATATGAACCATAAATAATGTTGCGGCTGGCGGCTTGGTTTTTGACTGACATTTGTTTCCGCGGTAACGTTAAGCAGTTGCCTCTGATAAAAGTTATTGCGTACGAATTGTCCGCTCTCGGTTTTTAATTATCTTAACTATCACAATGAAGCTGAATAAAGTTGTCGTAGGTAAAGCATAGTGTACAACTCGCATGGAATGACTATTTCTCGCTCTTATGAATTGCAGCATTCGCCTTTCGGCTCATGCTGCAAACTTCATACTCGCGAGAAATGTATGTCATTCCATGCTCGTTATACAATATACTATTTTGTGCCAACTGTGAGAAAACTGAAATTTCCAATAGTCCATATATTAACCGAACATATAAAATTGATCGGCGAATAATTCTTACCATGCGATTACTAGGAATTGGTTTACATGGAATCAGAAAGTTCTGTGCGTTCATGGAATTTTCCATTCATTCTATGATAATCGTATTAAAACTATTCATGATGCAACCGTTTGTAACGATAGCATGGCAAAAGCAGCAGAAATAGAATGTGCTGAAAATGGATTGGTAGTGTCAGGTGATAATTCTTAGAGGAAAAGTGGATTTCCATCATTATTTGGTTTGGTGACATTAAGGGGGACTTACACCTTGATGGTTTCAAAAAATCGATTTTTTTCTTATCTAAAGGGTCTTAGAAATGACCCTGTAAAAGGATTTGCCAGATTTCTCTCTAGTTCGAGAGTTACAGCTAGTTAAACATGACGGCGCATGGCCGATTCGCGCGCTCCTGGGTCGCGCCTTTGTGTCCATGCTTGTTTGTGAGTTTTTTTATTGTGAAATGGGTCGTAAAGGTCACGTGAACGTAATTACCGAGTGTTTCGACCCAAAAACATAAGCCGTCGAATCCAAAAACTTGTACGTCAGCACATCAGCGCAGAAGCTCAAGAATAGGTATCTACCAGAAGGCCCAATCAACCCTGAATTCGTTTACTGCATCCTAGAGTTTGTCTCAGGTTTTAAGGCAATATCTCAATTCGTTGTTTGCAAAGAGTGTCATAGTAACATCAATTTTTCACCACGAAAACGGTAACATACGTTTTTCATCATTTGGAGTATGTGCACTCATTGTATATTTTAGTGGGAAAGTTGTCGATTGAATGGTAAAATCTATTTTTTGTCAATCCTGTGAAAATCATAGACACTTATCGTCACATGATTTGCTTGATCAATATTTAGGAGCTCACACTGGAAACAGCAATGAGTCTTTGAATAGTTGCATTTGGTTGATCGCGCCTAAACATTTGCATTCCGTGAAGAGTGTGGTTGAAATCACAACTCCTTTGGCTGTTATAACTTTCAATGAAGCACAGAAGGGAATATTGAAAGTAATGGACACCTTGTGAATCACATTGGGCCTGCAAGTGGAGGCGTGCGCCATTCAACTAAACGCGTTACGAATCGACCGTGCCGAGCGAAAGTAAAGCGACGCGGCAAAAAGAGCAATAATTCAACAAAGAGAAGAGCAGGTCTTCATCAGGAAGACTAACTGTACGGACCTGACATTGTAGATGAATCGTAAATCCCGTGATTTACACGTTGCAATGTTCTAAAACTTCAAACGGGTTTTCCCAAAAGTTGCATTTTTAAAACTGGTGTACACGATTACGACAGAACAACTGAACGTATCGCAAATTATTTTTTTATATTCTACAGTCAACACTTGGCAAGGTCCCGATCGTTCATTTTTGAAAAATTCCATTTTGTGGATTTTTGACAGCTTCAAGAAGGACAAAAAACATAGTAAAAAAATGACTGTTTTGGAAAAATGTCCGCCATTTTGCGAAAAACGGAATTTTGAAAAAGTGAACGATTGGGACCTTGCTGACATAACAACAATTAAAAGGCTTGCTGAAAATTATATTTCGGATAATTAGGGTTGACCCAATCTTGTACACCGTTTGACCCTTCACTTCTGACCGGGACACTGTTAATGCCATCTCCAGGACTTCGAAGTCAACATTGACATGTAAAAAAAATCATGTGTGAAATTCAATTGATCTACAATAACATAAAAAAAGTTTGGTATCGAAATCTTCTCTAGTTTTTTTACAATAAATTCTTGAAAATTGACTCCGAAATTGTCCTACAAGGTGAAAGTCCCCCTTAATAGGATGGAGCACTGGAAAAGTGATTGATATAATTATCAGATATAGCACGGCTTGCGAATATTGTAATATGTAATACTGCACAATATGCTAAGTAGCTGGAAACACATGCAAACCAATGTCAAATAAATAACGAGGGATCAGCGGGTAAAATGGAGGTTGACGCAGTTATCGAAATGTTTCAGCGTTCTGAAAGTTTATATGAAGTGAAATACGGCAAATCAGCGCCCTGCAGAAGCGGGTTTTCGAAAGTCCGGCCCGGCTCGGCCCGACAGTGAAAATTTAAAACCCGGCCCGGCCCGATGAAACGAAAATGTGCTGCGGGCCCGGCTGAATATTCAAAGCCCGGCCCGGCCCGTCCCCGAAAAATGTTGAATTAAATAAATAAAATTACTGGACCCATGTATTCCTTAAAATTCTTAAAATACACTGAATTCATGTTAATAACATTTTTTTTTCAATTCACTTTGTTGTTGCTTTTCAAAATATAATAAAATTAAATTTATCCAAGCCCAGCCCGGCCCGGCCCGGGTTAAATTATCCATCGGAAAGCCCGGCCCGGCCCGGAGTTTGGAAAATACAACCGACATCGGGCCGGGCCGGGCTTTCCGGGACGGGCCAAAGCCCGGCCCATGCAAGCCTCTGCGGCAAATACATAGGTGACTCTAAGACGTTTAAAGGTATTTTGAATCCTGAGCCTTGCAACAATTTCACGATACAAAAGAACCAAAGCATCGATCACGTTCAGAAAAGAATGAGAACTTGGCCAAGAAATTTGAAAAAAAGAAGTAAAAGGTCTTGGCCGGAAAGAAAAAAATGATGGGCAAGCTCATTGATGAGCTTTTAAGATACTACGGCTTGGCCATCCGCAGGAATCAAAATTCAATAGAACAGATGAAAAATTAAATTTGGGCAACGTTGTACTACAAGCTGTTGTCAAATTAAAAGCTACAACACGTCCGATGAAAGTTCGTGGCAAAAGGCAAAAGGCATAAATACTTTAAATACTTATTCAAACAAGCAAGCCCTTCCATAAACAGTTTTTAACGCCATCTATGAAGAGCTGAGTAGCGATGACCTTCTTACACGGTGTTTTGGTGGCTTCACACAGAACAGCAATACTAAGGTTTGATCAATAGCCCCAAAATCAACTACAAGTGCGAAAACTGTCCTTGATTTTGCAGGAATGTTTGCTGTGTGCATCTTAAATGATGGAATAAGCAGTATCATGCAAGTTATGGCACGACTATAGGGCTGAATTGTTATAACTTCTGCGTTGAGGCGGACGACGGCCGCATCAAGTTATTCGACCGATTGTTTACTGAAGCTGCATGACCATCTCGGCTTGCTTTAAAATCAGACAGCAAGGATGAAGAAGAGGAAAATAACAATTTGGAAGGACAATCCAGGAATTGCAGATTAAAGTTATAATAACATTTTCCACTATAGAATATTACTCAAAAGTTTGAATGCGTTTTTCTGAAAACCTCATTTTTCAAATTGGGCGAAATTTTAACTCCTACATATCTTTATCAATTCTCTTGAACTTTTGAGAGTGACTCTTTAGCTACATTATCTAGTAGATAGCGTACTGATTTTGTAATAAGTTATAAACTTTCTTTTTCGTAAACAATTTTTCGGTGAAATTTTTGGTTGAAATTTCCGTACGCTATCCAGTACCTTTCGGCATAAATTACAAAAAAAAAATGTTTTTTTGTTCTAGGTTGAAATCTGCACGCGATTAAGGCCTCGCATGAAAAGTGCTTTGCAATATTGGGTTCTGAAACCACCATTTTTTAATAAAAACAAATAAGAAATATTTTTTACACTTAATAAAGTACCTTAACTGAATTTTCCAATGCTTTTATTAAACTTTTGAAGAAAATTCCGGAATTAGCAAAAAAATTAAGTCAAAACTGAATGTTATTACAAGATCATGAACTTCGGTGCACTTTAGCAGAGTTTTGTTTTTCTGAGTACATTTGGTCAATTTGTTTTTTGTTTACAGTGAATCTCACTAGGAAGCATTTGCTGATGTTCAATTTTAATTTGTGTTCATCATACCAGGTTAACATTGTGATGTAGGAATTGTGTATCGTCTCCGGAAGAGCTGCTTGTATAAAGTTTAACGTCATCAGCATATGCTAGCTAAAGTCCAACTTACCAATGTGTTTAACAATGTATTAATAAATACTATGAAAAGAAGTGGCACTAGCTTAGGTCCTTCAGGGACCCACGAAGAATTAAAATCATTATAATGACCTTGAGCAAACTGACTATGATTTAATTAATGCAACGATCTGAGATCAACAAACATTTCACTTATTTTGAAGACAATTAGATTGTGGTCCAAAGTGTCAAGGGTCCGACTAAAATCAGTGTAACCTGTGTAACCTGACCTTCTTTTTTCCATTGTTTCGGATATGTATTGCATTATAGGACCTAGTTTATATGTAGTAAATCGGCCGGGCATAAATCCGTGAAGTTTCATAGAAATGACAGAAATTTTATTTTTGAAGATTAGCCTGTTCAAAGACCTTTGCAAAATTACATAATATAGAGATGCCAGGATAGGATTTTAAGTCATATTTGTCATCTGTTTATATAAAACAGGTATGATTTTGGCCCTTTCCAATTCATTATATGACACAGGTAAGTGATGAACGCAGATCTGCAGTCCTTAAATAAGAAATATAATTGAAAATGTTCTATATATTGTAGTACTTGTAAACCATGAATAGTAACAAACTGAATAAACCTTAGTAGAGTAAATAAACTACTGGCTGAGATGAATAAACAGCAGGCAAAGATGAATAAATCACAGTTAGATCTGAATAAACCATTGTAAGCCGTAACACAATAGATAGAATTGATTTAAATAATCATGTAATTATGCCTCTCACCATGACAACTCCAAATGATAATTTTAAAATATACCCTGCGTTCAACATTGTCTGAAAGGCATTTGAATTTGGCGCGTTGTTTTTCATATTGCAATGTTGGTACCTTGCGTGCGAGAGTGTCAAATCGATCATTAGCGCCCGCAGAATTAACTGTCAGTGCGATCGTGTGTGCGTGTGCTTTATAGATATTTAGTTTTACATTTACGTTTTATACCATCTCATCTTACTGCAGATATTTTATTGGTAAGTTAAAAAATAACCACATTAACACATGCAAATCTTAATTATGAAATGTGATTTTAGGTTAAGAATGCCGTTCGAAGATCACCACAACAGGTTTATCCTTGAAGCATATTTTCGAACAGGGACACGCAACGCAGAAGGGAGTTGGAATTATTCCTATTAAACTTGCGAGGAACAATTTCATGAGCAGTTTCCTGATGTTGAGTTTGGTCACAATTACTTTGTGCAACACGTTCGCCGTATTGTTACCAGATTCCATGAAACCAACAGAGTTTCCAAAGGAAAATCTACAGGCCAACCTACTGTCCTTACGGAAGCAATCGTTGCAGATATTCAACAAAGACTAGATGTGAGTCCGAAGAAATCGCTCCGATGTTTGTCTGCTCAGACAAATTTATCGCTCACTACAAGTCAGAAGGCTTGCAAGAAAAAATTTCATTTACATCCGTACAAGGTAACTGTAACTCAACAGTTGCTGCCGCCTGATTATCCTCACCGAGTGCAGTATTGCAATTGGTTTAACGAGTTCCTGAATGACGACGATTTGTTAGATTTAACGTTCTACAGTGACGAAGCTTGGTTTCACCTTTCACCTTAGCGGCTATGTGAACTCGCAAAACCATAGAGTGTTGGCTGCAGAAAACCCCCATATATTTGTTGAGGTGCCGTTACATCCTCAGAAGGTTGGTGTATGGCTGGCAATGTCCCGAAGGACAATCTATGGCCCTATTTTTTTTAATGACCATATTAACGCAGCTCGCTATCGGAAATTACTCTTGAGAATCCTTTTATCGAACAACTTCATGATGATGAATTGCAGCAAGGATACTTTCAGCAGGACGGAGCTACTGCGCATACTGCAAATACAACGTTAAATCACCTGCGGCAGTACTTCGGAGATAGATTAATTAGCAAAGATCTATGGCCACCTCGCTTACCAGATTTGACACCGCTGGACTATTTTATGTTCGGATATTTAAAAAATAAAGTGTATACTGATCGACTCCACTCTTTACAAGAACTGCGCAATGCAATAACAGAAGCGGTGCACAATGTTACACCTGAAATTCTACAAAATATCTTCAACAACATGAAACGCCGCGTAAATTTGTGTTTGGTTCAAAATGGGCAACACTTTGAACATCTGTTATAGTTTAGTTCAAAATAAATTCCCTAGTAGTCCTGCCACTGGTAAGTACCAACATTAAAAGCTTTTTTTAGGAGCGGGAAATTCAAACAGCTATCAAACAATAACGAACACAGTGTATATGTTTACTTGTGATACATTTAAAATGATGCAGCTATTGGCAGCGGAGAAAATGAGATCCATTTAAATTTACACTATCGTTTACTTCTCTAACATTTCAGTGTCCTATTATTCACTTATTTCGATTTTGTTAAACAAGTACAAACGTTTGATTTTACCTCGGAGATTAATGATCTACGTCTACAATAACATGTTCGTGATTAATATAGGTTAGCAAATAAAGGGTTGTATAATATGAGTTTATGAGAACCGCGTGAGTATTATTTTTACTGGTGGCATTTTAGGGAAGTGCCGCTTTTTTGCGAAGAAAAACAAGCTGTAAATATGGTGCGGTCGGGAGCAAAGTGGACCGTTATTATCGGACATTAAAAAGGTAAGAGGTCTCGTGGCTAGTTTATGCCTTCGGACAGAAGAATCAATTGGGTCCTCCTTGTGCTGAGAGACACGTATAATGCGGTCGGAGGAATTATGGGACATCGGTGTGTACACACATAAAACTCGGCTACGTTATTAGGGTATTGATTTAGGCCCCCTTCGTCCGATCTTAAATCACATATATATCCTGGAAAAAAATAAAGAAAATGGGGAGGATACTTACACTCATCGTGATCTTTGGCGGTGACCGTGAGAACGGTGTGCTGTATGTCTTCATTCTCGTCCACCTCCGCCTCGTAAAGCGCCTTATCGAAGTACGGAGGATTGTCATTCTTATCAGCAATTCCAATGCGGATAAATTTCGTTACTGAAACAAATGGATATAGTTAGTCAATGTGTCTCATATAATTACACTAGGAACATTCAAATCACAACCATACAAACATTTTGACTAACACAAATATTGGTGTCACCTTCTGCGCTTTTAAGGTATTAAAACTCCATTTTTTTTTTAGATAGAACGCACTTTTTTGCTTCCTCATCACCCGACTATTACTTACTATACCCACGAGGACTAATAGTCTAAAACTGGGCTGTAATGTGTCGCTGGATGGGAAACGATTGTTTGATGATTGTACTCTTCATGTTGATGGGTGCAACCGTTACTACGTGGTAATCAATATTTAACCCTTTGAGTCCCAAGCACCGTGATCGCGCTGTCGTGATTTTTTGACGGACCTCTTCGCAATCGATAAAACAAGCGCTATTGCGTTGTTTGCCGTTTTTCGACCATGTGCTTACAACGATCCCCGGGTAGCCAAAAGGTTAATACGTTTTTAAACAGTTATTATTTTAAATGTATATACAAATTAATACTCCTACTTATATACACATAATATTACGACTTAAGTTTCGACGTTTAACGGTCATTTTAAAGTGAAATACATTACTGAAGTGATTTATATTCAATTGAAAATGACCGTCAAACGTTGAAACTTAAGTCGTAAGACGTGTAATAAATGTAAATTTGTATATACATTACATTAAATAATTGTGGTTGAAAATATAGTATCTATAGCTAGAATTCTTTGTTTAGACATTCATTTAAGTTCTTGAGTATAATTCCACAAAAAAAAATTCGTAAATGAATTATGAAATATGATTAACAAAAAATATTCAAAATTTAAATTAAACACTATAACTTTGTTCTACCACAATATTTATGCTGTACCAAAGTTATGTATACAAAATATAATCAAGATATACACGAATAAATGCCTCCATTAAACATAAAATACTTAGTTTTCATTGCCTTTAACGTTTTTTTAAGTACATTAAAAACATCATACGTAAGGTTTTTTCGAGCTAGTCCAAGACATTTTCACTTGATAATGACGCTAAAGCGTAGAGACTAGAGTCGTGATTTTTTGTATAGATCAATGTAACTTCGGGCCTCACACGTTATATAATATTTTTTACGATAATTATATGTGGTTACGTAGTAAATTTTTCAATTCAGTTTATTTCCGGTCTTGTCTATTCGGACAAATGATGATTTCACTTGCTGGGAAGAAAATAGAATTTTCCGCATAGAGGAAGTACACAATTTGCTCTCGCAGCTGCACGACATGAATTACCAGTCACGGGGGGACTCGAGGTAATGCATAAATATGCGACTAACACACCCCGGGTGCATCACAGAAGGGGTATTCGTGTAAATAAACTAGAATTTATTTCAAATTGAAAAGGGAAAATTGTCGGCGATAAATATCTCACATTTGTTGAAGTGATAAATATTTTAAAATAAACTTTTTCAACTCGTCTGATTATATCGGGTGTGTATAAATTGGAGGATAATCTACACGTGAAGATATTCTTTCAAAAAATCTATGCAGCTTATCCTAATTCCTGAGCCTTCACGAGGTCCTGAAAGTTTGAACATCCAGTCGTTAAATATGCGTTATTATTCGTTACTAATCTACAGAAAACCCTGCTATTTCGATAAAATGACTAGTTTGAAAATTATTTGTCTGTGTGTGTTGTCTTTCTATCTGAAACTTGTATTTTGAACATTTCTTAATTAGCTTATTTTTATAAAAAAATACGTTTGGCAACGTCATTTTGGCACAAATAATTCATTCAAACATGCTAGTTCCAAGTTTGTGCCAATTCTGCTTTTCTCATTTTTATCAGTTTGTATTAGTGCTCGCGTTTCAGTGTATTTGTGTTTTTGTGTTATTTTCGTTTTGTTTTGTTCAATTACAATGGATTTTACTATTTACTCATTATCTGTTTTACCTTGCATCTGTTAATCAACCCTGCTCTATCTATCTATTACCTTCTACTCTGAACCATGAGATTATTGATAAACAGGGCAGCTCGTGAATGCTATGTTGCCAAATGTACATTTTTTTAAATGGCTCCTGATGGCCTATGAGGCATGGTAGAACATTTTTTCATCGACTTTTTCTATTCAGAATAGAAGGAAGAATAGAGGAAGAACATCGCCACGTGTAGATTATCCGCCAATTAATACACACCCGATATATAGTATAACAAATCTTTATTGACAGGGTGGCCAAATTTGGATGTTTCATAGGAGATCTCGGTAACTAGAACAGATATAAAAAAATCGGATGACGCATCCTCGATCTCTTTTTTCAACACAAACTCAATCGTGGATACAAAAATCGGCAATCATCTTTTGTTGTCGAGTTATAGCCACAAACTTATTAATTTCCATTTTCGATTTTTTTATATTTCATATCTCAGTTATCATTTTATTAAGATCAAAGTTACATTCAGACGCATTTCCAAATTTCCAAAGGTTAAAACTATAGTTTTGTCAGTATTGTATATAATATTATGTTTGTGTGTATTATTCAATAAATAGTGGTATTAAACGTCGAAATTTGTTTCATTTTAAATTACGAGGGCAGATTAAAATGAAATCTACCTAACCAGGAAATAAAGAGACTTACACACTTAATCCAATGCTTCTACAATAACGCGATACCCTAAAAAAAATCTTTTAGTAACTCATCATAGAGTATTTGATCTGAAGAAAATCTACGTCCTCGCAAGTGCTTCTTTAGAAGAAAGGTAATAATCCGACGGACTCAGGGATATAAGGGGGGGGGGGATGTTGTAAATCCACAAAACTGTACTTGTTGATTTTTTCCTGAACTTTGTGAGGCAATTGTGCAGCAATAAAGTTTTTTGGGCAACATTACAGAACCTCTTTTGGTATGTCGCAACTTCTATATTTTAAATGATTTCTTTGTAGATATCTGCATTCATTGTACTCCTTATATACTTCATTTATTTATAGAATGCCCTCAGTAACTGAAACAATTGTTGTTTGTCACCAGCTTATCTACAGGGGCTTGCGTATTTACTTTTTGGATGATCGGGATCCTTTGTGTAACCATTGCATTTTTCTTGTTCGTTGGAGGATCCCAGTGGAACACCCACGTTTCATTGCTTGTTGCAATTTTGGAAGAAACGGTCTTGGTCACGAGCTAATGCCAGTTTTCTTCGCAAATTTCTTGCCTGCACAATTTTTGTTAGGGGGGTCACTTCCTTAGCAGTTTTATATTAAACAACGTGATTTTTAGGTACACTTTTCTGGAAAACTAACGGGCCGATTTCTCTGAAATTTTGCACACATGTTCTTACCTACAAAATTCATGGCTGGGGAATTAAAAAAATAATAATTGGATTCAGAATTATGGCAACAAAAAAAACATAAACATTTTTCGAGTTCTTTTTATTTTTAAAAATTCCGTTACTCAACATATGGAAATAATTAATCTCAGCCGTATTGGTAGGTATCGATAAAGCATTTAAAACAAAATTGCGTTGAAAGATTTTATGGTTTTGAAAAAAAATAAATTTTTCAGGAGAGTCAAAAAACTTAAAAATAGTCCGTACAAGAGCTCGCCTCCTCCACTTTGCTTACAAATTTCGATCACTACTACTAATCGGAAAAATGTTAAATAAATTTTTCTATACGCAGATTTGAGTGTCGAATCAGAATCTTCGATAAAAAAGTACGATTATTTTGTTCATTTCTGACGAAGTGACCCCCTTAAGTCAGGATTCGCGGAATCTAGTGCGCTGGCAATTTATCCATCCTCAAATCTTGATGCAGAATTGTCAGAATAGACGTTTCGTAGATAATTATTGCATGGGCGATAATCGATCCTGTAGCACCATTTACGTATTCCACTTTCTTAAAGTTATCTTCGTTCCTTGCCTCGACAGGATCATCTCGAATGGAGGATTCTCTGCCCCGTTTGAACTGCTTTGACCAAAATTTTATTTGAAAATATGTTGGACCATTTTCACCATATGCAGTAGCTATAAGTGTATAATTTTTGGTGGATCGCTAAAATCTTTATGACGCTTCTATGATTTATTTTAAATCAGTCATTTCCCTACGTTAATACCCTCACACAAATAACAAGAATGGACTTCGCTTGCGATCTATTTGAGAAAGTGTGACCGATTAATGATTAATTAATGTACAATATTTCTTCAATTAAATGTCTTCAAATGCCTGCTATGTTATTATATTTTCAACAGAACACCTTCCTGTAACTGATTGTATTTTGACCAATCAAGTATATGTATATAATATCCACATTGTATATTTTCAACTTCGTAAATTTTTATGTAATAACTCAGTTCTGTCATCGCTTCTAGTGTGTAAATAAATCTTTTCTAATTTTGACTTGTAAAGTGTCACTTTTAATGACTGGACTCAGTGGCGTATGGACACCACAATAAATTTAGCAAATTTTTTTAACGAAAACAGACTAGTTTTTGAGAAATTAAATCACCAATATCATTGTTATAGGTAATTTGTACCCTAATTTATGTAATTCATCGTCGGAGTTATTGATTAAAATTTCAGTGTTCAATATTTTAAATAAGCCCTTAATGTTATTTAAACTTTCTAATATTTTTTAACTGTGACATTATTATATATAATGTTTTAAAATACACATTTATTTTTAAAATATTTTCTTCATCTGAAATGTGATGATTACTTCTTAATTTGTCTCTTTTTTCAAAATGTGTAGACGTACTCTATGATTTTTCCAATTCTATGGCCTCAATTTTGACCACTTTTGCAATTAAAAACACTTTCATCACTTTGTTTTTTGAAAAAACTTACTATTTTTGATTTTATTCAGCGGCATCTTTTGTTTGTTTGCATTTAGCAGTGCCAGCTTGTAACTACTCATGTTAAAATGAATTGTAATTCAATGTACTACAAATGTTCAAAAACGAATGAAAGTAATACGTACGTAAAACAGTAAATCCGCGCTTACTGCCGAAATTGTTTTATTTTTATCTTTGTTGCACATTTGGTTCTACAGGCCCCTAAAGAACCCCTATGATACGCCACTGACTGGACTGATGTTGCAATACGGTCATCATTTCCATAACTAGTTATGAAATAAATCACTCTTCAAAACTAGGGAGTACAAATATATACCTCTACATCTGATAGGATTATTTATCACTTATTATTAAAAAAAACTAGAGGGTTTTCGAAAAAGCTTATTCTTTATGTTGTTTCATTTGGCATTTTCAACAATTTTGTTTATAGGTTTAATTATTTAATAAGAGACCGAAAAAGTAAAAATTGAATATTTTTAATTGTGTCTCGAATTCAGAAGAATTTATTAAATACATTTATAGAAGAAAGATTTGCAGTTCTTTGTTATCTTTAACATTTGCAAAATAATTTTTGTAATATACACCGTGTCCAAGATAAGAATGCACAGCATGGGGATCCAAAAAACGGTAAAAGATACAGGGTGGCTTAAATATGGAAAAGGTTACACTTTTCAGAGTATGTTTACATGCCGATCGCAGAAATTCATGATTGCTTATCGTTTTCAAAATTTTCAAAACAATGTAATTTTTCAGATTTTTTATTTTTCCAATTTTTATATTTATTTTAAAAGATATTAAACAAACTAATGGCACTTTGTCACTGCCACTTTTTAGCTCTACAAAATGGCGTCTTCAAATTTATTATCCGATGTTTCATCTCCGAGAAATCATCAACTTCATTTTTTTTATATAACCACAAAAGTAGAAACAGAAGATGTAATGGTTCTAAAGCCAATAAATAGAGAAAAAATAAATTTTAGTATTTTATAGGTTTTTAATCTAGTAGGCGCTTAAATAGTATACATTGGAAGCATTGCAATATTTCTATTTGATCTTAACAATAAAAAAACATTCTAACGTATTTTGAAATTATTTGTTTTGTTTATAAGAAGTTAAAGTGTTAAAATTTATTTGTAAGTGTTACGATGCAAAGAGGAAATTTCACAAATGAAGAAAAATTTGCTATGTTGACATATTGTGCCACAGAAATTGTGTAGCTGCTGAACAGATGTATTCTGATAATTATCCTGAACAGGCAACCTGAGAAATCCATGTTTAGACGTTTGGTATGTAATTTAAAGGAATTTGGTTCATTCAAAAAATCGTTTTCATCTCGTAAAAGACAATCCAACGAAGAAAAAGCGAATACTGTTCTACTCGCCGTTGTTGAAAATCCTGAAATATCGACAGACGCCTTGAATGAATTATCTCTAGCAACAACTGCTGGTTTCAGCAAGATGGTGCACCAGCGCATAACGCAAGAAATGTACGGGAATATTTGTCGCAGAGGTTTCTTGAAAAATTGGAATTCACAGTGAAGTAGCTTGGCCAGCCCGATCAGCAGATTTGAGCCCTTTTTCCTGTGGGGTTATGTAAAAAATCAAGTGTATGACTCAACTTTTGAAAATGAAGAACAATTATTGGCATCGGTTATAGCAGCAGTTAACACAATCTCCTTAGAAATTTTAGACAAAGTTGAATTTAAAACTTAATCTACCATTTCTAAGAAGATTGTGTTAACTGTACAAAGAGCTTTTATGTCTAGAAAATAATGGGAACTTATTTGAACACTAATAATCTTTGAATTCTTTTTCCAACGCCTACTAGATTAAGAACCTACAAAATATTAAAATTGATTTTTCTCTGTTTTTTGGCGTGAGAAGCATAATGTGTGATACATCGTTAAATTTATAATAAAAAATGCTACCGTATACAAGGTGTTTCTACTTTTGTGACCATATAAAAAAAATGAAGTTGATGATGATTTCTGGGAGATGAAACATCAGATAAAAAATTTGAAGACGCCATTTTGTAGAGCTTAAAATGTGACAATCACAAAGTGCCATTAGTTTTTTTTTAATATCTTTTAAAATAAATACAAAAATTGGAAAAATAAAAAATCCGAAAAAATTAAATAAACATACTCTGTATAGTGCAACTTTTTCTTAATTTAAGCCACCCTGTATCTTTTACCGTTTTCAAGATCCCCATGCTGTGCGTTCTTATCTCGGACATGGTGTATATGAAACATCTTTATTGATAGATACATAATTTTTCGACATTCATTTTACATAGTAGTACATTTATTATGGACCGTCAAGGTCTATCGACCTTAAGTCTTTCTGCCCGTTTTGGTAATGTTTTTTATATCTTTTTTTGTTTTTTGAAAAAATACGGTTAGGTTCCGGTTTTCGTAATTTTACCAAAATTAATATGATTGTCAAATAAAGCTTATGTTCAAAGTTTCATTTTAATACCTGCATTAATTTTTGAGATGCAGCGTCCACAGACAGACAGACACAAACAAACATTTCAAAAAATCGTAATCGTCTCGGTGGACCTCAAAACGGATATTTTTGTTGAAATTTTAAATTAGAAGAAATCACGATCATAATTCTTAAAAGAAGAAAATAAAAATAAAAGTATTCAATTTTTATAAACACTTATTTAGTTTTGTGTTTTATTTTTTACTTTTGGTTTAGAAAAATCAGTACATGATTCTAACTTTAGTGAATATACAATAAATGAGCGTGGTATTAACAAATAAACTTGTATTTATTTCTACTTCCGTGATGTATCAAAATGTAAACAACACAATCATGAACCAATCATAAAATTCTTGAATTTGATGGCGATTAGTTAGAAAAATATGTAATTGATGTGATTGGGTTATTCTGCAATATGTATTACGATCATTTCTGAATAATTATTTTAAATTGAAAAGTCCGCACTTTTTCGTATTTAAAAAAAATAAACTCTATTACAACTCTTTAATGTAGCCCAGTGGCTGGACCTAAATAAGGTGATGGAGTGGAATAATCCCGGAGTTTTAAAACTTGGAAAAGTTGTTCGTTGATGTCAACTGTACAATATACTGAAAGTTCCCAGGGGTGAGAGTGAGCGGCAGATGGAGAACCCGTTAAAAGCATGTTTTGCAGGTTGTTTCGCAAATAACCACAAAACTATCTTCTATAAAAAAAAAAAAAACTCTGAGTATTAGTGCTGGAATTTTTCTTCGAAAAAGAACAAGATTTCCAATTTCGAAGCTTCGAAGATTCGAAGATTCATAGAAAATCTTCGAAAATTGAAGATTCGAATTTTTAAAGTTTTGAATTTTGGAAGTTTCAATTTTTTTACGCCGGCCCACTAGCCGCATGCGTTAGCGTGCCAGAACTAATGCGGAGGGTCCTGGGTTCGAATCCCGGCGAGGGCATGGGTGTTTGTGGATGACCTACGCTGTCTAAGCCAATGTCCCATATCATCCCTAATTCCCCCCCAATTTTTTTAAGTCTCAAATGAAAAAGTTAATTTATATCATTAACATTATTTCAAAACTAACAAAAACGATTAATTTTGCAGGATATGCAATTGTTTAAGTTTTAAATTTCGTAAGTCTCATTTCGCGAATACTGACAAATGAAAAAAAATATTTATATCATTACTATTATTTCAAAACTAACAAAAACGATTAATTTTGTAGGAAATGTTATTGCTTCCTACCTTGCCAATACTTTAGTTTGATGTTAATTTAATATTACGGCAACTCAGCATGCGCAACTTAAGTTCCGACTTGGGTTTTCGAGGTAAAAATTTTGAAATTATATAAAAGATTAAATACCTAACTGTTTAGGGTTTTGGGATTAAAAAAATCGAAAACTTTGAAACTTTACATCTTCGAAAAATTAGAGAACTTCGTAACTTCGATTCTTCGAAAAATTCTGAAAATTTGAAGTTCTCTTCGATTCTTTTGATTCTTTGAAGCTTCAAATTGGGTCCCCCTTCTTATGTATATAAAGTTGACTTTTTTTTTATAAACAGAGGTTTTTTTGCTAAGACCGATGGTTTCGGAGATATTTGTGAAACAGCGTTGAAAATAACCTTTAACCGGGCTCCCCACCATCAGGGACTTTTAGTATGTCATGCAGTAGGCAACAACGAATAGCTTTACCAAGTTACAAAACTCCGGGATTTATTTCACTCGGAAAATCTAATTTTACTGAGTCAATACCTTAATGTGGATTTGATCCTGATAATTTGAAAAACTAGTTGACTACTTAGATGCTTGTTTGCTTTTAGCATCGGTTTGCGGTAAAAAAAAAACAATAATATTGTTACATGGGTCGGTTGTGGCAGATAAAACATTTGAATATATCTATTTCATTAATTCACAAAACGTGACCAGCCTTAAAATATTATTTATTTAATTATCCTCGTCATGCCAGCGCCAGGCGAACCGCTCTATCTCGTTTTGACACAGTGACAATATGTACGTTTCCTCCTAAGCGAGTAAGGCGATACTTCCCAAGCAAAAATGGCGCGGAGATATCATAGTGTTGTAAAATGTAGTCTTTCAAATTTGAAAATATTAACGCGTTTTGGATTTTTTTTTGCTTGGATCATAATAAATGTTGACTTTATCAACCTCTTCAATAGGCTGCCAATATTAACAACACATTGAGATTAAATAAAAATCGATATCTTTTACGCTTATATTTAGAAATTTGTACAAAATAACTTAAAACACTCAAAGTCTGCCAAAAATAATACTGAAATTCGCAATAGACTAACCATTAAGCGACATTCAAATTTTAACATGAAATTTGAAGATGGTGTAGTTTTATTGCACGTGTGCATTACAGGGTTGATAGTTTTTGAGGTGAGCAACTTTATTTCCATAATACTTAGGTCTTACATTTCTGATGATGTTGTGATTAACATCTATATATAGGGTGTATTTGAAATAACGAACAGGCTCGTAACCACAAAGAGATTATATTATTTTTAAACAATATTCGCAATCATTTTGTTTATAACTGTAACAAAAAGTCCGCAATTAATTATTCAAGATAATGAGTGAAAATACGCAACATGTTTGGGGGCAGTGGTAATGTGACCTAATTTTTAAACGGCATCGGCTTTAGATATCGAATTACAAGAAGCGCGTAGGAAATATTTGAGTGCTCTTTAAGCGTCAATGAACTTGAGGACTGTTTTACAAAAAAAAAAAACGTTGCGATAACACTTCAAATTTCGGAGGCAAGAAATCGTATCACGCGTTTTAAATAAACAAACATACATTCCATGCAGACCTAATTGAATGAGAAAAGCATCGGTTCTCAAAAGGTTTAAAAAAACCTCGAAAAATTAGGAAAATTCAAAATTTCTTTTTTTTATTGATGCATCATATGTCTTATTTCAAATACTTCGCAGCGTGTTTAAATTCAATATTAAAAAACGCGCGTGTTTTAAAGTTGCTAAGGACAACAACGTCAATTCAAACTTAAAGTCAAACATAAATGTCACTATCTATTAAACTTTAATAACTCGTTCATTTTATTTATAATAAATATTGAATATACAATCTGTATTATTTGAAAAATTAATATTTCCGTGCTTTAACTCGGAATCAACATTGCTCACATGAACATTGGTAACTGATGTACTTCCAGATGTGCATGCATTCGTATTTCCGCTAATAGCATTTGATATAATATTGGAAACACTGTTTTTATTGTTGATGGACTCTTCGACATATCCAGTAGCCACCGATGCCGATTTCCAACCAACTTGCCGCTGTATTTGATCTATAGTCATCCCACCGTTGGCCATAATAGTTGCAGAAGTACGCCGGAACGCATGTCCTGTGTACTTCTTTGGTTCGTCTAAGTTAAGGAAAAGTGCAATTTGAAATGGGCATAAACCAAAAGTATTAATACCCACTACTTGTTTAGTACACTTTCCCTTATCAAAGCGTAAGAAAACACGGTCAGTACTCACATTTTGAGGACGCAACAACAAATATTTCTTAATAAACCCAACGTAGGGTATACCATTACTGTCAGCGACAGTAAAACGCCGAGACTTTTCTGTCTTAGACGGACGTATGAGAATAAGTAAGGTATTACCCTCTTCCTTAATGTCGGATAAACGCATATCGCACAATTCGCATCTGCGACAAGAACCAAAGATTCCAAAAATGGCAACAACTTTCAAAAACAAATACGTTATATCTGAAGCATCTTCAAAAAACTTTCTTAAATCTTCCTCTCTAAAGGCATAGGACTTTTTTGCGTTACAATTCTTACTAATCGCCTTCATAAATGCTTGCACTTTTCCAAATGATTTGATATTCACTCCCTGTTGTATTCGTAACATACATTGTAATTTGGAATGTATGGCCCACATTGTGGACGACTTGTACTTCTCTGACAATTCCTGTAAGTACGCAAGCATAACTTGTTCTGTTACACTGGCAACTTGGCATTCTTCCATCCATTTAATCAAACGGTTGTACTCTTTTTTGTAGGCTACTTCCGACTTTTGCGGAATCAACCGATTCTCAGCTTTAGCGCTCAAGCTATCAATCTTTGATTGCATTTTCAAAGGGTAATGACAAACTGATGAGAAATTGATAATTTGTTTATTTCACACCTTGACAACCAAAGGTACATTGATTCCGTCATCTTAAACATGCTCGAAATTTCAAAATTTCGGGCCAATTTATGGTCTTTAAATGCATCAATAAAAAAAAATAGCGTAAAGTATGCGTGGATATCTGGTCTTTAAAGCACTTACTCTATTGCAAGCACTCCGGCTGGCGCCGTCGTGCTTGCAAAATCGTGCGTGCTTTAAAGACCTAAATATCCACTTATACTTTAATATACTATTTTCGAATAAATTTTGACGGAAAATATTTTGTGTATATGTATGCCCTTAAATGCCTGTTCGTTATTTCAAATACACCCTGTATACAGTATTAATAATGTGACAGAATTTTATGTTTTTAGGTAATTTGTTTTATTTCTTAATATTTTGTCTGTCGTTTTAACAAAAAAAAATTATATTAGATACACGTTATATAAACTTTCTTCACTCACATCGTTTGGACAATCAAGTGATTCGCTCGTGTTTATGACAACTCAGAAAAAAAGAACAGACAACTCGATTATCTTTATTTACGATGTCGGTGCGGTCTAGTTTTGGAATGGAACGTTTTTCTTATTTCCGGGATTAGCCATTGTTGGAAACTTTGTAAGTGCAAATTCCTCTCCGAGTTACATTTAAATTATCCCCCTTTTCCGCGGACGTTTCCAGTTGAACTCTCATCAATCCACTTAAAAACACACTTGACAAATCTGTGCAGACGGCAAACTTTTTGCAGCGCACCGCTGAATATGGTTAATTTACATTTTTGACTTGCTTACCCAAATTGTTTACCACTTTTACAATTTCTAAACAATAACATATATATTTTCATTAACACGTTGTATGGCACGCTAATTTTACATCATGGCCGAGTTATAGATATATTATCGTTAAACCTACACATCATTTTAACTACCAAAACTAAAATGATTTTATGCGAAACATAAGTGCTAGCACGTTTTAATTATTGTTGTAATCTATACTATCCTGCAAGAGATAAGAACACAAATAATAGAGGGTGCAAAATTATTGCCTACGTTTTATCTTCAGTATACGAAAATTTGAAACGGTCTCATAAACTTATTGATGCTAGTTGGATTAACATGGAAAACAGAAGGAAGATTCATGCTACGTGCCTATAATACAAATTTATCGCTACTATGAAACCAGTTTATCTATATGACAAATTTACTTTTAGAAATGATGTCTATAATATTAATACTAGATTCAGGGTAACATTTTTACCTGCAAAGGTTTGGGATGATACGGAATTCCAAATCGTCATTTAACATGTCGTTAACTTTAATGTTTCTTTAACAAAATAGAGGTAATATAATAGGTTTAATGAAATTTAGTTTTACAAGTATGCCGCCCTCTGTTGGATACATTTTAGAGTGTCTGGGGCTTCCAAAATTAGTTTTTCTCCCGCATTTTTGGGCCGAAAAAATAATTTTCAGAAGACGTAGGCAGAAAAAGCTAGTTGTGTGTTATAATTAAACAGATTGACTCTGTTTGTATAGTACTTGAATTTATTCATCGGCTTTAGTTTCAGCAACCTAATTTTCCATTATCAAAACTTTGTAAGTTGTTAGTTGTTAGTTGAGTTCTCCATGTGTGTCTGTTATCTCGGCGACTTTCTCGAGAGAAGTTAATCTGGCTATCACTGAATAAGGCTTTAATTATGTTAAAAATGTTCAATAAAGTTTCTGGACACTTGGTTTTAATTTTAAATACATGATTATAAAAATCAGGACTATCAGACAGTCTCCAGTATTGCGCCTTGTCAAAAACGGTTCACAAGTGTAATACGTTTTATAAATCTAAAAAAAGATCATTAAATACATTCTAACCATTACTACTAAAGAAATGAATTACCGTATGCTACATCTTCCAAATACTTTACAGGATAATAATAAAAAAGTTTTCAAGAAAATACGGCGCGAGGAGGTAATCCATTCCAGTGTTTATATTAGAAAATAATTAAATTATAAAAGTCTTAAAATTTAATTATATATCCATTTAGGGAGGCAGTGAGATATGAGTTAATTCAAATTTTATACCTTTCATTACTCGATGTAAATTTTAATGAACATTTTTTAAATTTTTCTACTAGAGAGAATATTCATGAAATCATATTCATTTCAAAGGAAGGATGTTTTCTTTTAAATTTGCAAGGAATTTTAATAATCAGAAATATTATCTGATATTAAATAAATTCCAAAGGTATTTTTTATTAAATTCAATACGTTATTTTTCATGCTAATATAAATATTTATCCATAATTTATATTATTTGGCAGATAAATGCAATTAGCTCTACTATTTTGTGTATATTCAAAATGTTTATCTTTAAAAATTATAAATATTTTAATTGCTATATTATATAGGGTGTCCCATTTTAAATTGCCACCCTAAATATCTCGAAACCTGAGCAACATGGAAAAAAATGTTTCAGATAACAGTTGTAGAGTTCGGAGGAGGACATATGCTGGTGACGAAGGTCAACTTTGATTTTTCAAATGAAACTCCTCCCCTTTATATTGCGGGATCGTATTCTACAGGAAAAAATACAAACTTTTTGTAGGAAACGTTTTTTTTTTGAAAATGCTTTTTAAGAGTTATTTAAGCCCTTTCAGGATCGCAAGCTTCGACAATTCGTTTAATACGTTCAGCACAATCCCGTTATTTTTTACGAGATGGAAGTCCTTCAATACCACCTACATATGATTCAATCTGCAATTTGTGCAGATTTTATTCTCTCTGTATGGTCTTGATAAATTTTCATATTTTTGGAAATCTGTTGTTCGAACCCTCGGTGCCATCCTTCAATAGAGATTTTGGGTATTTTTGGAAATCTGTTGTTCGAACCCTAACTTAATAGAGTTATTGGTTTAGGGTAGAACTTCTTGAACACCATTGTAGCAATTTCACATTTCGTGCGCAAATTGAGGCTGGCGGCGACATTGACGTCATTATGGAGGGCCAATTTAGGTATCTTCAAAGTAATCAATAATTGTTTGGGCTTTTGCAGGCAATACATTTTCGTCACAAAAAGCCTTAAATGTAGCAACAACGTCCCGTCGACTCTTATAAATGAGTCGAGAAGTCAAGTGACTCCTGTGTAAATTTGCCGTTTTTGTTCTTCATTATGTTTTGAAGGTAAATTGTGTCATGAAATTTTTGGAGGTGACCACCTTTCCTTTTTCTCCGGGAGTCGACTCTTTTCAAAGAGTTGGCTCGAAAAAAAGAGTCATTTTGCCCATCTCTACTTTAAACCATCAGACAGATTTTTCGGAAAATACTTTCTAAAAATGAAAAAGCATCCACGGTTCCCTAACTGAGGAATGCAAATGATAATTATTACGATCGTGCGATTAAAACCGATTATCTCAGTTATTCACCGCTCAGCCGGGTAGTTTTATTGCTTAAATACACAATACGAATTTTTCTGACAATTTTCCGTTTCGGTTAATTGTTCTTCGGGGATTTTTTTTTTCAGGCAATTTTCCATAAGGGCAACTTTCCTTTCGGTCATTTGTTTTCGGAGAATTGTCCTTCGGCGAATGGTTTTCGGGCAATTTTTCGGATACCGACAGAGGATGCTAAACGAAAACCTAAACATACGGGAGGAGGCACTGGGCAAAAGAAAAAACTAAAGCGGTGGTAGTGGCCAAGGAAGATGAAAGGGTCAAATGTAAAATAAATGGAAAGCTGGAACAAGTAGAATACATTTTAATACAAGTTTGTTTTAATATTTACGCATTGGTAGTTCATATTATTTAGGATATTAATTTGAAGTAGAAGAGATTTTATTTTAACCCTTAATAAGCA
Organism: Ocypus olens; assembly: GCA_910593695.2. Lineage (NCBI taxonomy): Eukaryota > Metazoa > Arthropoda > Insecta > Coleoptera > Staphylinidae > Ocypus > Ocypus olens. The sequence goes on along the minus strand of OU343048.1, from coordinate 27,780,384 downwards.
CACCTCCGAAAAATGACGTAATAGTCATTTGGGATGTGGTACACGCCATGCCTTTGAACTTCGGTCAATTAATGTTAAATTGAGAAATAACAAAAAAAAAACAATTTGGGATAAATTTTGAGTCTCTAGTTATAAGAATATGTGAATAGTTTTCGAAACCTGCAACTTTACATTCCGCAACATTTGAGTTTTTCTGCAAAAAATACGGTAGTAATTTCAATTTTCAGCTAAAAAAAAATAGTTTGAACCTGAAATAGTATCATTCCAAGTAGTATGAATATATTTTGCGACCTTTATATAAACTATATTAGTATTTTTCTGATATAAAGTTAATTTAATGTTAAATATGAATATGAAAATATTTTTAAAACTATTATTATGAAGAAAACAGGCTATTATACTAAAAAGACAATTATTCGATCCCAAAAGAGCATTCGGCGCACATATAAATATGTGCCATGTATGTCGCACATCGACCTCTCGCAACTGCGACATAGCATGTGCGACTTTTTGTCGCTTCTTCTGGAACAAATATCGGCGCTTCTGGGTCGGCAATCTCGGAATAATCCAGAGAGAAAAAAATGCTCAGAATTTTTTTCTGGCACAATGATCACACTGGGTGTCGTACACCCCACAATTTTTCACGAGTCGACTCAAACAGGTACCACATTAACACTGACAAGTGAGCTCAAATAATACTTATTGGGGTCCACAATAGAAGGTTCAAACTATCTGTAGATCGAGTAACATGTTTCGTTTACTTTCAATTTCAGGGCCTTTTTCAACGTCGAAAAAAGGCTGGGGTGTATCACACCCCTAGTGACTATTAAAAGTTAAATTAGTAATAGAATGATTCACTCTAAATCAAGTAGAAAATAGAAATACCCACAGTAATCTAATCAAAATTGATATATTAAGTTTATTACACATTTATAAAAACACGGATGTGCAGAGTTCAGAAAAGTTTACCCTAGATTACTTTACATTTTAGCTTCTGATAAACAACTTAATTATGAAGCGTTTATGATCCATTGGTACACATTTTGGATAATAAATCCAAACAGTCATTCTGTTTGCTCCGTTGAATTTTACAGATTTATCACGCTTTGGTTGATTTGTTGCAACGGATCTACAAATACTAAATAAACATCGACAGTATGCAAAGACTGCTGTATTCATTTCTTAGCTTTAATAGTATATGTACAGTTATATCAAGTTTACAATATCCCCGGAAAATATGCGACTTAATTTTAGAAATGTGCCGCGGTCGTATAATTAACCAATCCAAGGTAATTATTAAGCGGTTTTGTATGCACGGGGCGACCTGCATGCAAATATAATAAAGATACACACACATAAATGGTAATATTATAAGTGGCTAAAACATAGTAACTACCCGACACATGAAGTTTTACACGCGGGAACCTTTGATGAGTCATTCAACCGATGACCACATTAAATGATTCCGCCAAACCGCATACCTTAAAAACGCAATGTGTGCCCAATTATCAACTTTTTTTAAACAGGCATTTAGTTAAATGTTGTTTAGGATAAAAGTACATTTAAAATTGTCATGAGTATTATTACGGCCGGTTTCATAATATGACATAAAAGTCTCCTTTACGTAAAATGAACTTCGAAAAGAATACTTAAAAGCCGGCTTTTAGTCGCTTGTGTTCCATAATAGTTTACAAATGGCATATTACATAAAGTGCTCTTGAACGAAATATATTTCTGTTGGTATCACTGAAATACCGCAAACAATTCAAAAATTCAGTCAATTGTCCGAAAGTGCGCCGTGAACGGATTTCGAGAAAAAGTTACGGCCTGCTGTAACGAACCCTGTAGTACTGGACAAGGAGGCTTACTACAGAAATAAAGTGACCGACGTTGAAGTGGAAACGTGGGCAGAAAGAAGCAAAATCGGAGGGTGAAAGATCACGAAGAGGCAACGCCTTTTAGATCTAGAAATTCCAATTAAGGAGGCAGAATTAAAGAAATCAATATAAAAGAAATTAATTACTGTTGACAAATGTATAATGATTTATTCAAATGCCTATCTCTAACAAAAAACAGCTACTGTTACATACATATTATAGTCTAGCAAAATGTTCTTCAATAAGCAATCCTCTCACATTTTGCCCGAGAGCAGCAATGGCATTCTGATTATGTTGATTTTGCTCTGGTTCATCTTCATTTTGTTCAACATTGTCAAACCAATCATCGGGAAAGTTATTATTCGTCTCTATTATAATGTTGCGCAATACAGCAGTTGCTATGATTAAAGTCATTGTAGTCGTTACATCCAGCCGCTCTCCTAATGATAAGATAGGAAATCTCCTTTTCCATACTCAATATTGTCTTTCAACAACATTACGTGATCGAATGATAGCCTTATTGAACAGATTTTCCGCTATAGTTTTTGTTAGCAATTTTGTCATCAAACAGGGTTCAATAGCATATCCTCTCATCATCAATTAATAAGTGTTGCCCAACTAGACCATTTTCAAATTGCTGTTTGAGCCTGCTGTTGTTAAAAATGGTTTGGTCATGACATGAGCCAGGCCATCGTGCAACTATGTTGCAAATTTTCAAGTTTGCATCCGACACTGCACATTTAATGCAAAGTACCCTTTTCTACAATGAAATATCTCTGCATCCTCACCTCCAGGAGATTTGATTTTTATTAAAGTGTAATCTATTGCACCTATACCGCCAGGAATACTTGCTGCTCTATAAAAATCTTCCGCTGCCCTCTGTCTTTCGATATGATTTTCATACATATTAATGTATTGTGGTCATAAAGATGCGATGGCATAGGATACGCTTTTTACAATTCTGCTGGTTGATGTTTCAGGAACACCCACAAAGTCGCCTACTGCAATCACCATGTTTCCTGTAGCTTAAAATCTCAACGCCAAGAGCAGTCTTGTAATTGGTAGTATGCGTCCTCCTTTATAAATCAAAAATCAGTGCTAGTACTGTGGGTTTAGTTAGACGAAACCGATCAAAAAATTCAACATCGTCACATTTATTAAAACAATCCTCTCTGTTTCTACTTTTTTGAGCTGTCTTAAAAATATAAACATTTCGTCTTCTGATGATGAGCTTGAACTTGAACTTTCCATTCTTTCCATTTTAGACATACACTGACACGAGCTGTTACCTAAATGTGAGGTTATGTTCGCAATAAAGTCGACTTTGGAATGCATAATGGGTGAAATTCGGGCTTTTACGGTTAAGGAGACTTTTCGGTAAAGTGGTGTTTAAAAATCAATTATGGAACAGTTTTTATGAAGTAAAGGCGCCTTTTGTGTTTAAAAGAGACTTTAATCAGATTATGGAACCGGTCGTTAATCTTTTTAAAGGAGTTTTAAGTAAATGTCATTTTAAGATCTATTGGCAATAGATTGTATACAGATTTTTGGTGAATTTTATATTTGTACGTAGGCATAACTAAATTTTAACCTTTAAAAGCCGCCGATCTGCTGACGCGTCCGATCCGACGGAGCAGCTGAACATTGAGTGAAGTGTGTTTGACTTTTATCTTCTTCAGGGACTGAACATTTTTGTCATTATGCATATATAATCCGCTCTTCTCTGCCTCTCATCCCCCTTTATTTGATGTGCATCAATTCTCATTGAGATGCCGAGTTAGTCGGAGGTCAACGACTTAGGGCCCTCCCCCTTTCTTTCGAAAACCCCTTGTGTTAACTCTTATGGATATTTTCGTCTATTACTTACGCACGTAAGTTAATATTTCTTCATCAGAAGAGTCGCCGGTAAAATTTGACGAACTTGAATTCATGATTATAAACCGAACTGAAATATAACCTCAAAACTAGAAACGTCAAGTTAAATCACCATTAAAATTGTTAAAGGGAAAAATTTCGACATTTAACGTTAACGGGCATTTATAGGTTAAAGGGCATTTAAACCGGTTGGTAATACTGCATATTCACTCTTAAATCTCGTTTAGGCTTAACTGTCATTTAAAATGTGTTGATAATACCGGGCGTAAGTGTTTTATTCTGTTCATAAATAAAGATTACCTCGTACTGGCGGATGCACCTATATCGATCAGTTTGGAGTTTTTAATTGCTATAAGTAACAGTTTCTAACCGAGGTGTAAATTACTTAATATATTCCATTACCCCATTGGATGAGGATGAGGCTGACAGATTGCCCCTGTGGGAAATAGGGGTTATGAAAAAACATTAATTGTGATTTAACGATAGATTGTGACATCAATTTAATCATTTAATAAGTAATATTGAAAATAGTGCTAATTCAACGAACGATGATCCATTGTTAATTTTTGCTGGTAAACAATATTTTTACAAACAGACGATGTACTATTTTATAGAGGAACTCAGCAATAAATAGTATATTTTACAACGAGCATATAATTCAAACGATTTGCTCCACTCGCCTACGACTCGTTCCGCAAATATCGTTCTCATGGTTAATAGCCATAATATGCGAGTTGTACACTATACTTTGTTCACGAAAATTAAAATCAAAATCAAAATCAAAATTAAAAAAAAAACAAAAACAAAATCAAAATCAAAATTAAAATCGAAATTAAAGTTGTAATTACAATTGAAAAAAAATTAAAATCAGTATTAAACAGGGTTAACAAAATATTATTATAAATCGCGTTCTGTGAATTAATGCGCGAATTAGCGTGTTTAATAACCATATTAAACACGCAAATGCGTGTGCGTGTTTAATAGGCGTATTTGCGTGTTTAAGAAATTGAGTGTTAAATGTACCCCATTAATGCCGCCCGTAGAATGAAATAATGTGCACATTATAACATTTTCGTGAACAAAATAATTTAAGTCATATGGTAATGGAAAATGCTATATAATAATCAAATTATCCGGAAAAATCTCGTAGATCAAAGATTTGCATCGAATTAAAAAATTTCCGAGCAATCAATACTTTTGCTTACAGTTTAAATCTCTCAAAACTAGATGCATATATTCCTAGTGGAGAGGATTTATAAGTCACGAGGATAATTCATTCACCAAAGATGAACTATTACATTGGACAACAAAAACAATAATATTTCCTGTTGCATAAGATTTTACAACCGATTCTGGATATTTCGGCAATGCCGATTTCAAATCTGAAATCAGTTTTCTTGTGCAAGCTACGGTTATCATGCAATTTGACATATTTGTCATTATTTATGTAATTGGGTGTTGAATTTATTTAATTGCTCGTCAATGAATAACGTCAGAGTGACGGCCTACGTTTTGAGTCAAATATTTCACGAATAACCTTTCTTTTTCGTTTTTTATAGCTTGCACAAGCGCCGAAGAATATCTGCCCAATCAAGCAAATTCGGCCAATTTGGATATCTAAAATTTTCCGTCTTAAAATGGAGTCCACCATATTTTTGTAGCAAGAAGCCTCACGAATAATCTCCCTTTTTCCTTTTTTTTATATTTTGTTCAGATACTAAGGAATAGCTGCGAAACACGCGCGTTCGTCCGATTTGGACCTCTAAAATTTTCGCCTCATTTTTCCGTTCTTTTTTATATTTAGTTCACCATACTTTTGTAACAAGAAACCTCACGAATAACCTGCTGTTTTCCTTTTCTTGATATTTTGAATAGAAGTTGAGCTGGCGTGTTCGGGCGTATCATTAGTTGAAGCGTAAATATCCCGAAATTAGTAACCTTCTTCTTCCCCAAAACACTCATTTTTTCTCGAACACGTCGAAAGACAAACAATCATTACACGTGTAACTTGTATGTAAACTACGTTACTGGAACGTTGTTGACTTTCCGCGAACTGGGGTGCAACATGGATATCAAGGTCCATTTCTTGAACAGTCACCTTGATAAATTCCCAGAAAACTTTGGGGCTGTAAATGACGAACAAGGTGAGGCCTTCCAGCAGGACCTGATGATCATGCAAGAGCTCTATCAAGGGCGATGGGACAGGAATATAATAAACCGAGATTGCCCTGGGCAAGTGCGCAAACGCAAGAGCTACAAGCGCAAATTTTTGCCAGAAGAGAACATAGCTGAACTGTAAGGTAATAACCTTTATTCTGAGCTCATAATATGACTATAGTTTCTACGATCATCTGTGATTTAGGACTTGTTATGCATGTAATATGTACATATAATAAATATGCAAATTTCGCAAAATGATAAATTGCATAAAAGCGGTAGCTTTGGGAGAAAAAAATGTCATATTTGCATTCAGCACACCCAGATTAGGCTAGAACACGTTCTTTTATCAATGTAACAACAATTTTGTTGTCCAGTGTTAATCAAATAAAGAATCGCCCGTAATCGATATTAAAGTTTTACAAAAAAAAAGGTGGGAAGCTTGATGTAGAGGAGCTGTCTATCTGCTTAATTGCCTTTGATGAACAAAAATTATCGCATTATATTAAGATTTTCTGGTATATATGTAAAGTTGATCATAATCACTTACGTAAAAACTGTTAATCACTATCAAGTTGTAGTCGCTGCAGACTGCAATAATGATAAACGAGTTGATTATTGGCTTTTGGTAATCAAAGTTTATCAAAATTATGCCCATTATGTGGACAATTTAGAGCAGTAGTGGGTAAATTTTTTGGATATCGGGCCACATTCCGGATAAAAATTTGACAGGGGCTACATTAATTTTAAAGCGTTTTTTTATGGTATTGATTTTAAAAGGAATATTTTTAAACAAAAACGTCTATTTATTATGCAATTTAAAGTGAAGTGTCTGCCACTATTTTGTAGATATCATTTAGAACAGATTTCGCTCGCATCAAAGAAATTCATGATTTATCCAATATTTATTGACCCATAAATACTAGGTAAGGGGTAAGGCTCATATACTTGGCTTATAAGAATAACTTGACCAACTCATAGATTCCTCACATATATCCCCTTTCTTCAATTGCTCATATAAGACCCTATATTTTATTTCCGACTTATCCGGCAAACCCAATCCTTGCAAAAATTCCTTTCTAAAATATCATAATGATTTTCTCCGTAAAAAAATTACAATGATGGATCAAAGAATGAAGCAGGTTACATGGATGTGCAATATGTAACAAAAATGATCAACACGTTGAGAATTAGAGTCGCTGATAAGGATCAATATACAGCTCTGAATTATTCACCATTAAGTGTGCAATTAAATATGTTCAACAAAAAGAAGTTACTGGAACAATTATAAATCAATATTGCAAGAGCAAGAAATTTCAGAAGAAGACAAATCCGAAGTGTACTTATTAAAAGATATCAACTAAATGAATACTAACCAATGCAAAAAATGTCGCCCAATTGGGTCTATGGAAATGAAGTAGTATATTTACATGGTAAGGATTTAGGCATTACATAACTTTAGAAAAGTTTCTTGGTTCGAACCCTTCCGTTCCAGAAAAAGGGATCATATAAATTGTTGTACAGGCTTTAGAAAAGTTCCTTGGTTTAAAACTATTAATACTCGTACTAAACGAAAACCAATTATCACTATTACAAGCGTGAAATATGTGCAAATAATGAATATTTACAGAGGATTGGAGTGAAAACGTCGCCTCTATGGATATGTAATACTGATCCAAGATTTATATCACATTCATTCCATTTATATTTACTTATTTAAGCTGTACTGAAAACTACATCCACTTCTGCAAATATGCTCTTATTCATCCAAGGAATGGATCAGTGTAAATAACTTTAGCATCTCAAAAGCAATTAAGGGGAGAAATCCTTTTCAATTTTGAAATCAAATTTTGAATCAAAGTTTCAGATCTCAAGAATGTTTGGTAAACAGTTCAAGTCAATACCTCACTAAATCAGGAAGTTTTAGCTATTATATTTATTCTATGTAAGTTGAAAAATTTCATGATGTACTCATTGAAAAATTTTCAAAAGCGTTTTTCTCGAAACCACGTTTTTCAAATCGGTACGCAAAATGTCTCGAAAACCACTGAACCGATTACCTTGCAGTTTTTTTGTGGTTATTCTTTGCATAATTACTTAGTCTTTATGGTACGATTTTTTTTTCTTTGTTACTTGGTTTTTTTCGATAGGCAAAATTAGAAGTAATTGTTGTATCGATAATAAAATGTTACTCCTATATTCAAGCGCCCGTTATTTAATCGAAAATCTATATTTTCAAAATCGGCTACGACAAAGACTACAATATAGTATCTAGTTTAATAGTCTTTTTGGTTTTTTGTTTCAAATGATTTTTGAAGAAACGTCGATGTGTACCGTTTTTGTGTCTTTTTTACGGTGCTCCGAAAAAAATACCAGAATACCGACAATTTGGGAATTTTTCCAATAAAAAAATGAAAGTATTCCTGAATGTGTATACTTTTAGATAGAAAAACTCCGATTTTTTAAATAGTTTTCCTTAAAAAAAATACAAAAAAAATCTTTTTTCCAGCTCCTGGATGTATATCTCCCCTTAATGAATTTATCAAAGAAATAAATATTCGCTTATAACAACTATGGTCTCATTATATTGTTAAATATAAATCACTCTAGTAAAAATTAACATTCTCTTTATTATAACCATCACCGTGGGGCCTCCTGTGTATGTTTCGCCTCAATCGTGGCCTCCACGAAAACTACCGGTCTAATTTCCCAAGTAGTGTCTAATTCACTTTCATTTTATTAATTGAGACTGAGCAGTGTTGATCTCGCAAGTAATCCAGATCATACACATGTTCATAAAAAAATAACAGATTGAATTTAATACAGATAATATAAATATTCATATTGAGCAATTTTTTACATTACCTACATTGTTCTACCACCTTTTCTCTCCCATAAATTTCATTTTATTATTGCACTATATAAAATCTCACGGCTGAAAATAAATACGTTATGCTTTAAAAATGGTGTTATTCCTCTCTTGAGGGAAATTTCGTTAATATTAAGCACCTTCTCGCAGGAAGATGATAAACACTTTCCGCGTCAGTTGTACGTTGTCATGTTTGTGAGAATTCAGGAAAAGTGTCTGGAAATGAGGAAAAGCAAAGTGGATTATGTAAAGTCGCTCCATGAAAAACCCAGCGCGCTAAAATGTTCGTGCGTGCCCGTAAATTTCCATTTAGTGTCTCTGACTGATCGTGATTGTTTTATTTACCTTTAGAGATTTGACAAAACGTTTTTCTTTGTATAGAAAAGTGCATTAACGATTCCTTATGTGTATTTATATATACAATAGAAGACTTTAAAATATACATATATTTAATGTGCTCAAATGTTAGTGTTATTAGTCTGATACCACCAGATGTCTTCCAGCCCGAATACGTTTGTCTTATCGCGTTAGTTAGTCTGAAATGTTGATGGACTAAATGAAATCGTATGTTGTAGAAGGTGGTTATTGAATTTACTTTTATTTTTATTTTTTCTTAACAATGTGGGGCACAGGGGGCTCCCAAACATCGCAGCCTCTTGGCCTAGTGTACTTCCACCATGCTTGTTGATCAAGTAAATAGCTCGACTCCTTAGGAGCTTCTTTACTCTGTTGGTCGGAATTTAGGGTTAGTATTAGGATATTTGTTTAAATAATTTAAGGAGATATGCAGATTAAAGGGATTTTTCGAGAATTTTGCGGTTAAGAATAGAAGGCGTTCTTCGATAAGGTTTTTCTAAGGTGGTGCCATATAGGAGTTGATTGGAAGGGTTATGCAAAGGATTGGGAGGATGGCGGAGTTTGGTTAATGTTCTAGTTCGCAAACTTGGATGTTACTTAAGGTTAGATTACTGGAAATGGAATATAGGACACGAAATGTCGCAAGAAAATAGTTCCATATTAAATGGCTATAAATAAGCCAGAAATGTCCAAAATAATGCCTAAATGGTAGTAATCTTAAGCTGATCGAGAATACCATCATGTGGAAGAGAATAATGGGTCATTATGAACTCTGCCTGCAAATGCTGTGTCTTAAATTTGTTGGGAGATTAACTTTATTTATATATTGTTTTACACTTATTATATTAACAGGATATGTAAAGTGAATTAATAAATAAAAAAAATTAATAAATAAACCATAGCCAAGTAATGCCAAGTAATGGGTGGAAAATTTTTCGTAACATTCAAAAATCGTAATAAATTAAAAAGAAAAACGTTACGATACTGTTTCGAAAGGGCCAAGTGGTAGTTTAGCATCTGTTTACTTAAGTGGTTTTCATTTGTTACAAATTATGATTTTTCTATATTGTCACTAAAATAATAGCCACAATAAAAACTGCAAAAAATTTAAATCGGCTAGCTACTGAAATGCTAAGAGATACTTTGAAATCCATTTACTCACCAAATTGGCTTATAACTTTTAGAATACCTAACCAAAACTGAAATTATGAATTATAGATAGATACACCATTAAGGCGACATCTATTGTCATAATATTGCATAAATTCTCTGACTTGTCGGTGGAGTTCTCCACTCAGTCAAGTAATTTAAAAGTGTATCTATCTATAACGGATACTTATAGGGTTATAACTCCATAGTAAACACCAGTTTCCCTGACTAAACCATGCCCTGAACACTCCATACAAATTAAATTGTTCGCATTGAAGCTATCGCCCCAGGGCCAAATGATGGCGCTAGTATGAGCAAAATTTAAAAACAAGCGGAAAATTGTTATACAAATTAACGATAAATGGTATAATCTGCTAATTTAATTCGAAAATCGGAATCAACACGGCGAGCTTTTAAAAAATAAACAAAACCGTAAGTATTTGAGATTTCGTTTCCTCTTAGTTTTATATGTCATATTCTATTCGAAACACACAAGAAAATGCCTCAATATTATTGCGCATTCAAATGTTACAAGAACTCGGAAACAATTAGTTGCATGTATCAATTTTCCCGACCAGTAAGAAAAATTGCAAGTACTTATTATTTAAAGTGTTGAATATCTGTGTTGAGGTTTTATATAAAGTATTTCGAATTGTTAACTGAATTGCTATTTTCCCCGTACGAAGTACTTTGATATCTGGTTTCTTTGTTGTACTAATAAATATATTATTTTAATCAATGACTTCCTATTACTCCTATATATTATTTTAATGAAATACCGTAGAAATTGAGAATTAATACGGAAACCCCCTATAGCGCTGTGCGGCGCTTGCCCCCTTTACCCCTAACCCGCGTATTGCGGCGCCACATCATATCGGTGGCCCTGAGGCGAAACTAAAAATGCGTTAACCCCTTTCTGCATAACGTGCCATATATGGCACAAAGCAGCTTGCACGTATTGTTAGCTTTATTTAGCGGCTAGTGGTAAAAATTTATATTTACATATATTTTAGAGACTAATAGGGTTGCCTAGAAGAAAATATATAGTTTTCATAGGCATCTGGAAACAAGAGATTTTTTACAGGATTAGCATTTGCGTTATATGTACTGACGGGCGTTAAACCGCAAACTTTGTGGTCTATTTTGTAGGCCGATGTGTCGCAGCTTGCCTAAATTTGGTAGTTCAAATTGTGGTCCCGTATGCAGCAAATAGCTAAATAAAGACAAAAATTGTTTTCTAATATGTCATACGAAGTAAGGTCCCGTTACTGCATTGCGTGCCAGATATGGCACAACCTGTATTTTTGTAAAAAATAAATATTAATTTTTTTATATATTTTTCCCAATTACTGTATCACTAAAGGCATTCATAATTATTTTTGTTTCATAAAAATAAAAAAATCATGTAGTAAGGGGTTAAATGTTGTGTACATAGAGTCGCCTATCTATTTATATTTATCTACGGACTATACTGATGAGATGTAATAAGATCGAAACCGATCATGGTTTCCCGCCAGGGAAAAGAATATTTAAATGTTTCAAATTATTTTTTTTTTATTGTCCTCAATAAGGTTTAAAAATGGTAAATACTTTAAATTGTTGCGCTATAACGGATACTTAAAGGGTTATAACTCCATAGTAAACCCCCATTTGCCTGTCAGCGTCTATACTGAACTGATGAGATCTAATAATATCGAAACCGGTAAACGGTTTCCCGCCCGGGAAAATAATATTTGAATGATTCAAATTATGATTTTTTTTAAATTGTTCCCATAGGGATTTAAAAATTATAACAAATTTTAATTGTTGCGCAACTGATTTCAAAACGCTAAGAGACACTCCAGCGTTTATTTACCATCGAACACATTTTGCATGTATCCTATATACAGTACGCGCCTAAAGTATGGAATATATTAGGTAAAACCGAAATAAAATATTTTTGGAAAAAATCCTCGAACAGGTCGATTTTCTTTTATAAAAACACACATTTTTGCATGAAAATTGATTTTCAGTCGTCATTTGTTTTTGAGTTATGACGTCCTCCATTTTGTTTTTAAATGGCAACCTCCTATTTTGGTTTTTGATTTTGAGAGATATTTTGATTGTCTAACTGGCAGTGTAAAAATATTACCATCTTACATAAGAAATTGTTCGAGTAAATGATAATTGAAGGTGAGAACTTAATATTCAGAGTTTTTGCAAAATGACCTTCTTCCAGCGCCTTTTTTCGAAACAAAAATGATCTTGACCTTCCATATAATACAATATGGTTTCAGCAAGATGGCGCTTCATGAACAAGTATAAATTCTTCTTGAACAGTTTGAATGTTTTCCAGGCTAATTCTTCGGTCCATCTGCCAATCCACCTATTCGTAAAGCAATTGTCAATAAACGCGCCTAGTGCGGGGGTGCGCCGTCTTGCTGAAACCATATTGTAATATATGATTATATAGAAGGTCAAGATCATTTTTGTTTGGAAAAAAAGCGCTGGAACAAGGTCATTTTGCAAAAACTCCAAATATCAAGTTTTCACCTTCAATTGTCATTTACTCGAAAAATTTCTTATACAGGGTGTATTTGAAATAACAAACAGGCTCGCAACCACAAAGAGATTATATTATTTTTAAACAATATTCGCAATTATTTTGTTTATAACTGTAACGAAAAGGCCGCAATTAATTATTAAAGTTAATGAGTGAAAATACGCAACATGTTTGGGAGCAGTGGTAATGTGACCTAATTTTTTCACGGCATCGGTTTTAGATATTACAAGCGCGTAAGAAATATCTATGAACTTGAGGACTGTTTATCTTTTACAAAAAAAAAACTTTGCGATACCACTTTAAATTTCGGAGGAAAGAAACCGGATCTCGCGTTTTAAATAAACAAACACACATTCCATGCAGACCTAATTAAATGAGAAAAGCATCGGTTCTCAAAATGTTTAAAAAACTTCGAAAAATTAGGAAAATAAAAATGCCTATTCATTATTTCAAATACACCCTGTATAAGATGGCAATATTTTTATACTGTCACTTCGACAATGAAAAGATGTCTCAAAATCAAGAACAAAAATAGGGGTTGCCATTTAAAAACAAAATGGCGGACGCCGTAACTCAAAAACAAATGACGACTGAAAATCGACTTTAATGTAAAAATGTGTATTTTTATAAAATAAAATCGACCTGTTCGAGGATTTTTTACAAAAATATTTTATTTCGGTTTTACTTAATATATTCCATACTTTAGGCGCGCACTGTATAATACATCTTTATTAACAAAAACAGTAATACATATAATTAACTGGCATATGATAAAGTGATGTTAGTTTGTTAATCTGCCAAATAGCTATCGACGATAGGTCTTCCAGCCTACATGTATCCTAAATTTAAACAAAGACCTCAATTACAAATTTTTAAAGCTACCCGTGCAGCAAGGGAAGCACATTGGCCTTAATAAAAAAATTGTTAAACATTTAAACAGTTATGTGACTACTTCACAAATGTTACGAAGTATTTTGGAACCAAACTACTAAATACGTTTACATTTTTCAGAAATTTGAATCGAGACAAAAGATACGAATTTTTAAAATTGTCTCTGTAGCTAATGTTAAAAATTTCAGCAAAATTGAAAAAAAAAACTAAACACCTAAAATCGTTACGCTACTGTTTTGCTAAGCAATACTTTGGTATCCATTTACTAACTAAAGCAGTTGGCATCTTTTAAATAGTCCCACTAATACAACAATCATGAAGTTTCAAAATTGCCCATGCAGGAAGGTTAAAACTTTTTAGAAAAAAAAATCAAAATTTGGCATTGTTGCGTTATTATGAAAATATTAACTGATAGGATTTTAAAGTTTTTGTAATAATTCTGTCCTATTTTCATATAACGTATGTTGTCTTTAATATATTTGTAGCAATAATTATATTTTAGTTTTATTTCGCTATGTACGAACCAGCAAAATTCATATTTTAAATTCTCCGTTTTATTTTAATTATTGAACGATTGATTGAGGTGTAATGGAGGAACAGGGTGTGCTTTGGTACACATCATTTTTTCTCTTTTACAGAATATAGCTTTTGTTATTTGGTTTCTCAATTATTGTTTAATTTGTACAAATATTTGTAACTTTGTTTAAATGTAATAAGCTACGCACGGACGACGGCGCAGTGCAGCGGAGCCGTCGTTCGTCACCGGTTGCTTTACTCAATTTTGTAAGGCCAATTAAAAAAATTTAAATTTTATTTTTTTAAATTTAAAAAAAGTTTAAAAAATTAAAAATTAAAAAAATTGCAAAAAACAAATTTTTACTTATAGAAAACTTAAGCATAGGAAAACTAGTTATTATTACTATTGTTATAATTACAAAGAAAATATATCAAATATTTGAGGATGTAAAAATATAACAGTTAGTTGTTATTAACTATAAAAAAGCAGTAAAATACATTTATAACAAACATGACTTTAAATTATTAATAAATTTAGTTTTATTAGTGCAATATGAATCAAATCTATATCGTAATTCGTGATATATTTTGATCATCATCAGCAAACTTTAAAATTAATGGTGGGTCGTACGTGGTCGGCTTTAATTAAATATTAAATTGTTTCTACGGGTTAAAGCTGGTATTGCGAAATTAATTAGGTTTAAAAGTTTACAATGATCAGTGTTGTGATAAATGATCTCATAAAGGTCATATATCAGCATAAATATAGGCCTGTTATGAATTGATACTAATTTAAATTCGGTTAACCGAGTGCTGATTTTTATTTTTTATATTAAAAAAAGTTATTCCATCAGAAGCAAAATAAACTTAGATAACTATTAAAATAAACCTATTGTATATCATAACGCCTGGACGTAATTACGTAAGAGAAGTTCAAAGTCATATTACTGTAAAACGCTTCCAACGTAAAAAAATGTATTCAAAAATTTTTGGCTAAATTTTAAAATGAAAAAGTTATATATTTTGATCAACGGATCTTTGCGAGTGCATCATTGCCGAAAACTGAGGTTTCTCGCTTCGGTCGACATACGTAAGTACATGATTGCGTCCAATTTAACTTATCATAAAGAGGGTAAACGAATGAAAATGTTGTCGGAACTTGCTTCGGATATCTATGACGTGCACGCAAAGATCCATTGATATGGATCTATATATCAATATTTCTATACTTTTTTCTCAGCCTGTGTATTAAGTTTAACACACGATAATAGATCGAGTGCTGTGCATTTTTTACAAAACCGTGATAATACAATGACCCCCAAAAGTATGAAAATAATTAAAGGTAATGGTTTCCAGCACTTTGGAAAAGTTGGATATTATTTAAGGGGTTACACCACCCCTGGGACGCTGAAATCATACCTAACTTTGGGAGTTTTTTTTAAGGCAAATGAATAGCTTTATTTAAATATGTTTTTTATGTTCTATATTTGTTGAAATTATAAAGTACGTAGCGATTTTAAAAAATATCCATTTGTTGCAAAATGACAGCGAATTTTAGAAAAAATATAATTTTTTGGTCGAAAATCTGATACAAAAATTGTGATTGCAAGAAGAGTTTTCAGTATTTCTCAATAATTTCCTATTTACATTGTTAACAATATATAGGGGAAGATCGTATAAAAATGTCAAGTCAATGGGTTGAAAATTGTAAAAATAGCGTTGTGCGCAAACTCGAAAAAGTGTGTTTCGAGAAAAACGCGTTTAAATTTTGGTCACCGATATTGTGCATATAACATTGAGTTATGTTCATTTTCCTTTAGTCAACGATGCCTGGACCAAAAAACTGCCCTTATATATTCTCAGCTATCTCATCAGCTTCTTTTCGTTCTGATAATGAAGCTCTTCTCGAGTCTTTGAGCTCGTCTGTGAGGCTCCGTTCGGCGAATTTGACGCGACGCTCGTCCGCTTTTTGTTAGAATTTATGAAAAGTTCGACCTACAGTGCTACTTGCATTACTTTCATTATACCGTTGTATCTGTCATTATAATAGCAAGCAGTCAAATTTATTGCTTGCACTTGCAACGTATTTCAGAGCCATCGACCAAACACTTGCATTATAGCCTTCATTACTCTTTTGAGTAAAACTTCCCACGCATCTGTTTAAAACTTCGTCTCTACTCAGTTCTTCGTAAATGGGCTTTATAGCTTCGAACAGTTCAGTATGCATTGCTGGAGAAATAATAAAGCGAGGACCTTTTTTGCTCTTTGCTTGGTTTAGATAGGAGACTCACTGATACAATGAGTCGACTCTTTGAAATGAATCAGATGTAATGAAGGAGGTAAAGATTGATAATGGTGAAATTATAAAGCTTTTGCTTTTCGCCTTCATGTAAGACAATTTTACATTTTCAAATAGGAGTCAAGTAACTCTAATGAGCTGGTTTGCCAAATCGGCTCGTTTAATAGAGTTTGAGTGCAGCAAATCACAAATATGAGTCATTTTGCCCATCTCTACTATGTTATAACACTCGCGTAAAAACGACGCTTATAACTACAATCGGCTCTAGCACTATGGTGCCCTTTCAATTTCGTTATAAAACCTTTTGTATTCTATTCGTAAGAGTATAAACTAATGATTTAAGAAAGAAAAAGAAAATCGTTTTTTTTCAAATCTCCGGGAGGGTTGTTAAAAAACTTGCTTTTTGATTCGCAACCATTCGGTTTTAAATTGATTAAAAACGAACCAATCTTCATCACACATAAATCGCCCATTATCTCAAATGTATTGCTCAGATATGAATGTATCACAGTAGATGCTTAAAAATTATTCGCAAGATTTAAAAATATTATTTGGAGAAGTTGAGGTAATATTATTATTCCTGGGATCCTTGGTTTCTTCCTCTTTTAATTAATAGTATCCAGAATGACTTGCGATCCGACTTTACGTTGTCTTTTGTTTTCTATAATTGATCAAATTACTGTTTAAGTACACCTGTACTTTATTTTTATTACACACTATGGAGTTGCACAAACGTGAAAACAGTACGATACGCTCAGATATTTATTGCATCTTATTCAAGGATCGTGCCCTTTCAGGCGAAGGGAATTTAACGCGATTGTAAATTGTTTCTCGTTCAAAATCCATTCATTACCGGATGTTACCAACCCGGAAGAGCTTCTTATCATTTGAAGTTTAGTGCAATACTTGTTCTTCGAGAGAATATACATTACATTATATCTACATACTTTAGAAGTAAACTAATACTTGTTAATTAGTTAATTTAGTTACGCTGCCCAATTTTCCCTAACATCACTCAATAAAACCAGGTGTTTAATTAAAGGTGAAAACAAAGTTCCTCGGGCGCAAAGCAGATATTAATGAAAATTACCATGCGAACTCAACAAAAGACAAAGGATAACTCGGGCTCAGACTTTGGGATGATGAATCCACGTCAACCTTTAGATTAGCGAGAGCCCAACATCAACTTCATAAATCCAAAGTGGAAATTAAAATTAGGATTTCCAGTCGACTCGGAAAGCAAAAGAGCGCAACACGCGATTTATTGCCGAGATTTAAAAATGAGAAATTGTTTGTTTACAACTGGGGAGGACGGATAAATCGTGCTCTCATCTAAATCTCCTGAACTTATTGCATCGTGAAATATTCCCCGGAGGAACCGAGAAACTTTTGCATCCGAAAGAAAGTCCTAGCGGGAATAATAATAATTGCTGGAACTTTATTGGGATAAGTAATTATTTCCTTGACGCTTTATAATTCATCTCTGAATCGAGAAAACGTTTATCTGGAAATTAAATTGTTTCCTTGTCATTCAAACTTCCTGACATGAGAGTTAGATGAAGGGGAAGTAAAGGTTATTCTTGAAAATTGTCGATCTAAGAACAAAAATGTTTTAAGGTAATGGAGTTTTTCGTGGTATTCAAACATTCAACTGATTTGAAAAAAAGTTTAATTGAAAAAATGTGAATTGTGGTTTAAAGCAAAATATGTAATTCCTTTGTATAATCCTTGAAAATGGTCGTGAGACCGAAACATGTAGGAATTATAAACAGTATAAATGTGAAACAAGTCTTAGGTGTATAAAATTTTAATGAATTGAAAAATTCACTATGTTTCAAGCACAAATTTATGTTATCGGATTAGATTAGTCTGCTTCTTCAAATAACTAAGTAGAAACATGTATTCGTTGCACATTTCCGTAGGAATATCCCTTTGTATAAATAATATTTTTCACATAATTTTAACATCTTCAGCAAGTTTAGGTTTTGGCAATTTCATTTTTGCCAAACTTATCACTTATTTAATAAAAACGAAATATATCCTCAATATGTTATTATTGATATTCAATATGTCTAAAATTAAGCCTTATGAATTCTAAAAAAATAAAAATTTATTGAAACAACCAGAACACTTGTAGTTAAAAATAGTGAGATCAATCCGAGATTCTTTATAAAACATATTTTTCTTAACCCTTTAACGGCCAAAGAGTTTTTTTTTCTGGCGTAGTAACTGAGCACAAACTTATCATTTCGCAAACAATACGTTTGTTTTAATGAATAATATAAGAACTCATAATAAGAAGAGCTAACTAATTATTTATTTTATGATAAAATATGTGACGAAAATAATTTAATCTGAGCTACTATATTCGCTCAAGGTCGTTAAAGGGTTAAATAACATGTTAACATGTTGCATGCCACGTTAATTTTACACGAAATATTAATTACAGTGAATAGTAAAGGTGTCTAAAAATATTCAATGTCACTACAAGATACATTTTTAAATACCATCGTCGTTAAGCAATTTTTTTAGACACCTCGTATATATAAATAAATATTTTTTATATTTTATAGTGCATTAATTTCTTAAAACCCGATTTAGTAATGATGTTAGTATTGAAAAACATTTTTTTTTGCCCATTTGAGCCTGGCATAAGAATCTTGTCTACAGCCAATCAAGTATTAAGTCATATGAAACTAATATATTTTTAATATATCAATATAATAAATTAAATGTAACATTGGACACAATACGGATGGGGATTTTGCCGAGGGGTCCGTCACGGCAGGTGTATGACAACCACGGAGGCAGACCACGGTATTGAAAAATTTAAAAGCATTGAAAACTCGAATTATATGTTACTATTAATCTTTGCTTCTCCGGTCACCGGTGACCCCCATGGCAGTTAACAATGGAAAAAAAAATCTAGTATTAAGATCATCTGAGAACATATATTTCTTGAAGCATTATTGCAGTTGATGCTAGCTTAAAAATTTAAATAGACATGGTCGAAACTAATAGTGATTGGTTTTAGATATTTATACATACATGATGGACCTTGCCCTATCGGCTAATGACCTCAGCAGTCGATGCCGCTCAAATGAAATCAAGAAAAAATAGTGATTGGAGTTTTCAATTTGAATTTTTTTTTTACTCGTAAATATTCATTACATGGATTTCACCCTTATCATATTACTTTTAACCCAAATTCAGGGTAAATGGACTTTTTAAAATTTAGGGCGTAAAAGTTTAAGAAGTTCAAGGCTCTGCTTCGGAAACTCATCGAAGGGAGCCTCGGGGCGCGTGAATAAGAAACTTCTCGGCTTCATACAAAGTACATTATAAAAATTTAATTGACGCGAATCATAAAACTTGGGAGACCCATCAAAAAAATAATAAAACCTTCGTCGAATTGAAAAGGGAAACAATTACCCTCTTTATATTCTGCAAAGTTGTAATTTTCGTCATAAACCAGATTAAACCCGATAGAAATTATTATCTAGAAATATGCGGGGTGATCATTTTTTATTTAGGAACGCTAATAATTTAATTAGTAATTTTACTAATTACGAGGATTCAAACAAAAATTACAATTCAAGAGTCTTATAATATGTGCTAAACAACATCTCACTCTTTTATGAAAACCGTTTTTTTTTTAATTTGTACACATAAAGACTTATTTCAAATAACTGTTTACGTACAGTAGTCTTTTCGAATTTTATGGACGTTAGAACTGCCACAGAGTACTTTTCTGTTTAACTTTGATTGAAAATGACGCCTCGCCAGTTAACCTTTCAGCCTATAATTGTTGCATAAACAAGTATAAAAAAAAATCAATCATTATTTGGATCATCTGTATTCTTAATTTAACTTTTAGGAGATCGCAGAGTAAAATCTGAAAACTTCTTAAATTTCATAGATGTCTTAAAAATGTAGTGAACTTTACGAAATTATCATTGGTGGCATTTAAGAAATTAATCTAGTGATATATTCATCCATTTTTCAACTGGTATATAAGTAAATAGAATAAGGAGATTGTACTGCCACTTACGTTTATATATAATTTTTTTTTCGGTATCGAAACTAGTCCGAAAATAAAATTATATATAAACATAACTGGCAGTACAATCTCCTTATTCTATTCAAAAAATAAATGATGATTTTGAGTTATTTAATTTTTCATTAAATAATTTTAAATTATTGCTTTGAGTGCCCCGAACCCTTTTAGAAACCTTCTGGATCCACCACTATCTTGCACAGTAAGGAAGTAAGGAGATATTAGCAGATTGAATCAGGTAGAGATTATTAGGCATTATGTTTGTCTCTATCCTTAATATTTTGATATATTTATGAACTTGATAGAAGCATTTTAAATATTCTAAAATTGGTAATTCATTTTTATGAGAATCGCGAACGTAACACTTACCTAATACCTAAGCAGATATTTTGACTGCGAAGAAGCATGATAATTGAAATTATATCGGAGGCAGACATTAAAAGTTCAGCTGAGTGAAAATAAAAGAAAAGTTTAGAAATGAAATATTCATGATGCAGCAAATTGATAAAAAATAAGCCTCTCAAACAGATACATCAAAACCTAATATCAACTTGAATTTTGTTAAAACATTACTCAATAAAGCATCGTCACTTACTAAAGTTGAAGATATAGTTGATACTAAAATGGTACCGTGAGCATAATGATAAGTTTCAAAAACGACACATTCTTGATGAAAAGTATAATTCACTTGCTTGGGATTTGAAATTAAACACAAGTCTAGAAACTGAAAATAAAATAAAAAAACAAAAGTGTTTAATTAAAAACCCAATTAACTCAATGGTGTTTTAATAATTTTTGTAGATAAATTCTGATGAAAAAATAATTATATACACGTAGAATTGTGTAAGCATTCATTTACCATTTATTCCCACTTTCATTATTCTTCATTTTTGACACACACCTATATTTCCCTTAGATATCTCTTTGTCCGCATTACAAAGAGCATTCCACATTAATATTTTGACAGGACAAAACAAAAATTGGAATTGAATTTCAGTTATCAGATACGTCAAATTTTATAAATTAAATTTCTCCCTCGAAAAAGGCCCCCGAGATTGACTATTGGTTCGGCCCTTGTTGTTATCGCCAGCGAAATTAAATATAGGACAAAAGACACATTTTATCACATTTATACGGTCTCAATTTTTCAATTACAGCCGG
This sequence comes from Ocypus olens, assembly GCA_910593695.2. Lineage (NCBI taxonomy): Eukaryota > Metazoa > Arthropoda > Insecta > Coleoptera > Staphylinidae > Ocypus > Ocypus olens. The sequence continues at coordinate 27,758,634 of OU343048.1, read as the reverse complement.
AACATCAAGGGACGCAGTATCTATTTTCCATATAAATTTCCCACTTCTCCCTATATATAATCTGTCCTTGTCCCTTCTTTTTCTCGTCTCTTCACGAATTCTCTAGGCAGAATGTTCCGGGAATATCAAATTCGCTCCAAAAGCAATTTATATTGCGCCTCCGCGAACTTTTCAATTAATCGTCGCCTACCCGAAAACATCAACAAATCCAACTCTTTCATATTTTAATGCCCCGGTCCGACCGACTCGAATTCTCGCAACCCCTTGCCCGATTTGCAATTTAAATGCGTTCCGGGTTCGTGTCCTACAAGAAGTTACATTTAATTACCGGTCCGCTCTGATACGTGCCATCCCCCTCCACACCGCAAATGTAAAATGTTGATATACTTTTGCAATAAAATAAAGTTTGATTACATAAAAGTTGGCGCACTTTTCGAAATTAGTGGAAGGGACGTGAGCGGAATATTCAGGGGTATGTGTATCGCTGATTGTCGAAATAAAAGGAATAAGCGATTACTGCGAACGATCAGCTTTCGTAATTATCGATTCTTAAGGGATATAAACCCGACCTTTTCTGCATTTTAAATGTGGTTTACGGAAAATAATGGCCGTTACTCTGACATCCACAGATTGGACTTTTACACAGCTGTAGACCCTAGCAGATAAATGGTGGTGGTGTCCTGAATTGCAAATATATACAGATCTAAATAAAATAAGGCTCCATTGAGAATACATCATAGGGTTACTGTAATTTCATCAAAATACGGAAAGATAAACACAAATGATCCCAACAAAAACATATGAGATTTATAAGCAGTTAGTTTAGAGTAAATAAGTGCGGACGTTTGTATACCGAATGAGAGCTAGTGGTCAAAATGTATGCGACTAAATGGAGGCATATACAGTGTGCGCCTGAAGTATGGAATAAATTCAGTAAAACCGAAATAAAATACTAGAACAGGTCGATTTTCGCCGCAACAAGCAATCTTGATCCTGACGCTAATAATTGCAAAAAATCATAGGCACTCGTTAGAGTATTTGAACCCTTAAACGCGTTTTTTTCAAAATTCTATTTTTCAAATTGGTGACCATGATATTTCGTAATCTAACTTTGAAATTTCAATTACTTACTCAGTACTCTTGTAGACAATTTGCAAACTAGGATAATTATGATTCATCAAGCCGTTTTTTTTCATATTAAAGAAGTTGTGAAAAACACCAAAATTTATGAAAAAATGTTCAACAAGATGTCAAAAATTTACCTTTCAATATTTTTTTATTAATCTTAGTTCAAAAAGTAGTTCATACTTTGTGGATTAAAATGCCGTCGTCTGATTTTTTGTTTCAGATAAGCAGAACGCCCGCAATCGTGGTCACCGCAAAAACCACTTTTTGAAGATGAGTGGTTAAGTTGCCGTGTTCATTTCAGCAATGAGCGACGATTTCGTGTCGAAAAAACTGTAAAGTGTGCTCTTAAAATGAGTAAACATGTGGTGAAAAGTTTGCAGTTGTATATTGATTTAGTTTGCCACAAAAAAAAATCCTGAAAAAAGCGAAAAAAGAGCATTCGCACGGGATGACCCCATTAACAAGCTCAGTTTCAGAATCTTGTAAACGATCTACAGTTATCTAAAAATTAATTAATATAAGTAATCTTCATTCGTTTAAGAAAACATTATATTCAATTAATGTATCTTTATTTTCTTAATTTTAGCATTTAAAATTAGTTTATTTTGATTATTATTATTATTTGCTTTCTTGCACTGTGTTTATTTTTATGGATATTTAATGTTTGGTAGATTCAATATTTACGTCTCGATGATGATGTTTTATTAACCCTTTGCACTTGAGCGGCGCCCAGGCGGTTTGATGCGTCCAAACGAGCGGCGCTGCTACTGCGCCCGGGAGGAGTAATGCATCCTAACCCCAACTAACCCAACCTTACCCAACCTTACCTAATCTAACCCAATGATTTTAAAGTACCTGAAACTCGTCTCGGGCGAACCAGCTCGAGTTCATCTTTTCTTGCCATATTTTCACGAGCTCATTAAGTCTTTTTTCCATCTCTGCAAATATTACAATATCCTCTGCAATACTCTATTTTTACCTTCCTTATATTTTTGTATCCAGTGGTAATTCCTTTCGTTCTTCTTTTTGTTTCTTTTATTATATCGTACCTAGGTGATGTGATTAACAGAGGGCTTAATATCCCTCCCTTTCTTACACTGTGGTTTATCCTGAATTATCCCGTCTGACTGTTTTCGTTTCCTTGTACATTGACTGTATTGCCCGTATTAGTTCCCCTTCTGCCCTTTTCTTCTCTAACCCTAGGTCAGAAACATGAATACCCTTGCTTGTTGTACTCTCGAGTTTTTTCGGCTATTTGTCTTATCGTAAAGATCTGGCCCTGTACGCTATGCCCCGGTCTGAACCCACTTTGAGAATCAAGGAGTTTATTTTCTATTTTTTCCTTAATTGTATCTCAAGAATTCTATCGTGCACTTTCCCTGGTACACTGAGCAGTGATATGCCTCTGTATTTGCAACATTGTCTACTATCTCCTTTTTTATGCAATGGTATAATCACTGCTACTTCCTAGTCTTTAGTTATTTATTATGTTTCCGTGCCATCACATAGATCTCTAGTAGTAGCTGCTGTCATTTTTGCCGTATTTATTGTATTTCTTCGGGAGTTATTCGTTATTCTATCTGGCCCTGCTACCTTTCCTATCTTGATGTTACTTATTGCTTTTATGAATTCTGTTTTAGTTTCAGTTTCATTATTTATTTCTTCTACTTGGCTTTTATTCCTACTTCCTATTCGGTAACTTGTTTAGATTCGTTTGTTTAGTTCGGATGCCTCTTAGCAGTTCTTCTTTCCATATGTTCATTATTTATTCATTTTCTTTCAATCTTTCGTCTTTTCTTATCTAATTTTATTATTTATATATTAGATTTTTAAGAACTTTAAAGACTAGCATTTGGTTTCCTCGGCTATTTTCCTCCATATTTTCACCAAATTCTTTCCAGTATTTTGATGTGGCAACTCTCCTTTTGCTTTCGTCCTCTATTTCTTGTATAGTTCATATTTCTCCAAAATGTTTCCACATTTTTCTTCTTTACCACTTTATCATTTACATTTTGATTCCTCGGCTATGTTGGTTTTCTATTTCTTACTGCATTTGTTGTCCCACACGCTGCATTATGGTTTTGAACTTTTCCCATTGTTGTTCCCATGTTGCTTATTATCAGTAATAATGAGAATAATAATAAATTTATTTGCCTAGCAGATAACCAATTATAGGACAAAAATGAAGTAAACAAGTAATTAATTAAGACTAAATAATAGCTAATCATAACAGGTCGGCTGAAAAGTTCGTAGGCTAACACATAGATGGTGTTATTAGAATTAAATCCATATGGTTTATAGTAGTACTACTCTTCAAACGACACGTGTTTGACAGCTGTCGGACAATTGGTTCGTGAGATATAGCATTGTGAGTGAAGCAACATTTATAATTGTGAAAAAAACGGAAAAACATTTTTTTTGTGTTAATAAAGCATTACTTAATTATGAAAAAAAAAATACTGTTGAAACCAAAGCTTGGCTTGATAAACTCTGCACCAGGATAATCAACCATTGAGAAGTGGTTTGCCAACGTGGTTAAACGGGACGAAATGAGCACTGAAGACGGTGCACGCAGTGGACGCCCGAAAGAGGCTGTTGCGGGCGAAAACGTGAAAAAGTTCACAAAATAGTTATGAATAACCGTAAAGTGAAGTTGATCGAGATAACTGAGACTCTGAAGATATCAAAGGAGCATGTTGGACATATTGTGCATAAATATTTGGACATGTGAAAGCTGTGTGCAAAGTGGGTGTCGCGCGAGCTCATAATCAATCGATCAAAAACAACAACGTGTCGATGATTCGGAGCAATGTTTAACGATATTCAACCGCAATAAAAACAATTTTTTCCGTCGATGAATGGATGAAACACTACACTCCAGAGTCCAATTGACAGTCAGCCGAGTGGACTGCACGCGATGAACCGAATCCAAAGCATGGAAAGACGCAAAAGTCGGTTGGCAAGATTATGGCATCAGTATTCTGGGATGCGCAAAGTATAATATACATTAGGGTTGTCAAACAGGTGGCCCGCGGGCCACATGCGGCCCTCGAGATAATTTTTGTGGCCCTCGATGCTCTGAGAATAAATGAAAATAGAAAAGATTGTTATGAAGAAGATAGCGCAATAGATGAGTAAACACGTGCATATTTCTATACCTCTAAAATATTTAATTAATCTATTAATCTACAAGCAATTATATTATATTTTAATTATCCTATCCATATTCATTCCTGAATCCTCAATTCAAAATTTCAATTTCACAAAATTTGAAAATGTTGCCTGCGTAAATCTGGCCTGTGCACCAAATGGCCCGTGTTTCAATTGAGTTTGACACCCCTGATATACATTGATTACCTTGAAAAGGGCCAGACCATCAACAATGATAATATATAACGTTCTTGGAGTGTTTGAAGGATGAAATCACCAAAAAAAGGACCCATTTAAAAAGAAAGAAAGTGCTGTTTCATCAGAGTAATGTATCGTGTCACAAATAAATGAAAACGATGGCAAAGTTGCATGAATTCAACTACGAATTGTTTTCCCATTTTCCTGTTTACAGATCTCAAAAGAATGCTCACTGGAAAAAAAATCAGCACTAATGAAGAAGCAATCGCTGAAACTGAGGCTTATTTTGAGGCTAAAGAGAAATAGTACTATAAAAATGGTATCAAAAAATTTCATGACCGGTATAATCGTTGTATCGCCCTCCAAGGCAACGATGTTGAATAATGAAATCGAATTTTACCAAAAAAATATGTTTTACTATGTTAGCCTACGAACTTTTCAACCGACATGTTACATCTATAAAAATGGGAAGAATAAAGAGGAAGAAAAAATAACAATGAAATATCTGTAAGAAAATAGGAGACTTGTTGAACAATAATTGAATAACAAAAAGAAAACATAGAAAACTAGATAAAGATATCATGAAACTGAATATTAGCATTTATACTCATATGATGAATCGACGACTTTGATAGAGTAACGGACCTCGATGTGGAAATGCAAAATGAAGATTTTATGTGCCGTGAGGTAAGCCTTGGAACCGAAAACTTCACCATTGATAAGAGATCTGGAATGTGTACTTGTGAATTAATTTGTGCATAAATGATGCACTGTTTACATCTTTGCAACTAGAAGGAGGGTTCAAAAGATGACGCTGGAGTGGCTGGTCATATTCTGTACCTCTTTCAGGAAAAAAATTGTTCTCTTTGAAAATCAGATATTTAAGGAAGCGACGTTGTACCCTTTCAGTTTGTAGTGATAAATACTCATAGAGAGGGTACCAAATTGAAGAAGCGTATTCTTACCGACTTCGTACAAAAGCCGAATAGAGACATTTAATTATGTGACTATTATTGAAGTACTTACAAGTACGCATAATGAAACCCAACATTTTGGAAGCAGATTAAGGGGGTAAGTGCCTCGCGCCAGATTTAGAAAGAGATAGAAAATGATAATCGCCACAATCTTGGGCCTGAAATTTTACCAAGTACGTAAATTTGTTTGTACATGGCGAAAATGAAGCAAATTCGTGTTTGTAGAGGTGTAGCTCTTACGTTTTTGCGACTTTATTTGATAACTTATGACAATTTTATTGGGTACATATTGTTTTCAAAGGTATAAACTATTTTTCTGTAGCATTGCATGTTTAGTTTTTTTTGCAAAAAAAAGCTCCAGACATCCATCCAATATTGGCAATTTTCAGGATAAATTATACAGTTTGTCTTATGATTAAAAAAAAATCAAATTCTATAGACGAATAGTTTAACCCTTTCTCTCCAAGAGTGCAAAATATAGTTTATTAATATTTGATATTAACTTCAGAATTATGAATATACTGGCCATCAAAAATACATCGATTTTCGACGCGGCACTTACCCCCTTAACATAAAACTTGTATGTGTTTAACAACAGTTATCTGAGAGTCAAAGAGTACGCCCTCTGTAAGCCTTTGTAGGGGATAACCATAGATATTATAGCTGTAGCTTACGTGAGAAACACGTGAGAATGTGACAGTAACACATTACAAACATTGGAGAAAATTTTCAAGTCATCTCCATATGCTAATACCTGGCAAGACAAAGGGGAAATTAAATTATTAATAAACATTATGAATGAAAGCAGACGAAGGTTAAAGTCCTGAGGCACCCCAAAAGTAGAAGTAGAAGTATTCATTAAAGTGTACATAGTACATCCTATTGCTACTAGTTTTTCATATTCTTTTCTTACCTCCTGATTATTCAGATTGTATGTTTTGATAACTACTTTTGTTTGGTTACGGCTTTTCTATTTTATATTATTACGATGATTGGCAGGTAGTGGTCACTTCGTCTCTGCTCCTTTCTTCATTCTAGCATCTGTAACATTTTTACTATTGGCCACTTCCACCAGAATATAGTCTACATTTGACTTCTCCATTCTGCTTCTTACATCTCTCGTAAATTTGTGTATGTCTTATATTCTAATTTAGTATTTTAAAGCACCATATTGTTCATTACGCAGAAGTCTAGAATTCTTTTTCCATTTCTGTTAGGAGTTTCTTCTCCCTGTATTCTTTCGTATTCTTCCGTTTTGTTCCCCAATCTACTGTTAAAATATTCTGCTATAGCAGAATTTCCTCTGTGGCCTGCTGCAGTTCTTCCCAAAACGCATTCGTATTTCGTTCGTTATCATCTCCATTTGGTTTGTATACTATGTTATCGGCGCTTAGTTTATCGCGTCTTAACAAATGCTTAATTATCTTAATTTGAATTTTATGAGCTAACCATTGCTCCCTTTCAATATTAATATAAATTCCGCATTATTATTATTTCCAAACGAGATAATTTTTGAAGAAGTACAGCTGCCAGTAACTACACAATGAAGATGAGCCTGTACCCGCTGTGCGCCGATTTACCGAGAGCATCGTTAAGACTGTTTTCGCAGAACAATTAGTGAAAATGTGCAGCTACCAGGACAACACAATGGGCTGTTGATCGGCCTCCCGATGCATACATGACAAAATCGGTTCGAACCCAAATTGTTTTTGGAAGAACAATTTTCCGGTTCGAACACGTGCGCCGACCTCGACGCTCCCGTTACACCCTACCACCACCCGCAACTCGGAGAAGAGTAGGGCGTGGACCCCGTAAAAGGCTTTGGAGCGCTTCCCAGACAATCAGATGAAATTCAGCAATCAGTCAGCCAACACCATTGTCCGAACATCTACGACGCCACGCCGCCGCCTTCTTCGCAGCTGCCGCCGCCTTCTTCGCCGCCGCCGCCTTCGTATTCTTCGGACATTCCAGTGCCTCGTGAACATTGAGTGTTGGTGACTATTGTTTTTGTGACTGTTTATTTTTCGTGACTTAATTTTTATTGACTTTATTGACCGTGTACATATTTTTGAACTTTGAACATTTTTTTTGTCATTGTAATAACTTTCTCCTTGTGTAAATAATAGCGATTATTATCGTGCCAATCAGACTATTTCTGCCTCCACCCATCCTTCGTGTTTCTTGTGCTTTGTCTCATAGCTATACCGACTCCAAGAGCTAGCTGGAGGTCAACGAGGGCGGCTTTTACCTCCACGCGGCGACCCCCCCGTGACAACTATTATTACCTTTATTGTACTTTTCTGTTTAGTTTCCAATTCTATCGTCATAATTATATCTCTGCTATGCATTTCCATTCTTTTAATCCCTTTGATTTTTCCTTCGCCAAAAATATTCTTACTCCCGCCCTTGCATTTTCAGATTTCTTTATTCCGCTGTAAAATAACACATATCCTCCGCCTAAGGTTATTGTTCCTTGTACCTTTATTTCGGTTTTCATTATCGGGAGTAGTTGTAAGTTTTCCTTCTCCACTTCTGTAATAAGTTCTTCTGCACTTATTCCTCTTATATTCTGTGTCCCTCTTTGCCATAATAATGTTTAAGAAGTAAAAATAAAAAACCGACCCTCCCACTAGCCTACAGATTCAATTTTACCTCATATACAAGCCCTGTTTCTTGTTTGTTAAATGAATTTCTAAAGATCTGCAATGAACTAGAAACCAATCTTACTGAGCAAGAGCAGTTTTGTAGGTTAGGCTATCGTTAATATGAAGGGTGGTGGGTGGCCTATGTCACCCTACAGTTTATCTTCAGGTACTGTTTTCTACATGTAAATTAATGTAGAGAATATAAATATGTTATCATTATTTTCTTAAATTTCTTAATTCGTATTGACCCTGGACTGGTTCGATTATAAGATAGAGAACATCCGCCGTTCTTTGGATTGATTTTAAACTAAGCTAGTCCTGATTCTTGGTAATTATTAAATTTCCAAGATTTACAATGAATTTGAAAAAATCCCATTGATCAAGTATAATTTCGTAGATTAAGCTAAAATTAACATAGGCCCTATGCTACCCTAAATATCAGTGAGGATTTTACATGTGTAAAGTAATGTAGAAGAAGCAGACATATAGTCTTTTTGATTTTTTTTCTTCAAAATGACTTTGTTGATATTAACCCTGGTTACATTGTGAGATAAGATATGTTTTAAGAAAATAAACTTATTGCAGTTATAAGAAATAGTGTTATAGACAAGAATTTAGTGCAAACTCTTCATTATTATGAATTAATAACCTCCATAAAAAGGTTTATCTTAAACCAGTATTTCGTATAATGAAAAGTTACAAGAGATAAGTGAATTTAACGAGAATCTCTGAATTTATATTAGTTTTAACTGAATTTAAATGGATTTTCCGACTCAATCTCGAGTTATGGCAATTTTACGACTTATTTTCACACCTAAAACCGATAACTAGCAAAATGTATTTTCCTACTGGAACAGACTGATAAATGGCGGCGACTGTTTACCTTCCACACGTCCAGAACCAAGTAAATAAACAAACAAATCATACAGGGACGGCCATCCCCAACCACCACCCCAATCAATAATAATTGGTGTTGTGCACTTTACTCCATGCCGGAGCACGGATTCGGGGGGTGGCGTTTGGCCAGGAACGATTTCTTATGGTTTCGGCAAACTTCAGAAATGGCATTCCGACTGGATTAATACCTCCCACGAGCATGCAAAAAATGTACTAAAATATGTGGATGAGTATTTATCGGAGTGAACGGTATTAGTTTGGCAAACTATAACCTACGAATGGATAACAAAAAATAAAGTTAAATAAAGGGTAAAATTTAAGCTCCAATAACAAATATTTCTTATGCACACTCCATCAGTTAATTAGTTAGCATCATCAGAATAATTTAACCGATCAGCTTTTAAATTCGAGACTTTTATTCATTTAAATGTACGACTGATAGCCTAGTTAAACGAACAATTCAAATTGTTATATTCTAAGATATGTAAATATTTCAGTGTGAATAATTTTTGTTATTATGTTATTATAATTCAAATCGTAATATATTGATTGTATCCTTGCATTAATTAAGTATGAACGTGGAAAAACTGAAAACCTATTAACAACTTGCGGTTCCTTTCGCAGTTTGATTGATGATGATTGATGGCCTTGCCGCCATCTCGTTATCTTCATCCTTTAATTAAACCCTCAGACGGACGCACTTTCTCGACGATCATTTCCATAAATCATCTGGATCAAATGGTGACGTGCGACGACGAGACTCGGTAAACGTAATTAATGAGTCAATATTTGATCGAAACGAGTCCCTCTCCGTTGTCTCATGAAAAATTCAGTGCGTGCTCGATTACTAGTTCCACTTTCATATGCAAATAAGCGATTTGTGTCGTTCCATTAGCAAACTGTGAGGGTCCCGTTATTGTCGGTATACATTTTAGCACGATCTACTAGTTTAATCGTGTAGCTCGTTTGTAAATTTAGTAATTGCTTGTTGTATATGTTTAGTATGATATTGGTGTTAATTACTGCGTTATGAATATTTCCGCAAACGAAATCGTTTTCATCGCAAGTTGCTTAAAAAGTCTAGAGTAGATAGATATTTTTGTTACATCTAACTATTGTAAACAGCTGTTTTAGTATATGCTATAATTGTTTTTTTTTTTAGAAAAAAGGAAGTTAGTTGACAGGAATTCGGGTTGAGGAAGCACGGATGATTTGGGAATTGACGTAGCCAACTCGGGTATTCTGCCACAACCGATAATTTGTATAATAATCATTTATAATGATGAAAGGGACATACGCTAAACATCCATGGAGGCCCGTAAGCAGGAGCTCTACTCACTGTGCCAGCAGTTGTCTAAACAACAATAGAACACCAATTGGTGAAAATGTGCAATGTAATGTTTCATAAAAACAAATTTAAATTAAGTAAATTTAAAAAAATAACGCAGAAATAACGAAACTGGAAGTGAGTATATAAAATATCCCTAAACATGACATTCATACTCATACATCATCTTCTCATATTTAATTCAGAACAAAGTTATATAAACATACTCTAATCTAAAGAGGATGGTTGCGACCGTTACTACGTGGTAATCTGTAATTAAACTAAATCGAAAATTCAATATTTTCAATATAATCTAATTTAATTCTTTTAATCTCATGTTTCTCAACGTGGTCGATATCGCCCCTGGTGGGCGATCGACTTTTAAATTGGGCGTTTATCTGACAATCATCATTTAGGAGGCAGGGGTGAATTCATTTGAATACCCACCTGCAGAGATGGCTCAAATCGCATAGAAAATTATTAATATGACTTAAGGTTATGTCTCTCGAAATTACAACCAAATGTATTTAAACTTTGCTAAGATAAAAAAAACTTGCAAATTTGTCAACGAGCGTTGATTTAAATGAACAATTTTTAATATTAAAAAAACCCTGAAATTCGCTTTATTTTGGAAATTAAACTATCAAAATCAAATAGCGCGCAATTTGTCAAAAACAAAAACTTGATTTTCTTGATTTTGAACTTGGAAAATTTCTTATTTTGGCAATTTCCATTGTCTTAACATGGATATTATTAATACTATTTATAACAAACTGAGTTATCTACTTTTTAACATATAAAATATAATATTCCAAAAATGCGGTAACACCTCAGCAATTTTTTAAAAATTGACTATGAGGTTTTGTTGACTTTGAACTTGAAAAAATCGGTTTTGGCATTTTCATTGACTCGACTTGATTATCTCTTATTCACGCCCAGGTTCGCCACATGTGGCAACAAGCAAAAAATGAAAACAAAAACATTGTACAAAAAAAATTACTTCTTTAGCGCTATCTATGGAATATTTTTTCATATTTTTTTGCATAAATGGGAAAGTTTGTGACAGTGAAATTATATTTCGTAGAAAAAGTTAACAACAACAATGAAATAATTTTTCATCAAATCTGGAATTAAATCAAAGCAGCATGGGCACGAAGTGGTTAATACTTTTTCAAACATACTAAATTCGCTACATTTTGGCATTTACATCATCAAAATCAAATACCGCGTTTGCGAGTTAAACAATTTTTTTTAATCAAAAACTTGGTTTTGTTGGTTTTGAGCTCGGAAAATTTCGGATTTTACCAATTTTCATTGTCTCTGGACGATTTTATTTAATACCATTTAAAACACTCTAAATACTCTACTTTCTAATATATAAAGTATCCTAATCAAAACTTGCGTTTAACACCTCAGCTATTTTTAAAAATCCAGTGGGCGATTTTTTGGATTTCAACTGGGAAAAACCGGATTTTGGAAATTTTCAATGATTCGGCATTAATATTTCATAATACTTTTTTCAAACGCACTAAATTTTCTACATCTTGGCATTTAAATCTTCAAAATCAAATAACGCGTTCGGAAGTTAAACAATTTTTTTAAATCAAAAACGCGATTTTGTTGACGTTGATCTTGCCAAATTTTGTCAATTTTTTTTCCTCCGACATGAATATTTTTTTATGCTTTTTTAAAACACACTGAATTATCCACATTTTAGCGTATAAAATATAATTATCAAAAAATGCTTTTAACACTTCAACAAGTTTTAAAAATCGAAAACTTGAGTTTGTTGACTTTGATCTTGAAAAGTTTGGGATTTTGGCATTTTTTATTGACTCGACTTGATTATCTCTTAATACTTTTTTAAAGACACTAATTCGCTACATTTTGGCATTTAAATCTTCAAAATCAAATACCGCGTTTGCAATTTTTTTTAAATCAAACATTTTATGTTGAGATCAGAAAATTTTGAATTTTAGCAATTTTCATTGTCTTTACGTGATTTTATCTAATACCCCAAATCTCTACTTTTTAAAATATAAATATTCTAATAAAAACTTGCATTTAACACCTCAAATATTTTTTAAAATCCAGAGCGTGATTTTTTTTGGATTTTTCGATTTCAACGTGGAAAACACGGATTTTGGCATTTTTCAATAAATCGACATTAATATTTCCTAATGCTTTTTAAAACATAAAATATTCTTATCAACACTTGCGCTTAACACCTAGAATATTTTAGAAAATCCGCGCGAATATTTTTGGATTTTTCGATTTCAACGTGGAAAACCCGGATTTTAGCAATTTTTAATGAGTCGACATTAATATTTCCTAATGCTTTAACACGCTAAATTCGCTACATTTTGGTATTTAAATCTTCAAAATGACATGACGCGTTCAGAAGTTAAGCAATTTTTCAAGGCGCGATTTTGTTGACTTTGATCTTACAAAATTTTGTCAATTTTCGTTACTTAGACAAGAGTATTTTTTATCCAAAATCGGGTGTAATAAGCGAATTACTGCGGTCATTTGAGGGATGTAATGTTATTCATTATCCCCTAGTGAGACAATAACTCGGACTCACGGAATACATAAATCCCTTGTAGGATTTTTGAAATATTTCAAATTGATACCACGAACGTCAATATTTGTTGTCAAAATTTTATAAACATTATTTCAATATTTAATGCAATTACAGACGATTTTGGATCAAATGGTTTATTATACTTATGTGGAATTCCTCATTAGTTCCTTAAGAAAATTACCAGTTCGCTCTACGAGCTCACGGGTAAACTTTTTCTTCCGGGACTAATTACGTCCACATTTGTATAATAAATAAATATTCATACTTTTTAAAACACATTAAATTCTTTACATTTTAACATATAAATTATCATAATCTAGAAATGCTTTTAACACCTCAGCATTTTTTTAAAAATCAAAAACTTGAATTTGTTGGCTTTGAACTTGATTTTAATAATTTTCGTTGCTTTGACATGAATATTTATTCATATTTTTTTTAAACACACTAAATTTGCAACATTTTAGCATAGATTAAATCTATGATAATTCATAATCAAAAAATGCGTTCAACACGACAATGCGAATTTAAGAACTTGGAATTTTTGAAATATACCAAATTCTCTGCATTTTGACAATAAATCAAATAACGAGTTCTGAAGTTGGCCAATTTTGCAAAATCGAAAACACTATTTTGTCGACTTCGAATTTGGAGAATTTCGGATTTTGGCAATTTTCGTTAACTCCACATTGAATTTTTCTTAATACTGTTTTAAAATAAAATAAATCCTCAACATTTTAACACAGTAGTAGTAAATAATGATGTTAAGGTAAGAAATAAGTTATTTTACCTACAATAAATATTAGTTTTAGTTGATCTATCACTATCTACCATCAAAACCGTCAAAAAGCGAAATCATGTCTGTTTATCAATATCTCCATAGCAACGAGTTGCGTTAAGATAATATAACAGCACTAGTGTTTTTAAGAATTTCTTAACAACACTAGTGTTGTTAAGAATTTCTTAACAACACTAGTGTTGTTAAGAAATTCCTTAACGTTACTCGTTGCTAAGGAGTTATTAGCATGATAACATTATAGGATAAAATAAACACATTAAAGTCATTTGCCGCAATGTCGCAGTTAACGCTACAAGTGCTGTTGCTATTGTTATGTTTAATTAGTCACCATAATAATGCCTTTTGGCGGTTATTAGATGTATATAGTTTTCATTGGCGTTTATTCTGGCAGTATTTAGAGCAGATTTATAATTAAGATTGTATTTTAAATAAATGGGTTTAATATCAGTTATTCCATTGCTTGCTTCTATTAATAAAAAAAGAGTAGCACGGATTTTTTTCAGGAGTTATTGAACCATAATACCCGGTTGTTATTTTTCAACTTCGCGGTTTTTTCAGGCAAACAGGTAAGCACTGTGCATGAACCTGTCCAATTCAATATCTATAGTAGAGTCATCAATGAAAGTGAAATTTAAATAACGTCATCACATTTTAATGGTTTCAAATATTACTTCTCTCTGATTGATATCATGAAAAATTGTGTACAGGGAATTCAGTAGGAAATTTCAATGCTTTTGCTCTTTTTATGTCCCCGATTGAAAATGATTACCTGGTATACATAAAATAGAAATACAATTTTATATATATTTTATATTGCATTCACATGTAACAGATGCTTTTAAATGATACTCAAAAATCGATTGATTGTATATGTATAAACTATAAATAGTTAAAACAAAATTACTTTATAGCCCTCACCTGAAAATATAAATGGGCAACGACCCATAAAGAGTTAAATTAATTAAAATTATACCCTGCACATTCACCACAATTCACATTCAAGTAGCACTTCTTAATTATGATAATTATAGCAGCGGTGTCTTTAAAGTTGAACTGTACTTCCAGATAAAATTACGTAGGATTTTAAGAGGCAAGATACAGTTCCACGAAATATAAACTGGGAAGCCATCCTACCCAGGACACAATTAACCTCTGCGGCGCACAAATTACCAGTAATAGGTCATTAGATGGTCCCAATTCCGTCCGGCTCCTTCACCACCATTTCCTAATTCAAAGACCCTTACCTAATTATTTCAACTCGAGGAAGAAGGCGCAGTACAAAATTTTTAAAGGTTAAAGCCAATCAGATGGGCACTAATAAGATTCCTTTTTATTACTCCGCCGATAAAATAATTCTAAAAAAAGGGGGCGATACTTTTACGGCAGGGGTGATAAGATAGCGTCGATATAAATTCGGCTGAACGGCAATATTCGGATTGCATTTTTCACCTGATACCGCAAATTCCAATCCAATTTCTTGAGTATTTGAAAAATATTGCGGTTGTAATTTTAGAGGGAGGGAAACTCCATTCCGCTCGTACCTGGCCATAACATTTAGAATTAATTAACATGCCACGGCCGGAGCGGTGATAATATCGATACCGCGGGGGAATTAATAGTTTTGGATTTTCAAGCTTGTGCGTGCTTAATTACGGAAGCTTCTTGTGCAGAAATAATCGGTTCATATTCAAACTACGTCTGAAATTTATAATATTTGTTTTCGTATATTCTGCTACTGCAAACAAACAAATATTTGACATTTAGAGATTATATTTCAGAATTTGTCTAATTAAAATATGAATGCAGTTATTCCAACATTAAATCAACAAATAATAGTTATCATCATATATAAAACAATAAGTGCTAATTTTCACGTTTACAAAGAATGATGAACCCAAACTTGGGCAGAAAGACCTCAGGTCGATAGCTAGTTACCAGAACTAGAGAGAACTGTAGTAATTTGATTATTTCGCTTTTGGCGTAAATTCCTTGGTTGATAACTTATTTAGAATTATTGAAATAGCTAAATGCATTTTTCGTTTTTCTAGTTTAAGTTTGGATTGTTGCTGCCTTGTTCCCACCTAGTATATGGAAATTATTTTTACCCAAAATCTAATATGCATTGTTGTTTTATATATTTTGTGGTTTTAAAGGAAATTCATGTAGTATTTTTTGAATCGTTGGAAATATTTTTCGTTTTCCTAGTTTACGTTTACATTGCTAACGTTTACTTTCCTCAATTGCTTTGATCGCAATCAGAGAAGCTTTATTATTTTATGGATTTTAAGCTTTTGTTAAGAAAATTTATCAGTTGATTAAATTTTTTAGAATTTTTTAAACCGTTGAATGCATATTTCGTTTTCGCATTTAA
Organism: Ocypus olens; assembly: GCA_910593695.2. NCBI lineage: Eukaryota > Metazoa > Arthropoda > Insecta > Coleoptera > Staphylinidae > Ocypus > Ocypus olens. The sequence continues at coordinate 27,742,564 of OU343048.1, read as the reverse complement.
CAAAGCATTTTAAGTTGAATTTGATTATGTTTACTCGATATACCTACCTGTCAATACATCATGAACACTGCACATTTACAGGTGTTCTCTAAAAATATTTCGTTTTACAAGTATATACACAGTGGGCCAAAAAAACAAATTTTAAATATTCATATTTTCAATAAAAATTAACGCATTAAATATTGCTTTGAAAAAAAAAATATAAACACTTTGTAGATGACAAAAATAATTAATTGGATTTTTGAAAAGTTTTCCTATCCAGGATATTTCACATTAATGAAGGCGCTGTAAAAACGGGAGTTTATAATGCACAGCCGCGTCGCATTTGTAAGTACCAAAATGAGTGGGCGATGATTTTTTTTTGTTCTTAAATGAATCTCGAACATTAGCTGTCACTTCTATCATCATTTTAGTTGTTGTCACAAAAATTGTTTGCCTAAGTAAAGAACATAAAATATTCATTATACATTTGTTTCACTATGACAATTTATCTGCACGAAAGATTGTGAACAAATACCCACAAAAGGGTTGGTCGGTTACAAGTATTCAGTGATTAACAATTAAACTTAGAACTTACGGTAACAATAAACGCAAACAAATAAGTGAAGACCACGTACAGTACAAATTCCTGAAAGGTGTATTATAAACCCATTTTTGCAGAGCCTTCATTAATGTGAAATGTCCTCGATACAAAAACTTTTCAAAAATGTAATTAATCATTTTTGCAATCTACAAAGTATAGATATTTTGTTTTTCAAAGCAATATTTAATGCGTTAATTATTATTGAAAATATGAATATTTACAATTTGTACCGTTTATTTTGGCCACTGTGTATTGTCCGCTCCAATGAAAACCCTCTTGTTATTCCCTTATTACTCTCTCTGTATCTGGACTGAAGTACAGATATGTTCTAAAATGCAACGTTTCTGCACATCTGCACATTTCTATCAATTTATATTCTAACTTAAAAAAAAAACACTTTAAAATGGTAATATTTTTACTGCGATCCGAGGTCAACTCTTCATCAGCAATGTGGTAAATAGCCATAAGATTTGACCACGCCTCATGTAGACAGTATAATGAAAGAAATCATAGGAATGTAGCATCTAGAACACTGTGGTATAGTAGAGGTACGCTGCAATGTTTTAACAACAAACAATTAGCAACCATCTTCAATATTTTAAATATTTTGTTCAAAATAATCAAAAACTCAGAAACTGATAAGTCCGAGATATGCAATGAGGGTTTTTTTTTAAAGCCTTTAAAATAACTACTCAACACCAATATAAAAAGATAGCATTCCTTTAGAGATACATAAATCATTAAGGCGACATCTATTGTCTGAAAGGTATACCTATCCATAACGAATACTATATTTTTATATTGGTTTTGGGTAGTTCTTTTAAAGGCCTTTTCAAAAACCCCATACTGCATATGTCGGATTTATATAACACTATATTATCATCCCATAAAATTTCATCACAAGGTGGTTTCTTGCCAATTTTTTATTTTCTTCATATTTGTTATGTTGAACCCCTTTGAATAGAGAAGTAAAAACGTTTTTTATTTGTTGTGGTTTTAGTTACAGGGTGTCGAAATCACAAATTTGAGTAATCAGCCTTTGCAAATATGCAATTCCTTGGAGTCTGCATATCTTGCAGTACTGAAAAAGTACATGGTTAGGTTTTGTAGTAAAAAGCAAGCTACGATCAGTGTCTCTAAAATTTCACAACAAAGAGTGACGGCAAAGTTAGCCCATTTTTTGGATCTCGAATTTCAAACTATACGATGGGACATTAATACCAACATTTCAAGGTAATCATACGCGCGGTTCCGAAGGTACAAGGAGGTGAAAGTGAGTCGGGGTGTATAGCTTACTCCTAATAAGGCTTATTTGACGTGTTTTTTGACGATAAGCAACTTTTTCCTTACAGAAAATTGTTGCTCCTTCTTTATTAAAAAGCTACTAACAAAAAAAGATTTAGTATAGAATGTTATATCATTGAATGTATGTTATTCTATTGGAAATAGCAAGAAGGTATGTTTATATTTCCTTGTTACAGTCAAAGACTTTGTCTAATATGTCGACACTATGATTATGATATAACACAAAAGTGTCCACTGTAAAACATCACTTTCACCTCCTTATATATCCGGAACCATGCCTATGCTCATCTTGAAATTCCTCTGGAATTAATATTCCATTATGTAGTACTATTCGGCATAAAAAAGTTTAAAAATCGAGGTCCAAAAAAATGGGCTGAAAAGCAGGTCGTTTTGCCGTCACTCTTTTGTATAACTACTACTTTGGTATTTTTATTATGAAAGAGGGGTAGATAGCATGTTAATTTTATTTTTAAGTTGTTAGTATGTTAGTTAATTTATCCCAAAAATAAGCAAGTTTTAACTGCTGATTTCTCCAGACGCAAGAGCTTAAATATTGGAAAATTAGCAAAACCAGTTTTTTTATACCCCTGTAACTCAAAAGAGGGAGCAGGTACGATTACCTGCAAAATCTCAAAATGTAGTGTTGCTATTCAAAATACAGCAATTTCTCTTGATTACATTTTAATGATAACCCGTTACATCGTTAGAGAAATAAAACTCAAAAAAATATATTTTTATTGTCATACTGTTCTAAACCAGCTTTAGTAATTTTGCATAACGTCGCATCTAAAGAGAATATTGAGGATTTGTGTGTGACATCAAATTACCCTTGGCGACGATCGTTAGTTTTTTTAGCAAAACATTTACGTAAACTTTACTTTCTTGTATTCCCTTTGTCCGTATTGTAACACAATATGTTACAAGTTTTGATGGTTACTATTGAAATTATCTTTTGCTTTTAGCTCTTTGTCTTTACTGTAAAAATCACGTGACTGTAAATCCTTGTCCGGAGTTAGTGCTAATCATTTAATAAGAATTTTTATACAAATATTGATAATGGTAGCCTTTAATGCTGCAAAGGACCCCTCACAAATCACATGGAAATTGGCTTTCGGTGAAATTGACCAAATTTTTGATATGTTGTTCCTTTCAGTGTCCAGATCAAAAGTCTCCACGGGCACAAAGCTCGAAAATCTTCCCTGCGAGCAGTACCCATCTCCGAAGGTTAGAGACCGGTAATCCCCGATTTTCGCTGATTTTACCTCTCCTCTTGCATTTTTGGGATATACACTGCTCAAAATTTGAACTGGTACAGGTATATAAAATGCAGTAAAAGCAAACAACCATTTTTAGGCATTTGGCATCATTTTCTAAATGATCAGGGCTCTGTTTTTGAATGCGAACAAATGCCTAATGCTTATACTTAATCAACTTTTAAAAGAATTTTTGTGAATTTCTCGAATGGCTAAATATTCCTCAGCATTACATTCGGGATTTGATTTTCAGCATGCCAAGACGTTTCCAAGAGGTCATATGGGCTAGAGGAGGTCCCACGTATTATTCATCTTTAAGTGTTTGTTATCATTTCTTTCCAAAGCAAACTTTTTTGTAATACTAAAATGAAGATTTTGTTATTTTTCTATTAGAACATTTGAAATTCGTAATTTAATTTTTATTCTTTTAATTAATTGCCCTAAAAGTGTTTCCAGAACCATATACTATCAATTAAGCAAGGTGTTGCTCAAAAAGTAGTAAATTGTTTTTTATATATGTTCTTGTAAGTGTACCAGTTCAAATGTTGAGCAGTGTATATGAAGATTATATATATTCCGATTATCTTATAAATATCGCGAAAATGCAAGGGGAGAGGTAAAATCAGCGAAAATCGGGGATTACTGATCTCTAACCTTCGGAGCTGGGTACTGCTCTCAGGGAAGATTTTTGAGCTTTGTGCCCATCGAGACTTTTGATCTGGACACCGAGCGAACAACATATCCAAAATTTGGTCAATTTCACCGAAAGCCAATTTCCATTTGATTTGTGAGGCGTTTTTCTAAATAGATATCTGGTAAGTAATAAATTTGTTTCAATATAAGCAGTAAATTTTATTTAACGTGTCGTAACTTGTTTTGCAAACCCAATATTTGTTTCAACTTTCCAGTCAGTTCTCAGTACACTTCTCACTTGTGAAGTAGTATTATAGGCCCAGTTGCTGGCTCCTAGAAAGGACCCCGCAGTTTTTGATAGGGAAATGGCTTTTAGTCAATCTCCTTGAAACCAACTGAAAAATATTCACTAAATTATCTCCATGGTTGCAACAGCCGAAGATCTCGCGCAAAAAACAGTTGACAGCAGGCTGTGCCTGATACTGCAAATTGAAAAAATCGATATATAAATCTTGACTGTTAAAAAAACAATAAATAATATTAAGCTCAGCTGAACTGATGAGAGAAAAATTTCGAAACGCGTCTATGGATAGCTAACGACTTTTCAGATATTTTCAGCCGTAAGACAACAAGTGGTATGATTATTACCGATGATATTTTGGAGTTAAAACCGAGCTGCAGATTCAACGAGCGCAAGCGCGAGTTGAATGTGCTGCTTCGGTTTCAACGACTAAATATCATCGGTTATTAATCGTACCACGAGTTATATTTAGTGAGAGAATATAACGAATAACCTTTTATAATCTTGATGACAACTCACATTTTGCAATGTTTCAATTCGTCTTGTAGTTTCTTGCAGCACAAAGACTCCGTAAACTTTCGGCACTGCGACTCTTTATTCCTCGCGGTGTTTCTGGCCGTTGTATTTTTCACCATTTCCCTGATTTCACTGTTAGAAACTGCATCCCAATAATTTAGTATGTCCATTTTGAGGTTTGAAATTCTGACAGGACCACAATAAAATATCATCGCTACTTTTGTTTTTTATCATCGCGGTGATACACATGCTGCTATGCATTTCCTTGCATCTGATTGCCTCAAAATACATTCTAGTAAGCCATGAGTTGTATTCTCAGTTTAAATGTATCATAGAAAACCTGTTACTTTGTCGTGAACTATATATTTGTAACACATGAGAAAATGTGACTTTGTTTCCATGGAAAGAGAAAAACAATAATCAAATTCATATATGTATACATGAAGTTTTAGCGTTTAGCGTAGCACCCTATTTTACTAACATAGAGACATCAGAAGACATGAATCTTGAAACACGTCTATGGATGTCCGATGGCTTGACAAGTTTTTAGAGCAGATAATTTAAGTTCATATTTAGAAAACCTGTTGGTTCGGTGGTGAAAACTATTTGCAACACACACAAGTTCCTCTGAAAATCTGCAGCTTTTTAGCAACGCTGCAAAATTTACGGTGTTGCCATTTAAATTTACCAAAACTCTTAATTTCGTGCTTTAAAAGAACTATAATTCCGGTGACTTGAAAAAAAATATAAAAACATTGCCATCGATTTAAAATTTCACAAATTTATTCAGAATTAATATTCCGTGAAAATTTGTAGACCTCTAATCCCGAAATTTCGAGATAATAATATATATACATTCATCGTTCAACATTCACGTCTATGCATATATCGATTTTTTCGATTATTGTAGTATTAGGCACAGAACTGCTTTTTGCGCGAGATCTTGAGATCTTCGGCTGTTGCGACCATGGCAACTTTTGATCGGGATGACTTGGTGAATATTTTTCAGTTGGATTCGAGAAGATTGACTGAAAGCCATTTCCCTATCAAAAACTGCAGGGTCTTTTTTATTTTTATCTTTTGGATGGAAATGCACAGTTAATTGAGGCTCAGTTTGAGAAACTTTGTTTTCTGATTTTTGAAAATGTTCAAATTAAGCAGTGCTCTGTAGATGTAAGCACTAGTGAAGACTGTCATACAGTGCTACATCAGAAATCAGAAATGTTAATGACTTGAGCCAAAATAAAAGAGAGATGCTTGTTCTCTGTGTAGCAGAAGACCTGAAACATGAGAAGAAGTTCTTGATTAAGTAAAATCGCCTTTTGGGCAACTTGCTGTGATTCTTTTGAAAGTCGACAAAAAAAACATCAAAAAGTCTATATGTAAAATAAGTGTTGAGCTCTTAAATAAGTTTGCATTGATACCTTGAAAAGCCTTGTGCAGTGCTTGCTTTGCCAGAATTCAATCCTCACGTTACAAGAAGGATCAGTACGATTAACTTGTTTCTTTGTGAGCCTTCTGCACATGAATATGAATCTGAGTCAGATTACGAATCAATAGAAACAGGTGTTCAAGATGTTAACAAGGTCTGTAAAGTTGTCAGCGTCTCTCCTTTTAAGCATCGCAAACTAAGTACCAAGAAAAGGAAAAGTGCGGCAAATAATAAATTAAGAATTAAAATTACAAATCAAGTTAAAAAGAAGTTAGAGATAAGTTGCAATATGTTGATGGCATTAGCTCAGACACAGATAATAGCGACTGCTATGAAGAAACATATGCGTATCCTCGAGTGGTAGGAACTTTGAAGGGAAAATGGGAAAATTTAGTAAATCTTAAAATAAGTAATAAAATGGAGATAAAACTTACTTAATTTTCATATATTTTATAATTCTGTGGTATATTAAGTTATTATCAAAATTGTTTCAACTAGTAACACTAGATAAGTTTAACACGGTGTGTCCTTGTCAAAATGTTTTCTGATTTTTTTTCATTTTAATAATAACATTTACAGTTTAAAGTTTCACATTTAATTTTCGAATAATTTTCAAGTTAGTTCTGTACGTAAAAATAAACGATCCGATTCCGATTATATTTTCTATTCCGATTATTTCGATTCCGATTATTTCTCCGATTACAATTATATTTCTGATTCCGATTGTTGTTCCGAGTCCGATTATTATTCAGATAAAGAACAGATATTCCGATTCTGATCGAATGCACCGAATACTACCGTCATCCGAATTTAAATATTCCGATTATTAAAATCATCCGATTATCCCATCACTAATAGAAACCATTATACGGATAAAAAAATTTCTCTTGAAATATGAAAGAGAAAGTCTTATAATGTAGCTGATGAAAGAATTTCACATAAAACGATAAACATAGCATATAAGCTATTTCTGTAGTGCACTCTGTCTTTTGTTTCGCAACATAAACAATGGATCATTTATTTTATTTTTATTTACTCATTGATTAAAGAAAAATATATTAAATCAAATAGCTAGCTTGCAGTTATTGTAAGAGGCTGCATATATCCAACTAACTACATTTTTACTTTAGGATATTTATGTGAGTCTGCAAATCGAGTATTGTCAATTACTCGTATTGTACTCGTTCTGCATGTAAACATTTGAAACTGAGTCGATGTAATCTTAACATTAAGAACAAGAGCAGTAAACAAAACACATTAGAAACAGATGTAAGAGGAGACGGATTCTAGAAACGGTGTAATTATCTAAAGGACACCCTTCAGATTGAATTTCTCCAACAAACAACACAGGTGATCAAATTAGGTTTGTGTCGGTGAGGTGGTGAAACTGCTTGATGTTAGAAGTTAAGTGTTTCTTGCTAAATAGATATTTCTTTATGACTTGTTTTCGCAAAAAAGGTCCACTACTAAATTAAAAGTAGAGTGGGTAAAGTTTTGTGTATATAGGTTTTCGCGAATAGGACTGGAATTTAAAATGAAATATTTTCGCAAATAAATATGGATATATTTCAGTTTAATATTAACGGATTTATTAAACATTCCACCAACCAAATAACATTTGGGGGTGCGCTTTTTTACGAAATATATCACAAACATACATCCATGGGATGATTTAAATTCTTCGTAGATTATTTAGTTGTTATCATATAATGTAAGATTTTTTGTGTATTCTGGATATATTTATCCTGATATAAGATATTCACAGCCACATAGCGTTCATTATTGGCATGCCAATAATAGTATATTATTTAAAGTGCATATAATGTAGGCATTATATGCGAGTCAAATACCACAACAATTTAAGTAATAATTGAAATAATAATAAGGTTCTATTATGATTTTATGTTTAAAATTGAATAATGTGTCCATAAAGTGGACGATTTATATTTCTACGTCCATTAGCTAAAATATACCAGCAACGAAAAAGAGGTGGTTTTGTTCCTAAGGCGCCACTCGATGAACTTGTATACGATTTCGTAATTTTTATCCTTTTTGGCAACAAATTTAGGGACGTTGTTCTTGCCGCGTCCCTAATTTTCTGGAGGTGTAGAAGGCAAAGGTTGGTCTTCTTCGTTATTTAATGAATTCATATTCAGACACAGACACGACTATTCAAATAATTGATCGAAACAAATCACTTTTAACTTTACAAGCTTGACATATCAATATCCGTAGCAACGTGATATTGATATCAACTTATTAAAAATAACTTGCCGTGTAATATGAAATTCCATATTACACTTGGGTAATATGATCAACCTTATGTGTTTACAGTTCCATACATAACCCATATATTATTTAATATCTGTGAATAAAAGTATCTTAACCTAAACTTATGTGGACAAGATATAGTGGATATGATTATTGCCAATGGGTCTTTCATGAAAGGTTAAAACACACCAAGAAAGACGACAGATGTATGATTTCAAATTCAAAATACATGATACATGATACGTAATGGTTTACATTTATTCATTGCACCAGCTAGTTCAATCACGGAAAAGATGTACTGACACATTTTTACATTGGAATATTGCGATATTTATTTCCTCATATCGGCAACTCCGAAAACGTCTTGTAAATTCGATTGCCTATATAATGTTTTTTTTTTCTTAATTGTGAGTGGAGAGGCGCTTAACGTAAGATTTAGTTTTCTTTTTCTTCTATTCGACTAAAAAAAAATCAAAAACTTTGAATATTGAATTGAATAATAGTTTTTTACATTGATTTTTAAAATCATGTAAGTTTGCGTGCAAATCAATAATGTTATTAATAAATAGGAAAATTTGCAACAAGATCGGTAGAATAGTATTTGAGATATTTTGGTCCAAATTGGATGTTACAATAGGGAATTTCGGTTATTACAAGCGATAGAAAAAAAATGGATGGCGCATCCTCGAGCTCTTTTTTCAAGTCAAACCCAACACCGAAAGCAGATATCATATATCTTCTTTTGTTTTCAAGTTATAGTCAAAAATTCAATATTTTCCAGTTTTGATTTTTATTAATATTAGTTATTTATTATTTTATCAAGATAAGAATTACATAAATTTAATAAAACGAAATATAGCCTAAATATGTGAATATTCAACCTGTTCGTAACTCTGCAAAATTAAATCTTACCAAGACTATAAACAAATAACTTATTGAAACAACTACATCCCTGGCTAGTGCCAGGCCCGATATTGAATGATACAAAAGAAATTTGCATGTTATTACTGGTACTACTAGTTAAATAACATTGTTTGAAGATCGTTTATTTCTACCCACAGGACTAACTTGAAAATTAAACTATAAATTGAATTTAAAAACTTTCAACTATAAAACTGAACCCTAAATAGAACAGAATTGATTGTGCCTTGAAATACCAAAGAAACCCAAGCAAATTAAATACCTAGTTTTCCAATAACCATTATCAAATCATAGAATATCAATTTTCGGCACGTAAAAATCGAAACGGCGTTAATTTTACAAAATTCATAACAAATACAATTTTCAAACTTTTACAAACTCGTTGAAAAATTATTGAGTTTGAATATTCGAAAAAATATCCAAGCAATTACCTAGTTTTCCTAGTAATCATCAAATCTAGGAATATCCATTTCGGCTCGCAAAACTCGAAAAGCGTTGATTCGCAATTACAGACTTCAAAACAGAAACAGAATTGTTCAGAAATAATTGTGCTTTGTTTAAAAAAGATGACCCAAGCAAATATTATATACCTCGTTTTCCACTAGCCATCATCAAACGAAAGAATATCTATTTTCGGTACGCAAAAATCCAAACGGCGTTGATTTTGCAAAATTTAAAGCTGGCAAAACAACAGAAAATATCAATTAAATTTTAATTATTGTTTCATTTTATTTACTAAAACTAAAAAATCCAATATTTACTGTGCAATGAAATTTTCGCCATTTGTGGCTATAAAATGCCTTTTAAAGAACAATTTTGGCTTTTAAAATGTTTGTCTTGACAGAGCGTCTATTTTAACATTTAAAAAATGAAATTTTTAATATTAAAAAAAGGCATTTGTTAGATAAAAAAAATTCATTGTTATTCGAGAAAAAAATTATTTCTTTTTTCATTCTTGGTTTATAATTATGAAACGATAATAGTTACAGCAAATTTATTACAGCAGTAATAATTATAGAGAATGCCAAAATGAACAACTTATAAAGAATAAGTTTTTTTCGAAATCTCTTTAGTTTTTGAGTAAACTGAGTTTTTGAATTTTAAGTATAATTTTTCCATATTTTATCATTTTGACGTCAGTTTCATCCGAGTCTACAAAACGCTCGGTGTACATTTAAAATATGATTTAAATTGAAAATAAACCATGAAAGCGTAAATATAATTGATACCATTCTTCAGTCGGAGAAAGTAGCATGATGGCCACCATCTTTCATGTCATTTTGAAGGCTTTTTTTCAGAATTCTCCAAAGGATTTTTCGTGCTTTTTTCAGAACTTTTTTGGAGACTTTTTTCAAGTTTTCTTCAGCACTTTTTCAACACTCCTTTTTGGATTTTTTTAAAGACAATTTTTTCAGGACTGTTTTCTGGATTATTTTCAGGTTTCTGGTTTTTAGGAACTTTTTTAGGATGTTTTTCGGGGCATTTTTTTAGAGCTTTTTTCAAGACTTTTGGGATTTTCTTTTGAGGACAATTTTATCAGGATTTTTTTCGGGTTCTTCTTTTAGGACATTTTTTGTCAGGACTATTTGTTCAAGAATTGTTATCAGGACTTTGCCTTTCTTAGGACAATTTTCAATACTTTTTTTTCACGGCTGTTTTTTAAGACTTCTTTCATTCAGGATATTTTTCGGGACTATTTAAGGATTTTTTTAGGACTTTTTAGGGCATTTTAAATCTTTGAAGGGCCAGAAATTCCCACATTTCTGGATCCAAGTGGGGCCAAACAAAAAACAAAATAAAAGTTTAAATTTTTTGGAGTTAAAATGAAATGGCGGGAGCTTACAAAGCTGTGTTTCTTTGAATACTTAGTTAGCCTACTTGTCAATAAATGTCTTCATGTGTATAGATCCAAATATAACCCGTAAATATTCATACTATATAATTTTAAAAGGTGGTATAATGCGCTTACCACTGTCCCTCAAAGAGTTAAGGACTATTTTTAAGATCTTATTTGCCGGACTTTCTTTAAGGAATTCTTTATTCCCGAAATAATCATCAAATTTGGTTGAAAAGTCACTGAGTTATGTGCGAAAAACCTCAAAATGCACTTTTTTCAAACACCCGTAACTTGGTGCCAAATCATCGTAGGAACTTTGTCTGAATTTTTCCAACTCAGTATAGATCGTCAAAGTTGGACATGGTTTCCTAAAAAAAACTTTAGGGAGCTAGAGAGGGGCGGAAGGGGCTACTCTTAAGTTCGCATGCATGACTTTAAAGAAGACACTCAAAGTTTTTCGCTCTCAAATATTCATCAAAATCGATTGAAAATAAACCGAGTTATGACGGTTTGAAAATGGTCGAAATTTCACGAATTTCAAGTGTTTCATTTGTTTTCCTTCAGTATATATTTTGAAACATTTTTTTCTCCGAATCGTCGTTTTCATATCATTTCAGGTGTCCACGATAAATGCCGCACCCTGCTCGCATTGTTCATTTTCATTATATACAATTAATGTTGTAAATTTGATGTAACTATTAACATTTCATTCATTTTTCGAAAATCATAAAGTTTACGAGAAACATTTATTAACAAAAGAAGTTTTATTTATTGTCGTAAGCACTTGTTAAATATTTTTTTTATAATACTTTTCATGGTTAAAAATAATCTAAAAAAAAAACAAGAAACAGTTAAGATAAACACCCACTTTCGGTGTACGAAATTTTACCAAAAGCTTTTCAGTTCTTCAAATTATGAAATAGAGCGTATATTCCGAGGTTCACAAAATATTCAGTAGTTTTTGAGACAGTCAGACAGACACACAGCACGTATAGGTGGACAAATATTTTTCAAAAATGGTTGTAATTGTCTCGGGATATTTCGATTGAAATTTCGATTTCTAAAAAATCACGATCACAATACTTTATCCTACTTCGTACGGAGAAAGTACGATATTTAAATATGCAAAATATAAAAAATTCATTAATTAAAAAATAAGATAATTATAATTTTTGGTATAAACTGAAAAATGTTCTTTGCTCTTAATGTTAGACATATAAAAACACCTTTATTGTATTAAAGCGACAGATGATGAGAAATGTGTTTATGTTCGACTTTACGAAAATAGTAACTTTGTGGGTTTATTTTTAGGCCAAAATGTACGCCATTTCGTACTAGTCCCTTAATTGATAAAGTAAATTGGACTCTTGTCAGTGTCAGAAATGACAGATTTTGGTTATTTTTATTTTTATTTATAGTTACTCATGCAAAAGAGAGATAAACTATGATAGTGGTTTATAGCGATAGTACTTACTATTATTCATTACACTTACTCCTGAAGAAGTTTGCAAGGTTTGGACGTTTATTGTGCGAGTTAGATTGTTTAACCTAATCATACATTCTCTATGAAATTTACAATGAATGACATTAGTGTGGCAGCAAATGCATACTATGATTAAAATATATATAAATACATTGCTTCAGTTTGTATTTAAAAGTATTCCAAAAATGCTAAAAGCACTCGAACATAAAGCTTTGTATGTAACTCGTCCACAATAGCACAATGGACCCGCCTCCATTATCAGCCTCTCTCGCTTTGCTCGCTCGGCCATAAAACGTCTCGTCCAAGAAAGTGCTATATTGTGGACTTGTTACATAAATAGCTTTTATGATTCCAAAATACCTGTACCCCTTGTTTTTTTTTATTTGTATGAAAAAATAAATTAACTAAAATGCCCTTAAAACGATTTCAATTAGGGCTAAAATCATAAAATTTTAACATCGCAACGTTTAACTTTATTAAATAAAAACAAAATGCTTAGAGTATACTTGAAAAGTATAAATACACAGGAAAGAGAAGTGGATGAATATTTTATTGTTATGATCTCTTCGACGAATCGCAGAATTCACCCACGCAGCTTTCGCACGGATATTCTCGAGTTTTATATTTTTCCATCTCTGGTTTTTACAGTAGGTAAGTAATTTCTTTCGCCGATTTATCTTACAAAATAAGTGAATAAGAGTGGTCTCAAACAGCATTTTTACATTTATGAGTAATAGTAACGTGATTTTATACTTTCGCCTTTACGTATGCGCATATTCAAGTGGAAAAGGAGAAATTAGCCTACTGTTCTAATGTCTCGTTACCTTCTTAAAACCATACGTAATATTATCTTAAAATACGTTCAAGGTTATAATCATTATCATGGCGGTTGTTATAATTGAAACACGAAATGTGGTGAACGCGCCGGGTACAGCGTCATTGTCAAAACATATGTGCATGCTGTTGCAGGGTTATTGATATACACGAAATCAAACAATCATACAAACATTAAACATAGTTATGATATAATAACATTTGTATTTTATTTGTTAACCCGTTACATGTCATGCTAATTTTACACGCCTGCGTTACATGCAATGGTGAAATATTATTTCCAACAAAGAAGGTAAAGTGTATGATCATGTGTTGATGGTCACCGGTGACCCCTGAAGAATGTTGGGGTGTTTGATAACTTGTACAGGTACTGTATTAAAAATTTTCATAATTAATACTTATAGCATCTCATCCGTGAGTTTTTATTTTGACTGAACGTTTTGCCGACGTACAAATAAGGGTGATTTACGATTTCCTTTTGCGAGCAGGAATTGTTAATTGCTCTCCGTTATTATTACGTAAGTTACTGCAGTCATAAATTACTTGTGCCGAGTGTTTATTTGCTTTTGAAAACTTTAAGTACACCAAGAGTCCGAGATAAGAAATTATTCTTTGAGACTAAACAACTTCGTTGCTCAGGTTCGCTTTACTTTTGCGATTTTTTTTTGTATAATTTTAATTTGTAAAAGTATTTCAGGCGAATTAGCGAAACAAAGTACGAAACTATACCACCGCGTTCGGTTTATTCAACTTCTGCTATTTTTAATTAAAATTCCATCAAGAACATAATTAACGGTTTACACATTTTACATTATCAAAGACTTTAATAATTTTAAATAAATTGAACCTTAAATTAATGTTTTTTTCTAAATGGAATGCCTCAAATTTCATTATATGTATAATAATAATAATAATAATCAATTTATTTCAGGACAATACATAGTAACTAAAATTAAATTTACAAATTCAAAATAGTCCATAAGCACCTGAAAATCATCACAACAAATATAAGCTTGAATGCTATGCTTAATTACTTATTTACATTAGTGTATCCACTTATTGTTCTTTAAAATTTGTTACAAATTCATTGAATGAGTAGGGCTCAATGTTTCTTATATATTCAAAAACCAACTTTTTAAAGTGTTTCAGTTTCTTTGAGACCTTGATGACATTCGGTAGCAAGTTGTAATAGTATATTACATAACTAGAGTTGTAAGTAGCAAATTACGCGCAAGTGAAAGATATTGCGTACGAGCCGCGTAGCGGCGAGTAACGTAATTTCACGAGCGCGTAATTGCGTTACAACTCGCGTTATGTACTATGCTTTACCTTCGACCTTAAATTTAATCGCTTTAACTAAAGACATATTGAAACTAAATCTTGTCAAGGTGACGTTTAAATGTGTATTAAATTAGCCGGTAATGGCAATGCAGGACGTCTACCAACTAAACAAACGAATTACCGTACGAACAATTTTCCGTCGAATAATATATTGTCAAATACATTGATTGAACAAATTTAAGGATACGGATCGTTGTACTTACTCTGAAGTGTTAATCTACTAAGATACCATTGCGATGGAAGTACCAATACGGCATGGCGTGAAGTTTATTGTGTCGGTGTGTTTTAACCAATAAGTTGTAATCTGACGTTTAAATGTCACTGTCACTTTCATATTTAAAGACGAACAGACGAATGCAGAGGGACTCGGCGGGCGTTCATTGTAATTGGCTAATAAGCATATAATATACCGAGGTACATAAGTGGTAATAGTACATGTTACACATTTTTGTACAACATTTAACATTTATATATGCTCTATATATTCGTAATGGGTCGCTTACGATTGGTGGAAACAGTTCGGTAATTCATCAATTACAAAGTGGGAGTAGGTAAAACCTTATACATGCATAAAATGCACACTTTTCTGTCTGAGAAAGCCTATGTTTAGGATATAACAAGTTTTCCTTATATCTTGAGTCCTCTATATTATTAGTAAATAGCGCTTTATTTTTTAAACACAAAAGAACACATTCAAACACGTAATTACCAGGAGCAGTGAGAAAATTATTAGATTTGAATTTTGATGTACATGAATCGTTATATCCCATCCCCATTATTATTCTTATTGCTCGCTTCTGAATTATAAATGCTTCCTCTATGTGACCACTGCCCCAATAAATTATCCCATAACGCACTATGGACAGAAAAGTTGCATAATACACATTCACTAATATATCATGTGACACGTTTCCTTTTAATGTTCTTAAGTTATAACATTGCTTACTAAGTTTAGCGCATACGTTTTGAATTTGTTCTGTCCACGTCAATGTATTACTGATATGAAGCCCTAAGAAATTGAGACTTTTTTTGAGAGGTAAAATATTACCATTATCTAAAGATATTTGAGTAGGGGAATTTTTTTTATTTGAAGTGGTGAAATATATGTAAGATGTTTTTTCAGAATTCAATATAAGTTTATTTTGTAAAAACCAATTTTCTAATATCTGAAGGATATTTGTTAATTTCATTTTTAACTCGTACAGATTCGTTGTAGTTACTAAGCTGTCGTTAACAATTAAAATTAGAGAATTGTTTTTGGTATGAATCAAAATGTGAATAAAATATATGCAGTGCAGAAACGATAGGAGTAGTAGTACAATTGAGGCGTGGATTATCTGGTAGAGTATTTTGCATTGTTCTTGTTTCTGTTAAGAACAACATATGTCCAACTGGTTTTCTTTGTTTTTTCTTAATACAAGTAAATTGATTAAATGATTACTCACTTAATACTATCAGCTGTCTAAGATAAGTAATACGAATAATTGTGGAAATAGAAGTTGTAACGGTTACCAAGATAAACAGTTTTTTTTCGATTCTATCAAAACGTCACATTTGGACAAATACTGCTTATTAAATCAACGATTCAATAAATATTTTAGAAACTATGCTAAGCCTAAATTTTGATTTAATTGTTTTATAAATTAAATATAGACGAAAAGTAGCTTGAATATATAATTATTCAACTTGTTGGCAACTCTCAAAAATTAAGTATTAATAAGACTGAAAACAAACAGGGCGAATACACAGGGTGTTTTAAATTTGAGGCTCACCATGGGGATCTCGCTTATTAGAAGAGGTGGAGGGTATGTTTAAAATTGGCACTTTTGCAGAATGAATGCAGAAAAAATTACTTAAATTGTTTAAATCAACTGAGAAATAATGTATTTTTGACATACTTTAAAAAAGTAAGATCTTCGAGCTGAAAATGGAATATCGTTCTCGAAACTTGACTTGGAGAAAGCAAAATTTGCATCTTGGGACTGAAAAATATCTAAAAAAATTAGCACTTGTGGAATTATCTTAAAAGAAATTAAATCAACGTAGAAATAATGTTTATTTAATAGGTTACAAAGCAATCGATATCCCAGCGGTTAAAAAACGGCGACACTCGAAATTTGAATTGAAGGAAGTAAAATTTACATCTTGCGATTTGAAAAATTCCAAATAAATTATCGTTTGCAGACCCATCTTCAAAATATCTAAATTCCTTCATAGCGAAAGCGAAATTTCTACCTCACGATTATATAACAAGAAAAATGACTTGCGGAATTTCCAAATGCACTTCCAAATAATGTATTTTTAACACACTGTAAAATAATTGAGATCTTCCTATATGCAACAAAATCTAGGCACTTAAAAGTACAAATTGAACGAAGCGTAACTTGCATTTCGCGATAAAAAAATTTAAATCGTTTCAAAAATTTCCAAATAAACGTAAAAATAATGGATAATTAGGATCCCCTCGGCCAGAAATAAAATGGCGACATTTAAAACTGGAACTAGAGAAAGTGCATTTTAAAAATTTGCATCCCGCGAATTGGATTTTTTTAAATAAATTTATCACCCACGGCATTGTTTACAAAATTGTAAAATTTTCGAAGAAATAATGTATTTTTGACATACTATAAAATAACTAGATTTCCCTATCACAAAAACTAGATTTCCCTATCTGGAAACAAAATGGCGGCACTTCAAACTCGAATTAAAGAATGCAAAATTTTCGCAATTAGTGGAATTCTAAAACATTATCCCACGTGGAAGAGAGAGAAAACATCTTTATTCAGACACTTACATTACATCTTTAAAGTAACATTACGAATTTATAGGGGTTAGTATGTCCGGGCTATCGACCTGAGGTCTTTCAGAACTTTTTCTAAAAATAATATAACGGCACTTTGAAACTTAAATTGTAAAGAAAAGAAAAGTGTAATTTGTATCTCGCGATTAGAAAAATTCTGAAATTCTAACCCTTGTTAAATCTTCAAAATTTCGAAATTCACTTAAAAATCAAATATTTTGGTAGACTATGAAATAATGGGAAACCTCTAGATAATAAGAATATAGCGGCACTTTAAAACTGGAACTGGATAAAGCTTCATTTAGATCTCGCGATTAGAAAAATTCTAAGACATTTACCCTTGCGGAATTATCTTCAAAATTTCGAATTCACCTAAAAATAGTGAATTTTGGCATACTATGAAATGATTTTGGATTCCCTAGATAAATCAAAATAACAGAACTTTGAAACTAGAATTGGAGACAGCGGAATTTGCATTTCGCGATTACTGAAATTCTAAAAATTATCCCTCACGCAATTGTCTTCAAAATTTTCTAAATTCAGTTAAAAATTTTATTTTATTATTTTTCGGATACCCTAGATAAAAATAAATAACCACACTTTGAAGCTTAAATTAGAGGAAGCGTAATTTGCATCTCGCGATTAGAAACATTCTAAAACATTAAACCTCGTGGAATTATTTTTAAAATTTCGACATTCACTTAAAAATAGTGTATTTTGACATACTATGAAATATTTGGGATCGACTAGATGAAAAAAAATAGCAGTAATTTAAAACTTAAATTTATTTTTAATTGGAAAGAGTAATTTGCATCTACCGATTTGAAAAATTCTAAAAAAATATGCCTTGCGAAATTATCTTCAAAATTTTTAAATCTCTTACATTTATGCATTTTAAAATATTATAATAATATATTATTAAACGAATATGAAAGTTGGCCATTGCCACGAGGGTGAAGTTTGTAGCACGAGCTGTAGGCGAGTGTTGCAATTCACTAGTGTGGCAATGGCCAACTTGCTCACGAGTTTAATACTATACTTTTTCGAATCATATTAAATAATTACCTAAAAAAATTTCTGTTTATATTAAATGGTTTCGTCCTCATGTTTTCATTTCGTTAAATTGCGGCTGCGGCACTTCGCTGGAGACAGTATGACGTTTATGAATACGTGTTTACACAAACAAATGGTAACTTTAGTAACAACTGAACTGTTAAAAAAGTAAAATCGTCGTCGTTTCATTGGCTGAAATCTGTTGGGCAATGAAACTGCCATCATTTTATTGGGCGTCACCTGTGGAGAAAATGATTCGGCCTAGTAATGGTCAGCTTCCTTAATAAAAAACGATTAACAACGTTTATATTAATTAATAAAATGCGAAAAAGTAAATTACGTCACTAGAAACGAACTAAAGGAAATATAATTAGAATAACTCTATTATCTATAAAATTTACAAATCTACTTATAAATTAGTTATTTATTTATCAAAGAACTAATTTGATTAATTGTATTTAGTGATAAACCAAAGGAGTAATAAGAAAAAACTAGTATTTATTTATTTTATTTCTTGTGACTGGAAATGCCCCTGTTCAACTAAATAACGCAATCACCAGCCATACTCCTCAGTTGCAAATTTAATGCAATTGTTCAATGAGTTTTATAGTTTTATTCGGTATGATTAATTTACGATTTTTTATAATAACACCTTTCTCTTTCAAATTCACCGTACCTTTGATTTCATTTCAGCACAACGACCATGACAAGCATTACGGAATCGCCCACCTCTTCGTTATACGAAAAACTTTGCCAAGTAATTGCCTATTACTAAAATGTTCCATTTTAGTGTCTACATCTAGTATTTCAAATTCGAATTTAAATCATAATGCATAAAAAATGTAAATTTAAATACTATAAAATAATAAGGATTTACCAGCTAAATACAAAGTAGCGGCACTTCAAATCTGATTGGATAAAAATTGGATTTACATCTCGTGATTAAAAAAATTCTTAAAAAAATATTATTTTCCCTTGTCTTCCAAATTTCGAAATCCACTTATAAATAATGCATGTTTGACATAACTAGGATGTGCTACCTACAAAAAATGGCAGCACTTTAAACTTGAATTAACGTCGCATATTAGAAAATTTAATGCCGGCGAAGCCAAAAAATTTGCCAAAAATGAAGAAGAAACCTAGGTTACTATTTAATAAAACTAAAGTTGTATATCATTGCGCTTATGTGTGATGACGTACGAGAAGTTCACGGGTAGCTATATAAAGCACTTCTAACCAGACAAATTTTAATTGAAATATTTTTTGTTAAACTCTAAAATAAATAAGTAATAATAATATTTCCTTAAATAAATTAATTAAAACGAAATATAGCCTGAAATGTATTATTTATTATTACTAAATTTATTTAATGATTCTGCAACAAGTGAGGTTGCCTTACATTTATTTAATATTTCGTTACTTTTTCCTCACTCTGTATAGTTTAATATGACATTGAAGCCTTAAAAAATTCAATATTATAACTTTAACTCGATAAAATACCGTTGTTTTGTTAGTATTTTAAGTATATATATGACAATTCTGTTTTTTCATAATTGGTGATATTTATGTGATTTTTATAGATGCAGAATGATTGGCACCAAAAGCAAAATTTATTATGATAATAATAAATGTGTCAAATTATAACCGTCACACGGTGTACGTGTTTATGAAATAGAGTTCATCTTTGTTATATTCTGCTTGCGTGTTTGAGCATGTAATTTAATAAACATGTCCAATAATATTAAATATTTTCCGATGAACTTGGGCCCTGACTATATCACTTCGAACAAGTTTCTCGTGTAATAAATTGAGTTAGATCAAACATCGGAAAGTTGTCTGTTAGAAATATATGAAGTGAGCCCTTAACATCCATCAACAACATCAAAAGGAAAGTTCCAGTTCGAACAACTTCTCTTATAAATAAATCGAGAGGGTCTCATATTTCTCACCCCTTTACCACACTAATAAAACTACTTAATTGGTTATTTTTCAAATGGAAATATTTATAAACGCTACACGCGTTTACTTTATGCTACTTTATGTTTTTTTTAGCTTAATAACAGTTATCTCTTAATCGAAAGTATAGTTATATTGTAAACTGAAACTTAATATATGGCAAAAAATAGTTATTAAATATAAAAAAAAAAATTAACTTTTTAACGAAATTGTTTAACACAGTTAAAAAAAACTGCATACAAATTTGGACAAACACCATAAGAGGTTTATATATTGTCGCGTCCCGAAATATAACTTTTCAATTTTGGAGTTGTTATCGGACTTGGACAATTTTATACTGAATACTTCTGACACCAGGGTGAGTTGTGGATCCCAGCCAATTGATTTATGATGATCTAGATGAGGTTCACTAGTAACTTTAGGTAATCCCAATTAGTTCACTATTTCATTCGTAGTAATAATAACTAGTTGCGAAAATGAATAAAACACTACTTGTTTATTACAGTTAACTTTACAACTACAGTAGAGCGAAACCGTACCGGACAAACTAATAATTAGTTTGAGACTATTGACAGACAAACTAACCAATAGCACGAGAGGTGTGACAAGACTGAGTGCTCTAATTAGACTGACCTAACTGGGCGCTTCCCTACCTATTTACATATAATTTAAGCTGACCTAAACATTACATAACATTGTGTAATAATCATACAATAACCTATTGTTAAGGATGTACCCAACAATATACATTATACTGACTATAAGATTCTCCATAATCCATTGACCTGATGGTCTTTCTACTCTATGTTGTTATTTGTTATTGGTAAAAATTCACAAAAAAAATATTCACTCAATAGAGTTTAATTAACACAATGTAATCACTTACCAATAGTCGGAACCATCTTCATAACTAATAATTAAAATCAATTTTCGTTCATCTAATTTTCAGCATTCTGCACACTAAAACACGTGAACTCACTCACTCGGTGGAAGATCAACTGCCAAAACGATTTTCAATGATTGATTAAAAAGAGGTGTATTTGACATCTTTGTTTATCTTACGTAGTAATTGAAATGAATTTAGTTCGAATCGGAGCTGCGTGAATGCATCGTAGATAAGCATTGATAACGGGCGAAGAAAGAATGTGTTTTTTGCTACCTCTACGCCGGACGCTTGCCTTCGGGGCAAGATGATTAGACTGCTCGCACCTGAGTATATTTGCCAGTTCCATCAGTGAGTTCGGTGTTTAAGGTTTTCACAGTGCGGTTTTGGAATTTTTAATTTTTGAGTCAAATTTGAAGTATGGATGAGAGCCGGCTGTCGTCTTATGGTCATTACTTCACGAAGGTAAGCGCCTAGAGCAATTGGAAATTGATCATTTACTAAAACATTTTTAATTTTCTCAAAGGATTAATATTCGATTGTGTCGGATGATTTTAATAATTCATACAGCAAAATGAAATGGCGATTTTGTTTTCCTAAGGAGGTTAAAGTAACGATTTCTGAAACCATTGTTAACAATTAAATTTTAATTTCTGTGCAGCCTTCAAGCAGCACCGGTGTTGTTTAAGTAACGATTTTTTGTTTCAATTGGTAGCCAACTCACTTTATACTCGTATGTTTAAAAATCAAATTTCATTTAATGTAATTGAATTAATTATTGTTTCGCACACACCGACGGACAACTTCAAAAGCATTAATATTTAAGTAAAACGCAATTCGTTTAAAAATTTTCAAACTCATTATAAATTAATCACGTAAATTTAAATTGTTTTACTATTTCCTATAATTTCATCTGTTAACCGAATCAAAGGCGAGTCCAGATGGTTTCGGGCGGGGGGGTGGGGGGGGGGGGGTGCTCGAAACAAATTTTTTTTAATGCTAGCACTTTTCGTAAAGTTCACGACAAACAACAAAAATATAGGTCAATTGTCCCCATTGCATCCTTTCTCGAAAAAATTCCATAATCAATATAAAAATTACATTAAATTCGTCATAATCAAACAGCGCGTTTGGCAGTGTGCAATTTAAAAACAAAGATCGTTAAGAAAACTGCGATTCTTGCATTTTATATTAAATTCACGAGAAACGTTCATAACCCGTTTAAAAATTACACTAAATTTGCCATATTTGACGTTATTATTATTAACATCTAAGAACACCTACGGAAGTTGTGC
The DNA here is from genome assembly GCA_910593695.2 of Ocypus olens. Classification (NCBI taxonomy): domain Eukaryota; kingdom Metazoa; phylum Arthropoda; class Insecta; order Coleoptera; family Staphylinidae; genus Ocypus; species Ocypus olens. The sequence continues at coordinate 27,719,867 of OU343048.1, read as the reverse complement.
AATTTAAAAAAATAAACTCGAAATTCCAATTCTCTGAACTTTGAAAATTTGTAATTTTGACAATTAGCATTTATTTTACGAAAATATGTATTAAGTTGTTTATAAATTAAAGTAAATTTTCCACATATTGACGTTAAAATCATTCAAATCGGACACAGCGTTTGGCTGTTGTGCAATTTAGAAAATCAAAATCGCAATTCTAAATCTTCAGGCTATGAAAACATGCAATGCAGATGGTTTTGCGTTGATTTTACGAAAATATTTCTTGACCAGTTTTTAAATTGCACTAAATTTCGCACATTTTGACATTACAATAATTAACGGATAACGCGTTCGGCAGTTGTGCAACTTCAGAAATCAAAATCGCGATTTTCAAAAGCTTCGAACTTTAAACTAGTATGATTTTTGCATATTCTGTTAATTTCACGAGAACGTTTGGTTAACCGTTTCAAAATTATACTAAATTTTCCATGTTCCTCCTTTGAATTATCAAAATCAAACAGTGCTTTCGGAAGTTGTGCAATTTTAGAAATCGTTATTTTCTAATGTGCGATTTTAGCATTCTGCGTTGATATCTTCAAAAAAAAATAAACCAGATTTTAAATTGGACTACATCTGCCACATTTTCACGTTCGACCATCAAAATCGATAAAAGCGTTTGGCGGCTTGTGCACTTTTAAAAATCAAAATCGCAATTTGCAATCTTCGAACTTTGAAAATTTTTGACATTTTGCGTTGATTTCACGATAAAAATCCTAACCAGTTTTAAAATTGCACTTAGTTCACCACATTTTGACATTGGAATCATCAAAATCGGACAACGTCTAACAGTTGTGCAATTTCAAAAATCGAAACACGTTTTAAAATATTCGAACTTTAAAAAGTTAAAAGTGTGGTTGAGACATTTTTGTTTATACCCCGCAGAGGCGGATCTCGAAACAAATATTCAAAAGAATTTTTAGAAAAATTGAATAACACAAAAATAACATTTATTTTTTAAACGCCACCACTGACATTTTCGGCAAGATCACGACAAACAATCCAGGCTCAATTGATACGGGAAAATTGTCCACATTACCCTAATCCTGGATCCGCCAGGACCAGAACACCAATAGTTTTAAAATAAATAAATAATTTTGTGAATTAACTGAATTTAAATGTAAAACAAACAGAAATAAAAGATTACTGGCTGGCGAAGAATTGCAAAAAAAAAATTGAAATTATTATATGTATATTTAATTGAATGTAATAATTCTTTACAGATTCTAACAGATGTTTGTATATATAAAAAAATATTAAAATTTAGAAAAAAAGATTATTTTTTTGCATTCTTACAGTATAAAAAGTAATGGTGATGTAGCCATCAATGTGGTGTGATACGGTTTTCACCTGCCGAATACCGATCATGACTTCGAAGAATTGTGGAAAAAATGCTTAAATCCAAGAAAATGATTTAAAAAAATGGTGATTTGGCAATCATGTTACTTTCTCCGACTTGATGATAGTCATTTATATTTACGCTTTCATGGTTTATTTTCAATTTAAATTCTATTTTAAATGTACATCTGGCTTTTTGTAGACTCGGATGAAAGTGACGTTTAAAACGTCAAAATTATGAAATCTGGAAAAATTGTACTATAAATTAAAAAACTCAGTTTACTCAAAAACTAAAGTGATTTTGAAAAAACTTATTCTTCATAAGTTGTTCATTGTGGCATTCTCTACAATTATTATTAACATAGATTTGCTGTTACTATTATCGTTTCATAATTTAAACCAAAAATTAAAAAAAATATATTTTTTTTCTCGAATAAAAATGATTTTATGAAAAATGTTTTCAAGCAAAAGATGTGTATTTCTTTGTTGTCTTCAAAGTTTGTTTAAATGTTTTTGTGATATTTTTCATATTTAAGAAAATATTTGCAAAAAAGAAAAAAACAGTTGAAGTAAACGCCCACTTCCGGTGTACGAAATTTTACCAAAAGCTTTTCAGTTCTTCAGATTATCAAATAAGACGGATGTTTCAAGTTTCACATCAATTGCTCTATTAGTTTTTGAGATACAGCGCGCACAAATACACACACACAGGCACACACGAACACACACACACACAATTGTTTTTTTTCCAGAAATTGTTGAAATGGCATCCAGGGACCTCAGAACGGATATTTTCGTAAAAAAGAATTTTGAAAAAAAATCACAATCACAATACTTTTTCGTACTTCTTAAGGGAGAAAGTAAAAAATTATAATTAAATGCCAAATATTTGACAATCCAAGAGATTTTTTGTAGGCTAAGCTTCCTAATAACGAAGATATTTTAATGTGTTGCTTCCTTGAACGATATGGGATGTTGCCATGCTCCAACAATAAAAGAATTTGTATGATAAAGCTTTTACTCCTACGGTGTCCAAGTATAGATAGTACAGCTGATTTACTAAAAGTACTATGATGTAAAGAAAGTCGTACCGCCGCGATATAAACAAATCGGTATTAAAAAAAAAATGACGATTGAAACATGAATCTGTGTCCATATTTGATATTGCAACTTGTAAATGTCCTATTGTTGTGGACTGCACTTGTAAGAAAATTCCAAGCTTGTACGAGTGCACGATTTCAATAAATTGTCATTATTACGAAGCCTGCAAAATACCTATAAATGAGTTACATTATGTTTTCCAGCAAAGAATGTATGAGTTGGGAAAGAATGGATCGTTGGATTTGCAGAAACCACGAAAATTAGCAAAATGTCAACAAAACGCCTGTAACTGAGTTACGTTTTATTTTCCTGCAAAGAAAGTATGGGTTGAGAAAGATAGTATTAACGGACTTGCAGGAAATACGAAAATTGGTAAAAATGCTTGACAAACCCAAGAGCCAAACTTAGAGAGCTACCCAAAAATTCAAACATTGAACACTCTGAATAAAAAAACCAAAACAGATGAGAGTATATCTAAAAACAACCTCATTGGTGATTATTTTGGAGTCTCTGATCGAGCAACAACTGCGATGTCATATGTCCTTTAAGATTAAGATTGTAGTGTGATACATTACTCAGATACGTCTTACGTCGTTGATGAAAACAAAATAAGAAGAAAACTATTAACAGAAATTATTTCCAGAGCCAATCTATTAAGGAAACATTTATGACTAATACTAATGTAAGTGTAATCCATTAGATCTAATTGCACATTGGGATACCACTGCACTACAATGCCGTTCCATCACTTATTTCATCACTTGTATGATGTTGCCAAAAGGCCTAAATATTTTAGTGATCAAATCGGAAAAAAAACTGTCTGGCTAGGAAAAACTTCAACTGGTTCACATTAAAAAAATTATCGGAAGAAACAAAAAACGGTTAAGGTAAACACTTACTTCGGATGTACGGAATTTTACGAAAAGCTTTCCAATTCCTCGGATTGTTATATAAGTGTAAAATAATTCCTGTATTAGTTTTTGAGATACAGCACCCATATGTAGGCAGACACATGCAGATACATTTTTTTATTTCAAAAAAACGTTGAAATCACATCTAGGGACTTCCACAGGAATATTTCCGGTGATAGAATTTTTGAAAAAAAATTTCTTTCCCATACGTCGTAACGGAGAAAGTACAAATTGTGTTGGGCTTTTTCGCGAGCAATAAATATTTTTAAATTACAGGTTTTCAATACTTTTCATATTCCTCATGCCCCAAACTTTAGGGTCTATAGCGGTGCAATAGTAGTGAGTTTAGTTACTACGATTGGTGATAAAAAGTAAACGAGCACGATGCGCAAACCGAAGATATTTTTTGATTTGAATTTTTATTTTTATTTTTCTTAGCGACAGGCAATATTCTGGGGGCCTAGCGTTAAAAAATAAAAAAGTGTTTTTTTGGCCCACCCCATGTTTATCTCCAAAACATCCCGTTTTCTGGTTGTACCTGCTAGTTGCAACTATCGACTGCCGTCAAAAAAAGCGCCACCCGAAAAATCGCGAAAAAACTCGATTTTTCAAACCGTCGTAACTTGGTTCAATTTGGTCGAAAATCGATGAATTTTTCAGTTTGGGAAAGATTTAAGTTTTATCTTTAAGAATGTGTAGTTAATTTTGACCCCAAGTCCAACCCACCCCCCGTAACAACGCGATGGAAAAAAATGTTTTTTATGTAAAAAATTGTCCAAATTTGACAAGCTGTACCGTGCGCAAAAAAAAATCGGCGGGAAATTTCACCACAATGGCAGAAAAATTTAATCTATTTCCTTCAAATGCCTTAAAAATTCGAGTCGTTTCGATGATTTGGAGCAGTTATGAATTTTTGAAAAAAAATTACATTGTTCACTTTTTTGGCCATAACTTGAGTAATTGTGCACCAAAATCGATGAACTTTTGCAGTTCTAAATTTTCTCTTCAACGTCAAGTGAATTGTTTTGTTGCTAAAACGATTCCACCCTCCGCCACCCCCTAAAGGAAAAACAAGTTTTTGAAGTTTAAATGTGCAAATTTGGTTTCTTCTACCGTATGCAAAAAAAATTGTGGACTTAATCGGTCAGCATGGTAATAAAGTTCAATCATTTTTCTCCAATTTCCTCTAAAATTCAAGTCGATGCAATGATTTGGCGCGAAGTTATGCAGTTTTGAAAAAAAATACATTTTGCGCCTTTCTGGCCATAACTAGGCGAATTTCGCACAAAACGGGGTAGAATGAAACTTATGCTTTTCAGATCGTAAAAAATCATCGGCTTCTGAGCAAAATTGACCGAGTTATGACCGAAATAGAATTTTTACAAGTTGTAAAAATTTAACATTTTTTGTCAATCCAAAACACTTTTTGGTCACAAAAGCCGAAAACTTCTTAGATCGCAAAATTACATCGAGTTTCGTGCGAAATTCGCCTAGTTATGGCCAAAAAGGCGCAAAATGTATTTTTTTTCAAAACTGCATAACTTCGCGTCAAATCATCGCATCGACTTGAATTTTGGAGGAAATTGGAGGAAAATGATTGAGCTTTATTGCCATGTTGACCGATTGAGTCCACGATTATTTTTTTGCACACGGTACAAGAAACCAAATTTGCACATTTAAACTTCAAAAACATTTTTTTTTCCTTTAGGGGGTGGAATCGTTTTAGCAACAAAACAATTCACTTTAAAGAGAAAATTTGAAACTGTTCTGACTGCAAAAGTTCATCAATTTTGGTACAAAATTACTCAAGTTATGGCCAAAAAAGTGAAAAATGTAATTTTTTCAAAAATTCATAACTTTGCTCCAAATCATCGAAACCACTCGAATTTGTAAGGCATTTGAAGGAAATTGATTAAATTTTTTTGCCATTGTGGTGAAATTTCCCACCGTTTTTTTGTGCACGGTACAGCTTGTCAAAGTTGGACAATTTTTTACATAAAAAACTTTTTTTTTCATCGCGTTGTTACAGGGGGTGGGTTGGACTTGGGTTCAAAATCAACACACATTCTTAAAGATAAAACTTGAATCTTTCCCAAACTGAAAGATTCATCGATTTTGGACCAAATTGAACCAAGTTACGACGGTTTGAAAAATCGAGTTTTTTCGCGTGGCGCTTTTTTTTGACGCCGAGTGCAATCAGCCAATTCAAGAAAAAAAAATCGGCGTATTAAATAAAGTTTACTTTTGCGTAGTCACTGTTTACTTTGTTTCTCATAAGAATTAAAATTTTAAATAATTTACAGTTTATACTTGAGACTTCTATACGTTTTTTTTTAAACTGAATTGAAGAATTCACTGTTTTAACCACAACTAATTAGTTGCATGTAAAACAGAAATTTTACAATTCAATTTAATTATGGATTTCCACTAATTGTTAGTAATGGCAGCAACCATCCTCTTCACTTTTACTATTACTGTATTACTTCAAGTTTTGATAATGGAAAGTTGAGTTGCAGAAACTACAATGAATCAATAAATTAAGGTATTTATATGTATAAAGACAGTGAAAGTGTTTTAATATACTTCAAAATTATATTTACTTTTACTTATATAATTGTTGCATTTTTTTTAAGACTCCTCCATCTGATTCAGATTTTTCTTTCACAATTCTATTCACCTAAATCCGTTTTCGCATTTTCTTTTATGAATTCAGATGGAGAGAAGAGGCTCGATTTTCTTCCGGCTGGAGTAAATTAGGCGAATCGCGTTTGTCCTCGGGGGCTTTTCACTCAGTTGCCCTCAGGAACTTCGCAAAGAACTTTCTTATTGACATTTGGCAGAAGTGGAGGGCATTCATCATAGTTTTCCCGGCCATAAGTTTTCAGGGCACGCTCGTGTGCACGCACAGATTTCCTTGTCGTCAAGGACATTAGGAGGAAGAATTCGAAAGAAAAAAATGCAGGAATAAATGATATTTAAAATCACAACTACATCTAAAGTTTATCTATTTTCCTACGAATATACACGAAAATATGTACGAAGCAAACTTAAAGCTATTTTTCATGGTGATGGTTCCGACAGTTACTACGAGGCAATTCATTACAGAAACACTGAATAAAACACTTACTAAGTTTTTTTAAGTAAAACGTCGAAACTTAATTCGTGATATGTATGTATACGTAATATTTGTGCATACATCAAATAAATTGTGGTAAAAAACTTAGTAAGTATTTTATTCAGTGTTTCCACTATTTTGTTTTAAAAACTAACTAAATCAAATAAAGGCAAAAAGTAGCCTGAATATATGAATGTTCAACCTATTCGTAGCTCTACAAAGGTAAATGTTAGTAATACTACAAACAAATACACTATTTAAACAATAATTACTTCCCTGGCTAATGCTGCACAGTTTTAAATTCAATTTTATTTAAAAACTAACGAGTCGCATAAATCTTATGTTCATCTTCAGACTCCAAAAATTGTTGAAAAAATTGTAGAACATTTCAATTAGATAAACAATATAAAATTTAGAGCTGTTAGAGGAACAAATTGAAAATAAACTTACTGGAAACCCATTAAAAGTGTGTCCTGCATAGGTAACGACTGCGTGTAAACGACAGTTTAAATGAGGTTAAAAAGTTGGCATGATAAAACCGATAACATCAGGAAAATCCAGAAAATGCAAGGAAAGCAGTGCACACATAAATATTTAAGTAAATTATCGGTTGAAATAACTACTTTCCGGTGTATGTGTTAGAAATAGTTTTCACTATCAAAATAACGATGGTTTTCTAAATAAAAATTAAAATAACTAATTTAAATATTAAACATCTATTGTCGCATTTCGAGATTTATCATAGGTATGGGCTAAAATATTCATAGCATTCCTGAATTTAAACATTTTTTCTCCATCAAAAAGATATCCAAGTTAACAAGTATTTTTTGCTGTCGGAAAGTTTATTTGGCATTTCTGGCCTAAACCACCCCCGGATGCATTGTATCATGGAGATGGATAAATCCCCGGAGTTGCCTTGTTACGCCAGATAAGCGTTCGGGCCGTCAAGTCCAACATGACACTAATCCGAAAACCGCAATCGAATACCTTTCCGACCCCTTTTCACGGGGGTGCCGGCGGAGTCAAGATCCCGGAGCCCGGAGAAACATAATCCAATATAAAAAACTATAAAACCCGGAAAGAGCCCGCCGTAAAATTTTAATTTCTTCCGTCCGCTAAAACGATAAAACACGACTGAAACGAGGCAATTTTTATCATTCCCCAAACACGATTACATTCCCGGATTGAGGGAACAACATTATTTTACAATCGTCTCTTGTTTTTATCCTTGCCGGTTAATGCTAATTTATGAGCTTAAGGATGCAAACAGACGATTGTAAAAAATATGATGGTTTCCAGGACAAATAATGTTAAGGTTTATCTAGTTTTATAAAACAATTTCATTTATGAGCCAATAAAAGAACTTTTTAATTTTTCTCTGAAATAAAATTCATGAGTTTGAAATATCATTTTAGCAATTAAAATCTATTAATGCTTATGATCGAATTGTTTACTTTATCCGTCAAGATTGTTTTCGTGACAATGCAAAATTTCCAAGAAAATGTCCATTTTAAGGTCTTCCGAGATGATTTCACTCATTTTTTATGTATGTGTGTATCTGAACTAGAGATGGGTGTTTACTCTTGCTTTCCAGGGATTCATTTTTCTTAATATGGAAAATACGAAAAAAAAATTGATTTATTTTGAAATTCTCTTGAAAATGTTATAATAAGGCGAAACGAGTCGAGAATGTTAAACATTCAGAATCTTTTATTGCTTTTATTGGGTAGAAATAATATTTGTTTCATCCTTAAATTTCCTTGTCTGGCAAAATAAATCTTCAAAAAAAAAAAAACTAGTGGACTGCTAAAATATGAGTTAAAATACTTTCTTTGTCACGATTTATCATCATTAGTGACTATAGACTCGATCAAGTGTTGATCATTTTTTAATTAAACATTTCTAGTTTGAAAAAATCAAATCGCTATTAATTAATCGGGGGATATATTAATAAAAAAAGTTTAAATTTATATTTCAAGATATTTCGCGAAATAAACGCAATTAGTTAATGGACTATTTTCAGACAGATAACGGCTCATAAGTTCCTCGTAATACAATTTTATACGAATTTAAGTATATGATGTTTAAAGTAGGAACTTATATATAATAAAAAATATAGTTTGTTTTCGATTTATCTTTTGTTATTTTCAAAATGTTTTATCAAGTGAGAAAGTTATTCAAGAAAAATTAGTAATACCGGGTGACCCAGGGATCTGTAAAAGCCCCATAACTTATTTGCTATTTGAGATATCGACTTCTAGTTTTCTTGAACTGGTATCCACACTTATTCTACATATTTTTAAAATATGTATGTTTTTGTACAGGGTGTCCCAATATACATAACTGAATAAAGTTATGTTTTTTTTTAAATGGAACACCCTATATTTTAGACTTTATTTTCAACCCTCTTGAGAAGCTGATAAAAATAGTTTAGGATAGTATGGGTCTCTAATGGGCGGTTGGTTAGTTATGGGCAAATTTGTGGCAAAAACATGTACACATTGAAAACATTGCCGATGCGTTCCTAGCAAAGATAGCATCATTATTTACACACTAGAAAATTTCCCACATCATAAGAATAATACACATCGGCTTTGGTTCTCTTTTATTCATAGTGCTATGCAGGGTGTCAATATACGCAAAACAATAGATAACAATATTTTTTTTTCAAATGGAACACCCTATGGCATTTTTAATAAGTTTTCCAATGATATACAGTTTATATAACAAAATATTAAGGATTCTTGAGATTTATCAATAAAAACATATTTGTTTTGTCCACCTTCTGCTGATTTTTGGATTTTCAGCCAAAACTATGCATTTTCAAAAAAAATTATAAGAGACCAAAGTTGTAGAACGAAAAATTTCCGATCGACATAGGTCTTTCAACTTTTAAGGTAATGCGTGCATTGTCCGCCAGAGCGCGCAAAATCGTGACTGTATATGCATTTTAGCGTTTTCTTTTCAAATTTTTCATTAATAAATTGCACTATACTTTATTTTCCGTACCCTCTAGCGAAAAAATTGGAAATTATAGAGAAATTAAAATGGCCCATATCGATTGAAAATGTTCCGCTCCTCAACTCTTAATAGAAGCAGTTTTTGCCAAAAATGCATAGTTTTCCCTAAAAATGCAAATTGAAAATGTATCTATCAATTTTTGCGTTTTTCAATGTTTTTTTGCATTTTTAGCGAAAACTGCATTTTGGGCAAAAATTGCTTCTTTTAAGAGTTGTAAAGCGGAATATTTTCAATCGATCTAGGTCACTTAATTAATTCTATAATTACCCGTTTTTCTGCTAGAGGACGTGGAAAATAAAGTATAGTGCAATTAATTAACAACAAATTTGAGAAAAACGCTTAAATGCATATACGGCCACGATTTTGCGCACTCTGGCGGGCAATGCACGCATTATTGGAAAAGTCGAAAGACCTGTATCGATTGAAAATTTTTCGCTCTACAACTTTGGTCTCTTATTATTTTTTCAGAAAATGCATAGTTTTGGCTGAAAATCCAAAAATGAGCAGGAGGTGACAAAAGAAAAATGTTTTTTATGGATAAATCTTAAGAATCCTTAATATTTCATTATACAAATTGTACATCATTGGAAAGCTTATTAAAAATTCCATGCATTAGTGGTAAGATATATAGGGTGTTCCATTTGAAAAAAATAGTTATCCAATATTTTGCGTATGTTGACACCCTGTATAGCAGTATAAAGAAAAAAGAACCAAAGCCGATTTGTATTATTCTTCATGGTGTGGAAAATTCTTTAGTGTGTAAAAAATAACGCTAGCTTTGCTAGGAGCGCTTCTGCAATTTTTTCAATGTGTCCTTGTTTTTGCCACAAATTTGCCCATAACAAACCAACCGTCCATAATAGATCCATAGTATCTTATACTATTTTTATCAGCTTCTCAAGAGGGTTGAAAATAAAGTATAAAATACAGGGTGTTCCATTTAAAAAAACATAACTTTGTTCTGTTATGTATATTGGGACACCCTGTACAAAAACATACATATTTTTAAAATATGTAGAATAAGTGTGGGTACCAGTTCAAGAAAACTAGAAGTCGATATCTCAAATAGCAAATAAGTTATGGGGCTTTTACAGATCCCTGGGTCACCCGGTATATACTTGTATTTCGTTAAGGATAGTTAAAATACGGTGTGGCTTGAATAATATTGATTGTTTTTATTATCCATGAAGAAAGGAGGATGATAGAGGATGCCATAGGATCTTCTTATTTTACCGTATTCAACCATCATCAAAATTTCGATATTTTCTGTGTTAAAACGTACCATAATAATTAAGAAACACTTTAATTTACCTTATTTGATAAACACAAACCAACATTAGTGTTTAACTTGTATCCTGGGCAATCTTTGATTTCTCGCAATTTTGTCTTCGGGTATGAAACTCGATTCTCTTAGAAATTTTTATTATGAAACCTATGGTTGTTTTTGGTTTTTCATAATAAGAAAAAAATGGTGATGTGGGCATCATGTTACTTTCTCCGATTATTTTATGGTAAAATAGTTATTTATATTTATAGATTCATTCATTCTTTTTAATTTAAATCATATTTTAAATCGAGAGTTTCACATGATCGAATGGTAAACGGTTACGTTTAAAACGTAAAAATTATGAAAGGTAAAAATGATCAATTATTTTTTAAATATTTACCGTAAGTTTACTGAAAAACTAAACGAAACAATGCTAAAAAAAATACTAGCAAAGATTTCTAAAAATAGTTCTGATTAAAAAGTCCTAAAAAAATCTAATAAAAATCCTGAACAAGTAAGTCTTGAAAATGATTTCTAAAAATAGTCCTGATTAACAAGTCCCAAAAAAAACTAATAAAAGCCGTGAACAAGGAAGTCCTTAATTAGATTTCTAAAAATAGTACTAATTAAAAAGTCATAAAAAAACCCAATAAAAGTCCTGGACAAGTCTTGAAAAAAGTCCTGAAAAAAGAGTCCTGACGAAAAAATGTCTTAAAAAACAGGTCCTTCAAAAAGACCAGAAATAAAGTCCTAAAAGAAAGTCATAAGAAAAGAGTTCTGACATAAAAAGGTCCTGAGAAAAAGCCCTGGAGAAACTCTTTTGGAAATAAAGTCTTGAAAAAGAATACTGTTCAAAAGTTGTGAAAAAGAGTTGTGAAAAAAGTCCTAAAAAATTACCGCAAAAAGAATCCTGAAAAATTAAGTCTTCATATAAAACACCAGAAATAAATGTCCTTAAAAAAATCCCAAAAGAAGTCCGAAAAAGAGTCTCAAAAAAGTCCTAAAATAAGTCCTGAAAAAACTTCTGAACAAAGTCTTGAAAGAAGACCCAAAAGAGAGTCCTAATAAAATATTCTGAAAAAATGTCCTGTAATAGCAGTCTTGAAAAAAAGTTACGAAAATAACATCGTAAAAAATCCTAAAAAAACATTTCTAAAAAAAACCTGTAAAGAACTGAAAAAGTTCTGAAGAAATAGACCCGAAAAAAATTGTTACTTTCAAAAATGTCCTGAAATATAGTACTGAAAAAAGTCCTGTCACAAAAGAAAAAAAATTCCCGAAAAAATAATTCTGCAAAAAGCAATGAAGAAAATTTTGACAAGAATCCTGAAAAGAAGTCCTGAACAAGATTAGGAACCTCTTGTTCAAAAAAGTCCCGTAAAAATTGTCCTGGAGGAACCGTCCTGGAAATAAAGTCGTGAGAAAGAGTATTGACAAAAGCCGTGAAAAAAAATCCATAAAAATAGTCTTCATACAAAATACCAGAAATAAATGTCCCGAAAAAGAGTCCCTGAAGGAAGCTCAGACAAAGAGTCCTGATGAAATATCTCAAAAATTGTCCTGTAAAAACAGTCTTGAAAAATTGCTCTAAAAATAACAAAATAAACAAAAAAAAAATGGTGATGTGGCCATCATGTTACTTTCTCCGACTTGATGGTATAATAGCCAATTATATTTACGTTTTCATGGTTTATTTTCAATTGAAATCATATTTTAAATGTACATCGAGCGTTGCGTAAACTCGGATGAAACTGATGTTTAAAACATCAAAATTATGAAAGATGAAAAAATAAATTATACTTCAAATTCAAAAACTTGGTTTACTCAAAAACTGACGAGATTTCGAAAAAAACTTATTCTTTAGAAGTTGTTCATTTTGGTATTTTCTACAATTATTATTCACTCAAATTTGCTGTAACTTTTATCGTTTCATTATTATAAACCAAAAATTGAAAAAAAAATTATAAATTCTTTTCTCGAATAGCAATAATTTTATGAAAAATATTTTTAAGCAAAATATGTTCATTTCTTTGTTGTCTTTAAGGTTTGTTTAAATGTTTTTGTGATATTTTTTATATTTAAGAAAATATTGTCAAAAAACCAAAAACAGTTAAGGTGAACACCCACTTACGGTGTACGAAATTTGACCAAAAGCTTTTCAGTTCTTCAGATTATCAAATAAGACGTATGTTCAAAGTTTCATATCAATTGCTCTATTAGTTTTTGAGATACAGCGCACACAGACAGACGCACACACACACACACACACACACACACACACACACACACACACACACACACACACACAGACAGACAGACACACACACACACAGACACAATTTTTTTTTCCAGAAATTGTTGAAATGGCATCTAGGGACCCCCAAACGTATATTTCCGTAAAAAAAAATTTTGAAAAAAAAATCACGATCACAATACTTTCTCGTACTTCGTAACGGAGAAAGTAAAAATTCTGAAAAAAGCATTGTAAAAAGTCCTTAAAATGGTCCTTGAAAAGATCTGAAGAAATTTTTTTTAAAAAGAAATTCCAAAGACTCTTGAAAAAAGTCATGCAAAAAGGCCTAAAATTAATCTTTAAGAAAAATCCTGAAATAAAAAGTGTTGAAAATAGTCTTAAGGTCATGAAAAGAAAAATTGTAAAAAATATCATGAAGAAAATTTTGAAAATTTCATAAAAGTCCTGAAAAAGAATCCTCAAAGAAAAAAAAGTCCTTAAAAAAGACCTGAAAAAAGTTCTGAAAACATTGTCCTGAAGTCCCAAAAAGGCTAAAAGAACAAAAAACTGTTAAGGTAAATATTCCCAAATTCCAGTTCTTCGGATTCTGAAATAACATTTATGTTTCATGGTCATTTCTGTATTAGTTTTTGAGATACAGCGCGCACAAACAGACTGTTATGTAGAGAAAAAATGGTGATGTGGCCATCATGTTACTTTCTCCGACTTGATGGTATCATTTATATATACGCTTTCATGGTTTATTTTCAGTTTAAATCATATTTTAAATATACATCGAGCGTTGCGTAGACTCGGATGAAACTGACGTTTAAAACGTCAAAATTATGAAAGATGGGAAAATTATACTTCAAATTCAAAAACTCAGTTTACTCAAAAACTAAAAGGATTTCGAAAAAAACTTATTCTTTATAAGTTGTTAATCTTAGTATTCTCTACAATTATTATTAACATAAATTTGCTGTAACTATTATCGTTTTATAATTATAAACCAAAAATTAAAATTAAAATAATACATTTTTTTCTCGAATAAAAATGATTTTATGAAAAATGTTTTCAAGTTCATTTCTTTGTTGTCTTCAATGTTTGTTTAAATATTTTTGTGATATTTTTCATATTTAAGAAAATATTGGCAAAAAACAAAAAACATTTAAGGTAAACACCCAGTTCCGGTGTGCGAAATTTTACCAAAAGCTTTTTAGTTCTTCATATAATCAAATAAGACGTATGTTCAAAGTTTCATACTAATCGCTTTATTAGTTTTTGAGATACAGCGCGCACAGCCAGACACACACACAGACACGCACACACAAAAATTCCAGACATTGTTTAAATGGCATCCAGGGACCCCAAAACGGATATTTCCGTTAAAAAAAAAATGAAAAAAATCACGATCACAATACTTTCTCGTACTTCGTAACGGAGAAAGTAAAAATGCTATCAAATTTGTTAATAGAAGAGTTTAGGTTGCCATGAAAATAAAAGTATCGGTGACGTAACTGTTAAAAAGTGTAAAAGTGAAAATAAACTGAGTAAAATAATGATTTATCAAACTATTTTTTTCTAAAAATTTTAATAAAGGGTCTAGGGAGGAGGTTCCTTATTTTTTACTCATACTATGTGTATTTTTGTGTGTGTGTGTGTAATACATCTTGTTACTACAGAGGATTTCCGCCGTCACTCTAAAGCACCATAAATTGTATTCTAATGGGTACTGCTACTAGCCCATCAAATTTTAACTTGTAAATTTTGTAGCATGAGATCGCTGAAATGTGTTCTACAACCTAGTAACGGTCGTTACGATCCTCTTGATAATTTTAATTAGTTAATTACATTTCGTTATACATGGCAAATTCTAATATCTGCATGATCATATTTACGAAATAATTAATTGCCAACTTGTTTATGTAATACGGAATCTATTCCGTGGAAATCCCGCAAATAACTGTAAACAAGCCGACACGCTACTTGCTGAATCGATTACGCCAGTTACACGCTAATCTAGTATTAATCCCAATTAAATCCCTTTCAGCGTTTACCAACGAAAATTGGAGACACGTGATAAATGCAAAAAGGAGGGCGAAAGTACAAGGTCTGCCGTTTCATTAACGCCCCATCCGCAAAATTATTTATTTATATTTTGGGCTTTTATCTCAGGGCGTCACCAACCTCTCAGGTTTTTCATTAAGGCTGGAAGAGGAAAAATTGCCGGACCATACCTGACCCCTTGTATTATTAGATAAGTTTTCCAGGAAGGGGATTGTCTTTATTATACTCGGCAATGTTGCGGTATTACGTTTATAAAGATTGTAACAATTGAAAGTAAAAACCCAGTAGCCTCAATAATTAGGGTGGAATTTATATGCTACAATGGGATGAAGTCAATTTAATTAAATAAATCAAATAAGTTTCCGGCGAGAAGTTAGCCATGGATGTTCCTGGCGCCTGCACCAAAAGTGCCCTACGAATTTGTAAGTATATTTAACAAACACAAACTGTCAACCATGAAATATTTTGTTTGATCCGTGACTGGCAATTACAAAATCATAATTCGAAAAGGGCGCTAAAAATGATTAATTTAATTTTTTTCAGCGCCTATCTGCAAGTATATTTAACAAATAAAGATTGTAAAAAAACCGTGACAATGTTTAGATTTTTCTTTTAAACAGAATGTGCCACCCACAGAATTCTGTGGCTGGCACATAAATTCAAAAGGGCGCAATTTTTTTTGCAGTGCCTTTCTAGACCTATATTTAACAAATAGAAATTTTCAAAAAGCGTGCATGCATTTTGCATTATTGCATTTCTCCGACAAATCATGAATCGGTGATATTTCGGGCGTTTAATTATTTGATTACAGTCAATATAGCCCATTCTATCATGACTGAAAACAATTAAAACCTTTGCATGTATACCTCAGGAAACAATGCCCGCTGAATTTTCTGCTATCATTAGGGATGGTATAAAATACCTGCACCTGTTATTTTGGAACAGCCTGTTATTTCGCGTCCATTTACAGACCCAAATTATTTTAAAGCATGAGATTAATATCAGTAATTTAATTATGTTGTTATAAAATAATATTCTAAAATAGCAGTTGAACAATTGTAGTTTTTGGAAGAATTATTTTGTAGATAATGATTAGCGACGTTTTTTCTAATAATCTTTATCCTTCGTATCTAAAGTCAACTAGAGTTTTTTTTATTTGATTCTATTTAAGATTTGTAAAAAGTTTATTTGTAAATAATTTCGCTTTTCATTTAATATAGTACATTTTTTGTATTACTCCCAATCTTATAATGTTAGTGATTCGCATGCAGCTTAATTAATTAATATTCTAGGACCCGGGTTCAATTACAAGGCTGTAATATGTCTTGATAGTCTTTGTTTAAAACTTCACGAAGTTCTGAGCGCACGCAACGTTAGGGTTATATAATGTGTAATTATAATTAATTATTTAATGCCCGCGTGTATCTCGGAAACGGCTTATACTGCAAGTCTTCAAATGCGTACAAGGTTAGGTGATTAGCTTATACATTTATCTTGGATTATAAGGCTGTTGCCTGAAAAACGCCGAAAGCCATAACTCCATTATTTATGGTCTGATTTTAATGATAGCCAGATATTAAATTAAATTTATTTATATATACTATTGAATGCACTAACCATATGTGTTTAATATTATCATTATGGTAAGAAGATGGTCAACTATTTATATTCAAATGGCTATGTATATTATACATGTTTTTAAATTTAGCCATGTAGAGATATTTTACCATAATCCAATGATACCTAAATAGTTGAAGTTGATACAATATATACCACAAATAAAACATTTATTAACGTAAAAAATGTAAAATTTTCAGTATTTAATTATTTTTAACATGTTACAGTTTGGCTCTGGTATTGACCAACTCAATGAAATAACTATATATTTCAAGAAACAGTATTAATAGTAAAACATTTACGTAGAAGGCGTTTATGGATTTCTGCCACGATATAAATTATCAAATAGATGGAAACCGTATGATACAAGAATTGACATCGATTCTAAAGGAAAAATGCAAAAATTTGGTATAGAGTTTAAGGAAGCAACGCCCAAAACCACGTGAAATTTATCGAATAAGTTAATATAATAAAAATACCTACTATAAAATATAAAGGTTCATAAATAGTGTTGTATCTCAGCAAGCATGAGCAGCTCGCGATTCTAAACAGCGAAACAGCACGTTATAATTTTAAGCTTAATAACTTTAAAGATTCAAAGAAAGAAATTAAGAGAACTTCTAATATCGTTTGCGATAATTCTCGAAGAATCGGTTGTGAAGTTTCAAAGTTTTCGAATTTTTCGAAGAATCGTTTGTGAAATTTAGAAGTTTTCGATTTTCAATCCCAAAATCATAAACAGCTAGGAATTTTAAAATGTTTACCTTGGGTTTTCTAAGAAGTAACTTAAGATAACGGGCACTCATTCTTACTGATAACCTATTTATACTGAACGACCGACTGGAAGTCATAAATTTCAGCCACGAATCCGGCGCCTTCACCATTTTGACTTTTTTTTGTACTATTTGTACATACATCAAATAAATCCAAATCAAATAAAGTGTTTTATTCAGTGATTCCGAATATTATTTGTTTTGTCTTTTTTGTATGTTTTTATAAAGAATACAATTTTCTGAGAAATTAATTATAAAAAGTTTCCTATATGTTGCATACTTACGTGGACACGCTGTTTAAATGCAAACCTTAAAAAGTATTCCAAAAATTCCAAAAAATTATTTAAAGGAAAATGTAAAATATGTGTAATTTCTTTTAGCCTAAATATTGTAAACAAAGCCCCATAGAACATTTGTGGCCGAACATACCGAACCTAAACTACGCCTAACGATGACTTTTGATTTTTTGAAAATTGACGAAATTTCGTAAGTGTTTGAATATGTGTATTTTTTTAAGCTTAAATATTGTAAACAAAGGCCCATGGAACATTTGTGGCCAAAAATACAGAACCTAAACTACGCCTAACGATGATTTTTGATTTTTTGAAAATACACGAAATTTCGTAAAAGTGTTTAGGTAAATAATTATTTAAACAAAAATGAAGAATATGTGTCACTTTTTTAAACTTAAATATTATATACAAACCCTATAGAACATTTGTGGCCGAAAATAACGAACCTAAACTACGCCTAACGATGACTTTTGATTTTTTGAAAATTGACGAAATTTCGTTAAAGTGTCTGGGTAAATAATTATTTAAACAAAAATGAAGAATATGTGTCATTTTTTTTAGCTTAAATATTGCAAACAAAGCCCTATAGAACATTTGTGGCCGAAAATAACGAACCTAAACTACGCATAACGATGACTTTTGATTTTTTGAAAATTGACGAAATTTCGTAAAAGTGTCTGGGTAAATAATTATTTAAACAAAACTGAAGAATATGTATCATTCTTTTTAGCTTAAATATTGTAAACAAAGCCCTATAGAACATTTGTGGCCGAAAATATCGAACCTAAACTATGCCTAACGATGACTTTTGATTTTTTGAAAATTGACGAAATTTTGTCAAAGTGTCTGGGTAAATATTTATTTTAACAAAAATGAAGAATCTGTGTCATTTTTAAACTTAAATATTGTAAGAAAAAGCCCTATAGAACATTTTTGGCTGAAAATATCGAACCTAAACTACGCCTAACGATGACTTTCGATTTTTTGAAAATAGACGAAATTTCGTAAAAGTGTCTGGGTAAATAATTATTTAAACAAAAATGAAGAATATGTGTCATTTTTTTTAGCTCAAATATTGTAAACAAAGCCCTATAGAACATTTGTGGCTGAAAATATCGAACCTTAACTATGCTTAACGATGACTTTTGATTTTTTGAAAATTGACGAAATTTTGTAAAAGTGTCTGGGTAAATATTTATTTTAACAAAAATGAAGGATATGTGTCATTTTTTTAAACTTAAATATTGTAAACAAAGCCCTATAGAACATTTTTGGCTGAAAATATCGAACCTAAACTACGCCTAACGATGACTTTTGATTTTTTGAAAATTGACGAAATTTCGTAAAAACGTCTGGGTAAATATTTATTTAAACAAAAATGAAGAATATGTGTCATTTTTTTAGCTTAAATATTGTAAACAAAGCCCTTCGGAACATTTGTGGCCAAAAATATCGAACCTAAACTACGCCTAACGAGGACTTTTGATTTTTTGAAAATTGACCATGTTTCGATAGATGTCTTATCGAAAAATCGGGGTAAATCTCAAGTTAAAAGCTTATTGTTATTACTATGGCACTACAGCAATTTGATTAATTCGGAATTTTAATCTATTTTCTGTAAATTAGGAGAGAAACGGAGGAAATTTACCAAAGTCAAAAATCGTGAAGGCGCCGGATTCGTGGCGAAAATTTATGGCTAACTTCCAGTCGGTTATTGAACGTCTTGCAGAAACGCAATCTACCAAGAATTCAAAATTGGCTCCTCATTAAAATTATCAAGTGTGTTAGTGAACTTCAGGAACTAAACCGGAAGCCACATGTGATGTTGGTTAAAGCACATCATGGCATTCATGGAAATGAAGTAGCTGATGGATTAGCGAAAAGCGCCTCAACATCAACAGATATAGAATTCATCCAAGCCATCCCTTATACAGACTACAATTGTATATTTGAAATATCCACGAGGCAAAAATAGGAAAAACTACTAGGAAACCAAAGTCTCTTCACGTACCAATTATAAAATTCTACATAATAAGCAGCCTAATGAAATTGTATATATTAATAGCCACAGCGTTTCTAAATTATTTTCTTCCACGGTCTATCGTCTTAATACTACCCATTGTATCAGTCCATCTTATTTATATTACATTAAACTGAAAGAAAATCCCCTATGCACATGTGGAATGTATGGCGACATTAATCACATATTCTTTGAATGCCAAAATAATATAGCTAACATAAACCACGTATACAATGATTTGAAAAGTTATAAATTAAAATACCCTATCAATCTGAACTAAGGCTCGACGTTTACTCCGTTTTTCGTTTAAACGTTTAAACGTTTAAACGTGTAAACGTTTACCGTTTATTTGTAACGAATAAAACACGTTTAGCTTAATAAACGTTCACAACACGTTCAAATCTGATTTAGGCTTAATTGTCCTTTAAAAAGTGTTGATAATACCGGTCGTTAGGGCATTCAAATATTTGAAACCATAGAATCCTGATCCTATTTGTGTTGTTTGTAGCCTTAGTTGAGGTAAGTTTAAACTATCTTTCCACCTACTCCTATATTGGTGGCTAGGTGTTGGAAATGTTTCTAAATTTTACTTCACGTACCCAAGGCATACTAACATATACAAAGAAGGCAAGGTTAGTAAGCCAAGATATCTAAACGCTTTTTTTAAATCTTCTTGGTTCTTGAGTGCAACTATTATCCTAATTGCTCTTCTTTGCACTCTAAAAAGTTGATGCCTACAAGTTGCGTGAAATGTAGCAAAATATGTGAAACCGTCATAGACAGTGCTCTTAGACTGTATACAGCTTTTGTTAACTTTCCAGACATAGTCAGCATGAGTATTCCAACTTAATTTTGAATCAAGCTGAATACCTAAGAAACACGTTTTTGAGAGTGAATAGTACCTCAACTGTTTTCGTTTCATTCAAGACTAATTTATTGGCTTTAAACCATTCTGACGCCTTTGCTTGATTAGCCCTAGGTGCTCACACATCCGATTAAAAAAGTAGGTCAATTAGACCCGAGCAACTTTAAATTGAGATTTCTCGCTAATGGAACATCGTAGAATCAAAACAGAAAATTTGGTTAATTCTTTGAATCTTCTTTAGTCATACCACATACTTTTTCAAGGCATTTTATCATTAAAAAAAAAGCAAATGCTTTACTTTCTTCACTTAATTTAGCCTAGCTAAATCAAATTTGAGTTTTGAAAGCTGACATTCTAGGATTTTACAAATTAACGGCTATACTTTAGGGTAAAAAAAAAGACATTGGTCCGTTACAAAAAGTGCATTTATTTTGAGAAGTGAACGTGGCCAATTTTAATATTCGGTCAGATATTTTGAAGTCATGGAAATCAATATTAATAATTTAATATAAGTTGCCTTGAAAGTTACTCATAAAATTATCGAATTATGAAAAATGTCAAGTGACTTACATGTAAAATGGAACAATTTGATTGGTTAATATAAATTTAAAAAAATATCGGTGTAATTTCGAAACTCTTGAAAGGCAGACGTGTGTGGAAGTTTCCCTATTTCGTGTTGTTGGTAAACTTGCTCGTATAATTAGTTACATTCAATAATAAAAAAGTGCAATAAATTCAGATTGCCGAGCGCCCCATAGCCAGAGAATTTTGGCACAGACTTTGAAGGTCTAACCTCCACCCATCGGCGGATTTTATTTGTAAAATATTACATTTACGTCTACAGATGCAGTCTTTTTTATCTTAAAATAATCATAATTTTAACCTTAACCTACGAAATATTATCCATGCTGGATCCTATTTCAACTTATCCCAAAAATTATGTATAGCGTCAATTATTGAAAGTGCGGCGATATGAATATGAAAGTGGTCTATAAATCGAGTGCTATTATTAGAATTTCTATTGATTCCGCGGGATTATGGCGCTATGAATCACGGCGAAAGGAAGACCGCGATAGTTTGGGTCAAACGGTGGCCATAAAGCAGGATTTCATCACGTAATTTCGTAAAAGTTGTATTATTTAATCCGCACGAAAATTTATTGCACGGCAAAATCTGGAATTTATGTTCTGCAGGTTTTGTGCTTCTAAATTTTTTATTTAATTCTCGCCATAAAGCGTGATTGTAAAAGCAGAGTTTGCTTTAAAACGTCATAACTTCTTTAGGAATGTAAATATTACAAGCTTAACAGTTTCATTTTCGGAAAATTGAAAGTAATTATAAAATTTGCCAACCAGCAAATTCAATTATTATTGGACAGACATAATTTTCAGCCCTGAAAGACTATTCATGTTGAGAATTATGTTCATTTTGCATTTCCGAATAAAAATGTTATATTTGCTCTTTGAAAGATTCTCAAAAATCAATTGTAAACTAATTAGGGGTGATAAAAAACTATCGCAGCCTTCTTAATATATAACGTATTGAAAAAAAAAGAAACAAAATTCTTTAATGAATAATGAATGTTAAAGAATGTCTATATTCAAAATAATGCGATTTTTTAAAATAAAAAAAATCGACTTCGGTTTAACAATAAGTTTATTCGATGGACTCTTAATAGAAGTAATAAAAATAAGTTTAAAAAATGTCGGGATAGAAACACAACTAAAGCGACATCTACAATCTAGAACGTTCCACTAATTTCGCTAATCGAGAGAAGTTTCCCACCAACACGCGATAATTATTACAATAATACCGGTAAAAAGATTTTTCTGCAGCCGCCCCGAAAATAAAACTTTCGGTATGATTTATTAAATCAAAAGTACCACTATACAAAAATCGTACCTAAAGTAGTTATTTTCGGGACGATTTAATTTCATTTTCGGAAGGATTTCTATACTTTCGAGACGATTTTTGTTACTTTCGGGATGATTTTGCGCATTTATGTAGGCGGCCTTGACAAAAACATCAATTTCGTATTTAATTATGACAGCGCTTGACATATAACATTCGTGTGTTTTTGCTTTTTTAACATAAAAAACGGCTGCAGAAAAAAATATTGTACGTAATACGTTCCAAAAGTGATTTTACGGGACTAGTAGGATTCCTATTCATCCCGTAAAATATCACTTTCGAAACTTGTTACGTAAATTACTATTATTTGATTCCTGGTAATAACAACTGTAGACCGGTTTTGACCTACTTTAGTCTTATCAGAGTTTATTTAAAATGTTATAAGTAGAGTATTAAGCCGATTCGAAGCTAGGAAGTGTTCTCGGAAGTGACCTTGAAAACATTATAAGCTTCGAAGTGCTGCTAACTGTTAATTTGTCAAGAAAATTTAAATGTAGGAAATATAAATTTGAGGGAGTTTGGTGACGGAAAATTTAAATTCAATTCCTAAAGTGTTGCCAATTGTCAATGTCTGGGAGAGGGAAATAAAAACTCAAAAGTGTTGCAATTTCTGAGACAAGAAATAGATAGTTGGACCTCTTTTAGATTTTAATTTTATTTTCTCACTTTTTTCTCAAAAAATTGACATTAGGCAACACTTGAGTGAGTTTGAATTTAAATCACGACCCAGAAATTGACAGTTCGTAACACATTTGAATTTGAATTTCCCCCTAACAAATTGCTCCAGATATAAATTTTTCCCAAGGGTTCTCGATATTGCTTCTAATTTGTATTAGTTTTTACTTATTCATATTCATTTTTATTTATATTTGTATATTTTAATGTATTCGTACAATTACGCAAATAATTTTAAGACTACTTAGAAAATCTGGAATCTAAATATTTGATCATTGATTCCATCCACCTCTACGCGGTATTTTATTCAATTATTCACCTCTTTGTTATTGTGGTATTTATACGAAAGTGATTTTACATTAATGTAAATAAATTCTGTTGGCTATGTAAATAAAAAATAAATATTATTATAATTACATTTTTCGCCACAATATTCCATCAGAATTGTTGAGCTTAAAGTGTTGCCGTTTTCAACTTTCACCGGCAATTCCACATGAGTATAATATAACATTTTATCCAAAATCATGTATAATTCAATTAAATATTGAAATAATATTTATAAAAGTTTGACAAGAAGTTTTGACGTACGTGATGCCGATTTAATTTATTACAAAAATCCTACGAAGGACCTGATTATTCTGCAAGTTCGAGTTATTCTCTCACTAGTGAGTAATGACCAACATTATTTTCCTCAAATAACCATAGTAATGCGCGCTTATTACACACGGTTTTGGATAAAATAATTACTTCCAGTTTGAAATATTTCAAATATACTATTTTTCAATATCTTGTAAAATTAAGAAATATTAAAAACGGATACGACCGGGAAGAAAAACAGGTAAACAATCGCTCCTAATTCTATATTGATTCAAAATTGTTTTTTTTATAACTTAATAAAAAGCAGGAAACATCCTACCTCTAGCTTTTTAAGTAATCGCTTGTGGTCTTCCAAGAGTCAAGTTAAGCATTTACCAAATAACTAAGATAATAGATAAAACAGTTCCGAGCATTCCAAAGAGAGAGCAAATATAATTTATTGAATTTAAATACGTGGGAAAATGACCAATTGAATTTACTAAAAATCCATATTTCGTAAAGTTTTCATAAAAGTCTGAATGAACCTTCATTTTGCGGTAATGACTTCTAAATCGAATCGAGTTAATGGTTAATTCAGTTATAAAATTGTTTATAACATTAAAAGAAAAACAATTGCCACCAATTCCAAAATCAAAGTCTTCTGAGAATCTATAATTTTTTAACGCCCGGTTTCTCAAACGAATCTTAAGGAGATAACACCTATCTTAAAAATAAGACGTTCTTAAAGTGTTGCACCAGCCATAAATCAGATCTTAAAGTCGTAAGAAGGTCTTACATTATAAGACGCCAAAATTGGCATCTTAAGATTAGGATTCTAACATAAACTTAGCAATTTGCAGCAACGTCTGTCTGTTATTGTAAGTATTCATTGAAATGGCTAATAATTTAATAGAATGGATGCATTCGCATTTGATGTAAATGCTGTAGAAATTGAGATAATCCACATTACTGTCCAAAGGATTAGAAAACCCAACCACCGATTTCTCATTCATTAATACCTCCACCAGACTTAAACAGTTCTCTCTTATTTTCTGCACCACTCTTCCTTATTCTATGCCTTATATTTCTCTCTGCGTGTGTTTAGTTCCTGGATGATGGAATCCATGCTTCTTACTTCTGTTTGTTCGTTGCCGCATTTGTTTTATTTCTCACAATTTTGTGGACCGATACCAACGAGGCTAATAAATTTCGCTCTTCTTTCGTGAAATTCTCACACTTCACTTACACTTTTGCAATTATCAAACTACACTAAACTTGACAACGGGAGGGTTAAAAGGGTTAGAAATGAATTTGACATAGAACGGCTTTTCAAGTTTGCCCGAAAATACAACGTTGCCACATGTAATGAAATCTTACCTAAGATATGTATAAATTTGCTTGGTGCAACAGAACAAGAAGTTAAGAACTACTTAAATATAAAAATAAGACATACTTAAATGAGACGTATTTTAAGATTCGTTGAAGAAACCAGGCGTAAGGTTCTTAATAATAATAATAATTTTATTAGTGTGAATACAATTTACACAAGTCATAACAGTACATATCAGTATAAATATGGTTTAAATTAATAATTACTTAGAAAAACTAAGAATACATGTCCTAAGTGGTTACATATTTCTTATTTTACTACATAGAAAGATTATCTTCGAGGAACTCTCTCCAAAGATAATACTCTTTAGAACTTTTTAAACGTTCATAACATGGTTTTGAAATAAACTGCCGTGATCTATTTGAAATCTTTGGTAGTTTCACTGTTAACTATTTTTTTTAAACAATTGCGATAAATTCAAACTTTCCTATTTTATAGGAAATATATTCTTCCTTAGAAGTCTCCAAAAGACGAAACACAACATGCTTATATTTTGATATAATCGCAAGTGATCTTTAGGTCAAGAGTTTTTCAGATATAGCAGAACATTAAGAATAATTTATAGTAATTTAAAACTTTTTTTGACCGTTCTATTAAAAACTAGAAAATTCCATTCCTGAATATAATGTGATATTATAGAAATCGATCTTATATTTCAGGTTGAATATTTTCACAATGGCAAAAAAATATAAAAATTTGACTCAATTTACATTCTTCTTTAAAATTACATATACTTAAAAGACGCTGTCTTAAGATGTAATAATAAACTTACTTGTACAAATAGAAAATACTACGACTTAAACTTGTAACTCTACCTCTTGTAATTGTTAAATTGTGAACTTCTCCAAAGATTCGATGAAGAAATATCTTGAACCGAACGTTGCTTTTAGGTTAAATTTAAACAATAGAGCTATTCAGCAGAGATGGCGGTCGGAGTGTCTTGTCCGTCCGAATCAAGTAGTGCCCGTTGAAATTTTCCACCATAGGCTAAATCGTGCGAGCCTATGAAATAACCGGTAAGTAAGAGACGCCGTAAACTATTTCTTTCTCCTTCTACCGCTCGGTCTAAGACCGAGCTACGCAGGCCGCGTGTGTGTTTTCTAGATACGGCCGACGAAATCGTACGTCTTGGGAATATCCGCTCGGTTATCAGGTAGTAGAAAAGGATACCAATATTATTTGAATGTTCCGAACTTAGTTCGTAAACCGCCCTTACTCATGAATAGGTCTATAGCTGCGGATTGTAGTGGATGGGTTCTCTACCATCCTCTGAACCAGCCATTCTCAACCTCCGACCCTTAAGTGAGTGGCCCAGTAAAGGCAGTAAAAACACAGAACAAGCCGTGGAAGTTATTTAAACCATTTAAGTCCGCGGGAAAAATCTATCAATCGGTCGGCAGTTTTTTCATTAATTCTTATCTGAGGCTCTGTGAAATGGCTATCTGGCCCGAGGTTGAGTAAGGCTGCTCTATGATTTCTGTTTCTCCATGTATTGATCCCTTGCTTTCAATCCTCGTTTCTGGTAGTATAATTGGATTCTGGTATAGAGTCTACCCGATTATTTTTTTTATCAAAAGAAAGATGGTTGATAGGAACTTTACTTAAGGAAGGTAGAAGATTCGAAATTCGCTTAGCCAGCTAAAGATGGTACTCGGCTAATTCAATCGCGACACGCGATGTTGATGCTGTGGCGACAGTACTGCTTCTAATTTATTGCTGAGCACCTTCGGATTGGCGCGACATTCAGTCGCTCTACAGTACCACATTCGAAGCAGTGTCGACGTACATCAATTATCACTTTCTCAAGCGAAAAAACGAATATTAAATTGAAATAATTCCGCATAGTTTTATTTACGATGCACAACTACAATCGTTCGCGGATAATATTGTGTGGGAAAATATCCGGGTAAGAATGAATAACAAATCGTAATCATCTTCTTCCAATAACCATGATTTCATTCCTTGATTCGATTAAGGCTTCAGACATGATCAGTACAAACGCTGAGCATAATTAGCATTGAATGAGTAGGAGGTCGCTAGGATTTAAAATTTTGAAAAAATCGTCCACTTTGAAAGTACTAACCAGAATTAAGATTTTTCTCATACCTAAAACTAAATTTATATTTATCGGATCAACTTCCATTTATATTTATTTCTGCTACTGATGTATATCTTAAAGCAAATTCTGATAGTGGCATAAGATGACCGTTAATATTAATATTCTTCTTGTAAGTGTCCATATTCCCTTTGTCGGCTATTAATATCTTGCCCTTTCTATCTATCCTCTCAGCGATCTCGATCTTTCGGAATTGAGGTGTAGATCTGTTTTTGTATAGCCACATTTCGGCAGCGCTTGGATTTTTAGTCATATTTATTATATTTCCATAACCAGCACAAATGTCAATTAAATTCTACACAATCTTATTCGCATAGTCGCGCGTCGCAGGAAGCCGATCAGCACTTTGAAGGCTAGTTCAGACTACGCTAGTATTTTAGTCGAGTAGCGAGTAATTTAGTAGCTAAAATACTCGCTACTGCCCAAAAATCGTTCGCACTTTGGACGAGTACAGTTCACGAGTGAGAGGTGTTTTGCAAAATGAATAGCCTGCAACCCAATAAATTTCATTTTAATTTCCTTTTCATCAAATCCAGGTATATAGATGGTAAAAACGGTTCACAGTCGGGAACGGTTCCGAACCGGTTCACTCACTGGAGTAAACGGCTTCCTTAGAGTGGTTTGCGGGTCTTTTCTTTAGGTATATACCAGATTGTCAGAAATGAGGCTTCCAATTAATTAAAAAAATATTCATAGTGTGACCACAACTGCAATATATTTTTTTTTTAAGGAAGGATGATTGACGGGAATTTGGGTTGCCCTCGCCGGGATTCGAACCCAGGACTCTCCGCATTAGTTCGGGCGCGCTAACGCACACGGCTAGTGGGCCGGCTTTTGTGTTTTACTCTTGACAATATGAAGAACTGAAAAGCTACTGGTAAATATTTGTAAACGGGAAGTGGGCATTGAATATTTGCATTGAAATTTTTCTGAAATTTCTAAATCGATTGATCTTTAAAATTGCAAGTTTTAGTTTTCTCCTGTCACAGCTTCTGCTATTTTCACATTATCATATAATTTTCACATTTTCTCCTCTCTGGTAGCACATCGATAGTAAATATAAATCAAATCTGGTAAATTTTTTAACTCTGAACATTTATTTACTCTTGTACTTTTTCTTAAAAATAATCGGGAGAGCAGGAAAATGCACACCCAGTATATCATACTCTTCTTAGTTTTTGAATGAAATAAATAATTTCAAAATTGTATAATTTCTTTATTACGAAATTATAAAATATTATTGAATTTTTTATGCTGCCTGTTAATTTATTTTTCATTTATTTATTAATTAAATATCTACAAGAAATGTCAAATTTAACTAAAGTTAAAAGACTTTACGATAAATTATTGTAGAAATTTGACTTAAAGTAGACAAGTTTCCAGAAAAAAAACTAATTTTGACTTAAAACCGTTAAGCCTCTAAAAAAATGTCAAATTTAATTAAAGACTATGTCCCAATTAATGTCGAAATTTGACTTAAATTCGACAAGTGTTAAGAAAGCAAGATTAATTTTGACTTAAACCCTTAAGTCAAATTTGAGTTAAATTAAGAGACTTTATGTCCAAATTAATGTCAAAATTTGACTTAAAATCGAGAAAGTCAAAAAAAAAGGATAATTTTAACTTAAAGACGTTAAGCCTTTAGAAAAATGTCAAATTTGGGTCGATTTAAGATGCTTTATGTGCAAATTAATGTCGAAATTCATGATGAGCGTCAAAAAAGACGATTTTTGACTTTAAAGGCGCTAAGTCAATGTAAAATTTAATTAAAATGAAGAGACTTTATGTCCAAATTACTGTCGAAATTTGGCTTAAAGTTGAGAAGCGTTAAGAAAGCAAGGCTAATAGAAAAAATGTCAAGTTAGGGTAGAATTAAGAAACTTTGTGAAAATTAAAAGTCTTCAAACTTTAAGAAAAACGACTAATTTGACTTAAAGCCATTAAGTAACTCGTTAAGCCTCTGGAAAAAAATGACAAAGTTCAAAGACTTTATGACAACTGAATGTTGTATGTTAAAATCGACAAGTATTAAGAAAAAAGTCTAATTATATGAAATATATAAAAAAATATGTTAAACTGAATTAACTTTAAAAGACTTTATACCAAATTAATGTCGAAATTTGACTTAAAGTCGACGAGCATTAAGAAAAAAAGACTCATTTTGACTTGAATATTTAACCCTGTAGAAAAAAGTGTCAAATTTAATTAAAGTTAAACGACTTTAGTTCAAAGTAATGTATAAATTTGACTTAAAGTCAACAAGCGTTAAAAAAAGACCAATTTTAACTTAAATCCTAAAGCCTTTAAAAATATGCCAACTTGAATTAAAGTTAAAAGACTTTATGTCCAAATTAATGTGTAAATTTGACTTAGTCAACAAGCGTCGAGAGAACAGACTAATTTTGACTTAAAGTGGTTAAGCCTCTAGAAAATATGCCTACTTGAATTAAAGTTAAAAGACTTTATGTCCAAATTAATGTGTAAATTTGACTTAAAGTCAACAAGCATCAAGAGAAAAGACTAATTTTGACTTGAAGTCGTTAAGCCTCTAGAAAATATGCCAAATGAAATTAAAGTAAAAAGACTTTATGTACAAATTAATGTGTAAATTTGACTTAAAGTCAACAAGCGTCAAGAAAAAAAGACTAATTTTGACTTAAAACCGTTAGGACCCTTGAAAAATGTTGAGTTTAATTAGCCGTTTGCACATTTTCATTTAAAATTCGAAATATAAAACTTTAAGTAAAAATTTAAGTCTGGACTAAAAAAAAAAAAATCACGAGAACCGCATGAAATTTCCGCGATAAGTTTCCGCAGATAACTTCAAGCGGTTCACAACGGGAACTTTATGCGGTTCCTGGTATGAACCGCAAGAAGTTACCGCGGAAACTCCATGCGTTTCAGATAGTGGAGTGAACCGCATGAAAATTTCGCAGTTAACTTCATGCCCATCTCTTGGAACCGCATGAAGTTTCCGCAGGTGACTTCATGCGGTTCCACCGGGGCGCTTCTATAAATAGGGGTATGCGTTTGGTTTTCACTCTTGAAGAAAAAAACAAGTACATACATATTAAAGAGCAGAGGAAGCGCGGTTCCTTTTGTCCGAACCGGTTCTTGAGCGCTCTTTGCTAAGAACCGGTTCCTGAATTGTCTGCCCATCTCTATCCAGGTACATTCATCGTATTTTCCAAATCCGAGTATGCAGATTGTTTCATTTGCTTGTTTTTATAATGTGGGGACTTAATGGAAGGGGCGCTACTCGCCCGATAAAAATAGAGTAAAATGGATCGACTCGACTTAATCATTCACTAAACTACTTGACTAATTTTTTGAGGTTCGCACACATTTGGCCACTAAATTACTCGCTACTCTACTAAATTACTAGCCTAGTCCAAACTAGCCTTAAGGGCTGGCGCACACTGACGATTTTTTGTTGCGCAACTGTCTTTGTCTCTGTCGATTTCCATTGCTGAAATTACAAAGAGCGCGCACACGATGAGTAACCGTTTCCTGATGGCAACTGAGCTGCAATTAAATCAACAAGTGCACGTTGTTTAAAATAGATGTTTCCAACACAGCAGTACTATATGCTCTCTTGATTAGATGCAGCAAACATCTCGGAAAAAAGAATAATTGAGTTGCCTGCTAAACTCTGTAAGATTAATTAAAGGATAAAATGTTTGAGGAGCTACGATGTTATCCTAAGAAAAACTTCAGTTATTTTTGCATGAGCACTGCGTCATTTGCTGAGCTACTTAAGATTGTGAGACCACCTTCTATTTCATGTATCAATATGTCGTTATGAATATCCTCATCTCTCGCTCCAGCCAAATTTTTTACGAAATCTAATATTTGTCATATAGCAGACGAGCGAGCCGTCAACTAAATTTGTTATAAAAACAACAGGAGACAGTTTCATCGCCCTATTGTCAGCCGGAGGAACTATAAAGTCTCCTTGCTGCCGCGTTGCTATGTGCGCGCAGCCACATATGGTCATATGAACTTCTTATGAGAAGCAAAATAGTTACGCAACAAAAAGCCGCCAGTGCGCGCCCTCCCTAAGACATTCAGACGCGACCGCTTTCTATTATAAATATTTAAATATAAAGGGACAAACATTAGACATGGACCCGTATAGACATTTCGTATAAAAAATGGTCGCCTGGACGGGACGCTGAAGGAGAAACTCTACCCACTACTATCGTGGTCCTTTCTAATGATTGGACAAAGAAATATTTGTATCCGAACTGTGCTTATAAGGTTAAAATTTCATTGAATGCGGGGGTGATAGTAGGCCCTATTCCACCTTTCAAACACTATAACTTACGAATAAATATATTTACCTAAGAAACATTAAACCCTTTTTCTTCACTTCTTTGATTTGTTAATTTCCACTAGTAAAACCCTTGTTTATGTTAGAGCGGCTGAAGGCTGGGAGAAAGCCTATCTATCAACCTCCGTATTAACTTTAACTAAAACTTCAAATATTGTTTCTTGTAATTGTTAAACTATTAACTTCTCCAACTATCTAATGAATAAATCTTTCCAACCGAACGGTGGTTATTAGGATAATTTAATCTATTTGCAAAGGGTGGTGGGTACGTGTTATTGCACCCCCAAGCCCTAAAACACTAACAAGAGTTCAAAGATAAATATATATAAAAGAAATGCAAGTTCTCTGTTTTATTGACTTTTTGATTAATTATTTTCTTAATTAAAATTGGAAACCCTCACTTGCTATAGATACAATGCATAAATTAAATAAAGACAAAAATTAGTAGGTTAGGGCACTCCAAAATCCCTTCGCATCAATTTGAACTAAAACCACAAACGATTGTTACACAATGCATACTCTTAAATCATCACTGGGAAAATTCGCGAAACTACTTTCGAAACAATGAAAGTTTTAAATATTAAAACGATGATTTTTGTAGCCAAAAACTTAAAGATTGGTTTTCTGAATAATAATAACCGAAGTACGAGAAAGTATTGTGATCGTGATTTTTTTCTCAAATTTTTTTTTTACGGAAATATCTGTTTTGGGGTCCCTAGATGCCATTTCAACAATTTCTGGATTTTTTTTTGTGTCTCTGTGTGGCTGTGTGTCTGTGTGTGTGTGTGTCTGTGTGTGTGTCTGTGTGTGTGTGTCTGTGTGTGTGTCTGTGTCTGTGTGTGTGTCTGTGTGTGTGTGTGTGTGTGTGTGTGTGTGTGTGTGTGTGTGTGTGTGTGTCTGTGTGTGTGTCTGCGTGTGTGTGTGTGTGTGTGTCTGTGTGTGTGTCTGTGTGTGTGTGTGCGTGTGTGTCCGTGTGTGTGTCTGTCTGTGAGCGCTGTATCTCAGAAACGAATAGAGCAATTGATATGAAACTTTGAACATCCGTCTCATTTGATAATCTGAAGAACTGAAAAGCTTTTGGTAAAATTTTGTACACTGGAAGTGGGCGTTTACCTTAACTGTTTTTTTGTTTTTTGCCAATATTTTCTTAAATATGAAAAATATCACAAAAATATTTAAATAAACTTTGAAGACAACAAAGAAGTGAACATCTTTTGTTTGAAAACATTTTTCATAAAATCATTTTTATTCGAGAAAAAAATGTATTATGTTTTTTTTTAATTGTGGTTTATAATTATAAAACGATAATAGTTCCAGCAAATTTATGTTAATAATAATTGTAGAGAATGCTAAAATGAACAGCTTATAAAGAATAAGTTTTTTTCGAAATCTCTTTAGTTTTTGAGTTAACTGAGTTTTTGAATTTGAAGTATAATTCTTCTTTTATAATTTTGACGTTTTAAACATCACTTTCATCCGAGTTTACACAACGCTCATGTACATTTAAAATATGATTTCAATAGAAAATAAACCATGAAAACGTAAAGTCGGAGAAAGTAACATGAAAAAATTAAAAATTGTTGAAACACAGGTTACAACTGTAACTCGAAGTAATTTTCGAAGTTCGAATTAACCTAAATTAAAAATAAATATTTATAACTTCCGTTACTTTTTTTATCAAGAAATTAATAGTGCAAGAAACATTAATAAATGAATATTTAAATGTAACCTCAAATTTTACATTATTATTATTTTTATTAAAGGCAAATATGCGTGACAGGAATTACGGATGATTTGTGACATTCAAAAACAACCGATTTGTATTAATATAATTTATATTTTGAATGAAAATATACTGGACCTACAAAAATCCATGCTCTCGTCGGGATTCGAATCCAGGATCCCTACGTTCGTGCATGCGACTAAAAGGCCGAACGCTTTTTTATATTAAAATGAAACACCAGATTTTGAGAAGTGGTTGCAACTTGTTCTATCAACCAAATTTCTGATAACTTCAAGTTAAATCAAAAGATACAAGTTTGGCTTAGATTTAAGGTATTCAGATAAGGCGAGTGACATTTTTCCAGAAGATTTAGAACTAACATTTTTCCTTTCTTTAAGACTGGATGTTGTGCTACTGAAACTCTCGCTATACTATTCAATAATAACCTAACCTAATCTAACTGTCTAATTCCATTTTGAAGATTAACCGTCAAAACTGGCTTTAAATATTTATATTTGATAATTTATTTCTCAACTTAAATTAATAACAATAATTATTCTAATATCAATTACATTCGCACGATTTTAATCTGGGATCATTTATATTGTAAAAGTAGCTGCTGAGAACTTTGATGTTTTTTTTTCCGTTTGCAAACACATTAAACGTTATTTTCAGGAAATTTGTGGTGAAAGCCCACACGCAATTAATTCGGTAAACAATTATTAGCGAGGGATGCACGTGGAACTCAATTTAAACCGTGGCTGTTAATTTAATGATATCGATCGTGTGCAGATAACAAGCTATTTGGATTGCTTTGAACATACATTTCAATTAAATAGCATTATTAAACTAAATAGCTTCCTCGTCGATTAACAGAGCCTTGAAGCAACATACATTTATTGACATTAGAAACACAGTACCTGTATTAGTGTTGACAGTAATCGGCTTTCGGTCTCGGGATCCTTTGACTATGTAATAGTTTTATTATTAATTAAAGTATATAGTTTTAAACAAACTGCTTGAATATGGAAATAATAATTGATTGTTTTAATATTTACGTATTGGTCATATTAAATAGATATTAATTTTTCCAAATCTAGTCGAGAATTTTAAACATTCACAATCTAAACTGTCTTTTTATTTGGTAAAATTAATGTCAATTTTATATTACTATCATTAATTAAAAATACAATTAACTTCCATAAAAATAAGAGTTCATTTTATTATCATTATATCTCAGTTCTGAGCTATTCATTTTCACTATTGTGAAACATACTGTAACATGCAATTACATGCCTTAATAAGAATCATGATCTAATTTCAATTCATTATTTATTAAGATGGTTGTACATTATATCCAAAAACAACTTGTCAGCCTTCAAAAGCAGATAAATCGTATACCACGGTACGAAATAAAATGCTCATTTCACTAATTATGTGCCTCGCGGGTGTGGGATTTCAGTATTAAAAAAAAACTTCTTGCGGCGGTTTCATTCTGCAAAAAGCGATTTTTTTTCGAGGGGGTCCACGTATAAAGGGAATATTAATCATCCGACATAAAGCCATCGGACAAAAAAAAGCGCTGAATCGGGAAAGGGCTAGAGACTCCCCTCAAACAGAACCCCGATTTATATATAAAATACTTCTGTGCGCTTTAAAGTTCAATTAATCAAAAATAATTAAACCCAAATGAGCGTGAAAAAATTGATCCCAAAGGGGATAGGACATCATTTTTTTTTTAGATGCTACGGCATAAAAGTTTTTAATTGAATAGGAAACATGTGAAGTGTTAAGCAAAATTAATTGATTTAGAAAAAAACTTTTACATCCATAAGTTCTACAAAGTAAAAAGAATCAGGATTATAGTGTTTCTATCCTGAATATAATAGTCTGCATTTCTTATGCTGGAAACACCCCCTCTATAGATTTCGAGATAATTCTCGGAGAATGATAATTTTTTTTGATATATTTTTAAATATGGCAAATATTATAAACACTTATCAGTAAATGTTGAATGTATCCAAAAATTAAGTAAATTAATTATTCAATAATTTTCGTACACTGTAGAATTTTCAAGTTTTATGTCTACTTGAATTTATTTTAACAATATTTGTACTTATAACTAATAAGTTACGTCAAAATCCCATTCGTTGTGAAATATATCGCAAAATCCCCTTCATACCATCAAATCGGAAAAATTTTCAAGACGGCTACATTAAAACTTTTTCAACTCATTTTAATAATGAATTATCATTATTCGTGATCATCAGTTTTTACATTTAAATAATCAGTAATTAAAAACAATTCTTCATTCCTATTTAAAATTATCATAAAGGAAACAATCCAACCCACAGCTCCTAATTACTCTTATTAATACCGGATTACCGCTATAAATATGCATGGAATGAACAAAAAAAAACAATGACCATTGCATTCTAATTAGAAACTTCGACTCGTTTCCGTTTTCTGATGCAAATTCTTTCATCCACGCTCCCTCTTCGCCTGTCGTGTAAACTATGCAAATTCGCAACTTTAATCAAAGCCCGCACGATCGCCAATAGAAGAAAAAATCATAATGATAACCTTAATTAAATCGCATTTAACATCCCTTAGCAATTAAAATAATGTATGGCCAAATTGGGATGGTGCGTGTGCTCGAGGGCGGATATTTATTGTTTCGTATAATAACCTCCATAACATGCAGTGCGAAATTTATGAGGGGTCATATGAAATCGATCGAGATTTATGTTTTAGGGATACTGATTTTATTTTTAGGTTCGGCATTGGCGTACATAACATTAATAAAAAATAAGTAAAGGGAGACCGTAGTAGAGGGAGGATTGCGATGTAAGAAGGCGTTGATTTATGATGCAATGATAATAACCAATACACCAAGGACAAGATGCGAGACCTGCTTATTATTACCATCTAATATCATAAACTACAACTAGGCGAAATATAGTTTTTATAGTTTGTTTTTGGTAACAAAAACATTTTTAGAAATTATTAAAACCTACCTTATGGAAAGAACGTTTTAAACACAAATAATTACTGTATTTTTAAGAGTATCGATATTATTGTTAAAAATTCGGTTTATACGGAATAGTAGCTGTATAGCGTTTTGTTTAATCCTGCCCATAAAACGTATAAAATAAAACGTGAAGAATATTTATCAATGATATTACTCATTATAGAATGCAGGCATGTCGTTGCTATGCCTTAAATTAAAAATAACTGTCAATTATATAGCAATTTGTTCAATTTTGACGTTTAATATGATAGTTTATTTAATTATGTCCATAAAATATGCAAATAATACGATAAGAACACTTTGTAATATCTCCACTGACATTAGAGTGAGTGAAAGTGGAGTAGAGTGAGTGTAAAGTACTTTCACTTACTCGTTTCCTTAGCAACTGATTGAGTGGATAAAAGTTAAGCTTTCTTCTCGCGTATCTATGTAAGAAACTAAAAGTTTCAAGCGCAGGATTAAACAAAATACAATTTAATTTCAAATAATCTTGCAAAAAATAGTATACGGCACTTTATCGGTATGTGCTCACAAGTCTCGAAAGTTTTGCAAGAATATTTTTTCGACTGTATAAACGCACCTACCGATCCTATAACGCAAAACACAGTTGCGTACGTAAAGTGCTGGATTGAATAAAAGTTTTTAATTAAATATTAATTTGTTTTAGTTTTACGATTTAGAAATTTCATAAATAAAAATTGACACTTTTTCAATATAAATTATAAAAGCACTATAAAAATCACGCCCGTTGGCATATTTCATCCCCAATATTAAATTTGCACCGTTATGAAAACATAAAGTTTTCAGTATGCACGAAGTTTATAATGCAACAATGAAACTTCACGTACAGTTTATTCTCGTCAAACAACGTTTCGCTTTTGCTTTAACATCGGCAGTTTAGAAGCATTTTGCAGCAGCTCAATTTTCAACAGCAAAGTAAATTCTATACAGGGTGCCCGTTTTTTCGAGCGGCACCATGGGGATTTCAGTTATCTTAAGAGATACGAGGTTGGTTAAATTAGGGCAAAGTTGTGTATTATAACGTTGATTAATAATCTGTTGAGAAATTTGAGTTACCTTTTTTTGTTTTAAAAAAATCGCGAAAAAATTAAAAATTTCAATTTTCATTTTTAATTTTTTATTCGAAAACTATTACTATTACGCATTTTGCACTAAGACATTATTAGAGCAAAGTTGTCTATTGTTTCTCCGCAATCTTGAAAGTTACAATAAATATAATAACATATTTAGATCCTCCATTAAAAAGGGCTCTAATAATGTTTTAGTGTAAAATGCGCAATAGTAATAGTTTTCGAATAAAAAAGTAAAAATGAAAATTGAAATTTTTAATTTTTTCGCGATTTTTTGAAAACAAAAAAAGTTAACTCCAAATTCTCAACAGATTATTAATCAACGTTATAATACACAACTTTGCCCTAATTTAACGAACCTCGTATCTCTTAAGATAACTGAAATTCCCATGGTGCCGCTCGAAAAACGGGCACCCTGTATATGTACCGTTATTAATTATAATTATATTTATGGTTTCACTTTGATTTAAAGTAGTTTAAATGTAATGAACTGTGCTTAATATCCAGTTATTATTTTAATAGTTAGATTACCAAATTTACTATTTACATATACAGTGTGTTTTTAAAGGTAGTTCAGATTATGTGGTCATGAAAAATCCCCAAGACATGTCAATTTCTATTAAAGGGGTGTCACCGGCGTTTCTTTTCGACGAAATGAGGCTCGCGAATTTAATTATGTTTCAACTACATACTTAAATTCCTTTTCTTTTTATAAAATGAGCTGTTTCGTCGGCAGTCAGAAGCTGTCACTGTCAGGTGGCGAGGCCTCGGTGTTGCCAAACTGCTGCATTTCCTTTCATATCCGACGTCCAGCCAGGAAACCATAATCGGAACATCGCCCACCGTCACCTGCATTCCTCAGCGACGCCGACTCCAGTAAACTAGCCGGAGGTCTACAAGGGCGGGTTTCGTTCCTCAGAAGAACCCCCCCGTGACGCCCATCTCGTGGGCCGTTTTTATCCCCACGACCCGAGGACACCAGGAACCAGGACCAGGGGATGATCAGACAATCGAAACGACTATAACAACGCAACCGGCGAATACCAGATGACCAACCCTGCACCAGAAGACTTTAACGGGGCCGTCCAAAACGGACCAATGATACCACCCCAATTAAACCCTTTGATGGCATCAGCCAGGCCACGGCAGTTCATGGCGACAGCGGCACCCATCGCCTTTGAAGGCTACAACGTGGACACGTTTATTCTTCTCTAACGTCTGAAATGTATGTATATGTGATCTAGGAAGTTTAATGTTTTATTATTGTAATTATTTCATTTAATTATTATTTTATTTGATTTTTCTAGTTCTAGTATTCTATGTATCTAAATATATATTTCGTATGTTTTTCTATAAAATTATTATATGTTCTTACATACAATTTATTATAAGTTTAAGGTTTGGATGGAAGACCAGCAGGATGAGTTATCATCCAATGCTGAATCCCGCCTTAGGGTTCTCCCTTTGTGATTTTAAATTCGTATTTATGTTTATTAATTTTCTTATTTGTAGCATAAAGGAAGAATAAAGTTTATTATTATTATTATTATTATTATCTCGGAGATGAACCATACCTTCGATGGCTACCAAATTATTGAACGGGTGAAGCTGGGTTACGTCAACTCCTTCGCGGTTGGGGCCGCCCAGGACATGGTACGCCTGGTCACGCACACTCCAGGAATGACGTGGGAGTCGCTCAAAGGCTTCTGAGAAGTGCCTTTGGGATGTCGCAGCCGAAAACGGCGACGCTTCCTCAGCCGCCAGCCCTGGAAATGCACATAGCCACCACCAGCGTAGTTCCCGAGGTCGATTGAAGTGATGCCCCTGCCTGTGCATCACTCCGTGGTTGCCACACCAACGATCATCATCGAGCCACCACCGACTTCGCTTCCTGTCATGGACCAAATGACACCGCTCGTAGAAGCCCCAGTAATTTTATATAACGAACTGTGTAGGTAATTCTAGTTAATGTTTTTTAGTAATTATTTACCGTTTTCATTTCTGTTTTAAATGTAAACATATGTAATGTTTTATGGGTTAAGTGGTAGAGTAGCCTTGATGGCTAAACTTCGCCCATTACTGTAAATAAAGACGTTTATTATTATTATTATTATTATTAATAGCAGCCACCCTCGTCACTGTATCACCAACGATGCCAGGCGAGCCTCCGCCAAGGGAGAAAGCACCGGGTCCGTGCAAACACGTGGGCATCCATAGACCTCCAAAACGACGTCTGCCAGTCGTTACCCGGAATGTGCCCGAACTAAGCTTGGAAACCAAACCCCCGCCAGCCACAGCTGTTCACCCTCTAGCTGGAAATAGGGAGTCTCCGGGGCCCTCTAACTTGAACAAAACCATTTTCGTGGCCCCTCAGAATCCTGCAGCTCCAACCTATGTCGAACTCAGAAGAATACGCCAGAGGAAGCGCTATCCTCCAGCCCACCTGGAACTATCCGTCGTCTCAAGATGCCACAACAGCCACTCCGCACGTCGCACCAGCTATTTTGGATGCCGCAAGCAGCGGCGTCCCCGCTTGCGGAAGCAAACCCTAGACCACTACAACTACCACCATAACGACCACAATTACAGGACGCGAGACGTGACTTATAACCGCATGTAACGAACAATCGAATGTAAAGGGTGTTTGTTTAGCTGCATGAGAAGTTTCGATGGTAGTTGTCTATCTATACACAATGAGAATGTCAAAATGTGTTGACATTTCTGTTCAGTAAGGTTAGGCAATTCATCATGAATCGTTTAACGCCACAACAACGCTTCCAAATTGTGGAAATTTACTTTCAAAAAATAAATCTATTCGCGAAATTAATAGAGCACTTCGTTCATTTTACGGTAAACATGATCGGCCTAGTGAGCAAGCAATTCGTGCAGTTATTGATCGTTTTCGCACTAATTTTACTCTTCGCGATTCAAAACCATCAGCGAGACAAAGAAATGTGCGTACCAAAGAGAATATTGCCGCTGTAGTATTGAAGAAGACGCCGAAATGTCGATTCGTCGCCGTTCTTAACTTGTTGGCCTTTGTCCTTCGACTACATGGATAATTTTACGTAAGGATGTTGGATTACGTGCCTATAAAATACAGCTCGTGTAACAATTAAAGCCATTTGACCATCGTGTACGTCGCATTTTTGCTGATTGGACTAATTTGAAACTGGCCGAAGATGAGCATTTTTATCGAAGAATTGTGTTTAGTGATGAAGCTTATTTCTGGTTGAATGGCTTCATCAATAAGCAAAATTGCTGTATATGGAGCGAAGACATTCCTCAAGCCATTAACGAAACACTGTTACAACTATTAAAATTGACTGTTTGGTGCGGTTTACACGCTGGCGGCATCATCGGTCTTTTCTTTCGCAATGAGGAAGGAGCTGCCATTACGGTGAATGGCGAGCTCTATCGAGCCATGTTGACCGATTTTTGTTTTCCAAAAATTAATTAGCTAAACATCGATAAAATTTGGTTCCAAGAAGACGGCGCAACTTGCCATACAGCGCGCTTAACCATAAATTTATTGCAAAATCAATTTGGTGGTCCTGTTAACTGGCCCCCTCGTTCGTGCGACTTAACGCCTCTCGATTACTTTTAATGGGGCTTTGTTAAGTCATTGGCTTATGCCAACAAACCAGCAAATCTTGAAGCATTGGAAGCCAATATTCAAGCGATCATTGACGCCATACGGCCAGATTTATTGAAAAAAGTAGTGAAAAATTGGACTGATCGGATAGGCCATGTAATTTGTAGCCGCGGCGAACATATGCCATATACCCTTTATAGTGTAAGTGCCCCGCGAAAAGACGCAATACATAGTGATAAATGCCCCATGAACGTGTAATAAACCTGTCGACGAGCGGGTGTTCTCGTCGTGGCGCCCAAACAGTCCATCACCATCACACAATCACTTCCAGGACTGCCGTCACACCGACTGCTAGGTCTGGCCCTCCTGCGACCAGCAGCTGTGCCACCACCAGACGTTCCACAGCATCTACCGGCTTCCTGCGAGGATCACCCCTTCACCAGGGGTGAATAATCACCTTCAGGCTCACCGCGCAGCGAGTGCTCCGTCGACCAGGCGTCCCGCAGCACCTGCCGACCGTACGTGGAGGATGACTGCAGCCAAACTGCCGCCACTGGATCATACCTTTTGTCACCCACCTGCAGCCAGCTACCGTATCGCTCCAGAATCACCTTCGCCCAGCAGGAAATCGTCACCGACAACAAATACTTAACATCGCTCATTTTCCGGGGCCGTTTGTCACCGGCGTTACGTTCCGACGAAACGCAGGCTCGCGAATTTAATTATTTTTCTTCAAGGTTAACCATTACCATCAACTTCATACTTAAATTCCTTTTCTTTCTATAAAATGAGCTATATTTCGTCGGTAGTCACTGTCAGGTGAACTGCTGCACACCAAACACTGAACCAGCCAATGGAATGTGTTCATTTCAGGGGATTGGACATTCGGACTGCAGCAGGGAGGCTTAAATACCGGGTCATTTCGGAAAATCGAGGAGATACAAATTAATTTTTGACACAGTCTCGCGTCCCTTCTCCGCACATTAGTTTCCCGTGTTATTTTTATTTAATATTTTTTTTGTGAAATATAATTTCCGAAATGAAACATTTTTTTTTTATTTTGGACAAAAACCATAATCGGACCATCGCCCACCATCACCTGCATTTCTCAGCGACGCCGACTCCAGTAATAGTCCGGGAGGTAGTGTCACTTTTAATCAAGTAATTTTATGCACACTGTATTTTATACCACTGGTAGTTCCTTTTTTGTTCATAAGGCATCCGACCGTCAGACCCTCCACCAGCGGTGGGCAGAGTTGTGGTAGGCTGCAGAACTTGGTAAGAAAAGTTATCCGATTAGTTATTTTATGCACGCTGAAAATTGTTCAGGTAAATATTTACTAACTATAATCCATAAAAAAAAACTCGTCAGACCCTTGTCTGGGGGTGGAATGTCCGTCAATTAAGCAGTAAACTGTGAAAATAAAGTCATAGTATTCAGGTGACGGTTTGTGGTTCACATAACATGAAAATAATCGTCAGACATCACCAGAATATTGGAAAGACCGTCAGTTGGGCCTCCGAAGTGAAGAGCAGCATTTAGCGCGCGGCATCTTTTGCGGTTCAGCTGACGGACTTTCCACCACTCTGATGCCGACTGACGATTATTGTCATGTCGAATAAACTACAAACTTATGGTGTATGGTGTGCTGTTGGAAGTAATGGTGTAATTGGGCCTTACTTTTGTGAGGATGAGCATGGTGAAGCATGAACGAACATTTCTTATACCTGAGCTACGGAGAAGACACATAAATAAGCAAAACATATGGTTCCAATAAGATGGGGTGACTGTCGACACGTCAAAAGTGTCAATGACTTATATGGGACACCTGTTTCCCGGGCATATCATTTCTTTACGAGGAGATGTTGCCAAACTCCCTCGATTCCCTGACTTGTCCCAATACGATCAACAAGCCGAGGACTGTACCAGAACGGAAGTACTCGATTCGACGAGAGGTGGCAACTATCCCTCGATGAATAATTCAGCAGGTGATGTTGAACTTTTGGGAGAGGCTCGAAGAGTGCGTGCGCCGAAATGGGCAGTCGGAAGATGTTATTTTTAAAACCTAGATTTCGATTTTTGATTATTTAACGGCAAGTCCTTATGAACATATTTCAATGGTGCCGAACCTATGGCATACGTGCCAGAGATGGCATGCAAGAAAATTTTGCTGGCACATGAACGATTTACAAGTTACATCATTTTATACACATAAAGTTCATTTCATGAATCTTGGCGTTCACGTTATCAGTTTCTGAACATATCAAAGACAATCGGCTTTCTATCATTTTACACTATTATACATATAATGCACATGCATCATCGTAGTGAATAGTAGAAACGTATGTCTTCTGAGCGTTGAAACGCAACGCCTACCCCTCGAAAACGTATGGCATTGGTTAGACAAAGATGCCGTTATAGCGCGTTTCCACAATAACGCAACACGCAGGAGAACTGTCAGTCATTCGTCAGTAGCGTTCACCAATCGTCTTTAATTTGCAACTTGTTAGAGTTTTTCTGTTTCTTTTAGTTTTTCATTAGCTCTTAGTGTTTTTCATATTTTCGCAGTGTTTTTCGTATTGTGTATTGGTTTCGTTTAAATAAATAAGTGTAAAAACAGTTGTTTCATAAAAATAACCACAAAAACGCGAGATATGGTACCGAAGGCAAACGAGTACTTCAGTAAGGAAAAGCGTAATGGAAATCCCCTTTTACCTTTGGATGCAGTTCATGAGTTAAATTTTTTGTCAATTTTTAGTTCATAATTAAGAAACGATAATAGTAACAGCAAATTTATAATAACAACAAAATGCCGAAATAAACAACTTATAATAAATAAGTTCTTTTACAAATCTCTTTGGTTTTTGAGTAAACTGACGGTAAAGATTATTAGAATTTGAAGTATAATTTGTCCGTGCA
Organism: Ocypus olens; assembly: GCA_910593695.2. Lineage (NCBI taxonomy): Eukaryota > Metazoa > Arthropoda > Insecta > Coleoptera > Staphylinidae > Ocypus > Ocypus olens. Next base: position 27,675,846 of record OU343048.1, on the reverse strand, counting down.
AAAAGCTCAATGTACATTTAAAATATCATTTAGTGCCTTCCAATAAGGTATTCATCGGTATGATTCGTTTACAAGAGTGTTGGAATGTCAAACAAATTTTTTTTTGGCCTCGGGAACGTAGCCCATTTGGCCAGCTCAAGGCGGCTGCTATATTGTATATACAAATTTTGGGTGAATAAATGAAGAAATGAATAAATGAATAATGTCAGACGTATACACAACAACCATGGACCCGACCGAATACTTCTCGATCCTCGAAAAATCTTTCGGCCGGGCTGGGATTAGAACCCACACGGTACGCGGTGCAACTGGCACAAGCGCTCGCCAACGGGCCGCCCTCAAAAAAATCTTGGAGATGTTTTAATGTAGAATTCAGTAAAAATACCCATCCCATTTAACGTTACGTCAATGTGACCTTGAAAGGATTGATTCGGGACGTGGAATTGATGACGTGAACGCTATCATTCCTGCAAAAAACTATATAAACTTTTCCGTTAATAACGTCATCCACTGTTTCACGTGACGTCACTTGTTACGTTATACACATGCTTTTAATAGAAATACTCGGCCGACATCTCACGTCTCCATTAAAAAATTTTGACAGTCGTTCAGATATATGGTTTGATCAATGGATCTTTGCGTGTGCGTCATTATCGAAGACCGAGTTTTCTCGCCTTGAGCGACATACTTACTACAGGACTGCGCCTAATTCAACGTACCGAAGAGAGAATAAACGCATGAAAATGTTGTCGAAGCTGCGTTCAGCTATCTATGACGTGCACGCAAAGATCCATTGATCAAAGTATATCTATTGCTATTTCCTTTATGTTTAAGGCATATGAAAGAAATATGGTTAAAAAGTGCACCAGTTCTGCTTGTGGAAAAATGATTGAAAGAATGAAAGACACGCCTTTGTCCAGAAAGAAGGTGAATTTTGGAAATCGCTAAAATTATAACTCACCAGCAAAACATAGATATAAAATCTTCTGGTCTATATTTTACAAGAGTACTGACAAAACTGGTCAGCAACTTTTATTTATTACTGTGTTAGCAATAATATCAAGAATGGTCACCTTAAGTATTAGCAACAATCACAAAAGAAAAGTTATTTGCAACACAGTTGCAAAACGAGAAATGGATGTTTCCAACATTGTTTCTGTAAAGACTGCTCGGAAGAGGAAGAGGAAGATGGTTTCGTCATTTACCCAACGAATTGGACATTCAATTCTGGGTTTTTGATTGCATCTTACAGTTTTAATACCAAAAGCCAATATTCAGTTCTGAATGAGGTACATTTGTTATAGATAATGGGATTGGTGCATGCAGACAAAGTTTGTACTTATCACTATGTGTGTTAAATATGGACATTAAAAAAATAAATAACTTTAAAAAGTCACTCGAAGATGTTATAATTGTTGTTATAAACTTGTTCGATTTTATATAAATGAAAATTTTCAGAATTATTAAATGAGGTAAATTCAGTGAACAAATTTTTACTTATGTGCAATAACGTCTGATGGTTAAGTCATGGAAACGTTTTTTAAAGATTACGATTTTTTTTATATATACAGGGTGGGGCAACGCTTACGACGCGGTCATTTTATGGAAAACCATGCAACTTTGTGTTATTCTTTTCGAATAGATAGATGTAGAATCGTTGTGTGCACAATTTAAAATTATTACCAGTTATACAGGGTGTCCCATAAAAAAGATACACATCAAAGTTATGTTTTTTTTTAAATGAAACACCCTGTATTTTTTGTTATTTTTAAATTCTAGGGAACAAATAAAGGTGAGTTACTTCAATATTCCCTATACCTATCGTTTACCGTTTTCGAAATATTTACAGATTTGTCGAAATGCATGCCCGTACCATGCATTTCGACAAATGAAATTTTATATTTGCCCTAGTGATTGACGCTGAACCATTACAATCATTTCTATTGTTTGGTTTAAGATTCGAACTACAGAGCCAGCCATAATTTTATATAAAAAATTATACAGGGTGGTAAAAAATATGGGGTGCAAAATCCTAACTTGTAAAGTTGAATAACTTCGTTTTTTCAAATGGCACACCCTGTATTTAGTAAAATGACCGCGTCGCAAGCGTTGCCCCACCCTGTATAATGAGAAATTTATTGAAAAATATAATTTATAACATGCGTCGGTGGCCTAGTGAGTAGAGCTCCTGCTCACGGGCCTCGTGGTCGTGGGTTCGAATCCCATCCGGGCGGTCACTTTTTCGGAACGAAGAAGTGGCCGTGCGGGTCCATGGATGTTTAGAGTATGTCTCATTCATTATTAAAAATGAAATATCAAAAACTAAATATATCGTTAGCGGCCGAATAGCCTAGATGCTTAAGCCAATTCCCAAATCATCCGCATTTCCTCAACCCGAATTCCCGTCAACCATCCTTCCTTTAAGAAAAAAAAAAATAATAATAACATGCGTCCAATGGCTTGCCAAATAAATGTTTTTTTTGCAATGTATAAACAAGACTGTTAATGTTATGATTTATTCAATCTAAGCATGCGAAGCTAACTTACAAATTTTCAATCGTGACGTTATTCACAGCATACAAACATTTTCCAAATACAAAAATACTATTTGTAAATTTTTGGCATGCGCACATAAAAAATTTCGCTTAGTTCTTTAGTTGAATATAGCATTTATCTGTTTGTAAAATCACTTAGAACATTTTTTTAAATTCGTCAGACAGTTTTTAGTTTCACAAATTTCTAATGATTTACAAACAAATATGTTTTTTTTTTTTGAATAATGGTATTTCTATAGGCGGAGGTGACCTAGTGGGTAAAGTTCCCGCTTCTAGGTGCCGTTGATGTGAATTCGAGTCCCGTCCGGGCGGTCACATTGTTTTAACGATGAATGGCCATCTCGACTTGCTAAGCCAATTGTCTATCAACTAATATTTTAAATTAAAAAATATATTAGCAATTAAACATCTCAAATTAATTTAAGAACTAAGAGACTTGACGCAACCACTAACAAACGAAGGAGCGTATAAGTCGTGCATTCATTTCTACAATTTTTATAATACTTTAATCATCTACTTGCAATCAAGTAGATGATTAAAGCCTGACATTTCGATTCAGTAAAATAAACATTTAGGGCTACCTATTCCGATTTTTAAATTTATTCACTCAGTTATCTTTTACTCGTTGTTTTAACACAGGTCAGTAACAAAATATGATTACCGTTTTCACTCACTCACACTGTGTAAATTTCGCAAATGACATTCCATATTTATCAGAATTAGCGTTTGTTGTGGCTTGTCAGGTAAAGGCTGACAGTGATGGATGTTCATAATTATCAGGAAATTGTGGGAATATCCAGGGCCTCGTCAAGGGTTATAGAAAAACTGTTTTTAATTATTAAACTGTCCCAGCTGTACAAGTTTTAATGACACCCTGTAGACAGAGGCGTTTCTTGGGGGTTTCTAAGGGGGAGCACTCAAAGGTTGCCCCCCATCAGTATGTTTCAATCAAAATTTTTCTCGAATATACCCGCGTCTATCTCAATTAAATATGAGCGTATTATTAGTGTCAACACATTCTTAACTTTTAATCTAAATTTGCTTATCACTATTTTAAAATCGATTAATAGATAATTAATTGTTCTTCGTCACTAGCCATTTTGTTTTAATGATTTTGACACAGATTTTGAAGTTTAAGGATTTTACTTTCAAAACGGCTGTTCTGAAATAGTATATTGTATAATGAGCATGGAATGACATACATTTCTCGCGAGTATGAAGTTTGCAGCATGAGCCGAAAGGCGAATGCTGCAATTCATAAGAGCGAGAAATAGTCATTCCATGCGAGTTGTACACTATGCTTTACCTACGACAACTTTGGCACGGCTTCATTATGAGACCATGATAGTTAACGGATAATTAAATATAAACAGCAGATATTCGTGGGCGGACTTTTATTATCAGAGGGACCTGCTTAACGTTACCATAGTAATATAAAATACAAGTATCAGTGTCAGTCAAAAACCAAGTCGCACATCGTTCCCGAGTTTATACAGTTTCAAGCGTAGATATTTAGTATGGACACAGGCATCGACGAGTTACTACAGCTAACGCCCCCGAGCATTATTAAAGCGGCGAAGGAAACTTCTTTAAATCTGCTGCCAGAAAAATCTCGAAAAAAATATGAACTGTCATATAAATTATTCATGGATTGGAAAAAGGACAAGGGAACAACATCATTTTCGGAAAATGTCTTGATGGCATATTTTTCAAAATTAGCAGAGAAGTATAAACCTTCAACCCTGTGGAGTCAATATTCAATGTTGAGGACAAATATTAGCATTAATAAAAATGTGAATATTGCTAAATATGCAAAATTAAGAGCATTTCTGAAGCGAAAATCAGATGGTTATCAACCACAGAAAGCAAAAACTTTTACATCAAACCAAATAAATAACTTTATTAAAGAAGCACCAGATCAAGAATTCCTCCTTACAAAGGTATATTTTGTATTATTAGTCACTTATGCACAAGATTAGTCTAAGGTACATTTGCAATATTTTAATATCAAAATTTTATTTGTAGGTCGCATTAATTATGGGTATCATGGGTGCATGTCGCAGGCAGGAATTATATCAAATGAATATAGAACATTTAAGCGATTTAGGGTCAGCCGTTATAGTGACAGTACCAGATACTAAAACAAAGGTTGTCCGAAATTTTACGATAACGGGATCTTTTTATGAAATTGTGAAAAAATATATAAATTTGCGCCCAGAAAATGTTGGCCACTCCAAATTTTTTATAAACTACCAAAAAGAAAAATGCACCATCCAAAAAGTTGGCATTAACAAATTCGGAGGCATGGGTAAACAAATTGCAAATTACTTAAAACTGCCTCATCCAGAATCCTACACAGGACATTGTTTTCGGCGATCTTCTGCCACCCTTCTTGTGGATGCTGGTGGAGATTTGACTACTCTAAAAAGGCACGGCGGCTGGAAATCCACCACAGTTGCAGAGAGCTACATCGATGATTCGACACAATTGAAGTTGAATGTGGCGAACAAAATTTTAGGTTCCATTGAAAATACAAATAACTCGATACAACCGAGTTCCAGTGCGTCAACTTCAACGACTAACAATTTAAATTTTCCACAGATTTCGTCAAGTTTACCAAACATGACATTTAACAATTGCACATTCAACTTTTCAACCAGCAATAGTTCTGTTTAATTTTTTTTGTGTTGTTTTTGGCATCGGCTTCTTGGGCATCTGCCACTACCGTTTTCTGTTTAATTAAATAAAAAATTATGAATAATACATTGTTCCGATATTTTATTAATATATTACCTACAACTTTGCTGCCGCTTCATTAAGGCAGTTACCGGATAATTAAATACTGACAGAGGACAATTTTTACGCGATAACTTTTATAAGAGGCACCTTCTTAACGTTACTGCGGAAGCAAATGCCAGTCAAAAACCAAGACGCCAACCGCTACATTATTATTTGTGGTTCATATTTCTCGAGTTTATACATTCTTAAGTGTTTAAAAGTCTATATAAATAGTATGGAGACAAACATCGAAAACAACAAATTTGCCAAGGTACTACAACTAACGCCCCATGTATGTAGAAGAGGCGAAGGAAACACCTTTAAATCTACTCCGTCATTTTGACACATTGAAGGTTAGGGTTCACGCGTGACAGTAGAGTGTTGGAATATATTCTAGCACAGATAATCGATGCGAGAATGAAATGCGTGAGCAATGCACTACATATACTAATCATTAACAAGCATGGAATGAGCATATATCCAAGTTGTCGTAGGTAAATTCAATTTTCAAGCATGACATTACTTGTCAAAAGGGCAGCGGCGGCTCGTGGATGTTCGGCGGTGAGGCTACGGAGGATAATTTGACCAAAACTGGAGCGAAATATTTGCTTCCTCTATAAGAGTAAGTAGTGCAGCACGAGCGCTATCTTTATCTTTGCCTCACCTACGGAAATCCACGAGCCGGCGCTGCAAAAGGGACAAATCTACAATTGACAACTTTTAATGCAAAGGTATTGTGACGATATGTCTGTTTTCAGTTTTTAAATTGTCGCCGAAAAAACGCAAAACAAAAATATAAAATGGAAAAATATAATGCCACAAAATAATGATATTATAATAATAACACATTTATTTAACAATATCACGATCTATTTGGTATTTACAAACCACGTACGATTAATTTTGCTTGAAATCTTTTTGAAAACCAAGGCCTTTTTACCATAGGAAAATAATAAACTGAAAATACACATTAATTTACCAGCATGTTATTATTGGTAATCTATATGCGATTTATAGTTACCTTTATTACAGAAAAGTATTCAAGTTCCTATAAAAAAAGTAATCAATATATAAAGCTCCATCCATAGCATATGAAAAGAACATCAAAGCGCTTTTGTGAGAAGTGCATGAAATCTGCTGAATAAGTAAGCAAATCATAAAAATTTTCTTATTTCGATATTTCACTTACTTCGTCATCCCATTTGCCATTTCAGCGTGAAAGCCTGGGATATCCCCGGATGCATTTCAGCTGCATCTCACGTATCAGCGACGTGAAGCCCTATGAGACTCGCAAAGCCCCAAGTCAGGAACAAATTGCCCAGATTATGGTGGCGAGTCAAAGGGAATCCCTTTAAGTAGTAATATTAATTTCATTTCATTGTATTATTTGTTATATACAATTTTGTGTTTAACGAAAACATTTTCAGCGAATTTTTAGTTTATAAAAAAAATCATCGAGGCATCAGCTAAGAATTTAGTTTCTATTTCAATAAGTAATTAGTTTATAATATGTAGTCTTATTATGACATATTCTTAAAGTTTTTAAAGAAAACAAATTTAATATGATTTATAAAATAAACACTAATAAAACCATAGTTTCGATCTTTATCATTGTCATTATCAAGATTTGTTTGATTTGCAAAGGTCGAGACTTGTGCCAGTATTGTTTACAGTACAGAATATACATTGCATTTGAAATTTGAGACTACCGTTACAAATGTAATAAATGAATTTAGTAAAGACAAAATATAGCCAGAATATGTGAATATGAACAATAGGACTATACACCAGAGCCCTGCAGAAGCGGAATTTTGAAAGCCTGGCCCGGCCCCGCCCGATAGTAAAAATTTAAAACTCATACACAGAATATATCAACATACATATCCAATTATAATATATACGCAGATACACACAATATTCTGTTCAGAAAAAAAAAACAATATGTAATTCAGTTGTGTACCAAGGCACACACTGTTCTACCATTACACCTTAACCCAATTTATTTTTCAGTGCACTTAGTTGTTACTTTCCAAACTATAATAAAATTAAATTTATCCAAGCCCGGCCCGGTCTAAATTACCCATCGGAAAGCCCGGCCCGGCCCGGCCCGGAGTATGAAAAATACGGCCCATGCAGGCCTCTGCTATACACTATAATGGAAGTAGTTGTTTCAATAAGTTATTTGTTGTCTATTGAATAATAAACACAAATGCAATGTAATGCATTTGTGTGTATTATTAAAACACCGAAATTTGTTTTATTTCAAATTGCCTGAAAATGGACTATTTTATAATATTATTTATTTTCAATTTGTATCTAATATTATTTATAAAATGATTTACTCATTGATCACTCCTTATTAATTTAAATTTTATAACTGCTCAGCAAATTTTAACATATTTTAAACAACGTTTGGATGCCACACAAAACAATGCAGTTGTTGAGAGATTTAAAGCCCTTTGTTCTCAGGTATAACGGCGTCGAAATTTCGGACATATTTCAAGTTAGGGTCGCAAGGACACACACCCACACACACAAAGTAAATATTCCAACTAGATTTTTACTTCGACATTTCACTTCTATGAAATGTGTACGCTCGACCACCCTGTGCTTACTTAAATGTTTCTCTCTAATTAAAACAGTTTTCGTTTAACTTGTTTTTATTTGCTTTCAAATATAATGAAAACATTCCCAACACAATCCAAAACTAGGAAACGCCGTTTGCTGATGAAAACTAACGAGAAAATAAAACTACGCTTTTCCTAGAAATCAAACAATTATTAAAGTAATAACGTTGCATTTACACTAGAGCCCTTTGAAGGCTTTATAGGGCCCAGGGCACTAATACGTGCGAGGGCTTTTTAAATAGGGCAACGAAACACAATATAAAAAACTAATTGATGTAACTTTTCGAATTTTACGATATGAAGACTTATAAAGAGCGCCATGTTGCATTTCCCTGTTTTAAAACAAACAATCAAAATAAATAATATGGCTAATAACAGTAGATTATAATTCAATTTCAATTTAAGTGAAGACATTGAAATATCTCGAAAACTAAAAATGGAATAAAAAAAAATTATAACTGAAATTTGTTCGTCTCGGGGGTGTACATCTATTAATACAAAACTCGACCCACTACCCTCAACCCCCCAGGGGGTAGGGGGTGAGAAATAGAAAAGTTAAATAGGAACCCCCATTTTTTTTTTGTACGGATTTGAATACTCCGGAAAAAAATAAGAAAGTTTTATCTGAATTTTTTTTTGTATTCGTGACAGACGACGCTATAATCGACAAAATTCAAAATTGGCAAAAATCGTTTGAAAAATTGGGATTTCCTGAGAAATGGGGATTCGTAAAATAAGGTTCCCTATGCTGCTGGGAAATAATGCGACGTGCTGGGAGAAATGTAAAACACTGTCTTACACTGTCAAATCTCCATCTCTCTCTATTACCACCTCTCCCGCCACGCTACATCGTTCAATGCCGGCCTAGCAGCCTTCCAAGATGGAGCTCCCTAGCGCTGTTACAGCCAGATGCGAAATTCGCGCTGTGATACTTTTTTAAGTGTAAAACGGATTTCACCTATTGACATTCATCGTCAGTTAATCGAAGTTTATGGGGAAAATTGCATATCTGTTCAACATGTTCGCAAATGGTGCAGAGAATTCAGTGAAGGCCGCACGGAAATTCACGATGAAGACAGGAGCGGAAGGCCTTCAGTTTCAGATGGAATTGTCGAAAAAGTTGAGAGAATATTGCTTGAAGATCGGAGGATCACCATTAACGAACTTGCTTTCCGTATTTCTGAGACTTGCAACAATAATTATTCCCAAAATTAAAGGAACCCTTCGGTGGTTTACGCTTCAATACCGATGATGAAGTCAAGGAAGAGGTTACTCGATTCCTCAAAGGATTGGCGGCAGGATTCTATAACAAGGGGATAGAAAAACTGGAGCATTGTCTGCAAAAGTGTTTGAATAAAATGTTTTACATTTCTCCCAGCACGTCGCATTATTTCTCAGCAGCACAGGGAACCTCATTTTACGAATTCTCATTTCTCAGAAAATCCCCATTTTCAACGATTTTTGCCAATTTTGAATTTTGTCGATAATAGTGTCGGCTGTCACGAATACAAAAACAAAATCAGATAAAACTTTCTTATTTTTCAAAATTTTCGAGTATTCAAATCCGTACAAAAAAGGGGGGTTCCTATTTAACTTTTCTCTTTCTCACCCCCTACCCCCTAGGGGGTTGAGAGGTTGTGGGTCGAGTTTCGTATCATGTAGATGTCCCCTCCGAGGCGAACAAATTTTAATTATATATTTTTTTTATTCGATGTGTAGTTTTCGAGATATTACAATGTCTTCACTTAAATTGAATACCCTGAATATCAAGGGAGAGAAATGCGTGATTTTTCCCGAGGTGCAAATTTGTATCCTGAGAGCGAAAGCCTGAGGGATACATCGTACTGAGGGAAAATTAGCATTCTCGCCCGAGATATATACAGGGTGCCCGTTTTTCGAGCGGCACTATGGGGATTTCAGTTATCTTAAGAGATACAAGGTTGGTTAAATTAGGGCAAAGTTGTGTATTATAACGTTGATTAGAAATCGCGAAAAAATAAAAAAATTCAATTTTCATTTTTACTTTTTTATTCGAAAACTATTACTATTGCGCATTTTACACTAAGACATTATTAGAGCCCTTTTTAATGGAGGATCTAAATATGTTATTAGATTTATTGTAACTTTCAAGATCGTGGAGAAACAATAGACAACTTTTGTTTTTCTTACGGCCGCCATATTGGATTTCTACATTTTCTAATGCAAGATTTTTTTCTGTTTACGATGATATATCACACATTATGTTTTAATTTTACATTTGAGCCAAAATTTTAAATTTATTATTTTTGTAAAGAGTGGCATGTAAACAAAATCAACACTTTTGTTCAAAACAAAATGTGACAGTTCCATTTAAACTTCATTCTTGAAATTTACTTTACTGGTAACTTTATCGTAAAAATGAAATTTTCAAGTGAAGAATAAGGCGATATGTTACAAATTTATTACAATTCCCATAAAAATGTGCAAATCTCAATGGAGGTGTATCTTCAGAAATATCCGTGAAATTTATCCCCATTGGATTGCTTTTTATGGGGAACTTTGAAAAGTAAGATTTATCAAAGCGTTCCAACCAATATTATTGAACTGCGTAGAAGTATCGTTGATTCTATAAATAATATTAGAAGAAGAGATATTAGTAGGGCAATTTATAATTTAAGAAAAAGCGCAGAATTGTGTTTGGAAGTGGAATGTGAATGTGAATAATTTGAACACTTATTGTAGCTTTATGTTTTCTAGTAGTTTTAAATGTTGTAATAAATTCCTGAGATTGTTATTCGTTTACAAATTGTATTTTTTATGTAAACCCAACCTTACCCAAACAGAAGTGTTGATAAATGAACGCATATTCCCTTGCTTGATTGTAAATGAATTAAATAATAAAATAAAATGCCACAGTTTGTTTTATAGGCTTTGTAATACTCATTGTTGTAGAAAAGTGTGATGTTTGCATGGCACTCTTTACAAAAATAATACATTTCAAATTTTGGCTCAAATATAAAATTAAAACATAATGTGTGATATATCATCGTAAACAGAAAAAAAATCTCGCATTAGAAAATGTAAAAATCCAATATGGCGCCCATAAGAAAAACAAAAGTTGTCTATTGTTTCTCCACCATCTTGAAAGCTACAATAAATATAATGACATATTTAGATCCTCCATTAAAAAGTGCTTTAATAATGCCTGAGTGCAAAATGCGTAATAGTAATAGTTTACGAATAAAAAATTAAAAATGAAAATTGAATTTTTTTTATTTTTCGCGATTTTTTTAAAACAAAAAAAAGGTGACTTAAATTTCTCAACAGATTATTAATCAAGGTTATAATACACAACTTTGCCCTAATTTAAACAACCTTGTATCTCTTAAGATAACTGAAATCACCATGGTGCCTCTCGAAAAACGGGCACCCTGTATACCATTTTTTTCACAAACGGGATATTTTAAGAATATAACGTTCGTTCCTAAAACCCAACCTAGAAAAAATTCTGCCAGGCGTGACAGTTAAAATAAATAATTGAACCTCGTGTGATCGAGTTCTGAGAAATCGACTTTCTCTCCCGTTTGTGAAAAAAAATTAATATATCAGTAGTTTATCGACGATGATTGATTTCTTCCACAAACTAACTGGATTTACCATTAACAAGTTGATAATTTCTTTACAATTATTGGTGACATACATTTTATATTTCTAGACCAAAAATGACATTTTGCAATTATTACTTTCTCAAAATAATACATCCCATCACTCGTCACAAAATTGAAACTATGCTGATGACCTCATAAATTATTACACCTCGCAGCTCGAATGAAATTGTACAGTACCACAGCTGTAATTACATAAACCAAATAGGAAATTGCGCAAATAGGTGAATTCGCGGGAACGTGCAAATTCCTGAGAATTGTAATATTTTATAAATTCCTATCGGTGGATATGCACACAATTGTTATTTTAAAGCTGCATTCTTCGCAAATGAAACAATTCAAACAAGCTTGAAAAATGTGAAATTAATTTTTTCGTTAAAAAAAGGATTAATGAATTTTTAATTGGAATTCGGTTTATACAGGCGTATTATAAATTGGGAAACCGGTATCGCTATTGTTGAATTAAATATACAAAACAGCATCGTCGCGTAATTTAGATTTTAGAAATTTGCACAAGAAAATCAATGTTTGCCTATAATTCTGATCATTTATTATCTTGAAGTTTAGTCGAGGTAAAAATATTTGCTCTTCATACAATTTGCGTTAGCAATATGTGTAAAGAATTAAAGAAACTATTAATGACAGCAAAATTTTGTCATTCTATTTTCAGTTTAGGTCAACACAAATTCATGTTTAAAACTAATTTAAAACAGACGCGTTCGCGCGACGACGCACCTTTATGCAGCTTTATGCAAAGGCATGTTCATACATTTTTTTAATTTTAATTTTTTATAGGTTGATAACGATTTTTTTTTATATTCAGGATAAATTATGTGTATTTGAATATATTTCTAATGAATTGAAGATTGGCGAAATATTGTGTCCTTTTGATAATGGATAACTGGTTCACATCTGTAGCTTTGGCAAGAATTCAATTTGCGGCAACTGTGTATAATCGCATTTCTTACATTTTATTCTTATTTAGTTCCTACTTGCCCATACTATTGTGCCATGTAACAAGTTCCTATTTTTATTAAACAATTTTCTTGATATTAACGTTTGTAATGCGTAGTCCTCTCCACTAATGTGTAGTTATAATGTAACTGAGAATTAAGTTTAGTTATCTAGGGTTAATGAAAATATAATTTTGATTGATATTTTTCATATTTTTATTGATCTTTTCAAAAACTAATGATATTTCGGAGAAACTTATTGTTTAAAAATAGTTAATTTTGCCATTCTCGCAATTATTGTTAATATAAATTAGTAACAATTATCATTTTATAATTAAAAACAAAAATTGTGATGTGGCCATCATATTACTTTCTCCGACTTGATGGTATCATAGCCATTTATATTTACGTTTTCATAGTTAATTTTCAATTGAAATCATGTTTTGAATGTACATCGAGCGTTGTGTAAACTCAGATGAAACTGACTTTTAAAACGTCAAAATTATGAAAGATGGAAAAATTATACTTCAAATTCAAAAACTCAGTTTACTCAAAAACTAAAGGGATTTCGAAAAAATCTTATTCTTTATAAGTTGTTTATTTTAGCATTATCTACAATTATTATTAACATACATTTGCTGCAGCTATCATCGTTTCATAATTATAAACCAAAAATTAAAAACAAATAATACATTTTTTTCTCGAATAAAAATGATTTTATGAAAAATGTTTTCAAGCAAAAGGTGTTCATTTCTGTGTTGTCTTCAATGTTTGTTTAAATGTTTTTGTGATATTTTTCATATTTAAGAAAATATTGGCAAAAAAAAGCTTTTCAGTTCTTCAGATTATCAAATAAGACGTATGTTTCATATCAATTGCTCTATTCGTTTTTGAGATACAGCGCGCACATACACACACACAGACACACACAGACACAAAAACAAATTCCCAGAAATTGTTGAAATGGCATCCAGAGACCCCAAAACGGATATTTCCGTCAAAAAAAATTTTGACGAAAAAATCACGATCACAATACTTTCTCGTACTTCGTAACGGAGAAAGTAAAAAAGGACAAACTTTTTCATATTTCAATTTTTAAATACAAAAGTTTACGAAAAATATTTATTAACAAAATTTGTTGCCTTCGGTATTTGTAATATGTTTGTCTAATATTTAGTTGAATAGTTGATTTTTTTTAACGGTTGAGGTTTTTGCCAAAAGCTTTTAATTTGAAAATATTCAGAAGTATTAATGAGCCCATAGACGTGGAAGAACCGGCAGACGAATTAATTTCGACAAATTGCAGCTCATATATACTTCAGAAATGATTGTCATTTTTGCAGAATTTTATGTTCGCGATTTATATTTAATTTAATTTGCCCAGGCAAAGCATCTACCGTTGATGTATTTTTTTTAATAAAGGAATTTTAGAAAAACAACGTTTCGTGAGTTGAATTTCGGTTATGTAGGATTTCAGAATGTAATATTTGCAAAATGTTATCTTTGCGTTCCATATTTTTTCTTTCATGCTTGCAACATCTATACAGTGAAAAACTTTAAAACTCATCGTATGATTATAACTAGATAAAATTCTAAGATTAAAATCGTTGAAACATATTTTTTTTTAAATACCCTTCACCCCTTTTTCACCCCCTCGCCCCCCCCTAAGTCGAAACCTTTAAAAATTTCTAAAAAAAAAATATAAAAATTTTCGGGAAAATTTCGTGGGCGGCAAAGTTGGCCTCGATTATTGTGCGTAAAAGATTTTTTCTGCAGCCGTCCCGAAAATAAAACTTTCGGTATGATTTATTACCGAAAGTAGTTATTTTCGGGACGATTTTGTTTCACTTTCGGAAGGATTTCTATACTTTCGGGACGCTTTTTGTTACTTTCGGGACGATTTTGCGTATATATGTAGGTGGCCTTGACAAAAACATAACTTCGTATTTAATTATGACAGTGCTTGTCATTTAACATTCGTGTGTGTTTTAGCTTTTTTAACATAAAAAAACGGTTGCAGAAAAAATATTGTACGTAACGCGTTCCAAAAGTGATTTTACAGGACTCGCCTACGGCTCGTCCTGGAAACTTCCTACTCATCCCGTAAAATATCACTTTCGAAACTTGTTACGTAAATTACTATAACTGTATTTTTGAAGCATAAATATTAGGAATAGGCCAAGGAATTTTTATTTTGCAAGAATGCAGCATTAAGCGTTGAGCACACCGGCGCGATCACGACCACGATCGCGATAGCGAGAAGTGGAGACCGTACCGACGCGATCACAACCACGATCACGATAGTGCTAGCGGTACTTAATTTAGCAAACATAGGAAACATGCAGTAAAATAATTTTTAAAATGTGTAGTTTACAACTAGAAGAAACTCTGCTGCTTGCAGTATTGGATAGTGATAACCGTTTTTTAAAGCTAAGGTAAGCAATATACACTGTGTACATAAAGTAAGGAATAAATTTGATTAAAATTCAGGGCATTTTCTTTCAGAAAAATGATTATTTTTTAACGCCCATTTTTTGGAGATAAAATTTAAATGTACAGGGTGTCCCAAAATTGAGATACGGCCACTAGGTTAAAATTTTCAAATGTGAACCCCCATTTTTTGTTCCATTTATGGATTCGACGTAAAATTATTCTGAGTATTTTTCATGTAGCATACCTTATGTCGATATTTAGCTGTTTTCCAAGAAATAGCGTTTAGAAAAGTACTACTACTATTTTATTTCTGGTAAAAAATAACATGGTTTCATCGAAACATTGGAATTAATAAGCAAAAATCATTATTTACTTAATTAAATGATTTTTCCTGATCAATTCCAATGTGTCCGAGCATTTTTCTGAAAGAAAATGCCCTGAATTTTAATCGAATTGATTTCTTACTTTATGTACACAGTGTATACATATGTACAGGGTGTTCATAAACTCTGACCCCGGGTATTTTTTTCGGAAACGGTTGGGTAGATCGAAAAATCAGAAAGAAATTGTTTTTGGGGGCACACTTTGAGCGAAAAATGTTTATTGTACAGTTAGGAGCGGGGGTCAACTCAGAAAATTTGTCGTTCGAAAGATCTGAATAAAAAACGTTGGTCCCAGGTCGATACACTCAGCCAGTCATAAACGGCAAGAGGGTTAAGTTTGTGTATAAAATTCCTTTCTTTACAAAAATTCCCCATACACAGGTACTTAAAATACCGTTACATGTTCGCCGATTTTTCAATTTACCCAAACGTTTTTTTTTAAAATGACCCAGGGTCAGGCTTTATAGATGCCCTATATGTATTTTAATTAATACTCCCTTAGTTCCAAAATAAGTGACTGATTTATGAATTTGATTTGTTCCAAAATACCTGTTCACTTCATAAACTATTTTGACAAATGTTAGACTAATGCAATTATATCGCGGACGTCGCTTCTATCGCTAATGTATCGCAACTGGTGTGTGCTGGTATATTTGTTTACACAGGACGGGTTAGATCGCCATCGCCAGCGCTATAGCGATCGTGGTGGTGATCGCGCCTTTATAAATTCAGCTTAAATTTTGTTAAACTTTATTTTTTAATTATTTTTGGAAAAACAATTTTTTTAGTTCACGTAAAAATTATTATCACAAATCGAGTGTATTTCAACTAATGTTCATATACCATAAGTAAATCAGAGGCAAATCACTTGTTGCAGAAGCATCAAATATATTTAATAAAACGAAATACAGCCTGAATATATGAATATTCAACCTGTTCGTAACTCAGAAAAAGCAAAATTAAGTTTTACTAAGACTATAAACAAATAACTTATTGAAACAACTATTTCCCTGGCTAGTGCCAGGCGAATATTGAATGATACAAAACAAATTTGCATGTTATCCAAATGACCCAAATGACCCAAATGACCCAAAAAAAAATTTCATTTATACAACAACGTTTTATATGGCATGACTTTTCAATCGCGTGCATGGCGTCGGGGTAAATAGGAACATCCTCTATCTAAAATCACCTTAGCAACATAATTGTTGTGCTGGATCAAGTATCATTACTCCATACTTGACCAGAAAATTCAATCGAACATTAGATGCAAATATTTTCTAAAACGCTAAACTGGATATTGTTTGGGCAGTTCCAATTTACAAAAATGGCGAATAATCTGATCTAAGTAATTACAGACCAATTTCCATAACTGGTCAGATGTGTCACATGGCAATGAAGGCTAGACTATATCGGTACTTTGAAATAAATAACCTGTTATCAAATGCACAAATGGGATTTTTCAAAAATAGATGTGATGTATGTACTTTAGTACACTTCATCTACAACTGTACACACATTGATAATGGCGATTATATTAGTATTTTACTTAATAACCCAACAAAAGCATTTGACTGCGTATCTCATAAAATACTTTTAAACAAATTAAGTCATAATAGAATCGACTAAAATCGGATTGATTTCTTTAAATCCAACTTTGCTAATCGCTACAAATATGTCAAGATTAACACCACAAGGTCTAATATTTTACCAATAAACCGTGATCTGTTTTGGGTCTTTTTCATAAGTAAATAAATGATCGAGGCCAACAAATAGCTTCTATAAACCTGATCTTATTTGCCGATGATACAACAGCTACATCAAGTTTAAAACATCTTGATAATCTATTGCAAATAACAAAACGACATAAAACACAGGTTCAGAGCACATGAATTAATCCCAAATGAGAATAAAACGCAAACAATAATCCTTGGAAACAGCAACGCAGGAAAAGATGAGGAGACCAAAGAGAAAAAGTCTTTGGGATACATTTCTAACTATCTCTCATACAGTTTGAACATTGCAACAGACTCGCGAAATATTTAGCTTCACTCCTATATTTATTCAAAAATGTTTACGCTTCGAAAAGTCTATCAAAAATGAATTACGGAATAATGAAATCTGATGCCACTCTGCATCTGCTGAAATTACTTTCGGCCTTGAAAGAAAATGCCTAAGAATTATTGAAGGTGGTAATTATCCAATTTTTATGATACAAAATATTAATACTGCTGGGCCAAAAAAAAAACGGTACAAGTAGTTTTGTACTAATATATCTTGGTGAGTTATTCATATTTTTAGATATTTAATACAACACTAAAAATCCCAATTTTTATAGATAAGACGAAGTACTTTTGCTCTAAAGAAATTGTACTTAAACTGGTGCCTGGAGCATCTTTTTCCATAAACTTCTTCTATCCTTTCTGAAATTGGTACTGTACGTAGTCTTAGACTTGATTGTTTGCGATTATTGTTACCGTAAATTCTGAGTTTAATTATTATTCACTGAATACTTGCAACGGACCAACCCTTTTGTGGGTATTTGTTCACAATCTTTCCTGCAGATAAATTGTTATAGCGAAACAAATGTTTATCTTCTTCAGTTAAGCAAACCATTTTTGTCACAACAAATAAAATAACCGATAGAACGCTAATAACTGAGATTAGACGGCTAATAACTGAGATTCATTAGAAAACAAAAACAAATCATGGCCTACTAATTTTGATACATACAAATGGGAAGCGAAGGTGCATTATAAATTCCCTTAATTAATATGAAATATCCTCGATAAAGAAACTTTTCAAAAATGCAATTAATCATTTTTGTAATCTACAGTGTGTAAATAATTTACTTTTCAAAGCAAAATTTAATGCGTTCATTATTATTGAAAATATGAATGTTTATAACTTTTACCGTTTTTTTTTGGCCCACTGTGTTTATTCTTCAAACATTTATAATAAACAAAACATTAAAAAACTGTGAGCGAAATGCATCAGCATTCTATAAAAATAATAAGTAATATACACAATCCATTTAGATGAAAGCAAACTCTATAACTTTATTGTAACTGTATTCCGAAACAAATTAAGAGACTAAATTTGGAAAAATTCAACATTTACAAAAAACAACTTCTTATTACAGAATGTCCGTTCAGCAATGATGAATTTCTCAATTATAATTTCATATATTTAAATGAACAATTAATAAACAGTTTTCTTGGAAGAGTGTAAACCGTATTAACACAATGAATAGTTATTATGTATTCGTGAGTTATGTGAAGTTGCGTAATTAAATAATTAAACACAGTTTTATTCCTTACCTCACTCGTTTATTTATAACACTAAATGTACATTTGGAACACTATATGTTCATTTTCAATAGTTAACTGATTGAAAATGAACACATCGTGTTCGAAATGTACATTTAGTGTTATAAATAAACGAGTGAAGTAAGGAATATAACTGTGTTTAAATATTTAACAATAAATAGTATTATTATTAAATTACTTTCAAAGAATAATATTTTATAAATGTTGATGAAGTGTCTACTCAAAACCTTTGTAAATTTTAAAGGCGCATTTTTTTAATCAAAATATGCTTGATAGTAATTACAAATTGAAAATAAACAAAAATGTGACGAATACCGTTACGCCGATGTAATTTTTCCAGCTAATTGAAGGATCCCGTCGTTTCTACCCTTTCTAACGTAATTAACTACAAAAGTAGGCTAACGAAGAGAAAATTGCAATCATCCTGAACCGGGATCACCCTTTCCCTTCACCGTCCGCATTATCCTCTAATTAATTATCTGCCTTCTGGTACTTACATTAAACAAACGTACCCTAAAACCCATAAATAACATTGTCAAGATGTTCAACAACGTAAATATTGTTAATGCTTTTAATGTTGTGGATTTTGTTTAATTCATCAAAATAAATTCATAACGCGGGTGAATATATTTTGATTGTTAAATTAATTGTAATTGCATAAATTAGGAGTATTTGTACGTTTTTCTAACAATAAGTTTGGCAGCCTTATTGAAAATCATGAAATTATGCTTAAGAAACGTGTATGATTTCTAAAATAACGGGAGTATTCGGGGTTATTATTTAAAATACTCAATTTTGCAACATTCAGTTCATTTCACAAGAAAGTTTCCAAACAATGTTTTCTACGAATAATTATAATTGATCCTCCGTCTAGCCTTTCTCAATTTGTGAAATCAAGATAAGAACATTGTTGAAGGTTAATTTAAACCAAAACAACTCTAAATGTATTCCTGAAGTGGCCCAGGCGTTGTAAATGTGGATATATATTTTTTTTAATTTAAAATTGCGAAAAATGGCGCGTAATCTTCAATTAAGACTTATAATTTGATATATTTTAATTAGTGATGGTCTTGATGTTTAAAAAAGAAATTCTCAAAAATGTCATAATACTTTATTAATTCCAGATTCAAATGCCCTATTTAATGTATAAATAAAGGCTGAGCCAACTAACTTTTGGAATTTGAATCGGCTATAAAAAATAACTAATAAATATTTTTTCGAAATTATAAGTTTATTAGAAAGATTGGACATTTTCATTTAAGAATGAAACACAACATCATTCAAATGACTGTCACGGCTGGCTTGACAGTACCCCATCCGATCAACCCAATTTTTTAGTACATAATTTTATTGTTTGGGCTCCAATCGCATGAATGACAACTTCGATTGTGTGTTTCAAGGCATCAATCTTCTCTGAACTTTCTCCCACAAAAAAAAAACAACGGTGTCAAATCACAGCTCCTACAGTGCGCAAAAAAACGATGCTTACGCCGAACCAAAAACCACACCAAGCAGTTACTCGTTGTGGGTGCATAGGCTGCTCAATAGTCATGTATAGATTGTTTGATCCCCAAATACGACAATTTTGCTTATTGACATAGCCTCCGAGATGGAAATGTGCTTCATCGGAAAACACGTTTTTTCGATAAAAATGCTCATCTTCGGCCAAACAATATTTAGCACATAGGGCGCATTGAAAACGCATCTGATGGTCATGAGGCTTTATTTTTTGGACTAATTTAACTTTGTAGGCTTTCAAACCGAAGTCTTTATGTAAAATTCTCTTCAGAGAAGTGCGAAAAATGTTCAATTCCTGAGAACGATGAGTTGATGTTGCTGCATGCTCGAGCACACTCTGAGCAACATCATCAATGTTTTCGACCGAGCGCACTCAACGAGTTTCGGAAACTCGCTTCACAAATTGGTCTACAAACTGCGTTGAATGCACTTATTTTCTATCGAATTTATTGCCGTTTGAGTAGAAGACTCACCACTTTGGAAGTAAGTTTTCAATATCTCCCAACTTTGTTGAAGTGTAAAGAGTCCTATTTCGTAAATGTCAAACATAAAACTAAATTTCTGTCAACGCATGAATGTCATTATACCATTCAAAATCAAAATAAACGGTAGTTAAAATTCCAAACGTTAGATGGCCCACCCTTTATAAATATTATGAAACTGAATTGAAGAATTCACTAGGCTTGCTTCTTTCAAAACGAGGCTTGTTTCTCAAAAAATGTGCCAATTAGAAACTTTATTTTTAAATGCTGAATATCTCTGGAAAAGACCACACATCAAAATAATTTACAAAATAATTTTGGTTATCTATAATAAAATCGAAAAAAAACGACTTACGAGTTTACAAACAATACACTTAATTCAACCCAGTTGTTGAAATTCTGCGAATTTAGTCATATTACTGTTTTTTATTCTCTCTACATATCTTGCTTTGAAAATACAATTAAATAATCTACACAGCTTTTTTACAACATATCGTAACAACACTTTATCAATTCATCTGCAGTTTACCGGCTCCTTCAATTTATTACTTATAACACCAGGAAATATAATATCTCTTGTTATATTTATACACTGGTGGAAAAAAAGTGAAACACTTGACATTCGTGAAATTTCGACTATTTTGAAACCGCCATAACTCGGCGTATTTTCAATCAATTTTGATAAACTTTTAAGGGTGAAAAACTTTGAAGTGTCTTCTTTAAAGTCATGCATGCAAACTTAAGCGTAACCTTTTCCGTCCCTCTCTAGCACACCTGTGAAAAAAATTGTTTTTCAGGAAACTATGGTCAACTTTGACGATGTCTATGGAGTTGTAAAATTTTTATCGACTCGATCCACCATAAAGGCATTAAAATTTGATCAATTCCCTATGCAGAACTCGAAGAACGAAGTTCCTACGACGATTTGTCACCAAGTTATAGGTGTGCATTTTGAGGTTTTTTGCACATAACTCAGCGACGTTTCAACCAAATTTGATGATTCTTTCGGGAAAAAATCTCATTTTGGCCCTACTTTAAGGGGATAAATTCAGATTGGAATTATCCTTTTTCGAACCCTTCAACCCCAAACAAAAAACACGTTTTTGGGCAAAAAACGTCCAACTTTGGCAACATGTACCGAGTTGGATAAAATGTGTTGACTCGATCCACCAAAAGGGCACTGAAATGTGTTCAATTACTTGTGCAGGACTCAAAAACGAGGTTTCTACGGCAATTTGGCAGAAAGTTATGGGTGTTTGAAAAAAGCGAATTTTGTGGTTTTTTGACTCATAAGTCCGAAGTTTTTCGACGAAATTGTTTTCGTTTTCACGAATCATTCCAATCTGAGTTTACTCTCTTAAAGTAGATTAAAAATACGCCGAGTTATGACGGTTTGAAAATGGTCGAAATTTCACGAATTTCAAATGTTTCATTTTTTCCTTCAGTATATTTAATCAACATACATATATAACATTTTCGCGATCAACTAATTGTAGAGAAAGCCATGATATTTGTTTATTATGTTCGAAGAAGGAAATTTTGACAAAACGTCATAACGAAGTTTGACATGAAAACATGAAAAAGCGCTGCCTACATAAGAAACAAGATAAATACAATGCATATTAACCTTTTGCTAACGAGCCAGTTTATAATAGTGGCAACTATTGCTTTACAGACAACTGAAATGAATTCTTTTTTAAAATAATTTTATGATGGATGCGCCAGGAACTTCGCTCGATCTTACCATAAAATTTTTATTGTCGTAAATACGATGGTGTGCGATCTACCGGCAATATTTTTTGAAGTGGCGAATAACACGGTATTCCTAAGCTAAGTATTAAAAAAAGATATCTAAATTCTTAAAAAATAGGATCTTAAATAATAATAAAATAATTTACTGCCCTCATCTGAGAATACAAATGGCCAGCGAACTAAGTGTTTCAGCTAACTTCTAATCTTATTTGCGCGCAAAAAAATATTCATTGGGAAAGCGAATATTATATCAGAAAACATTTCTGGCAACAGTGCATGACTAACCTTCATAAATTATAACGTCGGTGACTTGTTGCGTAATTAATCGTTCTAACAAAAATGTCACTCCAATATGGCCCATGTTACTAAAACTTGATCGTGAATCCACACATTGAATTTAGGAATCTTTAGATATTTCAGGCTGATGATCAGATTAAAACATATACGATGTTATATAAACTGAATAACTTTGTCAATGGAGATTTGAATTATAACGTGGTTCGAGAGAGTACACATTTTTTTAAATATTTAATATGTATATCCAAATATATTAGTCAATATTGTTTTATAAAAAAAAAATCTCTTTGTTTCCTAAACATTATATGTATTAATATTAGTACTTTTAGGTACATTCATCTTTAGTATGTATTGCTTAGTTTCAATCTGGCTGTTTTAATTTAGTCCGTTTAAGTACATTTGTCTAAAATAATATATTTTAATTGTATAGAAATAACTTAATTTTTTATTTATTATTATTGTTACGTTAGTTGTAAAATTTACTTGTAATTTAAGTTTTATAAATAACTGTTAGCATAATAAATATTATTACTAGTTTTAACTTCTACATATCCTAATTAAGGGAAAATGGCGCGTAGTAGCAAATTCACGAGGTTATTAACGTCGTCAGGGTTAATTGGCAGGTAAATAGCGAATTGCGCAACCGACGAGATTCATTGGGTGCGACATGTTGTGCACAAATGGTTACACGTTGTTTGTTTAATGGCCGAAAAGATTGATTTTTGTAAGCTTCCCTCGAGGCCGAAGAGGAAAAGGGCATCAAAGGGATGGATTAAAATCTACACTTTAATTGGAATCAAATGCCCAATAGATTTACAATCCTACCTTTGTATGTTCGTGATTAATTTTTTACTTGTACATATTGACGACGATTGCATAATTTCAAAAGTAAAAATTGGAGGTGGAATTAAGGGATTGTTTTGACTTTTTTATATATTTTCAAACTGTCCTATTATTTAATGCATCTGCAACAAGTGAGTTTTTATTTCTAATTATTGAACTTTATAAAGGCCGTAGCCGATTAAAATAGTAAAATCGGCCTTAGACGGATTTTTTCTCCAAATCGGATCTAAATAGTTCCCCTACTACTACAAAATTTTTACTACATCTTTGAAACCCTGCTCACTTCACTAGTAATCAGGTTGTGCGATAAGTGCATGCTTGCAATTATTTATTTAAAACTATATTTTATTCTGAATCTTTTGCTGGGAAATAAAATATAATATAATTAAAAATAATTAATCGCACACTTATTGCATAACCTTAATGCACTAATTTGCTCCTATCCTCGAAAGGTTGTACTGCAGAGTGGGCAGATTTTTGCAGATTTCCAGAAATTTTCCCTAACCTAAACCTACAACTTTTACAAGTTGGTTACAGTAAAGCCATATACATGCAGCGATTTTATGATAACCTCGGTTTGCTTGTCCCTGATGCCATTACACAGCAATCAACCCCATTGATCCTGACACACGAAATTGAATTTAGAAATGTAATAATATATTGACACATTACCCTGATACGATGAAATACTAATGACATCAAGTATTGATCCATTAATTCATTTTTAATAGACTTGTAAACCTCACGAAAATCTGCATTTTGCAGTTGGAAAAATGTATCCACCGTGAGTACGAAACTATGATGTAAAACGGGGGATTAAAAGTTGAAACAAGCGACTTTAATATAAATGCAAATATTAATATTTCGTAAAAAGAACGATGCACCAATGCAATTTCCTGTTATGAGTTGTGTACATTTTTCTCATTTAAATCCAACAACAGGTTTTCGGATGAACGTTCCTTTGCACACAACTAAATCCAACAGTATTCATATTTATTTCACGTTGCTATACAAATATTTGAGTAGTAAAATGAAATATTTATTATAAATAATTAAAATCTAAGTTTTATTGAATTTATTATAATTAATTCGAATAAAATAAATCATATTTTTGTTTATTTCAGCCCATTGCCAATTTGGACCAGAGGATAGACAAATTGAAACTAAATCTGATCTTTCATTAAGATTTTAATATTGTTTCCATTATAGGGAATTCTAACTAATTCAGCAGTAATAGCCAATAAAAAATTATGACCGGAACTGTTATTGTGTATTTTGGTAACGTGCTAAGATTCCACAAATGTTCCTCGCCATTTAAACAGTTACAGTTGATATTTAAATGTTTAATTGTACTGTTCGCACCATCAAAGCAGATGGTTGACTAGAATTCCACCAGCGGCCATTACGGTTTTGAACCGCGTCTACTATTTGCATATTTTATTGTAGTTTCGCTGTTCATTTATGTGCGTATCACATTTAAATAGCCAGTATTCATAAAAATGAATGTTACCTAAAAAATCTAGATATATATTTCAATTCATCAACATTTATTTATTGAAACAAATGCCAGTCAAATTCATTGGTATCCAGTAAAATTGTTGAAAATAAAATAATTTCGCTTTGATTTTTAGCTATTGAAACAAGTATACAAAACCTTTTGTTAATATAACTCAATATATTTGTATAGCCATGTTTGTTAACGAACTAAACAATATATGATATAATATCAGATTTTCTGTTTTTAAACCCAATTACTTCAATAAACGAAATTTGTATACAATTCATGGACAGTAATTTATAAAATGTTTTTGCAGATATAAATTCGAAATTCTAATATATTCCTAATTTTGTGACTTGAGAATACATACAAATCTACATAATCTTAGAAAGTATATGTGAGAGATGAAAACGTTATTAGTCTAAAAAACAAAATTTTAATAAAACTTTTCAAAATCGGCCTTGACTTGACTACAGAATTGGCGCTGTGAGTGGGATAAGAGTGATACTGTTGTTGACAAATATTCAAATACTATGATTTTGTGTGTGTGTGTGTTTAAAGGTGCAAAAGTGCAAATCTTCCGAAGAAGCAATGATCGTCCAAAGAAATCACATCTGATGCAGTGAGTTAAGTAAAGTCCTCACTTGCAGAATTCAAGAACTTCAAAACATCAAACGAAAGTAGTAATGATCCTGTTTAAGATGTCCATATAATGGACCACGGGAACGAGATATATCGATCGTACTGCAGCCATTCTGAATGCACTCAGAAAATTAAAATGCCATCGAAAAGCCCCGACAACCTTCTTCACACCAAAGTCCAAACAAAGTTGGCACCCTAATAGAGTTCTAACAGTTCCTAATAAAGTTTTCAATATCTTATACAAAATTTTGTAAAATTTAGGAATTAAAATTTTGTTGAGAAATGTACTTAATAACGCTTCCCAACATTTTAATCAAATAGTTCTAAAATGTGTTGAGATTGGTACTATAGTTCCTGATACTTTTGAGATAAAGCTCTGTTTAATTTCCAGAGATTCAAGTTTCTGACATGTTGTTTAACATGATACATGTTTGAGAAATTACAAGAGATTCCAATTTAGCCGACCCAATATGGATCAAAAGTCAAAAATGATTTCGAATGGCGATAATCGGAAGGGTGACGGATGATCCCGATTAGGACAATGGGGGTATTTGAGTGCATTTAAGCTGTAAGAGTAAATTACTTTCCAAAGTCCTCACAAAGGGACCTCGCGAGTAAATAGATTGGCGTCTTTTTGCTTTGTCCTCATTAATTACAGGCATTTATAAGCAACAGCAGCACACACACAGGGATGATATATCATTGCCCTGTGAGTGGAAGTTCAATGGAGAATAAAGCCCCTTTGAATGAACCCGTGCACTAGAGCTAGCTGAAATGTTTTGAAAAAGATTAATGAAAAATTAACATTTTTGTTTCTTATTTTATTTATATACAGGGTGTTTCAGAGCTCTGGGAACGCTCAATCACGTGCTTATTTGTCAAAATTTTGAAAAATGTTTTATATAAAAGTTGTGCAGAATAGTAAGCTGCATGCCCTAAAAATATTTAAATTTTTACAGGGTGTCTCATAATAAAGTTACAGACCAAACTTATGTTTTTTTTTAATAGAACACCCTGTATATTTTAGCATTTTTGGATTCCTCGTTACTTGAAGATTAAAATGATCTAGGTTGTGGGGGTTGATAACAGGCCGTTTTGTGTTATTCAGTTGTTTATACAATAATTTGAATAAAATTGTTAAAGTGCCCCCTGAAACGAATAAAGATAATTCATTCTAATTTAGTGGTAAATTTTAGTTGAACTTTAGTCTTGAAAATTACTCTATCAACCAAAACATAACTCAGCGTATTATACAGGGTGATAGCCATTCGCAAACTGCACAATTTCTATTTTTTTTTTCTTAAATGACACATCCTACATATTATTTCATAATTTGAAAGTTCATTAAGTAAGCTTTCGTTCCGTATAAGGTTTCGTATATCTGAAGTTGATGGTTACTCTAATATTTCAAAATAGTTTCAAAAATCAAGATTAATTTTTTAAAGGTAAATGTATTATGATTGCATCATTTTTTTATGGAATTCAATCATAGCGCTATGTTTTTTTTTCTAGTTTTTCCTTGTTTAAAAATTCGTTTTTAAAAATTGAAAAAAGTGACACATTTTCAAAAATTAAGGTTAGTTTAAAGGAAGATACATTTGTTATTGATCCAGGTTACAGTTTTCTTTCTGAAGGCATCTTTTGCATACATATTTCTACATCCTGTAAGTTTAACTTTTTTATATCTGTTATGACTTATATTTTCTTTTATTGATTGAAACCACTTTTTTAAATTATGTATATTGACCTGTATAAACCCATTGTTATTGGCACATTAAATAAATTAAATTAAATAGATGTTTTGTGAATATATGAAAAAAACTTCGATTTTTTGTCTTCAACAACTTTAAATATTAATTTTCAAAAATTAATCTCACGCAAAAATTGACACATTTTCAAAAGTCTAAGTTAATTCTAAAGGCAGATGTTTTGTGAATATACTTACTAAAATTTTTGAGAAATTCTACATCAGATTTTTTTTTGTTCGACAACTTAAAACGTTAATTTTCAAAAATTCATAACTTGCGAAAATTGCAGTAAGTTTTAAAGGCCTTTAAAGTTTTGTGAGTGTATTAAAAAAATGTTTTTTTTATTCAAGTCTTCGACAACTTTAAATATTAATTTTCAAAAATTCATAACACGCATTTTCAAAACTCAAAGTTAATTTTAAAGGTAAATATATTATGACTGGATTAAACGTTTTAAGGAATTCAATTATATCAGTTTTTTTCTATTTTTTCTTTGTTCAAATATTCGACAAATTAAACAACATCATTTTTAAACATTTATCACTCACGCATTTTCAAAAATTAAAGATAATTCAGATGTTTTGTGAATATACAATTTTTTTTTATTATTGATAAATTTTAGCATATCATGTAATAAATAAAGTGTCGGAAATAACCATTTTTGACTGCCAAAAATGACAATTTTTAACTGCCAAAAAGGCCAATTTTCAAGTGTCGGAAACGACCATTTTTAACTGCCAAAAATGACAATTTTCAACTGCCAAAAATGACAATTTTACCTACCAAAAATGACAATGTCAACTGCCAAAAAGGCCAATTTTCAACTGCAAAAACGACCCATTTTCAAGTGTCGGAAAAGCTGCCAAAAATGAAAATTTTCAACTGCCAAAAGGCCAATTTTCAAGTGTCGGAAACGACGATTTTTAACTGCCAAAAATGACAATTTTTAACTGCCAAAAAGGCGAATTTTCAAGTGTCGGCAACGACCATTTTTAACTGCCAAAAGTGACAATTTTTAACTGCCAAAAAATGACAATTTTCAACTGCTAAAAATGATAATTCTCAACTGACAAAAAGGCCAATTTTCAAGTGTCGGAAACGACCATTCTAACCTGCCAAAAATGACAATTTTCAACTGAAAAAATGCAAATTTTCAAGTGTCGGCAACGACCATTTTTAACTGATAAAAATGACAATTTTTAACTGCAAGAAATGACAATTTCAACTGCCAAAAACGACAATTTAAAACCCAAAAAGAACACATTTTCAAAAAATAAAGTTTTTTTTGAAGGTACATAAATGTGTTATGATAGCATCGGACTTTTTAAAGAATTCAATCATATCGATATTATTTTATTTTTCTATTTTTTCTTTGTTCAAATATTTCGACCAATTTTCAAAAATTCATAACACGCAGTTTTAAAGGTAAATGTTTTGTAAAGATATCAACATTTTTGAGGAATTAGTATTGTATCAGTATTTATTTTTTAGCCAAAATATTAATTTTCAAAAATTAATAACTCGCGCAAAAATCGACTCAATTTCAAAAATCAAGGTTAATTTTAAAGGTAAATGTATTATTTACATCAGAGTTTTTAAGGAATTCAATCATATCGATATGTTTTTTTTTCTAGTTTTTCTTTGTAAAAATATTTGACCACTTAAAAATTCATTCAAAAAAATGTATAATTCAAAAATCAAAATTTATGTTAAATCTTGTGGATATATTAAAAATTTAGAGCATTTGAGTATTTATATTCTCTAAATTTGTTCAACTTACAAAAAATAATTTTCAAAAAATCATAACTCGGGGAGAAATTGGCGAATTTGCAAATGATGGATGTTGTACCTCTCACAATTCTATTCTCTCCACTACTCCCAACGCTCGTAATAGAACGGCCATTGCTACCGCGCGATAAATTTGTCGAATTAAAAACGGGGTAAAAATATATGTGGTAAGTAAAACACGTGTGTTGAGAATTTTCACAAATTTTTAATGTCGATCACTGCGACATATGTTTCGGTAAAAATACTTTTATACAGGGTGAAAATTTTTGTACGGTTTTAACATTTGGACCGTATACCGTACTTTCGCTCAAAATACCGTACAAGTACGGCAATTGCCGTGCGTATGGCAACACTGCTACTAACCGTTTTCGAGATATCGGCTGACTACTACCTTGTGGGACACCCTGTATAATGAATCCATTAACCATAGTCATTGCATTTACTTGTAATATTGTAATAATCTGCGTAATGTTTAATATTTAATGATTTGTGTAAAAGTTAATAAAATCATCGGACAAATGCAATAGGTCACGTAATAAATCCGTATTTACTGTGAGTGTTATCGAGTGCAATATATGTAGGAGCAGTTTACTTTGGTATCAGAAAGAAGAAGTAGACATCATATGAAACGATGAAATGGATTTCGACGAGGATGACGAAAATTAATCCGTATAAATAAATAAGCTCCTCAACAAAGTTCTACAATTTTGGAACACATTCCGAACGAAATACTTGAAACGGTAATTATTCTTGTTTATTATCCTTTGACATATTACTCACGCAGTTAATTATCAAATAACATGGATCGCTGAAAAATGTCGAGTACCAATACTTACGGATATCACAGCAATCAGTCAAAGATGTGTAGGAATATATTTACTATAAAAAAGTACAAGACCACTTGATTACAAAGTGTGAACATTTTGTTTTTCAAAGCAACATTTAATGCGTTAATTATTATTATAAATATGAATAATTCCAATTTGTACCGTTTTTTTGGCCCACTGTATTTCATTGCAAAGTAGAAATGTTCCGGCTATGTACGCGCACCACGGCTCTCATTGCAAACTCTTGCTATTTTGATAAAATTTTAGATAGCATCGTTGCATAATTATGGTTCGATGGTGGCAATAACAAGTTGGATCTTCGCCGTGAGCTAAGTAATTGTTTGTTGGCTATTGGCGTATACATGTGACTTCAAAAACTACATAGAAAGAAGTCGCATGGTGTTAAATCACAAAATTTTGCTGATCTGCATTTCTTGAAATTTCACGACCATGAAATTTTTCACGTAAGCGCTTAATAGTTTCACGAACAGTGTGATATGTTGCGCAATCCTGCTGAAACCAAATGCCTTCAAGATCAAAATCAATCAATTCCCATCAAAAGAAGTTCTTAGAAGTACAGCCCAATTCCTCCACGCACGCCAAAGAGTACCGTACGGTAGATGCATGGGTTCTGTTGAATCATTCCTAGGTTTTCTACAATCCAAATTCGATAAGTTTGCTTATTTGCGTAGCTATTGAGGTGAAAATGTGCCTCATCACTAGAGATAATTTCCTTTGCAAAAATGCCAGTGATGTTCCAGAAATCAATTATTAAATTACCTTCGCTCAAAGTCATGCACTGGTTTGAGTTCTTGGGTCAATTGGATTTTATAGGCATGCATATTCAGGTCTTTAAGAGAATTCACTGTAATGTGCTGTATGAAATATTTAATTCTTGTGATCGATAACAAATTGATATCTCTGGGATTTCAGAAAGACTTTCTCTCATTGTGGCTATGGTTTCGAGATAACACCCGCTATGAGGACGTATGGGTGACAAATTGTCCAAAATCGAACCAGTTTTCTCATTTTTTTTTAAATTAATCTTAGAATTAATGACACATTTGGACCATTATTTCGATCAAAAATCCACGAAGGTTACGAGTTGTTTCAGAAAATCTTTCTTCATTTTTATAATGATTTTTAACAATAATAACGAGTTGTTCTTTCATGTAACGTTCCATATTTACTAATCACAAAGATGATAGATGACACATGAATTTTTTTAGTGCTGCCAACTTTATAAAAAAAATGTTGCTCTTATAGGGACACCCTTTACTAGCATGCATTCAGAGATGCCCTTTTACTACAATGTGTTTAAAGCCAAATAATTTACGTAACGGAAAACGATATTTTCAAAATAAATAACTTCTAAGGTATAAGCCCTATTGGTTTAAAATCAACAAAATGTGCGTATGTTTGCTCTAGCAGAACTTTTTTTATTGGATCATATTATTACAAAAATTTCAAACAGGGCAAAAATAGTAATTTACGATGCAAATAACGTTATGAAGGTTTTTACATTACGTGAGAAAAGTTTGAAAGTTTTAAATTCTCGAGTAATGTAAAAGCAAATTACTTTACGTTTATCGTAACATGGTTTATTTGATCCTATTTCTATTTTTTTTTTTTTGAATTTCAACCGATGTTTAATGAAGGCCGAAATCATGTTTGTTTGCCAATATTCCCATAGCAACGAGTTGCATTGATCTATATAAGAAATTCTTAGCAACACTAGTGCTGTTACCTTAACGTTAATCGTTGCTAAGGATTTATTGACATGTTAATATTATGGGATAAAATAAATAAAGGTGTTGATGTATGTGCTACAGAAATTCTATTAAAATTACACGATGGTCACATCAATGTACTTATGAGTTGGTATAAGTTAGCAAACTTAGCAAATTGATTACACGATTAGTTAGTAATTTATATGAAAAGGAACCTAGGGGGCTAAGTAAAATGTACATGTAAACGATTACAAAACTTTTCAAACTCCTGGGAAGTCGCTTAAAATGTATTATTCACGAGGAAATTTGCAATTAGGAGGTAAGTTTTGTTTCGACAATATCATTCGCACCCAGTACAAAATTTTCTGCAATGCCGCGATTAATCAGCAAATTGTAACTATATTTATATTGCGGCTTTCTTTTTATACTATATTACATAACAAGGGTGGTAAATAGCAAATTACGCGCAATTTCAGGCGCGCGTAAGTGCTTTACAACTCCCATTGTGTACTATACTTTACCTACGACCTTATATTGATTCGCTTAAACTCAAGATTATAAATTGAATCTTATCAGTGTGACGTTTAAATTTTCAAGGCTCCACTCGATCACTAGTAAATTCGTGAATGATTGGCTGCGTTGAACAGTGTTGACAATGTTTCCATGAAAACCGTAGGTTATAGTGTAATCGTATAGTTTTTACCTAACGTACGGTTATTACGTATAGAAATGCTTTCGCTTACGATAGATAAAAACAATGTATAACGAGGGTTTGTAAAATCTATTTTTAAATATTATTATTGCACACTTATATAAGTGTTTTTTATTGATATTTTTATAATTGTCGCCAGTTAACGGTTCTTTATTGTCAGTTAATTGTTTCACTCAATAAATTTGTGGTTGGGGCAATAAATAATTTATCCAAAATCGGGTGTAATAAACGAATTGCTGCATTTGAGGGAAGCAATGTTGTTCATTACTTACTAGTGAGAGAAGAACTCGGGCTCACGGAATGATTAGATCCTTCGTAAGTTTTTTGAAATAATTCAAATTGACACCACGTACTTCAAAATTTCTCGTCAAAATTTTATAGACATAATTTCAATATTTAATGCATTTAGACGATTTTGGATAAAATGTTATATTATACTCATGTGGAATTACTCATTAGTCTCTTAAGAAAAATAAAAACGATTTCTGGCAGGACAAATTACGTACGTTCCACATTCGTATAATAAATAACTATTATTTTACAATTTCTAACTAAGAATTGTATATTAATTATAGAATTGCGAATGTATATTTAGTTTAAAATGATGGGTTTAGTTTTTCAATGTTCCTTAAATGTGTTTAAAAAAAAACACTTTTCAGTTTTTCAGATTGTCAAGAAAACCTTAAATTTAACTTTTCTGTAGGCAGAAAGTAAAACAAAATTACTTCACAACTAATCTTCGGGGTTTTTTCACCTGAAGGAATTTATACTTATTATTATTTGTAGAGGGTGATAGCAAATTTAGTGGAAAGTGTCAGGCGTCGAAATCTTATCGTTTTCAGACCGATTGGCAATTCGTGCACACATTTTTAACAAACGGATTTGTTTGCGAGCTGTTTAGGGTGTGTGGGTCCCTTTTCGCGCCGACCCTTCGACCCTACACGGCATCCGAGCGTGTTCTCCCGTTATTGTATTGGGGCGGCTTGATTTCGCCGTCATGTTAAATTCATGCGGAAATATTTGAATTCATTTTTCAACTGAAAAAATGTTGATGTGGCTATCATGTAACTTTTTCCAATTTGATGGCATAAAATTGATCATATTTATCTTTTTTTTTAACTATTATTAGTTGTTCATTTTGACATTATCTACAATTATTGTTATGTCAATTATATGTATCTCTAATAGCTTAAAGAAATGTTTCCACTGCCAAAACCACCACCGATCATGTCGCCATCATGATGACAGCAATCCCGCCATTGAATAGATAGCGCCAAAACCTGACTAGTAAGATCTGTGGCTGCATCGGCCTGTAAATGGAGAACCAGCCACAGAGATAAGTCACGAAAGGCCTAGGGCATACGTAATGACAAGCCTTCGGAGTGAGTTTAGTGGATAGGCACCGCGTCACGGTGAATCTGGAGCCGGACATTAGAAGATTCTCACCACGCAAACAGAACAAAAACAATAGAAGGCCTTTACTTTCAACAGGATGGTACCACATACTCCGATCTGATGGTATAATAGTTCATACTTTCACAATTTATTTGAATTTAAATAATGTGTGTTGCAATTATTCTTATTATTGTAAACATAGTTATTAAGTACTCTATACATGAATAATTATTACACATTGCATTTTAATAGTCCAATTTGTCCAATTTCGCTTGGGGTTCATGAATTCATCCGACGCTAAAACTCATATTTGTAATTTTTCATTTTACAATGCATTACCTGCAACAGTGTTCCTCTTCCGTATTTATACTACACGTTCACTAACTCACTCGCTGATTGTATGCGAAAAAATACTAGAAATTATCTGTAATTAATGAATAGCGGAGGCCGTTTGTCAAATTAACGCCAGACGATTACGATCGAGTAAAATGAAACGCGGCGTAGAACAAAGATGACGTATCATTTGCACAATGTTGCGCAATATTGTAGCGTCACTATCTGTTTCAACCGCACCAATGACCATTTTGCGTCAATTTTGTGGACATAATCATATTGAAATTCGACAATATCGTATAGCCACCCAGATCGCCCAATTACTCATCAGTAGACGTTATTTTGTGCAGCTACTTGAAAAGCAAGGAGTTCATCAATTGTTCATACTCTCCTACCGATCTGAAAGCCAACATTCGAACAAAAATTTTGATCGAAACATCTTCCTACATGTGAACATTAGATATTGTTTCCCCATCAGAACACCTACAGACCAGTTTCGAGCTTTCAGGTCTCATCCGTGTAGTTAGTTGCTGATGAGTAAACGGAGATTACTATTGGAATATAATATAATCTCTGTTTCCCCATCAGCAACTAACTACACTGATGAGACCTGAAAGGTCGAAACCGGTCTGCAGGTGTTCTAATGGGGAAACAATATCTAATGTTCACACTAATATTGTTATATAACAATGGTTATATTTGCCGCCGCTGGCAATGCCCTTATATTGTCGGTGTTAAAGCCACCCGGATTTGGTTCAGTACAGCATTCAGGCAATAGATTCCGCCACTTTGGCGTTTCTACCTTTCTACATCATAGAAAGTGCTTATAAACAAGCCGAATCATCAATGCTGAAGGTGGTAATATAAGATGTAAGCCACATAATTTTGTTTCTGAGTTGGCCATGCCTGACACAGAGAAACATAGCAGTCATGTCTGAGATTAATTCATTTTTTAAATCTAATTCAATTGAGCTAATCTAGTCTCATGCCGTAATAATATGCGACACACCTAATTTATCCCACAGCCAACTCTGATACAAAATTTTGTGGCTCACATGATATTTAGTAGGCACCGCGTCTAAATAAAATAAGTGAAAATGAGTTAGGGGAACAGAATAACTAATGAAGAGATATTAAGAAGAATGGGAAAGAAATAGAAGAGAAAATACAAGGCAGACGAAGTATAGGAAGAAGACGTATTTTTTGCCTCCTAAATGAGTGATACAACAACAGTTCAGTTGTTTTATTCAGAGACGCAGCTTTAATAGTATATTATACAACGAGCATTTAATGAGGACCATTAAGATGCGAGTATGAGAGTTATGACACGAGCCGCCTGAGATGTAAATGAAAAAAAAAAGTAAATAATATGTTTGTCTAAATCAAGTGATTAAGATCTAGAAAGCACAGAAAGATTAATTTTCGTTCTTCCGACAAATGTCAATGAATAACACTGGGCAACAAAAAAAAATATCTTCGGTTGCATGAGATTTTATAACTGATTCTGTGTATTTCGATAATGTTGATTTTAAATCTGGAATCAGTTTTCTTCTGCATGCTACCTTTATTGTACAATTTAAGATTTTGATTTTCCGTTATTTATGTAGTAGGGTATTGCATTTATTTAATTAAGTGATGGGATTTGCCTATTTTTTGAGCCAAACATTTCACAAATAACCTGTTGTTTTCCGTTTTTTGATATTTTGCACAGGTGCCGAAGAATAGCTGCCCAAACACACGCGTTTGCCCAGTTTTGACATCTTAAAGTTTCCCCTCATTTCTCTGAATTTTTAAAATTTACTGGACCATACTTTTGTAGCAAGAAACCTCACGAAAAATCTACTGTTTTCCTTTTTTTTTGATATTTGGAATAGGTGCCTGGCTAGCGTGTTCGGGCGCATCGTTAGTAGCCGCATAAATATTCCTTATTCGCCTCGAAAACACATATTTCTTCTCGAACGCTCTGGAAGAAAAACAATCATTAGACGTATGACTTGTGTGTAAACTACGAGCTTCTGGTAACTAGAATGTTGTTGTCTTTCCGCGAGCTGGGGAACAGTATCAAGGTCCATTTCTTGAACACCTTGCCTCCTTGTCACCTCGATAAATTCGCAGAAAACCTTGGGGCTGTAAGTGACAAACAAGGTGAGCGCTTCTACCAGGACCTGATGATCATGTAAGAGCGCTATCAAGGGCGATGACACATGAATATGATGGCGGACTACTGCTGGAGTATAAAACGAGATTGCCCTGATTAAGTGCACAAACACAAGAGCCACAAACATTTTTTTTTTGCCAGAATAGAACATAGCTGAACTGCTAACCTTCATTCTGTGCTCATAATATGACTATATTTGTACGCTATTATGTGATTTATCGTATGTTCATTAAAAAAAAACCTGAAGTGTGCCATGACTTTTTCGTTTTAAAAACTTCAGTTGGCACACTTGACACTTGTTGAGAATTGACATATAAACGTCAAATATTTCTAGAAGTCACAATTATTCCGTGCTCACAATGGTTTACAGCAACCAGCAAAAAACGTTTTTAATTGAAAGTTATTTCCGAAATGGGATTAAAGTGGACGGAAATTGGGTGTATTCATTCGACGCACCTTTAGCAGAGTAAACCAGGAAGTGGTAGACCAGTTAAACGAACTCAAGATGCTATTAACACAGCCCAAGAAATTTTGGAAGATGAACCTACGACTTCTCTGCGTCATTTGTCACAGCAAATGAATTTATCGTAGGAACATGCCAAAAGCTTCTACGAGAAGATTTGCAAGTATACCTTTATCCCATAACATCGGTGCAAGAGTTATTACCTGTTGATTACCTCAGACGACTGGAATTTTGTCAGTGGTTTTCACAAAATATAAACGAGGATGTTTTACAAATTATTTTTTTACCGATGAAGCTTGGTTTTACAAGGATGGGTACATTAATTCCCAAACTATGAGAATTTGGTCGGATGAAAATCCTCGTATATATCGAGAGAAACCACTACATTCAGAGAAAGTTGGCGTTTGGGCAGTGATTAGTGGGAGAAGATTAGTTGGACCGATATCCTTTAAAGGTAAAATGCTATTTTTATTAGTAATAATAAAAATTCAATAACCGTGAATTCGTTTTAGGTACGATAACTGCAAACCGTTATCGTACAGAAATTTTGCCTTTTATAAATGAATTAAATGATGACGAACTGCAAAGTGGATAGTTTCATCAAGACGGAGCAACTCCTCATTGCACAGTGGATAATTTGGCCATTTTGGAGGAATTTTTTGAGGACCGAATAATAAGCCGAAATGCACGGATTCCCTGGCCGCCCCGTACATGCGATTTAACACCATGCGATTTTTTCTTGTGGCCATACCTGAAAAATTGTATTTATGCACAACCAGTACACAATCTAGAAGACATGCGGCAACGAATTCGAGATATATTTATAGAAATTAACAATAATCCAGTGTTGTTGCGGAGCGTAATGGAGGGTGTGCGACGAAGAGTTCAGGCTTGTGTTCAAGAAGAAGGAAGGCACATACAACATTTAATATAATTTTTTAGTGAAAAATTTAACGTATCTATAAATTGACTACAGTTTGTTTAATTTTGAGAATTAACATAACCTCAATATGTGTAACCAACTTAAATTTTGAAAATTAAAAAATTATGGCACACTTCAGGTTTTTTTTTTAATGAACATACTTTATGACTTGTATGACTTAAGAATTCATGTATAATAAATATGCAAATTTTGCAAAATGTTCATCATTGAATTGCCTAACAACGGTAGCTTAGGGAAAAAATGACGTCATATTTAGATTCAGCATACCCAAATTAGGTTAGAGAAAGTGCTTCTATCAATGCAACAAAAATTTTGTTGCCCACTGTAATTACTTATTCGAAGAACAAACTAATACATATAATTTTAGGAGAGACTTTAAAATTACATACCTATAGGACCGTGGGCAAATCTGGGTTAATGTATAGCATCAATTAAAGGCACTTTACAATCATAAGTTCAACACCAATTTTAAATATTTTCTGGAAATATACCAAAACGCAAATAATCTATGCCAATATAAGCCAGTCACCTGGAGATGGTATAAACGTCTGACGCATTTTTGAACGTCTTCAAATTATCTAATCACAACAGTGCCGCGATTTTAGATTTAGTTATTGTATTGTATTCAGGTATATTCCACTAGCGGCTAGAAGATTTACTGCTATTAAAAAGGGTTTCGTTATTAAATCGGTTACTGTTACTAAGAAGTGATTCGTTATTGAATCGGTTATTGAAAGTTACTGTTACAAGTGAATTGGTTGTTTGAATAGTTCTCCACTTATAAAATAACCTTCGAATATATAATAATCATTAGTAGAATTTTTTAATAGCGATTACTGTTATTATTTCATAATAACGGTTACAAAATAACAGTTAGTGAAAATAACTCTTATCACTCCAATGAATTAAAATGCGCATGTCTCTGATTCAACATTCGCAGTTATTATTCAGACAGTTAACGACAAAAATGCAGACCATTGTACAAAAAAGCATCATTAATCAGCGACACATACATTTCAATTCAAATGTAACTATTATGAATTTCTCTTTAAAACACTTTATAACTTCGTTATTTGGTTAGAATGGTTCAATAGTATCAATACAATATTTTGTTTGTAATTTAAACCTGTAATGGTGTTATACAAAGTATTCGCCTGGCCGATTCAATTTCCCAAATATTTATGAACATTTTAAAATCAATATGAATTTTATAAACTACAAAAAAAAACACAATGTTATCAAAATGTAGTAAAAATTGCATGGCTCATTTGGTATCATGTATTTTCATTATCCATTCTCCTTTTTCCAATTTTCACGGTAATATTCGCGGAGATTCGCGTGGCTGTTTACCCAATAATTTCCCCAAAATCACCCCCTGAAAGTTAATTACATCCATAAAGTGTGTCGTCCGTAAAGTTTTAGGTATTTAATGCGTTCCGGCTAATTCGGTACATGGAATATCGATATATTCCTGGCTTAATAAATGGATTCGCGCTAATCCACTGGCTTTATAGACTATGGAAAATCGATTTTAAGACAGAGCCTGTGAGTAATGATCAACTATAAAAATTGTAAATTTTAATCGCGTTCGTCGGGGGTAGGTGATATCATTCATTGCGCATT
Organism: Ocypus olens; assembly: GCA_910593695.2. Lineage (NCBI taxonomy): Eukaryota > Metazoa > Arthropoda > Insecta > Coleoptera > Staphylinidae > Ocypus > Ocypus olens. Next base: position 27,636,392 of record OU343048.1, on the reverse strand, counting down.
TTGAATTCATCAAACTTTTGCTTTGTGATATTATTTACAAACTAAAAAAATAATATAAAACAAAGGTTAAGTGAATTAGAAATGGACACATAATGAGAGTAAGTGAGCTTAGTTGACGTAATTAAAGTTTTTAATTGTGTGTGGTTCAAGTATTTTTATTTTGTTAAAAAAATATTCTGCACATTGTCCAAAGTCAGCGAGAATTAGGTCCACCCGCTTCTCTGCATTTCACTTAAGAACATTAAATTTTCAGGAAAAATAAGAATTCGATTATAATATTTCAAATTTCAACTTAGATAATATGAAATTTTTAATAGTTTAACTATACCTTAATCTGTATTGAATTTACTTGCATGTTTTCCAATGAAGCAAATATTATAGCCAAAGATGTTTTTGTAAATTTACATTATTAGACACGTCAATTAAAATACTCATAAATGCACAAAAAACTATTGAATAGAGGTTAGTGCCTAAATTTGGATAGAATTAAGGGGGAACACCACCTTGACCTTTTCAAAAAATCGATTTTTTGTTTTTTGATTTTTGACTTAAAATTTTCTTTGGGATGTATACTTTAATTTAGCATTAATCCCAAGTCCGCCAGAAACATCCGCCAGAAACATTTGAACAAGCCAGCTATGAAGAAGAAGATTTTCGACGTTCTCCGGTCCTGTCCACACAGAACTGAGCCGGGATGACTTGCTGGAAAGGTGCCTAGGCGGGTTTACGCAAAATGGGAACGAAAGTCTCAACGCAACGCTCTGGCAGATAGCTCCAAAAATTGTCCATTCTGGGAAGTAAGTGGTAGACATCGCCGCCGGTATTGTTGCTTGCAATTACAATGATAAACTTCACGACATTATGTAAATAATACAGGTTCTGCAGCTTCAGATCGGTCCGATGTGCTACATTTTTTGTGTCGACCACGACGCAAAGCGAGTTCCTAATTGATAAATACAACATTTTTTGGTCCGCCATCTTGAATTTGACTAATCTTATAATAAATTGACGTTCGGCGACCACGAAAACCCTTATATCCAAATTTTGGTCAAAATTGGTTGATAGAAAGGTCCGCCATCTTGAACTTGAAAATTTGACCTCAGATTCGTGTTCACCGATGCCGATCACATATAATACCCAATAGTGGTCGTATAAACTGAAGAAACGAGAAAGTTGTCTCAAGTTAAACTTTCCCAAAACTTTTATTTTTGGCTTAGGAAACTGGTCCATTCTGCCAAAGGTACCATTTAACTATTTTGTACAGATTTCTCATATTTATTTATATATAATCATTATTTATTATATATAATGAGTGGGGGGTCATACACTGAACATCCATGGACCCGAACGACCACTTCTTCATTCCGAAAAAGTGACCGCCCAGGTGGGATTTGAACCCACAACCACGATTCCCAAAACTTGAAACGCGTTTATCTCAAAACAGTATTTTTCAAAACTGCGGGGGAAAATTCTCGGAAAGTTTACATCCGATTTCGATGCGGTTTTGCCGACTGTATTAAGAATAGAATTGTCTAACGAAATACGAGCCGGATTTTCGACATTTTAAAAATTCGATTTTTGGTGCACGTTTTTGTGACGAATTTTTGGGACTGACAATGAGTTTTTTGTTCGGAAGTCCAGTATTTTCAACAGTAATATAACGAGTGCCTATGATTTTGCCGGCAATTATTAGCGGTAGGATCACGATTTTCTAGAAGCAACAAGCAAGAGTGATCCAGACGCTAATAATTGCCTAGGAAAAATCAGTCACGAGTTAGATTCGGGAAGACAATTGGCCGAATAAAAAGTTCACACTTCATAATTTGAAAAGTTAAATTTAGTGACACCAAGTGTCAGACGTGTATTAATTTGCGGCACAATAATTGTAATAAAAATGAGCTTACCAAGATTTTGAGAAATGCCTATGAATACTATTACTTATGAAAGCACTAACACTTCACCCGAAAATACAAACAGATCGAATTCAGGAGCAAACTGCTTAAAAGTCCGGCAATAACTGATGTTTTATACGTTATATAAAATGAACCAACGCGTTGCTAGGCAATACCAACATGAGAGATTATCTGATTAGATACCACCCAGGGTTAATTGCCATGCATAACATAGAGCGTGGTCTGTTACGCATCGTAATTAGAATTTTATTGGATCATCTCATCAACGTTATTCGATTTTATTGGTTAATAAGTAAATGAGGGCAATTGTCGTAAAAATTAACTTTTTCAAAAAAGCTCCTGTGTTTCGTTGCGAAATATTATGTAGAATAATATTCCGAACCGATTTTTATTTCAGGATTACTTGGGGGACCAGCAATCTCCCCGCAGTGGGGCGATTTCGCACAAGAGGATGTCTGCTGCACCTGGTGCAGCGGCCTCAAGGTGGCCGCGATCAGCGCGAAAAAAAAATAGTCTGGAAGCCGGTTTATCACGAAATAAAACCATCAAAAACGATTTGCCCTCCCGACTTGTTTTTATGCCGAAAATAAAATACGAAAATGACCTATTTTTTCAGCGCTCAAGATGGTGTTCCCCCTTAAATCGCGGAATATTGAAAGTACAGTTTGAAATAAAATGTACGTTACACGTCAGTGAAGTGACAGAAAATCTAAACATTAAACTCTCCGTAATCTACGACCTCGAAGACCCCCAAATACTAAGTTTCATCAAAATCAAGTGATTTTTTGTATTTTATATTGTATTATTTTAGGAATTCCCAGTCGATTTAAGCACTATTTACGAAATACAAATTTAGAGTAAGCTTATCGAATGCAACTTCTGAATTTTGAACATGAAATTCAATTCCGCCACGAGTAACAAAAACATTGTCATTCTGAAATTGTACGCAATTACCGCTGAACTGATAAAATCCATTCCCTTCCCCTCTTCGCGGTGCGATGGTTAAAAAAAGTGTGGAATATCGGTGTTTGTTCACACACCCCGCATACGAATTGCCTTAACTGTGGTGTAAATAATTTGCGGGGGCGGTTCATGACCTGGGACGTAATTAGGTGCACGGGAATACGGGACCGGTTTAATCCAACAGAACATGTGCCGCCTTCGATTTAATGGAAACGTTCGGTTTTTGTTTGTTTTAGCCCCTTGAATTTTTAATGCCGCCCGATGATTTATCGCCCTCCGCGAACATGACGCGGAAAGGGAATGGGAAATGGGGATGTGGATACTATCCGGAGGCCTCTTCCGCCGTCAAGGCGCGATGCCACAATCCCGGTTTTAGCAGTTTGTAAATGTGTATTCATAATTCATTTTATATTCATGTCCGATTTAAAAGTTGCATTTTAATTTACATTCATTGTTTGTGTAAGAATTTCATGAAGTATTTAAGCCTTTAAGCTGGTCATTATGCATAATGTAGTTAGAGTGAGTATCGATCTGATATGCTAGTTGCAGCTCATCTTATACATGGCGATTCTACATTAATACCTGTTTATATCGAATTAACTATTAAATCGCACAGCAGCATACGTAATAATAATCGAATCTAATGGCTACAGACATTTTGATTTTCCTCACAAAATCTTGGCATATGTATGTAAGCTGTAAGAAATTTTACATTTAGGTATCACTTCTTATAATAACATTTATGATCTATATTTTAGCTTATGTTTAAAGCAATCGAACGAATCATTAATCATGGCAGACTTACTTATTGTATTCATTCCCAAGATTTATTACACGTGTAATTGAGTTATTACATCCAGAAACAGTCTTATGAGTGTTTAAAAAAAAGGGAACACGATCGTGATCATCTGTGCGGAATATGAAAAGATAATGTTTCTAAAAATGTAGACGAGTTAAGACCATTCACTAAATGATGTAATAGGCAAAGATGAGCATCAATCCTACGTTCTTTTAATAGCTTACGTCTGACATTATTCATTTATTCATTTGTTCATTTATTCATCCCAAAATTAAATTAAAATATATAATTAAATATTCGATGTGACTGAAAGGCACATGCCTAAGTAAAAAAAAAAAATTAATAGCTTAATGTTCAGGCATCCATTATGGAAGAATATTCACCAGATATATGTTGTTGTTCAGATTTATATTACATGCACGTTAGAAACTTCATTTGCACCAGTTCCAATCGTTAGATGTTGACTGAACTAAATGGTGTCCAAATTGATTAAATATATTCTAGATGAAATCGGACAAGAAAGAAGCAGTACAAAGTCTTTAATCCTACCAAATCCATATTCCTACCATTTGCCATATAAATCCCCACATTTACAAAGGCTTATTTGTAATATTTATTATATCTATGAGCTTTAAACGTAAATTTAGAATCAAATGTAATACCCAAGTCTTTACTCGTGCTTACACGTTCTAGGTTTATGGATTTAATGAAATATGTATATAAAGCTGGATTACTGCATTTTAAAATAGACATGGAAAAGCATTTCATGACATTCACAGATAACCGATTACTATTACACTACTCATTCAAACGAATAAGGTCTGCCTGGACATCATTACAATCATCCCGAGTTCAAATTATTTTAGATATTTTTAAGACATCTGCATAGAGAGCAAAATTATATTTTTTTATAAAATCGTTGATGAAGAGTATGAATAAAATTGGTCCGCAATGTGACCCTTGAGAAACACCCGATGTTACAGGTATTGGTTTGGAGGTGTAATTGTTTTATTCGAACATACTGTTCGCGATTATTTAAAAAAGATGATAACCATGAAAGCAGAAGCGAATTAAATACATTTTGTTCACGAAAATGTTATAATGTGCGCATTATTTAATTCTATGGGCTGCATTAATGGGGTACATTTAACACTCAATTTCTTAAACACGCATTTGCGTGTTTAATATGCTTACTAGACACGCACACGCAGTTGCGTGTTTAATATGGTTATTAAACACGCTAATTCACAGAACGCGATTTATGATAATATTTTGTTTACCCTGTTTAATACTGATTTTAATATTTTTTTCATTTGTAATTGTTATTACAACTTTAATTTCGATTTTAATTTTAATTTTGATTTTCTTTTTGTTTTTTTTTATTTTTATTTTGATTTTCATTTTGTTTTTAATTTTCGTGAACAAAGTATAGTGTACAACTTGCATATAATGGCTATTAATCACGAGAACGATGTTTGCGGAACGAGCCGTAAGCGAGTGGAGCAAATCGTTTGAGTTATATGCTCGTTGTACAATATACTATTATCTAATAAAAGATTAATGTTTATTCCATCGAATGCTTTTGTAGGGTCCGTATAAACGGTGTCCATCTTACAACGTTCATCTAATACATTCGAAACAAACTGTTTGTACTCTAACAGGTTAGATAATGCTGATTTTCTAGTAACTCTAGATAACTAAATTTAAATCACTGTTATTCTGTAACTAATCATTCGACTCAAAGACTACGAATTAAAATCAAGTAGATTTTTAAATGTTCTTGAATTATTTTGAACAAATAAGCTTAAGACAGAAATTATGATACTTCAATGGAAATATGGAAATGTGAAAATTAGCGTTTGCACTCTAGGCAGTTAGTAAAAGTGAGCTCTACATAATCGCCTTCACAAAACTCTCAGAAGACGAATGTTTAGTTATCTAGGGTTAATAAACCCATGTTGATTAGGCGATATAATATGTATTGAGAACCAGGCCAATTGTTTTGCTACTAATTTGTCTAAACATTTTTTGGAATCGTAGACTGTATACAAATACCTCTGTAGTTTTCAACCAGCACTTCAGAGCCTGATTTATGTAGTGGAATGATAAAACTGGTTTTTGATTTGGACGGTACTATTCATTGGGCTAGTGATTTTGAGAAATAGCATGAATTGGGCATAAGGAGTAAATGCAATGTTGCGGAAAGTAGTTCAATATTTGGTCAGGACCACACGTACAACTTCTTGTATATTAATAACCAGTTTACTATGATATATAACTCTGGTACGAACACTCAGTGCTCCAGTCTTATATATGATTTTGTGGCGTAAACATCGGACTCGGTCTTATCTGGTCTTATCCGCCGATTGACCCGTTAGTGACCCCTCTAGCGCGATACCGTTATCCGCTAGTTAACCCCAGTCAGAGACCCCTGCCTTGACGTGGCGCTGGGGCTCAAGTACAACAACTGTGAAACTGTTTAATCGATTCCCTGAGTGCTAATCGACTAAGTGCGTTGCCACGAGCGCTTTGCCAGGGACCCCTGTGCCTCCCAATCAGCCTATCCACCAAAATGGTCCAGAAAGTAGCAGTGTTGTACTTAGTTGCCAAAGTTGGTCACAAGGTCACCTTGGCACGTGGGAGTCGTTTACTAATACCTGTGTCTCTCTGTTACAGAACCCAATTGTTTACTACCGTTATGAGCTACGCCGGCAACAACTATCCAGTATAATTGAATTTTGAGTTAAGTCTAAATGCGAACAATTTCAAAACGTGTAAATATACTGAAGGAAAAAAAATGAAACACTTGAAATTCGTGAAATTCGTGAAATTTCGACCATTTTCAAACCGCCCTTCCTCGGCATCTTTTTAATGGATTTTAATGAATTTTTGAGGGCGAAAAACTTTAAAGTGTCTTCTTTAAAGTCATGCATGCGAACTTAAGCGTAACCTCTTCCACCCCCTCTAGCACCCCTGTGAAAAAATGTTTTTTTCAGGAAACCATGTCCAACTTTGACGATGTATACGGAGTTGGAAAATTTTTATCGACTCGATCCACCATAAAGGCATTAAGACTTGATCAATTCCCTATGCAGGACTCAAAGAACGAAGTTCCTTTGACGATTTGGCACCAAGTTATGGGTGTTTGAATAAAAGTGCATTTTAAGGTTTTTCGCACATAACTCAGTGACTTTTCAACCAAATTTGATGATTATTTCGGAAAAAATTCTCACTTTAGCTCTACTTTGAGGGGGTAAATTTAGGTTTTAATGATCGCTTTTCGAACCCTTCAACCCCCGAACAAAAAAGAAACACGTTTTTGGGCTAAAAAGGTCCTACTTTGGCAACGTGTACCGAGTTGGAAAAAATGTGTCGACTCGATCTACCAAAAGGGCATTGAAATGTGTTTAGTTACCTGTGCAGGACTCAAAAAACAAAGTTCCTACGGCGATTTGGCAAAAAGTTGTGGGTGTTTGAAAAAAAGTGTATTTTGTGGACTTTTTATGTTCTCGTTTGAGGGGCGTAGAGCCTTTGAGTGTGGGATAAACCCTCAAAGACAACACAGTTTGCTTTTGATTTCTCAAAAGATCGTCGAAATCGATTGGATAGAAGCCGAGTTATGGCCATAAATGTGTGTTTAATTTTTTTCCGTCAGTGTAATTTGTTTGTTTTTATTGGACAAATGGAAAAATGGACGAATGATGGTGAGATCGGCCCACATTTTTTTCCGACCCTACAGAGGTTGTTAAAGTGAGCCTTCTTTGACCTAAAATAATGTTTTTTTTGTTAATGGAGTTCTAAGGTACAAAATGCGATATTCATGATTTCGCGCAAACAATGAATTTTCGTACATACCTCAAAGAATATGCAAAGAAAATTTCATTCGTGAAAACGAAAACAATTTCGTCCAAAAACTTCGGACTTATGAGTCAAAAACCACAAAATTCGCTTTTTTCAAACACCCATAACTTTGTGCTAAATAGTCGTAGGAACTTCGTTATTTGAGTTCTGTGCAGGCAATTGGACACATTTCAATGCCCTTTTGGTGGATTGAGTCGACACATTTTTTCCAACTCGGCACACGTTGCCAAAGTTGGACATTTTTTTGTTCGAGGGTTGAAGGGTTCAAAAAGGGATCATTCCAATCTGTGTTCACTCCCTTAAAGTAGAGCTAAAATGGGATTTTTTCCTGAAGTCACTGAGTTATGTGCGAAGAACCTTAAAATGCACTTTTTTCAAACACCCATAACTTGGTGCCAAATCGTCGTAGGAACTTCGTTCTTTGAGTCCTGCATAGGGAATTGATCAAATTTTAATGCCTTTATGGTCGATCGAGTCTACAAAAATTTTCCAACTCCGTAGAAATCGTCAAAGTTAAACATGGTTTCCAGAAAAAAACATGTTTTTCACAGGGGCGCTAGAGGGGGGCGGAAGGGGTTATGCTTAAGTTCGCATACATGACTTTAAAGAAGACATCATAAAGATTTTTGATCTCACAGATTCATCAAAATCGATTTAAAAATTCGTCGAGTTATGGCGATTTGAAAATGGTCAAAATTTCACGAATTTCAAGTGTTTTCATGTTTTTTTTCCACCAGTGTAGAAGAAAAATACTCGGAGAATAAGTTGACTATGTCTAGCCCATTATCAGCAGTAATATCATTATAGACAATTTCACTAGGATGGCCATTTTCTTTTTTGAATACTTTGGCGCACATCAAAAAAAAAATTGGGTTAGTTTCAATAGTTCTATTTTTCGACATTTTTTGCTGAAATTAGAGAGGCTTCAATAATCCGCATATAAACCATGTTAATAGGTGCTTTTTGACACACCTGTGTCAAGTATGACTAACGTCAAACAACACATGGATTTTTTCATCTGTGGCCGCGATTTATGCAGATTGCTATACATATATTATCTCAACTTATTAAATAGATATTTCTTAACACACCTGTGTAAGAATGACAAGTATAACTAACGCCAAATGGTACTTAAGATTTTTTTTGTCATCAACGGGTTTGTCGATGACTTCAAAACCTTATTTACGTCGCGATTTATGAAGACTTCTATAAATAAATAATCTTAACTTGTGTAATAGGTATTTATTGACACATCTGTGTGAGAAAATCAAGTATGACCAGCGCCAAACGGAACTTATAATTTTTTTGTCTCGCGCCTAACTGGCTGACTTTAAAAATTATTTACGCCGCGATTTATGAAGACTGCTATAAATAAATTATGTCAACTTAATAATTATTTAATAGATATCTCTGAACACACCTGTATAAGAAAGTCAAGTATGACTAGCGCCAAACGGCACATGATTTTTTGTCTCGCGCTGAACTGTGACTGACTTTAAAAAATGATTTACGTCGCGATTTATGAAGACTACTATAAATAAATTGCCTTAACACATTCAATAGGTGTTTATTAACGCACCTGTGTAAGAAACTCAAGTTTGACTAGCGCCAAACGGCAAATGCATTTTTTTTGTCTCGCGAGGATCCGCGACTATAAAAATTTAATTCGCCCCCATTTTTTATTAAAATCGTAATTAATTGAATATTCCTTAATGCGTTTTTATGATTAAATCTTCCAGATTAAATAACATTTAATTGAGATTGGTCCTAATTTGGGAGATGGCGGAGGCGTCAAAATCCATAGCTGGAAAGTTGTGGCCAACTTCTCGGTGGGCGTTTGAACTTTATTACAACAATAAGCATAATATAATTCAAACACAACCGAATGTAATCACTTTAGCCATGAAACAATGAAATAATTATAATTCTGATAAATTATTTAACAGGAAAGGTTTTCCTACACCCTTTATCATATGTTAAATGTATCACATACATCATAATAGTTAATCAAATCTAAATGATCAATTTGGCATTCTCTACAATTACTGTAACTGTAAATCTATTCACGCAAAAGCGTGAAAAAATGAAGCGTTATGGCACTGTACATTTTTTAACGAACGTAGACAAAAATTTGAGGCAATCTCACTTGTTGCAGAAGCATTAAATAAATTAATAAAGGTCTTAAAAATCAATGAACGTTTTTATATGAAACTTATTATATTGTACAATAAGTGGTACGATTTGATAGATTGTATGTGAGTGCAAGTTTGGCAAACGATTCGCTTGCGTCTAGTTTGATGAAGCATGAACTGGCAATTTATAATTATGACATGAATTGTGCGTTTGGTATTTTTTTCTGTTTCGTTAATGATACATTTATTTTGGCTTTAAGGTGCATTGACAACTATAGCCATTCGCACCAGGTGTAGATAAATCTGATGTTCGTATATAAAGACATATCTGGTTATGATAGCAGATGTATATACATAAAAAAAATGAAATATGAAAATGAGAAAATATACTTTAAACTCTAATAATTTTTACCACCTGTTTTCTTAAAAACCAATGAGTTTTCGAAATAAACTTATTTTTCATACGTTCATTTCGACATTATCTACCATTATTATTAAGTCATTTTATAATCATTATAAAGGAACAAAGGATGTTCATTTTTTTATTATCTTCAATATTTGTTTAAAGGTATATGTTAATATTTTTCATATTAAAAAAATTATCGAAAAAAAAAACAAAAAACGCTTCCAGCTTACGAAATTTTACCAGTTCAGTTCTTTGGATTGTTAAATAAGGCTTGAGTAATAAGTTTTTTCAATTTCTGCATTAATTTTTGATATAAAGCGCGCATACGCATATGCCCACTTGGGCATAATTTTATTTTTCAAAAAATAGTCACCTCCAGTGACCTCAGAGCGGAAGTTTCCGTTAAAGAAATGTTTGAAACATTTTCACGATCACAATACTTTCCCTTACTTCGTAACGGAGGAAGTGAAAATAAATCTCTGTCAGCATTATTATTAAAGTTAAAAAACAACACGTATCCAATGGCTCGATACATTTGTTTGAAAAAGAACCACGAGAACAAAGCACGGTAAGTTATTTGTGGCTTTCAAAGTGTGGCCACGACACGCACGTCAACTTACGGGCATAATAAATTGCGAAACAAAACTATATATACCAAGTTTATATAAATGGATTTCCGCAATTGTGCTTCACACCCCATTGTGTTTATTCCAAGCAGGTGGATTCAACCCCTTACAAGAAAAGAATCCGAGCGCCGGCGGATCCCTCCTCACGCATCAATATTAAAGCGGAGGCGTCACGAGATGATGTATTTATTTCCCATGCATGCGATTCACACTGATGATGCCTGTAAAATGGATGGATGCCCCATTTATCCTCGGAAAGGAAACGAACAACAAAAAAAAAATACTATACTCGAAATGACAAGGGAGGCAAAACAACATGTACAATGCACACGAATGCCTTGCCAAATAATTAAGTGTATTTCAGTTCAAGCCACGAGAAGAGTTTGTGGATTTTGAATATTTCATAAATGCATCAACCCGAAAAAATATCTGGGGGATCTGGACATAATCCCGACAGCCAAAATCTCGACATTATAGAATCCCGACAGGGTCGAAATCCCGACATGATTATGATTAGGTTATGGTTAAGATAAGATTTTACAATTTTAAAACTAACATGTACTATAGCTTAAAATGGCACTTAATTGATATTATTTAGAATAATGTAGAATTAATGATTTGTCGGGATTTTGGCTTGTCGGGATTTCGACCCTGTCGGGATTCTGTATTGTTGGGATTTCGACCAAGATCCGTATTTATGGCACTTCAGAGTCAAAGGGAATGACATCTACATTATCTAGCTATTTATATTAACCCTTTGCACTCGAGCGGCGCTGCTACGGCGCCCAGGCGATTTGATGCGTCCGCTCGAGCGGACCCTACCTAACCTAACCCAATAATTTTAAAGTACCTGTAACTCGTCTCGGGTGGACCAGCAACTCGTCTCGAGTTGCCTGTTCACCCGAGCAAAAAATGCCTCGAGTGCAAAGGGTTAATATAAAAAATAACCTTTACGGTGAAAAATAATAAAAATAAAATTGGATAAACAAATATTAGCATTTTGTTTATAAATATATAAGCTATACTATTTATATTGTTAGTTTTCTTTATAAATATTTTTTTTTTAAATAATAGAACCAATGCGGAGATAACTCAATAGAATGAAAAATCCTCCAACATTCTATTTTAGAAATTTAAACAATTTATTGTCACACATCATTAGTTTTTGGAGGTGAAAAGCTACTCAAAAATTTAATTAAAAAATCCAAGTGCATATTTAAAAAATAAAGTTGACGAAACGTCGCATTTGAAAAATAAAATTGCTTTCCGGAAGAGCTTACAAAAGTGTCTTAAGAAAGTTTTCTTGAATTTTCAAAATAGCCATTAATAAAGCTGCCAAAAACAAAAACAAAATATTTTTTCGGCTTTTTTCGAATATTTACGGAAATAGTTTTTAAATTTATTTTGCGCAACTTTGCCTTATACCAGCTCTATAACTCTTATAGTTATACCGAGATAACAATGCTAATGCATCGAATTTGTAACACCGAATAAAATGTTTTAAATTAAATCACTCCATCGGTTTCACTGCTGAGCAATACAATCAGGGTATTTTAGACTTAGAATGCATTTCAAGTTTGGAAAATAAATATCCTTGATGTTTGTTACATAAACGATTATAAATTTTAAATAATATTATTTTCTCGACATAACCCGGCAGTTCTCAGAATTTCAATAAATCTTTTACTTCAAGGCAAAATACAGAATTTTCAATGCCAGAAAGTTCTGTCATCGAAGATTTCGGACGAAGACATTTACAAATTAAATTTTAAAAAAATACAACATAGTATACGTCGCAACCATTCTTTTCATATATAAATTGCATTTAGACAGCTCGAGTTAAAATAATTTAAACACCATCAAGGGCCCGTTTCAAAAGTTTATTCGCAGGCCCACTAGCTTGTCTTGTGTGATTGAAATATCGAGAGAATGATGACCCATTTTTTTAAACTAACTTAGGGTGACCATAACACAGGTATGCGAAATAAAATGTTTTGAAAATTGTTTGTATTTTAATATCTGATTTATAGTGCTGATTTAAAAAAATCACGTCAGGTTATCTCACAAAAAAGGGACCAACTTTGGGTAAAAAACTAAATTTAACGCAATGTTTACAGTTGTTGTTAAGGTTCTAGTTTTCATTAAATAAGTAAGAGATGTCATAGATTATAATTTATGAAGAGATATAAATAAAATTATATTTACACAACAGCCTATTGAAAAAAGTTAAATTATCATTAAGTCACAAAAGTCCTTATAGAAACGCTTTCACTTCCCATCCATACTTTTTTTAGTGCTCATCTTGCTGTGGGATTGTGTTCGGGATTGTCCCTTTTTAACATCCAGAAATAATTCGCTATCATGTTGATATTCCATCTTCCTGCGAACCTTCCAATTTCTTTGGTATCCTAATGAAACCTTTCGCCCTGCTCTTCAATGACATCACCAAGATTTGAAGGAAAGTGATCGAGGTGTGAGTGAAGAAATGGACTTTTATGCTCATGTTACAACTCACGTTCTTGAAGTTGTCCACCATGTCAGCGGCTATGGCTTAATAGTTTGGGTCCTTTCTGTTTCCCAGAAAATATATTATAACTAGTTATATATACTATTATATACATAGATATCCACGCTGCTTTTTCTCTTGTATTCATTTGTTACTCAAAGTAAGCATCGCTCATAAGTTTCCTGATGTCAGATCCAGTAAACACTCCTTCTTTTAGCCTTGCCTCTGATAAACCAGGCTTACAAAGATATGTAAAACATTCTCCTTCTTTTGGCAATGCCTTCAGAAATTGTTTTATTAACCCCAATTTAATGTGAAGTGGTGGAAGTACCTTTTTAGGATATACAAGACTCTCTCTCGCAATATTTTTAACTTCGGCCAGCAAGGTTTTCCTCAGTGGCCATAACCCCAATTTAATGTGAAGTGGTGGAAGTATCTTTTTAGGATCTACAAGACTCTCCGTCGCAATATTTTTAACTTGGGCCAGGAATGTTTTTCTCAGTGGCCATTCTTGTTGACATAGTGTTGCTTTCTGTCAAGACTATCCCATTCGCAGAGAAAGCAAGGAACCTTTGTAGCCACTTTGTTGACCAAGCAACTTCGAAATCACATATCGTCCATTTGTGATCTAATTAACAAAGACCAGCTCAAGATTTTAATAGCATTCTTTCAAATGGACCGAATGTCCAATGGCCACCGAAGCATTCTTATTGCCGTTGTATAGAAGAATTGCTTTTAGGCTTCTTTTTGACGAATCAATGAAAAATCTGCATTGATAAAACTTGTCATAACTCTTGAGAGAAAACAGGCACACATTGTTTTCTCTATTTCGATAACAACGAAAGTACCCGAAGCCAACAAATGTTTTTCTTTTAATCTAGATCCTAAAACATCGGTTGAGTACTTTGGAAGCCCTAAGTATCTAACCAAATCATTCAGTTCAGATTGAGTTAAAAAAGTCGGTTAGCTTGTGCAGGGTTGTAGCAATCACCGTCATCATCACTATCAAATGGTGGAGGATTTTGTTCAGGGTCATCTAAAATATCATCCAGAGTATCTGAAGCAGAACATGTTGGTACTTTGGATTCACGAGAAATAGGGCGAACAGCAGATGCAATGTCAGGATAAGAAGTCTCCATTTTATTTTTTAAATTGAAACCTTGCATGATTTTAAGACTCTCTTCAAACTATTGACATTTCAAAATGAAAGGACTGTTTTTACTTTCTCCGTTACGAAGTACGAGAAAGTATTGTGATCGTGATTTTTTTTTCAAAAATTTTTTTTACGGAAATATCCGTTTTGGGGATGCCATTTCAACAATTTCTAGAAAAAAAAAATTGTGTCTGTGTGTGTGTGTGTGTGTGTGTGTGTGTGTGTGAGTCTGTCTGTGCACGCTGTATCTCAAAAACTAATATAGCAGTTGATATGAAACTTTGAACATCCATCTTATTTGATAATCTGAAGAACTGAAAAGCTTTTGGTAAAATTTCGTACACCGGAAGTGGGCGTTTACCTTAACTGTTTTTTGTTTTTTGCCAATATTTTCTTAAATATGAAAAATATCACAAAAACATTTAAACAAACTTTGAAGACAACAAAGAAATGAACATCTTTTGCTTGAAAACATTTTTCATAAAATCATTTTTATTCGAGAAAAAAATTTATTATTTTTTTAAAATTTTTTGTTTATAATTATATAACGATAATAGTTACAGCAAATTTATGTGAATAGTAATTGTAGATAATGCTAAAATAAACAATTTATAAAGAACAAGTATTTTTCGAAATCCCTTTAGTTTTTGAGTAAACTGAGTTTTTGAATTTGAAATATAATTTTTTCATCTTTCATAGTTTTGACGTTTTAAACGTCAGTTTCATCCGAGTTTACACAACACTCGATATACATTTAAAATATGATTTCAATTGAAAATAAACCATGAAAACGTAAATATAAATGATACCATCAAGTCGGAGAAAGTAACATGATGGCCACATCACCATTTTTACCCTGAAAACACTGTCTGAGAAAGAGTTGCAATTTTAACCAGATTACACTAGTTTTAGTTAGTACAGCTCTCCAGTGTAAAAAAAGCTAGTTCCTTGTAAAAGCTGTATTACTTTCTCACCAAATATAAAATTTATTTGGGAATATTTGCAATCTTTCTTGAACTTACAAGGCTTACGTGATTAAAAAAATACATAAATCAGCCAAAAGTAGACATGCTGTTTGTAAGAAAACTGTACGTGATGGATTTTTTTCATTATTTTTCTGTGATCAGCTCTGAAAATACTATAAAAGTCACTGATTATATGATATTTGAGACATTTTTTTTTTAATTCTGAAATTCTGGTATTTTTGCCCGCACTAGTAAATTCGGAAATGTTCAAGCCGATTACATTTTTGTTGTTTTTGTAAATCATTGCAGAGAACAAATACTTTAAAAAAAATGTAATATTTTGGTGGCCTAAAAAAAAAAACAAAAAAAAACGACTGCAGTTGAAGAAACAATTTTCGAATTTACCTAAAATGTAGGTATTTCAAACTACATCTAGAACTACTCATAAATACTAAAATAATTTTATATAACCAAAATTGTAATGATGTTCAAAAAACAAATGCAGTGACTTTAAAATTTCGGAATTTACTCAAAATAGATTTTAAATTATGATTCTTAAACCCATAAATTTTGGAATCATTTTCTATGAGCCAATAGAATAAACGAATAGTTTTGGCTATTCGTACTTTTTTTAAAACAATTGCCATCGACTAATACTCAAAAAGGCTTCAAAAATTAATTCGAGTTGAGTTGAATTTTCTCACATCTCATTATCAAATTTTGTAAATAAATAATTTACGTGATTAGATCGCGAAGTTATAATAAGTACTAACAATTTTAGGGACTCTAAAATATTCGAAACAATTTCGATTGATTAGATAGTTACAAAATTACTCAATATGCATATTGGGTATTAAGATTCCATGAATAATGAGAAACACTCTTCTACAAGATTGTAATTTGATATAAATAAATACAGATGACTACTGTATCATTCCCTACAATTCAAATATACCCATTTTTAGAAAATTGCAAATACTTAATCTATAAATTTTGGGATAAATTCATATCACCGCAAGTTAAAGTTGTAAAAAAAATATGATTTTTGGTCAAATGGTCAAATGGTCAAAACAATGATTACCATTAATACTTTCAAAGTAAGGGGGTAACTGAATTGAAGACCCCAAAGCATTTTTACATGTCTTTATGAAATTTTGTACGATGTTATTGGGGAATAAAATGTGTCGACTTTTAATAAAAATTCCACTTCCGGTTTAACTGGAAATTACCTTAACTTTCCTATTTCAAATAGTATACTCAGTATATTTTTACATATTTTAATTTGTCTCAAAATTATGACTTTTTAGATGTATCATAAGTGACCTATAGGTTGTTAGTTTTTTGTTTAAATTTAAATTAAATTTAAACAAATAACCAATTTAAATTGAATTTAAACAAAAAAACTAACATCCAAAGGAAATTAAATTATGTAGAAATTACATTTCCGGTTTAACCAGAAAATACCTTAACTTTTCTATTTCAAATGAAACACTCTGTATATTTTTACATATTTTAATTCATCTCCAAATTCTGTGTTTTTAGATACCTTTCGGTTGTTAATTTTCTTATTTGAAATTAAATTGAATTTAAATCAGAAAAAAATTAAATCAAATTTAAACGAAAAACCAACAACCAAAGGGTCGCTTATGATACATCCATAATCTCAGAATTTAGAGGATGATTTAATTTTGTAAAAATATACATTTAAAATAAAAAGTTAAGGTAATTTTCGGTTAAGCCGGAAAATGAATTCTTATTAAAAGTTCTCATGTTGACATACTTTATTTTCTAAAACACCATAATAAATTTCATAAAGATATATGAAAATTGCAAATTATATTTGGGGTATACCAGAATTCAGTTACACCCGGTATATTTATATGCATATCAAATGTCTACACAATGAATACTTTATTTCTATTTTTATTAATTTAGACTACAAATACATTAATATTTAAACAATCAATAATATTTATTTAATGATTACTTTGATCCTTGATGGTATCTATATTCTACAAGTGTTTATCACCTTTTATTAAAAACATTACATTCGACTCAACGCTTATAGCCTCAAAGTGTAAAATTCTCAAAAGTCAATTTCGCAAAGAACCATCGGTCAAAATAAATATTAATAGTAATTTTATTCTCAGACCAGATCCAAAGTTAACTTCTCTAATATTAATAATAATGTGTGGCTGAAGTTTTCTATAAATAAATATTTTCAGTGGTTTTAATCAGTAACCATCTTACTGTAACATATTTAACGATTCTCTTAGTTCTATCATTACAAACTCTAATTAATACTATCAACTAGGTCGTAGCAACTATTGATTTTTGTTCATTGTTTATATGTACATAATACTTCTTACTTTGTATCTAAGTACGCGTACGTGCTTATGTATAAATAAAATAGGTATATATCAGAAATATAATAAACTTGGAATTATTAAAAGACAGTCATGCAATTTGTACCAATTAGAGCGGTTTCCAGCGTTTTACATTAATTAACGTCGTAGATATTTACTTACAATTATTCCGACAGTTGAACATCCAAATTGGCGGCAATTTGTTATCCTTCTGCGGGACAGCACACGGGAAATAAGGAAAAGTGGAAGAAGATTTACTTGAAGTGTAACATTACATCAAAGCCTCTCAAGTTTTCAAGTGATATTCGGTGCAATTTTACAGCTCCTTTCAGGCAATATCGCGTTGTCCTTGTAATGCGAACGTTTTCCCAACGCCGAACAGATATCCTTTTCGTGTTTGGCGCTACGATCATCCCGAGCACTATTTTTTTGACACAAAAAGTAATTGACTTCCATTCACGGGAAAACCCATTACATTTATAGGTTTTAAGCAGGCCTCGGATGTTGCGAGTTCGGAGTCGTTGAGGTCTCTGGTTTCTTGTAAAACCATTTAGTAGGTTCGATCAAGTTGAAGTTGGATTGTTATTTTGTCATATCCATTGATTTTAGGTAAAATACATAAAAAATGTACGTAAAGGACAATAGCCTTTATATACAACCTAAAGTGACATGAATTGTTTAATTATTTGACTTGCATTATACGATACATAATAATGTAAAATTTACTTACTGTAAGTGTATTGATTTATTTTAGCATTGTTAAGACTCTAATTATAGGAAACTTAATAATAACTGTAGTCAAAATGTTGTAATGAGAAACCGTAAATAAACACAAAATAAACTAAAACTCAATTCGGCAATGAAAAGATCTCTCAAAATCAAGAACAAAAATAGGGTGATTGAGGTTGGCGGCACTTACTTCATGATACATTTTGTTGAAAAAAGTTGAATTGACTTTGAGTAAATTTTGAAAAGTTTCAAGTGTGTGGCAATTTTTTTTACATTTTTTTTTCAGCCCTTTTCCTGAGGTTCCGTTTGACCTCGTGTACTACACGCTTCATGCTTTGGGCTGTCATTGACGTTTGACACTAAGCAATCCGCAAGTATCTCTCGCCGGACATTGGTCAGCCCCGCATCCAACTTTCATTGGTTCAAAAACTACAGGTGTTTAAAATATAAATTCCATTCTAAGACACCTCGTACAAGGTAATATTAGTAGAAAAAATAATGTTGTCCAGTGTCTCTCACTGAAAACCTAAGGGACTGTTTTGGTTGTACTATCATTAAACTATTACGAGATGCAGTCAACAGAGCCCATGTCTACTTTGAAGGTGAAGTATTTGTTTTTAAATATTGGATTGATGAGGATGTTACTTGGTGAAATTCCATAATATATGTGGTAAGTAAAACACGTGTGTTGAGAATTTTCACAAATTTTTAATGACGCAACACTGCGACATATGCTTCGCCACACAGTGTCGCAGTGTTTCGATATTAAAAATTTGTGAAAATTCTCAACACACGTGTTTTACTTACCACATATATTTGTTTTTTATGTGATTCTGTACTGATCATTTTGACAAATCTTTATATACTTAATTATTTTGTGAGTACTACTCCCTGTTTTTTATATTATCATACCTAAACTTAGTGTTAGTGGTATTTGTCGGGTAAATTGCCTAACTGGCCATCGATTGGGAGATCCCTCAGATGTATGGATTTGTGTGTATGTATGTAAACTTACTTCAAAGAGTCGCCCCCAAAACTTATTTATAAACATAATTATATTTTCAACAATCACATCCAGTTGTGTATTTTTTGTGCCGTATACTTTGTAAATGGTGGCGCATACGTGGAATATACGAACTGAAAGTTATATAAATCAAGCTCGAGTCTCGATGTGTTACCCTCCTCTTCATTTCTAAAAGTTTCTTACCGATCTAATATTGAATTGCAATGTTGGCAACTAAAACCAATGTAGAGACGACTTTTGATAAATCTACAATTTCAATTAATTTCGGTATAAGAGCACCGTCATCCCTCGGGAAGTTATTATTTAAAATTGTGGATCTTCTTCCTCGGGAGCGGCATATTTTAATAAAAGTTTGCCAGGCTGATGACGGAGCTCTCCCAATCTTTTGATAGCACGCCCCAATAACTCAGCGTTCAGACGGAGGATGAATCTATTTTCGTTACAAATTGTCGACCCATTCTCATTTCAATTGGGCGGAACAATGACGGCTTGCCAGCTTTCAGTTATCCGGATCAAGAAAACGTTTAAAAAAAAAAATTACAAAATGTATCTCGAAAAATTTCAATTAAATTTACTTTAAAGTGATTACTTTTACAGCGGATCACATCATTTATAGTCCATTACTAGTTTGAATACAGTTACTACGTTAGTAATTTATATTTAAACTAATTTGAAAAATTTCCTACCTTTAGATTACAAATAAATATAATCCAATATTTGTGATTTTCTTTTTAATTTGATATTTTTTTTAAGGAAGGATGATTGATGGAAATTTAGATTGGGAAATTATGGATGATATGGGGACATTGGCTTAGACAGCGTAGGTCATTCAGCCACAACCGATTATTTATGATATATTTTTCATATTAAATGAAAATAGACATCCACAAACACCCATGCCCTCGCCGGGATTCGAACCCAGGACCCTCCGCATTAGTACTAGCGCGCTAACGTTAATTGGAAATGCAATTTTTTTTTCAGTTGTTTCAACATAAAGAAAACGATCTTGAACTAAATAAGGATTGTTTGGCAATTAAACCCTTATAATATTGTATGCTTATATTTTCAGTTTCCTGATACGTGGTTCGTTTATTAAAGGAATTTAGGACCAATACTTAATAGCAATTTGGTTTCATCTAGTGTGTAGCATAAGTATCAATGTCATAACATTAATATTTTTTTGTGCAATTTAATATTTGGTGTGGCACTAGCCAGGAAAGAAGATATTTATTTGTTTCTAAATCTTAGTAACCCTTTATGTTGTAAATTTGGGAATAGTATTTTTTATATGTATATAGTCCGTCTAGAAAATATCCGGAATATAAAATTTTTGCTAGTTTCAATTTATTTATTGTTAGCAACATTCTAATATGATAGTATGCATCATGTAGGCTCTATATACAGGGTGGTTCAAAAGTTTGGAAACGGCGAATTTATTTCGCGTACGGGTGGAAAATCCGAATTCTGATGGGCTTTAGTAATTTTGCCCGAGAAATCTAATGGGCTTATCAGATTTTGGGCTCGATGGGGCCTTATAAGAGATATGAGGCCTAACTCTGAAATTTCAAACGTAAACCTATATTTTTTATTACTGATTCCGATTCAGCGGAAAATTTTACATTCAAATTGGCTAAAACCCAAAACTTTTTGGTCCATTTTTGGGCCCTGTTGTGCGTTTTTTGCTCAAAAGTCTGGAGATGTCTGGTTCATTCCAGTCGAAAAAATCGAAAAACTGATCTTGAAGTCCCCAGGGCTTTGCTTGGGAATTAAATTGGCCCATCAGATTTTGGGTTCTATCAAGTCTTATGGGACTTGCATGCCAGAATGCTTACTAACTAACATTGACTAACATTTAAATTTCCCGCCAATTACTACTTCTGACTGATTGTGTCAAAGCGATGTTTCTCTCGCACTCACTAAGCAAGATCAATACAATAAGACTCGACGCACACGTACCCATACATAATACGGGAAATATTTTCCTGTGTGTTATTAGATTTATGTTATCAAATCCAATATTAAAATCAATACGCTCAATACAAAAAACGCACTATAGATCCCAAAACTGGATCAAAAATGTTTGGGTTTTAGCCAATTTGGATGTAAAATTGTCCGCTAAATCCGAATCCGCAATAAAAAATATAGGTTTGCATTTGAAATTTCAAAGTTGGACCTCATATCTCTTATTAGGCCCCATCAGGCCCAAAATCTGATGGGCCCATTTGATTCCCCGGGAAAAATTAGTAAAGACCCCAGTAACAGAATTTTGATTCGATCTACCCGTGCACTAAATAAATTCGCCGTTTCCAGAGTTTTGAACCACCCGGTATACTCTTTCCTGACCTGTGTGAAACTGTATCTGTTGTTGGCATCAATAAATATTATTATTGTTATTATGTCAATTATTGTTGATTGTAAACTGATAGAATTTCTATTTATGTTGCAAGTAGAAGAAAAGAAAACTGGTGGAATATTTTTACAGAAAATAATTGCTACAAATAAAAACACTAGCGGAACTATCTGAACTTGGAAAAAGTGGGCTAAATCCTAACAAATCGTTGATAAAGCGGCAATATCGCCTAACTGCTATTTGGACTAAAATTGAGACTTCAGTACATAATATTTTTCCAGAAAGCTATAAATCAGTTTTTTGTCTCTCCTGTCAAATTTGGTAAATACGAGAAAGGCGATTTTGCCAATGCGCAGGCACGAATAATAGCGATTCCGGTGGTTCTCAACCAGTATACTTTCTCTCTCTCTCTCTCTCTCTCGTATTAAAAAAAAGCAAGGTATACCCAGTTTTAAAATCGGCCGTCATTTAAAATGGGCTTCGATTTTTAATTTATACCGCACTGTTCATAATACAAGAAAGAACGCATTTTGAAACTGGTTGAGAGCCACTGGAATCGCAAATTATCGGTTCTGCGCACTCACAATGGGACCTATACTAGGATTTTCCAAAGAGTGAAGTCTATGAAGTTGTAAAGAGAATAAAAATGGAACGGGTCCAGTTTTTGGAAGGCCAGAAGATTTGCCCAAACTATTTGAATCCTCTGGTTGCTTTAGGACGACGAAATAACACCCTAGGGTTAATATGTTTAGAAATCAACGAGCAATACATGTATATCCAGAAACTGCCCGAATGTCATTAAAAAGTGTCTACAATGATACCTATACATATTCAGCGAAGAGTAGATTTTTCGAGAAAATATATTTGATAATGTTTTTAAATGATAAACGCTGTTTCTATGTTGGTAGAAATCACTTAAAATTATGTCGAAAGAAAAAGTTTAGAGTAGATTTCTAAATGTTCCACTAAAATAATGATTTCGGGAGCAAAAATAAAAAATGGTGACGTGGTCATAATGTCACATTCTATCTGATAATATAATATTATTAGTTATATTTTTCTTTTCTTATTATTTCGAAATCAAACACTGTATATAGAGTTTTACTACTGTGGTGAAACAAAGTTTTAAGTGTTTTAATTCGAAATAATATCAAGATATGATAAGTATTCAAATTTTCTAGTTTTTCGATATTAAAAAAAAAATCGCGTGAAAATTACCATCAATCAATGTTTTTGAAATAACATAGGATAACGCATAAATTGTTTATTTATTTTGTAAAATTGTACCTTCTCCTTCATATGAATTTTCCGATTTTATCTCCAAAAATACTACTTTTTTTTTTATTAGAACAAAACATACATTTTAAGAAAACATTAATGAATATGAACTCAACCTTCAAATGTAGTGAATTCAGTAATTATATATTCCAACTAGTTATTGGCCACGCGGTCCATCAACACCGTCAGGTATTGCAAATAATTAGCAGTGTTTCTAACTTTCTAGTTTTTAATCTGCATGATAATGCTTTACAAGGTGCCTGAATAAAATCCAAATTTTCGTTTTTTTCTCTCGTTTCTTAAATTCTTATCAATAATCCACGGCGTACCTGTTGATATCAACTCAGTTTGCAGGTCGCCGTTGCAAAGAACGTGTGCCGTGTTTAGTGCGGGTGGTTTTGTGATATATTTTCAAGATTTAATTTCAAAATATATTTCGGAATGACACCCTTTAAGGTGTTAGCGTTTTTCCGCTCAATTCCGCCTCATCATTCTGAGGGAAACAAAGAAGCATGATTAAATTTATTTAATTTTTTTTCTTCGAAAAAAAAAGATTTTATGATAAATATTTTCAAACAAATGATATTCATTTCTTTGTGGTCTTCAATATTTGTTTAATTACGTTCGTTTAGTGGTGAGGGAAATGCACCTCTTTTCTGCCACAAACTGAGTTAATTGAATAAAATAAAAATTCCCTCACTTCTATTAGAAAAATATAATAAAATGAGAAATACGATACTTTTCCTTTCCTCTAGGAGACTACAATTGACAAATCATCTCCCGAAACAACTACTTTCCTGACTAGTACCACGACAAATATTGAATGATACAGTAGATAATTTGTGTGTTAAAAATATCAACGATATCAAATTAACACAAGGTTGAATGTATTTATTACTGCACAAAAACACTAAATAAACAGAATTAATTAAGATATAAGTATGACAGAATAAACGCGTTTTGTGGTTTATCACTATAGCATGCCTTTGAAATTATTTTAGGATAACATTAATAATATATAAAAAACAAAAACAAAGAATAGAAACACTTACACGTAACTGTATTTCAATAGTTGAAGTAGTTACGTGTAAGTTTTTCTATTCTTTGATTTACATATTCGCGTATGACAGGACATCCATTCATCTGTAACCAAACTTCTTCATTTTCGGTGCAACGTCATTTATAGCTGATGTTATTTCTTCGGATAATATTTGGAAAAAACGTTCAGATATCTAATAATATGATGTTCAAACATTTAATTTTTGAAGATATTGGGTTCTTGTTTCTAAATACTTTTTGTAGTCCAAATCCTATAGTTTTGTGCATTTGGCTCATTGTATACGTAAATGTGCACTCATCTGTAAAACTCACATTCTTAAAAAAAAACCATCTTCGTTTGCTTTATCCATGATGGTGTAGTAAAACTCGGCCCTTCTCTCTATATTATCGGGGTAATACCACAAGAGGTTAGAATTTGGCCGGATAAATTTTACTTTTTAACACGAGCCATTGAATCGATACAAATTTCGAGAATTAATTGAGGTACCACCTATCGCATGTGCACTATTACCAGATTAATACTATTTTACCATTAGGATCTTTTCATTCAACTAATACAATATTAAGTCAAAGTTACTTAAATTACGTCAAGATCTGTGATTAAAACAATATGGCAGCTACCGATCAACGGCTTTTTGATTGATGGTTGAGGCGATAACTTCGTGATATATGTTAGAACTTTAAATAAAACAGTTTATTTGTTAATATCACACTTTATTTTTTAGTGACTAGAGTTTCGATCATAAGCAGATCATTTTCAAACTTAAAGTGGCTAAAACGGCTTTTTGTTTAAACAATTCCAAGGCCCTACCTATTATTACTAAAATAGTAGTTACAATTTCCCTGATTTTTCCTTTATATGAAAAGTAAAAAATAAGTATTTATATGGATAATATTCAGTATTTTTTACATATTTAAACTTTCTCTCTGAACTAATTTGAGGAGCTAATATTTGAACATTAAGAATTTAACATGGTGCGTGAACCAATTCTATACCCTGTATATAATTTTCGTGTTTATATAATTTTATTAATACTTCTGCAAAAAGTTTCATTAAAACAGCTTAACACTCAATTATCTTCGGATGAATTTTCTTTGAAGTTCGTGGTATTAAAAGGCGAATTTAGTTTTGTAAATTATTAATTCGAACATAATTCGACGCTTAAGTTAAGTATTGACCCTGGATAAGGGAAGGCTTTGATCAGGTAATGCATTAATTAATTTCCGGAAATATCCCGGGAGCACCTTTCTCCGCGTTATTATCACCTGAATTCTCAAAGTGCTTAGGCAACAATCGCAAGGAAAATCCCTGCCCTCCACGGGAAAATATATTTCGCCGTGATATATTTCCCGAGGAAAGCTTTCGCGTTACACCGGGCTCCATTTATAAGCTCCTCAGATTCAGATATTGATATATTCCCGGCAAACTTGGATTTCCTGTTGTGCTGTTCCTACGGCAGGATTGATTCTAATATTTAACTAAAAACAAGGTATTCTCTAGTATACGTCGTATATAGATTAAATCTATTTTTAAAAATTGTAACTAGTAGATAAAGTCGATGGTTGAGACTGTTACTAATTGGTAGTCTACTTCCAGGTAATTTATAAACAACTTTCGATATATTATACCTGAGGACTAATAGTGCTGGATTAATATTTCATTAGAATGGAATACGAACTAAATTTTTAAAACAATGCACAATTTAAATAAATAAAATTATTTTATTTAACTCGTTGCTATGAAGATATTGTCATACAAACATTATTTAATTTTTTGACGGTCTTCATTAAAGATTTTTTTTTTAATTAAAAAATTGAAATTTGACAAAATAAACAATGTTCAATATACGTAACGTTATTTGCTTTTATTTTATCCTATAATGTAACATGCAAATACCGTTAAGGTACCTTTAACAACACTAGTATTGTTAAGATATTCTTAACAGCACTAGTGTTGTTATATGTATCTTAACGCAACTTGTTGCTATGGAGATATTGGCAAACAAACATGATTTCGCTTTTTGGCGGTTTTCATTAAACACTTCTTAATTAAAAAAAATAGAAATAGGATAAAATAAACCGTGTTACAACACACGTAACGTTATTTGCTTTTACATTACTCGAGAATTTAAAAAACTTCAAAGTTTTCTCTTCTAATGTAAAAACCTTCATAACGTTACTTGTATCGTAATAGTATATTACGACACAAGTTCGGTAAGTTCTCTCTCTCTCTCCTATTTGAATGCACTTAACGAACCGAGTGTTGTATAGTATTTTTTGCGCTACCGATTTTAATAGTTACAAAAATAGTAAAAAAAAATAGTTTAAAACTACTTTTATAATTAAAAATCCCTGCTCTTTTAACTAGACTATACCGGTACTAGGACTGTCATGATTCAGAACAGGCTTGTTATTTTGCGAGTTTCCTAGCAACCGAAATTAGTCTGGGAAAGCCATTCGAACGTGACTAAATACACACACAGTAAGCATAGCAATATAGATCGGTAGCGCAAAAATTACTATTACATTACTCAAAAATGTAAAAAAGGTTTCAAACTTTTCTCTTGTAATGTAAAAAGCTTCATAACGTTACTTATAACGTAATTTACTATTACTTTATCCTATAATGTTAGGATGCCCATAACTCCTAAGCAACAAGTTGCGTTAAGATATATTTAACAACACTAGTGTTGTTAAGAAAATTGTGCTGTTTGTGCAATTTGTTTCTATTAATATTTAAGTTTATTATAGATTTTAGTTTTCAGCACATTTGCCTTCACTTAGCACTTCTACTTATTTTTAAATACTAAATATGCGCAGAAGAAACTGTACCGTTTCAACGTAGCAGAAAGTTAAAAAATCTAGATAACTGAGAAGTATTTTTAGAATTTCCCCCTTTATCTGAGGATGGGAATGGCCTGTTTAAATTTCGACATATTTTCAATTTGCAACACTTCGTTCGGCTTCAGTCCCTTTATCTAGCTTTCAACCCCGGAGATAATTTTAGAACGACGTAAAGTGTCCTAACTTGCCCTTAGTGTTGCGCGATAGAAGGCTACTGCCGGGCTCAAAATTATCTCACATGAATTCTCCAATACACCATCAGGTTTAGCCTTCCGTTTTAAAGTTTGCGAGGAATAATTTTTCAAAACGGCTGGCACCATTTTGCGAAAACTAGATACAACGTAAATTTGTGATGCGTTTTATAAAAAATACTCTCATCCACCATATGATTTTTCATAGCTCTTAACGTTACCGAGTTATCAATCGTCGTTTTCAAGCATTAGCCATTAAAGCGTCGGCCGTTATAGGTATAAGAAAACATTCGGTAAAAAGTTATAAAAAATTACATTTTCCTTAATGGGTATTTTTTTGTCTAGGGCCTACCCTTTACGAGATATGACCGTTTTCCATCAATGGTGCAAGTTTTATCGATTTAAAAATGATAAAAATCTGATGTAAATTACCAGCGGAATAATACAGCTGAGCAATAAACATGTATATATTTGAATTGAAATTGGAAATCCTCACCTGTTGATGCAATAAAGAAATTTAACGAAAACGAAATTTTCGTATATCATACATTCAGACTATATTTCATTTTTTTTTTAATTAAGGGGGAACTTCACCTTGAGCGCTGCAAAAAAATAGGTCATTTTCGTATTTTATTTTCGGCATAAAAACAAGTCAAGAGGGCAAATCGTTTTTGATGGTTTTATTTAGTGATAAACCGGCTTCCAAACTATTTGTTTTTTCGCGCTGAACACGGCCAACTTGAGGCCGCTGCACCAGGTGGCGCAGACGTCCTCTTGCGCGAGATCGCCCCACTGCGGGGAGATTCCTGGTCCCCCAAGTCATCCTGCAATACAAATCGTTTCGGAATATTATTCTACATAATATTGTGCAACGAAACACGAGTTGATTTTTACGAAAATAGCGGCCTTCCGAACAAACAACTCATTGTCAGCCCCAAAAATTCGTCACAAAAACGTGCACCAAAAATCGAATTTTTAAAATATCGAAAATCCGGCTCGGCTAATTTCGTTAGACAATTTAATTCTTAATACAGTCGGCAAAACCGCATCGAAATCGGATGTAAACTTTCCGAGAATTTCCCCCCGCAGTTTTGAAAAATACTGTTTCGAGATAAACGCGTTTAAAGTTTTGGGAAAGTTTTACTTGAGATAACTTTCTCGTTTGTTCAGTTTGCAAGACAACTATTAGGTATCATATGTTTTTGACATCGGTGAACATGAATCTTCGGTCAAATTTGTAAAGTTCAAGATGGCGGATTCAATATGGCGGACCAAAAGAAATTTGTATAAACCAATTTTGACCAAAATTTTGATACAAGGGTTTTCACGGTCGCCGAACGTGAATTTATTATAATATTAGTCAAATTCAAAATGGCGGACCAAAAAATGTTGTATTTATCAATTTGGAATGTGTCAACTTCACTCAGGAGCCGCTAAAAATGTCCAGAGTAGGCGGCATGGCCCTTGGGTTTATTGCGGTCGGTAATAATCACCAGGCGGTCGTAAAAATGTCAAACTTGCAGGCACGTACCCACCGGAGCGAATTTTAAATTTTTGGCCCAAGCAGGTAGTGAGCCCTTTTTGGGGTGTATTATAATAAGCCGTGCATTCATGTCTAACTGGTTGATCGCCCCAAGATGAAGATGAAATAATTAAGAAATAGAATACTTTTCCTTTTAATGATCGGTAATATTTGACGCATTAGGGATATTATAGATGAAAATTAAATTGTCCTTATTTTAAGCGAATAAAGGTATGGTTGTAGATAAAGTATAGTACATAACTCGAGTTATAAAGTAATTACGCACTAGTGAAACTGTTAATTATTAATAAATTTACAGGGTGCTGTAAAAATTCGTTTCATATTCATTTTCATTTTTTGTTCTCGAATGCTCGTCATTGATAAAAATACATTTTCAAAAATTTATAACTCGTCTGAAAATTGCTGCAGATTCAAAAGCCAAAATTATTTTGAAATATCGACGTCTTGTGAAGTGAATTGAATTTTTGTAGTATTTTGTATGTAATTATTTTTCATATTAATGTTGCATTCGAAATTGCGACATTGAAAAAAATACATTTTCAAAAATTCATAACTCGACTAAAAATTGCTGCATATTCAAAAACCAACAGTATTTTGAAAGGTCAACGTCGTGTAGAGTGATTTTTGTAGAATTTTTTCCCGCGATTCATATTAATTTTTAATTTTTGCGCTCGAGAGTTCGACATTGAAGAAAATACATTTTCAGAAATTCATAACTCGACTGAAAATTGCTGCACATTCAAAAACCAAAATTATGTTAAAAGATCGACGGCTTGTGAAGTAATCTGAATTTTTGTAGGATTTTATCCTTCTGTTTTATATTCATTTTTAATTTTTTGCACTCGAGTGTTCGTTATTGAAAAAAATACAAGATTACTTTATTTCTTAGAAATGTATATTTCAGTTATTTTGTATTTTTCAAGGGCGATGTCCCGCTAATAAATGTATTAATATTACTATTAATTCGAGTAAGAAAAATTTGCATGTTGGGATTAGAATAATTCTACAAGCTTTATTATTCGTGGAATTATCTTCAAAATTTCCAAAACAGCTTAGAAATAATTCATTTTTTGCATACTAGATAATTATTTTGATATTTTTAAGCTATAAACAATATGGCGACAGTCGAAACTTGAATATGCAGAAGCGAAATTTACATCTTGAAATAAAGAAAATTCTAAAAATATAATAAAAACACTTTTACTTTGTTGGTATAACACGGATTGTTATTGTTGACTACAGTTTCGGCAACTCAACTTGCCATTATCAAAACATAAAGTAAAAGTGTTTTTATTATATTTACAACATTTATAACAAAGTAGACGCCTCCACCATAAACAATAAATGCTAACAAAATTATCGCTTTTGGAATTATTTTCAAAATTTCCAAAACTACTTAGAAATGATACATGTTTAATACATTAGGAAACAATTGATAAAATTTTTAGCTAGAAATAAAACGGCGACTTTTGAAGCTTGAATTCGAGAAAGCGAAATTTACATCTGGGGATTATAAATATAGTAAAAACATTATCAATCGTGGAATTTTCTTAAAAATTTCTAAAACTAATTAAAAAATAATGCATTTTTGACATTCTAGAAAACAATTCATATTTTTAAATTAGAAACAAAATGGAGACATTCTCAACTTGGTCAATCCAAGTGAATAAAAATTATGTTCGTTGCGTGACCATTTTTAAATATTTTGATTTTTTTATATGCGATTAGCCTATAAATGAGTTCAAAAGTTAAAAAAAATACCTTGCACCGTTACTATATTTGTAAGCGCACAACGTGTTTTCAAGTTAATTCATTTTCATTAGCGTTAATTTGAATATCTCTGCACTATGTTAAGTTACAACATTGCAATTGGCATTATTGTTTTCAGAAAAGTCTCCTTTACAACAATGTTTATTACCCAAAAGATCCAAAATTTAAAAATAACCAGTAAAATGGAAGTTTGGTATTGAAAGTTTAGAAAATCCACTTTAGACCCAAAAATAACAACCAAAATTTATCACAGTGTATTTTTTTCTCTAGCTAGATATCATAAACCACTAGCTTTATATAGAGCAAGAACCCTGACAAATTTATAATTGTTTGAAATTTGAAAATCTTTATTTTTTGTAAAGTTCGGGGCTAGTTAGTGTTCTTGCTCTATACAGGGTGTTTCAAAATTCATGCACCAAAAATTTTCTGCGTACTCCTCGTAGATAAAAAGAAAGAAAACCCTTATGACAAATCTCGATTTTCCACAAAATAACATGGATTAAACCCCCTCGCAGAAATATTTAAGAGACGCCACTGTTCATCTATCAATGAATACTTTCGTTCGCTTGTATAAAAACACACGGTGCCGATTTTAAGTGTGGACGCATGAATGAATGGTGACCTAATTTCGAGCGGGCTGTTGAAATTTGATCTTAACATAAACAGTACGGTGAGGCTTAATAAAACCGACGCACAAATTTCAAGTTCATCTTATTTATTATGCATTTTTTTTATTGTTCCTGGCGGCTTCCGGGTCTGCCACTTTCGGCCGACAAACTGTATTTCACCCCCTCAAGTGTGCGGGGAATGATTTTTTCCCGAAGATGCGATAAGCTCCACCCACAACTTTTCGGAACTTCGTTTATCCATGCGGCCAGACTCGTTTTGAACCCTTCGGAGTTAACATCAGAAATACTCATGAGGAATACGCCGTTAAACAAACCATTGTCGAACTTTCGGTTTTTTACATGATGTGTTTCAGAAAAATGTGCTTCACAATTTGATTACATGTGTAATAGTGTGCAATAGTGAATTTTCGTGTGTGATATTCCACGCTAAATCTGACAAAAACCATTACATTCGATAGCCAATTTTTATTCCACTTAAATTAATTAAACAATTCCAATATATTTAAAAAAATTTAAATTGTGGCAAATAATATTTAATCTAATTCATAATTTATTTATTTCTAATAACAAATGATTCAAGTCTCAATCTATTTGACTTTGAAATTCGTAATATTCGTCTTGTTCGACTAATGGAAGCCGTATAAATATAGTTACTCGTCCGATAAAAAATTGCAACAATTAAATATATAATGAGAATTGCGGAAAAAATCGTCCGTGAAAGTTCAGATCCGGTCATTTCACTTTAGAAAGAACAGTCAAATCAACAAACTTTGTTTGATTTGACGCGGAGTTCAGTAACAATATGCATTTAATTTCGTTAAATTTTTTAATGCTTTTGGTAAAAATTTGTACACCGGAAGTGGGTATTTACCTTGAAGACAACAAAAAATAGATATCTTTTAATTATATAAATGTTTCTCAAAAACTTTTTTATATAAAAAAATATATATAAAACTGTTTGTAGTTTTTGTCTATAATTATGAAATCAAAAACGTTACACCAAATTCACCCCTAATCACCCCTATTTACCTTGTTTTGCAAACCTGTGTTTTTAAACATAAATAACACAATTATAACTATTCTCATGTATTCTTCATAAAAATTTTTTTTTTATTCACGAAGCAATCGAGTTCCGATCAGGAGTGTACAAACTTGTGATTTTTTTCCAATAGTAACATAATGTTAGTAATTGTTAAAATGTTTTATAATTGCAACATAATTTGTAGTTTGTAGTTTTTTAATTGAAATAGCTAAAGTATCATTCATCGTTCCGAGATGTAATAAGTTTATTAATATTTTAAGAAAACATAAGCGGTAATTGTAAGTATTATTATCATCATAATATGGTAAATTTAGCGAATATGTTATACCTAACCAAACTCATGTCATGTAGAATCTGAAAGACACATTTTTAAAATCCGTTTTAATACGGACTGTCGAATTGTTGTGTTTCCTGTCTAAAGGCAAACTGTTCAAGCTCTCAATGCTAAAAAAATCGGACCTCCTCTTTCTGAAGAATCCTGTTCGGCAAACTTCGTAATATGCAGTGGGGATGGACAGAATTTGAATTAATATAAATGTGTCGGCCGGAAGTTCGGCACCCGCGGCTTCCTACACTTGTGCATTTTTATTGCTGTACAATTGTATCCCTTGCAGTCCTATTACTTAAAATCACGGGGGGTATGTGCTGTAAAATGATATTCCTTTGTTACCCAAGGCCAAGACCCTATTTGGAATAACACATTTTTAGAAAGTCCGTAAAAACATGTGTGTTTCCTCGAAGATACAAATCGGTTTTAAAAATTCCAAGGGCGACGATGGGGCTGCACAGTTTGACCAATCAATGCCCTCTACAAATTCACCCCCATCAATTGAAGACGGTGAAAAACCGAAAAAGAATTCAGTTAGTTTCTGCTTGTAAACTGAGTTGGTAATTATGGCGTTAATACCGTTCGATAATCACGAAAATTTGTACTGACTGACACGACATTTACTTCTAAATAACTCGATGGTACATTGACCTAATTTGTGTGCTGCATAAACACTAAAATCCACACCGTTTGTTTATCTAATGCCGGTAGTACAAGCTCGAGAGACGAAGACCCGAGACCAGGCGAGCGCGAACGTGTGCGGCGGTGTTCTCGCCTTTCTACGCGCGAACGAAACTATTCATGAATGGGAGCATTGGCGTCTCTTTAATATTTCTGCAAGGGGATTTAATCCATGTTATTTTGTGGAAAATCGAGATTTGTCATAAGGGTTTTTTTTCTTTTTATCTACAAGGAGTACGCAGAAAATTTTTGGTGCATGAATTTTGAAACACCCTGTATAAGGCTAGTAGTTTATATCTAACTGAAGAAAAAAAAAATTCACAAAAATACTGAAATGAACATAAATATAATTTCATTGATCCATGTTACACTTAAAAGTAAAAATTAATAATTGCCGTTTTATTCAGGGTACGTTAGTTTGGAACGGATATTGAGTTGTGTTGCATTCATTTAAACGAATTCCTTTTAAAATTTAAAGGGAAGGTCGAACGCAGGTACTAGGGGTGAAGAATGGTGGGAACATCTGGCATATCTTTTTGGAAGCTTGTCCAGACCTCGTCTCTAGCAGGTAGAAAAGGTTCGAATATGGTCGTAAATTACAATTTCTACACCATTACGTAGAGAATAGAATCCCTAATCGTCGGTAGTAAACAACCCGCAAATTGTACCCCTTGATCCCGCCGCTCTGGCCAAATTACTATGGTCGCCTTCACTCGCTTGGCGTCGTCGTTGACGCAAAAATGGTAGTACGTCGGACCGACCTGAAGCTGCAGAACCTGCATTATTTGTATAATGTCGTGAAGTTCATCATTGTAATTGCAAGCAGCAATACCGGCCGCGCTGTCTACCACTGACTTCCCAGAATGGACAACTTTTGGAGCTATCTGCCTGAACGTCGCGTTGAAACTTTCGTTCCCATTTTGCGTAAACTTGCCTAGGACCGTTCCAGCAAGTCATCCCGGTTCAGTTCTGTACAGACAGGACTGGAGAGAGTCGAAAATCGCCTTCTTCGTCGCTGACTTGTGTCGACATCACTGATGTACACCCGTCGCTTTCGCCTTCTGCCAGGAGCACCTGACGCTTA
This sequence comes from Ocypus olens, assembly GCA_910593695.2. Taxonomy (NCBI): domain Eukaryota; kingdom Metazoa; phylum Arthropoda; class Insecta; order Coleoptera; family Staphylinidae; genus Ocypus; species Ocypus olens. The sequence goes on along the minus strand of OU343048.1, from coordinate 27,602,150 downwards.
GCGCGCCGGGACGTTTTTTAGAAAATCGTCTCGTTAACCGGTTTAAATGTTTCCGGCGGACGTGGGATGAATGCTAAATGAAAGTACACATCCCAAGGAATATTTTAAGCCAAAAAACAAAAAAATCGTTTTTTTGAAAAGGCCAAGGTGCTGTTCCCCGTACAATTGATGAATACATTTTTCAAATTGAATATGTATTGTAGAAACTCCAAAGTGGCGGAATCTATTGCCTGAATGCTGTACTGAACCAAATCCGGGTGGCTTTAACACCGACAATATATGAACATTGCCTTGGATAAGTATTTCTCAAAGTACTTCCGCCGATGTGAAAAATAATTCCATTATTAGATTTTAATTAATTTGTTAATGTTTATAGCATCACTTTACTTATCGCTATTACAAAAGTTTTGTGTTGTGTTTGTACATATAATTGTTTTATCGTTTTAAATAATCAAATGTTAAATTTTTGTGCTTTCTCTATCTTTTCCAGAAATGCTTTGGGAATCCAAACTCACACATTATTTTTGAATAACTTTACAATTACCTAAAGACAATTATCTGAACCTTAGAGCAACAAAAATAGTTGCTGCAATTTGTGATGACTAAAAATTATTTGTTTCTACAACAATCAGAAAAGGATGACATTGACGCAGCGCTGGCTAATGTGTCAAAAAATGATCAAATCGCCAAGGCAACTACTTTTCAAACGGATTCTTTTTTTATAAAAGTGAGAAATGCGATGCTTCTCGTCTTCTACAATTTAAATGTCTCCAAGACAATAAACAAATAATCTATTGAAACAACTTTTTCAATCAGTAATTTTTTTTTTCAAGTGTGAAAAAAATGTTATTCATTGATCATTCAACTCATGTATAAAAATGTGTATTTAAAACGTCGAATAAAATCATTTGCAAGCGGATAACAATTTATTTACCTTCACGACGACGATCTTTATATTAACAATTTTACTAAACAGCTAACTTCAGTTGAATAGTTAACAGTTCGTATCAATTCAGAATACCTCTGCGGTGAAATATAATTAAGAATAGTTTTAGACACATGAAAATTATTGTACGATTGTCATCCCTTACCACGTATAAGTTAAGTAAATATTGTCATTTTACCAATTGTACATTTAATTACGAAAAATTATATTTAGAGCTGGCGAGAGCGCTGACCTGTACATTTTCGTACTAGTGACGTCAGTAATGTTGCAAACGGCGACAGTTAGCACATCGCAAATTGCGCGAAGTTCTCCACATGTGTGAATTGTATAATTGCATTCCATTTAATATTCATCTTATTCTAACAGTACAAAATAAACATATATGCATTAGTGAATTTGGCGTCTTCTCTTTTAGGTATGTGGAAGTGCAGCAGTGATTCGAGTAAATCAAGTTTTGAAATAGAAAAATGTAGACGCATTAAAAAATTTTGATGTATAAGGGCTGATTTTTTCACCCTCTTTTAATCACATATTAGAGTTACAAAAAACGTCAAAAAGTGCCAATTTATAAGGAATAGTAATCTGCCAAATTTCATTCTTTTAAATTGTTCCATTGCGGATATATGAAATAAAAAAAAAATTCCCTTAACATTGGAGGGTTGTAACTTGGAGAGGAAGGGGTTTTAAACAAAAAAATTATATGAAAGACCTGCCTTAATTTTTGCTGAAAAATCACCCTTTAACATTTTTCGCATCAATTTAGAAACACCCTGTATATACAATGCATTTAAAAGAATTTTGTTTACAAAAATGTTATAATGTGCGCAATATGGGGCATATTCTATGGGCAGCAATAATGGGGTACATTTAACACTCAATTTCTTAAACACGCATTTGCGTGTTGAATATGCTTATTATATACGCACACGCATTTGCGTGTTTAATATGGTTATTGAACACGCTAATTCGCGCTTTAATCCACAGAACGCGATTTATGACAATATTTTGTTTACCCTGTTTTTACTGTACGGATTTGAATTGTTTTTTCAATTGTAATTATAATCACTTCAATTTCGATTTTAATTTTGATTTTGGTTTTGATTTTGATTTTGATTTTGATTTTGTTTTTGTTTTTGTTTTTTTTTTGATTTTGATTTTGATTTTGATTTTAATTTTCGTGAACAAAGTATAGTGTACAACTAGCATATAATGGCTATTAATCACTCAAACGATTTACTCCACTCGCCTACGGCTCGTTTTTGTTTTTTATTGCGCACTTTTTAGCGTCTTTAAAAATAGTATGACATCACCAGTCTTTCACGTATGACGTCATAGACATTTTTTAAAATGGAATCCATTTTTTTTTCATTAATTTGTAGCCCTTTTTATCGTTTTTACAACTTTGTGAAAATGTTTTTTTTTTTAAGACTAATGACAGTTTGGTAATTGTGAATCAAATAAACAAAGGCAAATTATGACTAATGATGATTTGTTTAATTAATTTTTTGCGTGTATTTACTTTCTCCATTACGAAATACGAGAAAGTATTGTGATCGTGAAAATTTTTCAATTTTTTTTTTCGGAAATATGTGTGTCTGTGCGCGCTATATCTCAAAAACTAATACAGCAATTGATATGAAACTTTGAACATGAGTCTTATTTGATAATCCGAAGAATTGAAAAGCTTTTAGTAAAATTTCGTACACCGGAAGTGGGTGGTTACCTTAACTGTCTTTTTTTTGTTTTTTTCCAATATTTTTGTAAATAAAGGGTGTCCCAGAATAAACCGTCATTTTGATTATTATAAATAAGCCGCATATTTTTCGAAATGTTTGGAAACTTTTAATGAAATGTGAAGTAAAGACATGGAGGTTAATTATGAAATATAATATCGCCCAAATGGCCGCCTCGGCTCTGCGTGCACACACGGGCTCTTTTAATGAAATTTTTAATGACACTTGCTTCAATTGCCGCTTGGATTTCCTCTTTCAGTTCCGCAATTGTTCGAGGCTTATTGGCGTAGACCTTCCCTTTGAGGAAACCCCAAAGAAAGAAGTCCAAGGGAGTCAAATCGCAAGAACGGGGCGGCCAATGCACATCACCTCGGCGCGAAATAACCCTTCCTTCGAATCTGGTGTGCAATAACTAAAATAAATGTTTCATTCGCTGTGTGACAAGTGGCACCGTCCTGTTGGAACCACATGTCTTCGAGATCCATATTATCAATTTCGGGCCAAAAGAAGTTGGTTAACATGTCGCGATATCTCACCCCATTGACAGTGACGGCGGTTCCAGCCTCATTTTGAAAGAAAAATGGCCCAATAACACCTCCAGACCAAAATCCACACCAAATAGTGCACCGTCGTGGATGCATTGGAAACTCTTGGACTGCCCTGGGATTTTCCAAGCCCCAAATACGGCAGTTCTGCTTGTTGACATGCCCATTCAGATGAAAATGGGCTTCGTCGGAGAAGATGATTTTTTTTGCAAAATCGTAGTCGACTTGATGATGTTCCAACACCCAATCCGAGAACGTAACACGCTGCGTATGGTCTGCCGGCTCCAGTGCTTGGGTCAATTTAATCTTGTATGCCTGCAGATGAAGATCTTTGACCAAAATGCGCTGCACTGAGCTCCTGGAGACACCAACTTCTTGAGCACGATGACGAATTGAGGTCGATGGGTCGTCATCGACGTTGGCCGCTACCAAGGCTACATTTTCGTTCGAACGGGCGGAATGCCGACGGCCATGTTTCTTCATGTTCACAATTGAACCCGTGGACTCGAATTTATGGATAAAATCGACCAGGGTGCTACGGGATGGTGCGTTATGATGACCGAGAAGTGTGCGAGTTTTACAGATCGTCTCTGCAAAATTTTGATCATTTTTGTAATGAATTTTCATAACTTCAACGCGTTGCTCGACCGTGAAACTATCCATGACTGATAACCTCAAAGTCTACTACTGACAGTTGTAAATGAATTAGCACTCTACGATTGTTACCAAAAAATTAATGCCCGATTCATAATGACGGTTTATTCTGGAACACCCTTTATAAAAAATATCACAAAAGTATTTTAATAAATATTGAGGAAAACAAAGAAATGAACAACTTTGGCTAAAAAAAATCATAAAATCATTATTTTTCGAGAATTTTTTTTTCTTTTTCTTCATTTTTAGTTTATAATTATGAAACGATAATAGTTACAGCAAATTTATTCTAATAATAATTGGAGAGAATGCTTATAAGGAATAAGTTTTTTTTCGAAATCTCTTTAGTTTTTGAGTAAACTCAGTTTTTAAATTTGAAGTATAACTTTTCCATTTTTCATAATTTTGACGTTTTAAACGTCAGTTTCACCCGAGTCTACGAATCGTTCGATGTACATTTAAAATATGATTTAAATTGAAAATTAAATACGAAAGCGTAAATATAAATGATACCTTCAAGTCGGAGAAAGTAACATGATGGCCACATCACCATTTTTTCTTATATCTTATTGGTTGCTAACAAAACAACAAATAGACAATAGGTAACAATGGGCTCTTCGGCTAGATTAGATCAGAAATAGAAGTACTAATTTTCATAGGATAATCCACGTTGGCTGAGCACCAGATGCTGAGGGGTGCTAAATTCATGCTGGTGGCGGCCGAAGTTTATTAATATGAAAATATCAAGAAAAACTAGTGGTAACCTATTTTAATTTTGTTTTATACTCGTAGCCATATTTGTTTAGAATGCATGCTACATATTTAATAAAAATTCATCGGGAAATTTTGACAAAATTCGAAAAATTTAGTCAAAAGCATTTTGCAAAACAGAAATTTTGATGAGAAATTCAGGAAAAAGTAATGATAACCTATTAAAGGATGATTATTTTGTTTTAAAGCCACGTTTGTTTGGAATGTGACCTTAGAACTTTTTAAATACTCATCAGGATAATTTAGAAGAACTACAGATAATCAGGTAAAAATACGCTTTTTGCAAAACAGCGAGTTTGATGAGAAATTCCGGAAAAAGGAAATTACTGTTTTGTTTAAAAAACACGTTTGTTTGGAATGTAACCTTAAAACTTTTGAAATATTCATCAGGATAATTTAGAAGAACTACAGATAATAGTATGATGAGAAATTTTTGAAAAACTAGGTAAAGAAAATTTTATTCCAAATTGTATTCAGGAATGTGTCGCGAAATAAACGGAAAATGAATAATTTTTGTTGAATTTATAATTAAGTACATTATTAATTCTACCAAATGAAAACTCACTTTAGATTGTAAATGTTTAAAATTCTCTTGAAAATGCTCTAATAAGGTAAAACTAGACGAGAAAAGCCTTTATGATAGATAAAATAGAAACAACCTTACTTGTTGCACTTTATGATTTTGATGACCTTTTTTTTTCAAAATTGGAGTCACCTGGTACTTCATTCAAAAGCTGTTCCACAAAGCAGACCATGATAGAGCGATATAATTTACCCTATAGCACTGCTATCAATAAATGCCTGAAGCTAGATTGTAATTTTCAACTGTCAACATGTTTATTTTCATTTTCGCTGAATGTTGGTTTCTAATGAACGCTACTTCAGCCTTTGTTTCTAAACTGAGTTTTTATTTGGTAGAATTAATATCTACATATTTCATATTACCATCCTTAACAATATGACAATACCTAGATATTCAAATAATTAATTAAATATATTTAATTAAAAATGTATCCATGGCATTGCAGTTGTACTCTCATTTGTCAGTCTATCTCTGGTTGTAGAATTAATAATTTTATTAGAATATGGCGTATACTTCACTTTGAAACTATTTCAATTTCACATTTATCCCGAGAATGCAGACCGTGTAATTAAATATCACGTTGTACATGCAAATGCAGATGTGTCAATTTAATAACGGAAAACATCAAACACTGTTTTTTGTCGTAAATCCCTTTTACTAAATCAAATTATTGGTCCATTTCATTAATTGAAAAATATGTGAATTTCCATTATTGAAATAAAACTGATTACCGTGTTTGCATCAAATAAAACTAAAGCCCTATTTCGTGGAGGTTTAATGAAACAATTACTCACAGAAGTCACACATATTAATTTGTATTTCATATTTTGTAGAATTGTTTTATTTCCCGTATTAATTTCAGTCCGGGAAGTGGGATATTACCGCATCAGAGCCGGTAATGTGCGTCGCTAGGCAATTTACCGAAACTAGCGAAATGTGGTGGTTCGTACATTTTCGAAATTTCAACTGAGAGGTGTAAATAAATAAATGTATACACCGTTGCAGTGGAGTGTAGGTGATGCCACTTTTGTAAGTTTATAACTGCGAGAGTCGGAAGTTAAATTGCGGAATATCAAAAGTACAGTATGAAATAAAATATTGTACATTATAGTCTGTGAAGTGATTCGTTTAGAAATTCACATACTGTAACCGGTTACTTGCTGGATTAGTGACGTAAATAAATATTACGTAAAGGTGATACAAGATAGGTTTAGGCCATTAGTAGAGATAAATATGTTTGCGTCAATTCATATCAAGAGTGGATTAAAAATAATGAATTATTCTAGGTGATGATCCCTTCACATTAATCATTGATAAAAAGATTATTTTAAATTATATACTATTTTGGATAGTAATATGAAAGAGATATTAATTTTACCAGCTGAAATTCTGAATTTTATACAAAATGCATTATATATAATTGTAAATGTAAATAAATATAAATTATTATTATTAAAAGTTCATTGTAAATATAGTGAAAATGTTTCTGTTATTAAATTTTTTTTCGAAAATTGAAGAGTTTATGAAATATATTTATTAACAAAATATGCACAGTTCCTTGTTATCTTATCTACATCACTTATATAAAGATTTTTAGATTTTATTAATTAAAATTTAAAAAGAAACGTTATTTTTTTTAAACATTCCGGATTACGGAATTATATCAATAGCTTTTCAGTTCTTCGGATTATCAAATAAAGCTTATGTTCATAGTTTGTATACGTTTTTGAGATGCAACGCCGATAGACAGACAGACAGACTTTATTCATTTTTAGGGACCTCAAAGCGGATATTTCTGTTAAGAATGTATTTATTTAATTTTCACGATCGTAATACTTGGTAAAAATTTCAAATAATATTTGAGGACGTGACGTTGAAACTCGAGTTATGATTTTTTTTGTATAGATTTATGTAACTTCAGTCCCGGCAAGTCTATTAATATTTTTACAATACATTTTAGTATATTTTTTAATCCAGATCTTTTGATTTTGAATAGAAAATCTAGAAATAATAGAGCAAACAATGCTAAATTTTTACGAGTAATCGCTAGTCCTTAGTATTTACGTATTGAAATTTATCTGAATTAAATATCACACATTAAGGCTGTTCGACCCGTTCGAAAAATGTTGGCACTCGACTCGTAACTGATTGTGATGTGATCGATAAAAATTATGTAATAATACCTTAAACAGGGTTATATAAAGGATAGATGTTGGTTTCTAAAGAATTATATTATTTATTAGTATTTCTAATAATGCGAAATTTAATGTTAAAAAATAGGTACTTTCAACATTAACTAAAATTTAAATAAACGCTAAAAATCTAAAATGTTTTACTATAAAAACACATATAGATTCTTTAGTAATAAAATCCATTAAGCCAAATTAGTTTTACCTGAACAATAAGGACACAATTCCGTATGAGCTAGACCCTTCCGCGAGATATTTTAGTTGGCGTAAAGTGACGCCTTCTGTAGGAAATAGTTATGTTTCTGCGAGAACGGCATCGCAAAAAGATTTTTAAGTTTTGTCAGGTTTGCCCATTACCTGCCGTCTTAAGCTACGCTCACACTTGTCCGAATCGGACGGACGGCACGCATCGGCGAAAATTGCTTAACACAGTTGTAAACAAGTCAACGCACATTTATCGGTACGGCATGGAACGGATAAAAATGTTAAAATATTAAGCAATTTTTGCCGATGCGTGCCGTCCGTCCGATTCCGACAAGTGTGCGCGTAGCTTTACTGTTGCCCTCAGGAGAAACTATTCGTTGCGGGACGAACAGCCTTAAGTAATCAAACAAATCTGCTATTTTTTTTTAAATTGTAATAAATATTATTATTCATTCTAGAATGTGTTCCATCTTTCCTCAACCGGATTCCGCAAACAAATTATGTATTGCATTTTTTGCAAATAAATGATAGCGTACAACGTTACATAAAAAAAATTAAGCTATTAATGCATTAATGGTCGTGCTGCTAATGCAGCCCTGACGTATGTTTATTTTATGCAATAACGACGTTGACAGTAAATCCATACATTACATCATTGCATTTTTTCGACATTATCACTAACCCTATTTTAAAACAATGTTGGTTTATTTTCGGGAGCAAAACACGCAAAACCCTGATAAAATCGGATTTAAAAGGTTGCACACATTAGCACAGACAAAGTGCACCTTTTAGTTCCAAATATAAGTTATAAATGTATTTTAATAGTATATTATGCAACAAGTGTTATAAACGGCACTTTAGTCACGAGTTAATTAGGCACGAGCGGAGCGTAGCGGAGCGAGTGTTTAATAACGAGTGTCTAGAGAAGTTTATAACACGAATTGCATACTATACTTTTTCTACGACTATATTGGTAAAATTTTGAAATTATTTTATTATCTTAAATCAACATGGTAACTACATTATTGTTAAATTAGTCTACTTGGGTAAATATACATCAACAGTTACGTTAAAGACATTATGGCAATTGCTAAAGGAAATCATTGATTCTCCTAAATTTATTTGATGTTTTGTATTAGTTATTTGATTTAAGTTGAAAGTATTCCTTGGTTCATTTATTCATTTTTTATTTTGACAGATTATTGATAAGTGACAGCTAACTTGATTTTGAGTTTCAATTGATTTTAGCGATTTAAATATCTGGAGCTAACTTCAGCCCATGACTAAAATGCACAAAGTCACAGTTTGTCAAGGTGTATTTAAAGAGTCACTTAGCGTCATGGAAACATATGCGATAAATGACGTTTTAGAGGTGGGAGTAGAAAAAACAATATTTATTAAACGTCTAGCAGAATTATTTAATTTTTTACTTTAACTTTAACCTAAAAACAGATTAATAGTTGAAGATAAGCCTCTGGTATAAATTGGGATATGTACGTTAGTTTGTTGCGAATAAGAAAGTTTCTATGTCAAGTGTATCAAAATGCGACTAAATGTCGTAACAAACCATTTTTCCAAATTTTTGTGTTAAAATTATTTTCTTATCAGAATTAGAAATATAAATATACCTATATTTTCGAATGCCACAACTTTTGAATGTTTTGTGCATTATAATAGCATCATGTTTAATTAAATAATAATAATAATAATGATTAATAATTATATTTATTGACCTCTCAAATTTACAATAATTAAATTTACAGATTACAAAAAAAACGACGAAGGGATCAAAAGGAAAAAGTTCAGATTACATCCGAAGATTTCTCTGGTTTACCACAGATTTCTATCAAATTAAAAATTTACTGACTATACATAAATTAGTACACCTAATATTACGTTCGATTTATTCACCGCAGCGCACAGTGGGCCACAGCTCAAAAAAAAGTGGCCATCGTATAAAAATGCATCAAATTCGGGCTAAATTGAATTTAAGGGTACTTTAGGTCGCCGATTATGAATATCGAATGTCAAAAATTTTGAAATCCAAAATGGCGAATTCAATATGGTGAATAAAATATGTCAAAATTCATCAAATTTCTGAAAAATTGCATTTAGGATGCTTTTAAGGTCGTCGATTATGAATGATGTCAAAATTTTGAAATTCAAAATGACGGATCCAATATGGCGAACCAAATATGTCAAAATTGATCAAATTCACGCAAGATTGCATTTAAGAGCGTTTCTAAGGTCGCTGGTTGAATTTATTATACAAGTTTTAACAATAAAAAGTGGCAGATTTATTAAATTTCAATTTTGCAAAATGGTCAAACACGCAGTCAAATGTGTCGGAACACCTAATTTTTGGCTAAACGTCTGTTTTTTCTTATTATTGTAAAAGAAATGTTTATGGTTTTATTTATTCTATTCAGTGATTTACTTTGATTTTCAAAAGCTACCCTAATTTTCAAGATATGATGTCATCAGCAGTTTTTTTAAATGAATTACTGTATATTTTTACATTTTCAAATAGACACCTTTTCAACAATTACAATGATGTAAGGTTTGGTGAGCGTACGATTTGTAGTTTTGTAAATATTAAATAAAATAATTCTATATCGAGTTCATTTTGTTATGTAATTCGTTTTATTTATTTATTATGGTATTTATTTATATCATGTATTTATTATATATTCATTATTCATTGTTTATATATCTGTTTATTAGGTTATATATCCAGGTATGTCAAAAATAACTAAAACGTTATTAACGAAAAGTAGCGATTAAATAAATTCGGGCAATTTCGGGCAGCTAAATTTTATAAAATCCAATGAAGTACATATAAACTCGTCATACAAGCTTAATAACAAAGCGGTGCCGCGCGGTGCTAATTTTGTAGTACTCACTTTGTCTAAAATTCGATTTGCAAAAAAGATGTTAGAATGTTTATTTGTTTACTGTGGATGTTATTCGTTTTAATAAATTGAAAAAGGGCTTAACTTACCCTTAGAGGTCCTATCCATGCCGTATGTTGATGAAAACTTCATAACAGTTACCCCAAATCATACTACTCACATGTAAACATCTATTCGAAATAATAGTTTAGTTCTAGTAAGCTTCCGAGATGCGGGAAACAAAAACGTGTAACTGGAATGCACCCTAAGCGTTAGATTAGTGTGCACTGATTCCTTCTTGATGTTATATAATGGAACTAAACTTAAAAGGAGCGAGAAGCGATTTCTTTTTCAGTGGCCAGGTTTCTATGGGCTGCACAGTGGGCCGTGCAGCGCAAGGATTAGTAAACAATTCAAAAGTAGAAATAAAAATTAAAATTGATGGGTGGTGCTATGTGTATGTTGTTTCGATACATTTTACGAAAATTGTTAGTTTTCATCTTTGAAAACTTGTTTGGGAAAGTCTTGATCAGTTGAGAAATGATGTATTTAAAGGATCTTCTGAAAATCTCGGTGTTGATGATGTATTTGTTTCTACTATTGACGCTATGTATGTTGCCTTTAAATTTCATTTTTCTGTGAAGATATGAAGGTTGGTTTGAATGATCTTAAAGTAGAAACAGGCTTCGTGTAGTAGTCTGCGTTTGGTCATGTTAATCCAGTTTGCTTTTACCAACTTTTGAGAAACGGGGGAGTTTCGTCTTAGTCCATAAATTAATCTCCGACATGATTTTTGTACTTTTTCGATTCTTTTTACGTCGAAGTTATCAAGGCAATTACCATATACTACAACCCCGTTTTTAAAGAGAGATAAAACAAGTGAGTCGCATTTTATTTTCGTATCGGTCGACCATATCTTGTGACGTGGGTATAACGTCTTCAAAGAAGCATAAGATTTCATAATGCAGTTTGCTATATGTTTTTGAAATCTCAAGTTTTCATCAATTATTAATCCTAGGTTTTTGATCGATTCACAATATTGCATGGTTGTCTGACCTATTTTTATATTGAGTAATCTTTTTGCTTGGTCTTTTAATTTTCGTTTTGCAAATAAAATGGCGTTGGATTTTTTTCATTTATAATTGAAAGCGAAATTAAGATATTAGAAGGCTGTCAAAATTAGGGATAGATCAAAATGCCTGTGCCTGTTATTTCGGAACAGTTTCGAATCGGCTCTTACGCGGAACCGTTATACAAAATACCTGCACCTGTTATTTCTGAACAGTTTAGAATCGACTGTTTAGCGGAACAGTGATACAAAATTATGCACCTGTTATTTCGGAATAGTTCTGAATCGACTATTACGCAAAACAGATACAAAATACTTACACCTGTTATTTAGTAACAGTTCCAAATCGGCTGTTACGCGGAACAGTGATACAAAATACCTGCACCTATTATTTCGAAACAGTTCCGAGTCGTATGTTACGCGAAACAGTAACACTCGCTAGAGCCCTGCGCCGGCCGTTTTTTTAAAGCCCGGCCCGGCAGTGCATATTCAAAAGCCCGGCCCGGCTCGACGAAATAAAATGTTTGTCGGCCCGGCCCGGCCCGGCCCGGCCCGGCCCCGTAGTGAATATTCAAAGCTCGGCCCGGCCCGGCCCAGAATCGTTCTTTATTTATTTTTGCTATTATTTAAAATGCATAATAAAACAAATGAATTATTGTGTTTTGAAATATTTTTTCATAATCAAATTAAATAATATCGACGTAAATTTCGAACAACTTTTCACTTTCACAATTTTCGAATTCGTATTTTTATGGCCAGGCCCGGCCTGGTATTATAAATTGAGATATCGGCCCGGCCCGGCCCGGCCCGTCCCAAAATGTGCGCGGGCCGGACCTTCCGGGCCGGGTCAAGGCCCGGCCCGTGCAGGGCTCTAACACTCGCCTCTGTTATGTGGAATAGTAGCTAGCAGTAAGACTTGCCTTGATTTACAGACTCATTCCAGTTCTGGACCCGGTCGCTCATGTTATGCGGAACTGTAACAGTTGTTCCTGTTACTCACGTCCATTTACGGACACGTTCCTATTACGGATTCGCCTCCAAATTATTTCCAAGCAAGAGATTAATATTAGCAATTTAATTATGATGTTACCAAAGTGAGAAAGAGAACAAAGGAAGCATGAGCCGATTTGTTTTGGGATTTATCTTAATCTCTACTTCTCATTCCGAACGTAAACAAAAAAGGGACCGACCGCCCGACAGTAGTTTGGCAAGAGGCGGTGCATTGAGGAATACATTAAATCTACGGAGTACACGCGCTGCAGATTACTTTGTAAACTTTGTATGTTATTAACGATGGAGGCGGATACGCTGGCGTTATAATATAACATTTGAAAAAATAATTGAAACCAAATGAATGTGGATTTTTATTTCTTATACTTATTTTTATATAAATAGATAATAAAATAAAATAATCGTTACAAAAAGATAAATATAATCATATACGTTCTTCTGGCAAAGTATTCCATTGTTGATGTGCCCTTTTTTTCAATTCTAAAATTAAGAAATACCTAAAAAAAACTTAAATCCAGAAAGAGTTGAGTGGTGGCGGCAAGTAGGAACATAGGGCATGCGTGACAGTCATGCTTTTACACTATGCTTCTTGATAATTGTGATTAAATAGATTACAGTTAAGTTTATTTTAGTTACAATTCATACATATAAGTTGCTTGAGAAAATACTGGTTATCTAATGGATCTACAACAGCAATTCAGTAACAAAACAAAATATTTATTTGCTGTTGCTTTTCCAATTAATCCCATTCCAGGCAGTACTGCAATACACCGAATCGCGCAGAATTTTTGTGAACCGCAAAAAATGCCTCAACCTAAAACTGACGAGGAGGAACTTGAAGAATTAAAAATTTGTGCTGCTGCTTTCTTCCAGAAAGATTGCTGAACAGGTTAATTTGCACCGTAGTACCATATTAAATATTTTGAAGTAGAACGGATACCGTTCCTATAAATTGTCAAAAACCTAAGAAACCTATCCCGTCGATGCTCTTTTGTGAAGACGTAATGGAAAAAATAAATAATAAGCCAAATTTTCTAAAGAACGTCCTTTTTACGGACCGATCAACTTTTCCAATAAATGGACGACACAATCGGTCAATTGTTCATTGATGGTCCCGACATATCCCACGCAGACATAATTGGAAACCAAAATCCTGAATTGCCTTTGTAGATCCATTTACCAATGTGTATTATCTCAAGCAACTCATATGTATTCATTCTAAGAAAAATAAATTTGACAACTAAATAAACTGACAGCGCACTTATTTAAACAAAATTATCAAGGCGCATAGTGTAAGCGCAAGACTGTCGTATATGGGCCTATCTGTATGTAATAAAAATGGATATGAGATTTGGTTCAACCGAAATAATAAATAAAATAGCGCAATATAGTTCTCGTAACAGAAAAAAATGGTGATGTGGTAATAATTTTTTCTTCGAATTGATGGTATAATCGGGATGTTTGTGATTTGTTCGATTTATTCAAAAATCAGTTCGCAAGAATAATTATTGTGTATAAATTATTTATTTTAGAATACTTTGTAATTAATGAAAATGTAAATTTCATGTAATTGATATAATTCCAAAATTATAAACCAAAAATATTAAAATGATTCAATAGCTATTATATACAAATACTAACAAGGGAAGGTCCCCAGGTGATTCATCGTTTTCGATTCAAGCTCTATGCGAAAATGTTGTAGGTGATGCCAATAAGACATTCTGAAAATTATAGCCCCTACCTTTGCGTTAAAATAAAATGGCGCATGATTTAGGATGTCCTACCCAGACCAGGAACTGGTCGAATATTTCATTTTAGAAAAAAGTGTTTCAGACAAAAGTTTTAAGGTTTGAGAAGGCGCATTCATTGCCGGTATTTGGGTCACGATAAATAGCGTTAACAAGATGATATCAAGGTCACACCAAGGTCAACTTTTTTTAAAATTGAAACCAACGTTCTATTTCACTATCTTCTTCTTGTCCTATATTTTTCGAGATATTTAAGTTTTTTTAATAACATAGTTTACGATACTTTGATATTATTTTTGTCGGAAGAAAAAAAAAATATAGCAATTTTTTTGCAATCAATTTTAGTTAAATCGCACATGCTACCTATAATTTAAAATGAAATGAAAAGTTTAATATGCAGAAAATGAAACTAGAAGAATACACAATTTAGAAAAATCTAAAAAATTAATTACAAAATTTAACAATAGATTTAACAAAAAAAGAAAATAAATAAAAAAACACTATAAAAATAAATAAGAAATTACGATAAGTTAGAGAAAATTGAAAATAAAACTAAAAAATCTATTAATTGGCAGTCTTAATAAAATCATTTGAGACAAAATAGTGCAAAAAATATATACAGGGTGTCCGAAAAGTATAGAATATCCCGTATAGCTCAGTAAATATTCACTTCAGAGAAAGAAGTTTTAATTAGAAGTTATTAAACACTTGGTTATCCACCACCTTGGGTATATCAATTTTATTTTTTGCTATAAACAAAAGCGCAACGAATAACACTTACATTTTTTTAATGACAGGGCACATCTTTATTATATTCATTTGATATAGTTTTTTTTCTCTTTTTAACGACATAAAACTTGATTACCTTTATCTAGAACAAAATCAATAAAAACAAGAAAATATCTTGGATATTTATTTTTTGTAATATCAAATTGTTTAACAAATGGATAATGTAAATAAACTAAACTCACAGCAAATATTCAAAGTTTAAACCATTTATGATTTGACAGTGGTAAATTCGATTTTTACATACTACATGTACGATTTGATGATTGAAATGAAAATAAATATCCAAGACATCTTATTTTTCTTGAAATGTTTCTTATGTAAAGGTAATCAAGTTTTATGCCGTTGAAAAGAGAAAAAAACTCTATCAAATGAGTATAATAAAGATGTGCCTTATCATAAAAAAAATGTAAGTGTTATTCGTTGCTCTTTTTCCTATTGCAAAAAATAAAATTGATATATCCAAGGTGGTAGATAACTAAGTGTTAAATAACTTTTTCTCTAAAGTGGATACTTACTGAGCTATACGGGTTATTCCATACTTTTCGGACACCCGGTATATTTTTCTTCGAACAAACCATAAGTCAAAATTCAAAAAAACTATCTCAAAAAATGTGGGACAAATGAAAAATATTTCAGAACTGTTATTTTAAATTTGCACAAGAAGATAGTGCAATAAAAAAATTGCAATTTTTCTATTAAAAAAAATAAGTTGACCTTAGTCTGACCTTTCCACGGTAACCGAATTACAATCACTGACTGCGCCTTCTCAAACCTTAAAACTTTTCTCTGAAACACTTTTTTCTAAAATGCACTGTTCATGAAATATTCGACCGGTTTCAGGTCATCATGCGCAATTTTGTTTTAACGCAAAGGTAGGGGCTATAATTTCAGAATGTCTTATTGGCAGCACCTACAACATTTCTGCATAGAGCTTGAATCGAAAACGGTGAATCACCTGGGGACCTTCCCTTGCAAGTCGGTAAGCATGTAAGTGGATTTGCACTTTTAGAAATCATAGAAATATAAAAAATTGCACACAACATTGGAAACGCCAAATTACGCCAAATTAGGAATATTATCAAATTTTTGTGACTTTGCAAAGTTCTCAAGGGTGTCAAAAAGTTGGAAATTTTCCAAAATGTCTTTTTCTCTCTAGAAAAAAATTCAAAAAATATATATGGTAATGTCAGAATACTACCTATCATTTAGGAAACTTTTCGTTTTTATTTTTTAATTTTAAAGTGGTATTTTGTACAGGAAAAACGTCCCTGCCTCAAGTCACCGTGTTGTGGAATTTTTCTGACCCATATGCGTGTCGTGATGTTGGTGGAATTTGCAATTTCATCCCCCGTGCCATGTGACTATTTTTTAACCCACCAATGGTGACCTACTGGTCTGTGAGACAGGGTGTGTCGAATAACTTTATTCTCCGTTATTGTTTCTTGTTGTAATTTCGAGTAGCTGCCACATTGCAGAGCTCAAATTGAATTAATATCTTTGTTTAATTGTCAAAGAGCATAAATTAAAAAAAAAAACATTTAAAAAACTATTAGTAACCAGTGGCGGCTCGTGGAACATGTTGATGGAAGAGCCACTTATACAATATACCCCCTTCCTCCCTTTTTTTTAAGTAATAACGAGTTATCGTCCTAAACCAAAGTAACTGGCGAAAAAGTGTTTTAAGAATGAATTAAAAATTCTTGCAGAGCCTGAAACTACAGGTAGTGCCACTGCTCCTTGGCTCTATATAACGAGCCGCCCCTGTTAGTAACACGTTTCGAAAAATCTTCAGTTGAAAACCCCGGTGCGTGAGACCGGCATCACCATTAAATTTGCGTCACCAATGGCGGGTTAAACAACGGTATAAAAATTTAGAACATCATTTTCGCAGTCGAGAAGAAACTGCCTGCCTGATTTGAATGAAATTTTCAGGAAATATATACCAACAATCCTGAACACATTGTGCGTATAAAGTCATCTCCAGACTACCCTCGTATTTGAGGGGTAGATGTATACGCTCAGGGATTGGACTAGCTCAAATAACCTTCCCAATCTGGTTTCCTCCTTGCACCCCTCTGGTACGGGGTGATTATTTTTATTTCCCAAGATTGGCATGCATTTCGTCTAGAAGGCGGATCCCGTTTCGAGTGTTCGCTGTATTCCAACTATATCCTCGCACACTAGTCTTATATCCAATACTTACTAAACGTATAAGAAAAATGTAATTTTTCTTCATTATTCCAAATTGGAATTGCACAAAAAAAAATTTCCAATAATTTTGACACCAAAATACAAAATGTATCAAATTTTGGAGATCCATGGCCAACATTTTCTTTAAAAAATCAAAACAGCCATTTGCAATTTTTTTCAAAACAAAAATTCCACGTATATCTGACTAAATTTTGTGCCGGCATCGATGAGGCATCGACCTCAGCTATTCTACCATTCTATTCATTTTTTTAAAAGTTCCTACAAAATCCCACAGTGATTTTTGCAAATTTTCCACCAGTTTCGAGTGATAAATGTTTGACCAACATCTACTTTTTCCTTTAATATTATCTTCCTAACGGACGTAAAGAATGCCTGCGAATTCTTCAAAATCGAATTGAGCACGTTTTCAAAAATTTTGGCTCCAGAAAAAGTTGAGCAGAAAATAAGTTTGACGCGATGTGGCTCGATACCCGTGCCGCCTACCAAAAAACTAGCCTCATTAATCTACTACAAAACTGTCAAGTTTCATTGCTTCGCTATTCGCTATTTGGGAATCTGGAGATATAAAATAAAGTTTTCCAAACAACGTGAGGCCAATCGAAATCCTCCTCGTTGGCGGATTTTAATGATATGTCCGCCTTTCGACCAATAGAAACTTCCCGGCTGTTTGTTGACATTTCAATGTATTTTCGCTTAGTTGATACTTGTCTTCGGATTCTTCGTGTTGAAAAAGCCAAAAATAGGGGCAATTTACTTATTTATTCAAATGCACAACTTTTTTTTATTTTAATTTCTAATGATTAAGATATATAGTGATACAAGAATATGATCTCTCTAAAGAAAAGTTTTTTGTAACACTTGATTATTTTTAAATTTAAAAAATCTAACTATGAGTTCTATGATCTAAAAAAAAATTAAATGTCTTACATAAAGGAGAATAAAATTCTTTACAATAATGTTACTTTCCTGACTTTTGAAAGAAACTACCCACTTTAAGAACAGCAAAAATATTTGATTTTTATATCAAATAAAAATGAAGATGCAATTTCGTAATGGATGAAAAAATGTACCAACAAGCGGTAGCGTGGAGCACTCCTTTGCAATAAAACAGTTAAAATGAAATAGTATTTTTGGCGATTTTTACAAAATATGAGGTAATAATATATAACAAATTAGGTTGAATTATTTTAATGTAAACTTAACCATAATAAAATATTAAAATCTTCTTTTCGATTTCATAACGCGCATTTGTTTTGCCTCCTTGTTGAGTTATCTTCAAACGCGTATTGTCACATAAATTATTATCTTTAGAAACAAATATACGATGTATTTTGAATAAATTTATTATCGTAAATTTTCAACAAAAAAACAAAATATATTGCAAATGTAACGACTTCCCATATTGCGCTTCTTCCGGAATAATCACAGTTTTTTGGAACAGGTACACGCCTGCTACGAAAAAATCACAGGCAATAATTTTCTTTTGTTAAAGCTGATTTGCTTATAAATTCACTGATGTGTTTATTTATCGTGGGATTGTATTGACTTGTGTAACACATGTGTATCCAGGGCCAATAAGAAAAAAAAAAGTCATTATTATTACTGCAGTGGCCAGATTTTCCGCAAAGGGATTAATCGGTGTGACGGTAGTCTCTTTTTTCTAGGATGCGGTCAGGGTGTAAACGTTAGGGAGGGTAGAATTTTTTTTTCGGGTCTCTGCCGAAAGGATTTAGATATCTGCTGACGCGGATGAGAGGAAGATAAGATGAGAATTGGTTTGCTTTTGTGGTCTGGATGTTTAAAGGGGGCAGATAAATTTTCATCGCTTGTTATGTCGTTTAAAATTTGCACAGCGAGAGCACTTTTTTATAGAAAAATAAAACGCAGCACACTTTATACTATAATCTAGGGGCACGATGTAACGGAGATAAACTTATAATGGCTGCTTGAAAAAAGTCCGCATCGTCAGAAGTTCGAATATGTGTGTGTATCAATTTAATTTAATACCTATATTGTCGATTCCATGAATTCTTTTTTACTTTACTCTTAACTTTTAATATCAGCATATTTCAGAACTACTGTTATTGACTTTGATATTGGTAAATAATACACGATAATACTTTCAAATATGTATTGTTCGCGACAATTATTTTGACACACTGTGGCTGCGTATTAGACAATTAATATTTAAAAATATTATCGTGTATTTTTTTTTACTTAGGCTGAGCCGTTCAGTCACACACGGCTGTAATTTTGTATTATATATTTTTATGAATAATGGAATAAATGAAGAAATCGATAATGTTAGACATATACGACAACCACGGACCCGAGCGAATACTTCTCGATCGCCGAAAAATCTTCCGCCCGGGCTGGAATTCGAACCCGCACGGCCGCGGTGCAGCCGGCACAAGCGCTCGCCTCTATCCACTACACCAACAGGCAGCTCCGGGTATTATTTACCAATATCAAAGTGATGTGAACTTTCAACAACTATTCAATTACCATTACTGAAATAATAACGTATTATTTAATTAATTTAATTTAATGTTCACAGTTTGATATTGTTGTTTTGTTGCTCTACACTATAGTTTCTTCTGGAGAAAAATGTGCAATATTCTATAATGTAAAAATATAAATAATGTGTTAATAATATGAATAAATAAATTAAAAAAATTAAAAGCAGCCTGAAAATATAAATATTCAACCTGTTCGTAATTCTGACAAATAACTTATTAAAACAACTACTTCCCTATACAATGAATCATGTGCTCTAATGTAATTGTACACAAAATAGAACTATTTATTATTATTGTTATTTAAATTATAATAGTTTAGAAATACTCTCTTAATATATAGAAGAATGAATAAAATAAGTTGTTACATTAATATTTTAAATTTAAATGAATATCTAATTTAGTGCGTCGTCAATTATTAAAAGACTGAGTTCCCGGCGCATTCACCATACGAGTAACTAAACGGGAACAACATTTATTTCCTTATTTACTCGTCTCGAATAATTCCCGTAATTTTAATTAAATCTCAACTTGATACCCTTTCTCTTTGTTTTTTTTGTCTTTCCGTCGGCAGCGCTCACTTAATTCCACCTCGAGTCTCTCTCGACATATTTTCTCCGGGATTAGTGGTGGGCTTCGATTTGCATAACTTAAATTTAATTCCGACCATTATCGGCCCATTAATTTAATTGAATCCGAGGGAAACGTAAACAGCAAATTTGGGTGCCCTCGGGGGGGGGGGATGGTCCCCCACTAATTGAAATTAAAACTTCCCGCGACAATGATCCATCACTCTCGAAACCCTTCGGTAAATAAATCCGTAATTAGGGAGACGCTTTGAAATAAAAGTGATTTACGTTTCACACCTCGACAATTCGACCCAGTAATTTGATTAGGACCCATAAGCCCGAGTTTCGGCATATTTATGGTGGAGTCTCGAGCTCGGCTCCACTTTTTTGCCCTCCCTTTTCTCTCAAGCCGCATTACATAAATAGATCCATAAATTTAAATAGAGATATTTTAAATTAAGATAAATCTTGCGGGACGACCTAGGAGCGCCAGAAGATATGAAAGCGACTTCAGTTTACATAAAATGAAGACCTTAGGGTTGGATGAGCTGATGTTAAGTAATTATAGTGTTTTACTCGGGAAAGATGAATAATAAGCATCGTGGAATGCATTTTCTGCGTTATTAACGAATTTAAATAGATTACATGCCCTTGAGGGGGAATTTAATTTGAGTTATTGCGAAAAACATATTTTCGTGAATCAATTGGGTTATTAACATTTCTGCGAAAAAGTTGTGCGCTCGCTCAGCACATTTTCCCAGAGGGGAACTTATAATGGGGCATAAAGATCCTTGGCTATGTCAGATAAAATTCTTATTTTAAATGAATCTCCTTGACCATCACGAAAAAAGTTTTTGCTAAAAGCTTCTAATTTTCGATGTAATTGCTGTTATTTGTGTTCAGTTTTACAACGAGTCCCCAGTTAACGGCAATTTAATAACTAATTGACATACAGTTTGTGTAATATAATTTCAGATGTACGTCGCTAACTGTTACAAATATCACAGCAAAATAAATCACTATTTTTTACTTAACGTAAAATCAGAAACTCAGACGTGCAACAGTTATTATATTACATGGGCTATAAATAAGTTGATCGATTTTTAATTCGAGTACATTTTATATGACGTTCATTATTTTATTACGTTAAGTACGTCTGTCAAGTTATTAAACTGTAATTACTCAGTTGTTACAATGAGTTGTTTATCTTTTAGTCTTTGTAAGACTTGATTTTACAGATTTATGAAAAGGTTGATTACATATATATTTAGGCTACTTTTCGTAGTGTAGGTTTTCAATTTTACTCAATGTGGCCATCTTAACATGTTGACTGCTATTTCAGGATTCCGGTCAAAAAACACAACTTAATTTAATTACATGATTTTGTTCAAAACTGCAATTATGGTATATAGTAATCGCCAAGAGGACCAAAAAAGGTACGGTTTTTGAAAAAAAAAATTACTTTTTTTTTTTTTAAAGGACGGATGATTGACGGAAATTTGGGTTGGTTGGAATTATGGATGATATGGGGACATTGGCTTCGACAGCGTAGGTCATTCAGCCACAACCGATTATTTATAATTTATTCATATTAAATGAAAATAGACATCCACAAACACCCATGCCCTCGCCGGGATTCGAACCCAGGACCCTCCGCATTAGTTCTGGCGCGCTAATGCACGCGGCTGGTGGGCCGGCAAAAAAAATTACTTTTAAATAGAAATTTTTTATGCGTATATTTTCCGTTCAGTTGTGAATAAATGTTCTATTCATGTAACGTTTTGCTCTCTCTAGAACCCATCTATGCTTATTTCCACTGATATTCTACGAATTTATGGTACTTAACTAGGACTACAAGATAACTCATAGTAGGCTTTCTAGACCGGAATAGATACTAAGAGTTATTTCGTAGTCTGATAGGTCGTTAACACGTTAACTACCATGTTGGCCATGGGTGACCGTCAAAGTAATGATTACTAGAAACGCATAAATCGAATAAATTTCAATGCTTCTAAATATTACAAAATTATCATGGTAACTAATTATCATGATAAAAAAATGAATGAATATTTACATATACAGTGAGTGTAAAAAGTATTCGCACACGGAAAATTTCTTCGAAAAAGTTCCTATTTTTAGGAAATGAACTTCAATTAACAATCTGTTAATAATGAATGTAATACATAATATATTTCTCGTCAATATTGTAACAAAAAGAATATAAAACTTTAAATACATCGGGGGTCGCAAAACAAAGAAGAAGAAAAATTAATTTTAAATTACGTAATCAGTAAAAATCTCTCCGGAAATTTGCTTAGTTCATTGGTAGACCTCAATCAACAGTCCAATAAAAAATGAACCGTTTTTGTATAAGAAAAACAGTTAAAACTAAACCAAGGAACGACTGACCACAAGCCTTCATCGAAACCAACAAATGTTTTATTATTCGTCAAATAAAGCCGGATCCAAAAAATGAGTGATCCGAAGGTTGTGGACGAACTAAAAAAATCACGGTGTAGATGTTTCCGTTATCATTGTTCAAAATGTGATGAAAAATAATGGATATCAAGGCCATGTTGCCAGGAAAAAGTTCTGGGTAAATGCGACCAATCGCAGGAAACGATTAGAATTTGCGAAACAACTCCTCAATAAAACGGATGAATAGTGGAACACGGCTATTTTCTCAGACAAAGCAAATATAATATTTTTGAATCCGATGACAGACACATGGTGTGATGGAAAAGAAATATAGAGCTGCACCCAAAAAATCTTATACCGACAGTTAAACACGGTGGCGTTTCTGTACTTGTTAGAGGTATATTGGATAACAAAGTATACATAGAGATTATAAAGAAAAATCTCCATGCCAGTGCAGATAATTTGGGAATTGCTGACAAACATATTTTTCAACAGAACAATGATCCTAAAAATACAGTATATAACACGAAGCAATGGCTTTTATATAATATTCCCAAACCATTACATACACCTGCTTAATCACCGAACGTTAATTCTCTGGAGCATTTATGGAAAACTCTTGCAGATGCTATGGATGCTAGGAAAAGACAGGCTAAAAAAAGATTAAAAATGGCTCTTCAAGAAGAATGGAACTCCATTTCATCAACAGTTACGCAAAAGTTGGTGCAATCGATTAACTGACTACGAAATGTGACCATTTCTAAAGGATAACCACGAAGTATTAATTAATAAGGTGTCTCAATAAAAAAATAATAACCTAGTGTGCGCTGAATTAATATTAGTTTTCATTTGTGTTGATTATAAGAACAATGTATTCACATTATTGCATTATCTTTGTTCTAATACTGACGATAAACATGTTACATACATATTACATTCACTGTTAATAAATTTTTAAGTTCATTTTCGAAAATAAGGACTTTTTCTAAGAAATCTCTTTACGAATACTTTTTCCACTCACTGTATGTACCCTTATGCAGGGTATCCGAAAGTATTGAATTCTTACTATAATTTCTTTATTACAAACCGGATCTAAAAACGATCTGTATAAAAATTGTTGGGTATTTAGAAAATCATCTAGTGATGACATTAACGGCTTTTTAGCCTTAATTTGCTGTGGCATTAAACATTTTTTCTTCACTTACCCTGTCTTTTTGAAGTTAACATAATGTTAAGAATTTTAATATTGTCTACCGTAAACTAAGAAAGTAGTCAAGAGGATCGTTGTGTTACTACGTTGTAATGAAAAATTCAAAAATAATTATTGTTAGAAATATTATACAACGTGCTACCTAACAAATATTGACGACTCGAGATTTGACGTGTTACGGTCATTGTAAATGAAGAAATTGTCCAGTAAGAAAGCAGTTTATTTTCTCTACATGTCAAAAAAATGAATAAATCTTGAGAATAGATATGCCCAAGGGGGCACCGATGACCACCAGCAAGATAAATGCGTCACACATCATTAGACACTTTAAGTTCCCTGTTGTAACTAATATTTCACCATAATATGTAACGCAGCCCTGTAACATAACACTAATAGTATGGATATATATGGATTATCAATGAATGTAATAAAATCTGTATTAGATGGCATAATTGTCCCTCTAACCAGATTAATAAATCTTATTATCTCAAATAAAACCTTCCCGGATATCTTAAAGATAGTGAAAATTATACCTGTTCATAAAAAGGCTAATATAAATTATTGTAACAACCATAAACCCATAGCATTACTTCCTATTTGTTCCAAAATAACTGAGAAAAAAATGTTTGATCAAATTGTAAATTTCTTTGATGCCAATAATCTGTTTAATGCTAATCAGTATGGGTTCAGAAAAGGAATGTCCACTCTGAATGCTATATTGGATTTGACTGACAAAATCATTCAATATTTTGAAAGGGGGGAATTTGCTGTTGCAACATTCATTGACCTCACGAAGGCATTTGACTGTGACGCATAGGAATCTAATTGAAAAGTTAAAACTATATAATTTTGATGATAACAGCTGTCAATTAATTACAAGCTTATATTTATTAATGATTTTCCTGATTACATTAAAGAAACTCATGTTGTTCAATTTGCTGATGACACAACGTTGATTGTGTCTCAGAAAACCTTAGAAGAAGACAAGGTATTAAATAATACAGCGATGACTAAAGCAGCAGAGTGGTTTGCATGCAACAAGTTAAGTTTAAATGTAGAAAAAACTGTCACCAAAATATTTACATTCAATAAGTCACGGGATATTAGTCACTCGCCGAATGTAAAATTTCTAGGATTAGTTATTGATCATACACTGCTGTGGGATAGGCAAGGTGATGAGTTAGCTAAGAAATTAAACAAAACTATATACCTTTTAAGAAACCTATACCTTCCAACAGCTATGGTTAGATGGGCTTACTTCTCATTTTTTGTCACACCTACAGTATGGCATAACTGTGTGGGGTCATTCAAGTATAAGACACCGCTTATTTAAACTGCAGAGACGAGCTGTCAGAATAATTTCTGGCATTGGCTTTCGTGATGATTGCAAATCAAAGTTTATTGAACTTGGTTTACTAACGGTGCCATGCCTATACATTTTAGAGTGCTTGATGAAAATGCCAATAGTTACATAAAACATAGTGGTATATATGATTACGGCACTAATCATATGGATAATATTCATCCACTAAATCTCAGAATTAGTAGATCTCTGACACGCAATCCATTGGTACAACATTCTGCCACATGAGTTTCGTAATCTATGTGTGAAACAGTTTAAAATTATGATAAAAAGTATATTATTAACATATGCCTTCTATAGTTGCTGTCCTTTGATTTTAACTCGTTGCGATGTGTAATATTCTTAATTCTTAATGTTTATCATTTGAATTTAATTTTAATTTGTTCCAGATATACTTACATTATTTTTTTATGAATCTTATTACCAGCTTTATTCTGTGAACTGTATTGTGAACCCTCTCAAATTATTGGATGTGCCTATTTACCTACTTATTGTTATTTATTTACTAGTAATGGTTACAATTTTAATATGATTTTTAGTTTAATAAAAAGTATTTCAATAATTTTGTTTAGTCATGTATGATATATCATTAATAATTTTTTATTTCTTTGTTTGTTTTTATGTACTCATCTTTGTATTCATCCGACTTGTGTAACACTAATCTATGTGAAAATCATCAATAAAATTATTATTATTATAATTTTAACATTAGCATGACATGCAACGTGTTACGTAAGCACTTATCATGTTTTGTAATTTATCCATTTTTTATTGAATTCACAAAGAGCCTATTCTTATTTAAAAACCTCAGGTTAAATCATATTTTTAATGTTTGAATGATCAAAAATTTATCTCTATTTACAGGGGCTATCTATATTAAAAACAAAATTATTCCACGGGTCATAATTTCATTTATAAAAGCATACATTGATTCTATTTATTTAAAAAGTGTCTTAAAACAGATTTCTAAATCACAAAAACCATATGCTGAATTATCAGTTTGTCGACGTCCCTATTTTTTTTAATCAAGCATATGATGCACTATTGAAGTCCCAAATTATTTTCTTTCGATTTCCAAGATTCTTTCTTTAAACCTTACAAAAATAATAAAATTAAACTTTTACCATCGTTGAATCTTCAATACCGACCAAAGCGCATTTTTTTGCCATAATTTTAAAATTATTTTCTATCTCTTAATATAACAAAAAGGTTTGTTCACGCTGTTTTCTAACCTATACATTTAGCTATATGTTGGATTTGGAATCATCGAAATTATCTGATAACTTTAAAAATTAGACGTGTTTAAAACTTCACAAAAACTGCTTTCTTACTTAACAATTTCTTTACTTATAATGACGGTAACACGTCAAAACTCGAGTCGTGAATATTATTTTAGATTTATATAACTTCGCATGTTGTATAATATTTCTCACAATAATCAGTTGTGGTTAAGATATTTTTCATAATGGATTACCATGCATGAGGGTCATTTTTTAAGTAAAAACCGTTTGTGGATCCTATCCGCGCTTAGCCTTCTCCGAAGTATTTTTACAGAAAAATGGCTTCTCTAAACATTCGACTATGTTATAATCCCGCCGATTGCAAAGTAAGCGCTGTGAATCTGATTTTAAATGCAAAAAACACTCGTCCTGGCAAAATCAATTGCCAACTCTGTGAAGAGTATGGGTAAGATGTGATGAGTGATGGGAAAGTTCAACGTTTACATAATGGTTACAGAACAATCATCCATGATGAGCCATCTAATCGTGATAACGGACGAACTGAAAGCAACTGTTGCAGACATTTGGCAAAACAGGCGCTTCACGATTGATGAACTGCATAAGATTTTCCACATGTTTCCCGATATGTTCTCTGTGGCATTGTGGCATTGTCAGTAAACACTTGCAGAATGCAGAATCTGTGCCAGGTGGGTTCCAAGAATGCTTACGAAGGGACATAAAACGAAATGTATGGACTGGCGGTCAACTTCTACGACGAGAGGATCATCAAACTCATCCCCCGTTCAGAAAAATACCTTCATCGGGTTAAACATTTTGTCGAAAAATAGCGAAAGGATTATAATTATTGTAGAAATCAAGAAATTGAAAAAAATGTTGGTTATATTTATATTTAAACTAGAACGGTTCTTACTTTAAAAATGACCCTCGTAGTAACACAACGATCCTCCTTACTATTATCTCAGTTTATGATAGACAATATTAAAATTCCTAACTTTATGTTAACTTCATAGGAAAGTTTTTCAATTTGAACTTATTTTGGATTTTAAATAATCAAAATTGTGCTACGCTTTCAAGAGCATTTGCTGATGTACCGTTTTCTTATGTTAAGGTAGACAATATTAAAATTGCTAACTTTATGTTAACTGAATAAGGAAGATTATAGTCACCGGTATATAAACTGTATATTCGGCATTATTTTGACTTCTAAGTAATCTAAATTTTCCCACATGTTTAAAAGTTATACCTGTTTAAAACTTATGATGCACATGCACATATACTGCTATAAGTTACGGATGACAATTGTCAACTGCCTGTTAACTGCAAAAGAACTTTTACTGACCCTGTATATTCAGCTATATGAATATACAGGGTTAGAAGAAGAGATATTGGGTAATAATTATCCGGGTCCGTCATATTCGCTTTTTTAAAAAATCCTAATTCCTACTTTTGCTGGTATTTAAATTACGTATCACTTGACTTACGATTTTTGTACTGAATTTCAGTAAATTTAAAGTAATTTTTACAATTTGGTGGGTATGTACAAATTAAGAATACCGGATCAACGACAGATTCGGGTAATGAATTTATAATTTTGTTTGACACATTGCAGAAAAAAATATGTTAAATTAATTACTTGCGGTAATACCTGTGATATTTTTATCAGCATTCGATGTCCTTTTGGCGTTCATAATAGACCACATAGCTTTTGGTTTATAGTTCTGATACTTGCTATGAGTATTGTTAGCTTTTAGCTTACTCAATTCAATAGCACGTCTGTATTGGACCCGGTATGTATTACTCAAATCTCCTAATTCCGGGTCCCGGATTTTATTATACATTTCAAAAATTTAAGTTTCTCTCATAGTACTCAAATCCCTGTCAAACCATTAGTGAACTTCCTAATGTACCTTTACATATCCAAGAGACATTAATAGATTTGTAGATGAATATTGAAGCAATACTTCTATTTGAACAAAATATTTGGAAGAATTTTAGATCAAAATTAGTAACATATTTCAGATGTGGATGGAAATTAGGATTTCAATTATGGCGTTTCCAATTTCATATTTAGTTAAAATCCAACAAGTTAGAGTTTCAATTATGGCGTTTGCAACTTCATATTTCGTTAAAAAGCAATTGTTAAACTTTGCAAAGATCGCCAACCTCAGGGTACTTTTTATTTGTGTCAGGTTAAAATTATAAGTAACAACTTTTTCAAAAGTATTTGTTTGTCTTATTAACACATAATCTAAACCTAACCTACATTATTTAAGGGATAATCGTATGATTTTCAGGAGTTAAAAATTAAAGTCGGTGAATTAAGAAGGCGTTTAGTTCAAAAAGTTTGAGAAATTGTGATACAGAAAATAGCACGCAATAGATTATGTTATCGCGCCGAAAAGGGAAATACAAGAAGTAAAATTAAAATGAGGTAAATCAACAGCCAAGTGAATATCATATAAGATAATGTCATAGATTGCAAATCACTTATATTTATATTATACTTCCAAAGAAATTGTAGAAAATAGAAAAAAAATTGAATTTACCGCTCTTGTATCACCAACCTGAAAATATCGATAATGGAGACTTGTCAAATAATTAAAGTCAGTTTTACATGCAACCTCTCCTTTTTTAATAGTTAACTCTAGTCGATAATGTGTTGGTGAAACGTAAATATATTTAAATTGGGAATAAATGTTATTCTTTGCATAACTATTTTCCGATTTATAGTTTATCTTTGACAGACTTTTCAAAGTCAAAACTAAATGCATGAAGACTGCCGAGAGATCGTCATGAACCGCTCACTTTTAAGGCTTGGGCACCGTGACACAGGGCCCCCCTGTACTTATCGCGTAATACCCTTTCTGGTAAGAGGTATCTTTGGTTATAATTTCAGCCGAATTTATTTCGTGCGATTTTCATTCAAATTTCCGATGGCTTTACTCATGAAAAATTAAGAATATGGTGCCTTGACACATAAAAAAATTCATAACTCGCGAACTATTAAAAACATATGAAAAATTATGAATAAATGTTATAAAGGGGTCTTTTTTGAAGAGGATAGAATAGTTTTTAATTGTCCAGGATGTACCCGGAAGGCTGGGCGAAGTTTCTTCTATAATTTCTCGAGAAAGCCCTAACGGCCACAGTTATGATCTTTGAGACGATAAAATTTGTTTAATCGATGGCATTTCATAGACACCACATTGGCCAAAAGCATCACCTCTCTCATCAGTCCAGAAAGGGGTGAAAAAAGTAAAACATTATTTCGAATCGTTTTGTTCAACTTCGGGAATGTAATCTGGTAACCCAAGTTTCTGAATTGACATAATCTGTCAAAGATGACAATGCAATATCAATGCATTCTTAATTTGCTATTTGGAAAGCACTCGGAGGTTAACAGGAAGAAGCTTACTTTCTTTAATTAATTCTGGTCCTTTAAGACTTATTTGGAAAAATACGAATGCTAACGGAAAGAGACGCTTTCTCTTTCGTTGATTTTGGTCGTTTATGAACGTTTGGAATGATTTGTAGACTCTTTTGGAATTAAACCAAAGATAACATACTCGCTTGAGATTAAGTAAAACGGAATTTTTGTCTAAAAATGTATCTCCGAGGTAGGGAAAGCGTTAAAGAGGTTGTATAAATTCAAGCGGTAGTTTGGGGGCTCTAGTACTCGTCAAACATTGAATTTTAGGGGCAAGTTTTCATTTACACCTAAATTTTAATAAAGCACATCTCGATAAATAATTATGCGTTTGGAAAATGTTTACATGTTTTCTCAATGCGCGGAACAGAAGAGTAATAATCGACCATCGCAATTGAATTAAATGAAGATTTAAATGCAGTCAATGAAAATTGATTCGAAACCGACTCATTATTAATAAAGCATTATTCTGAAAGTACTCACCCGATTTCAAAACTTGCCAGATGCGAAAGATTTCGTAAAGATAACAACAAAGGATGACGGGAAAGGTTAAGATTGATCCACGTTACATGCACTCCAAACCGAGAATCCCTAATTCTGACGTTTATTAATTGTCTGGAATGAGTGATGGTGGCAAGCATTCATAACCTGAAATCCCGAATTTGGCAGTACGTGTCACGTTTGACGTTTGGCGCTTAGCTTTTTCAATGATTTAGGGGTTGTGAAATGAAAAAAATCTTGAAGGTCAAGGAAAAACGGTCATATATTATAAACGGTTTGCCGTACGTATAAAATACTGGTTACCAAATTTATTCACAATATGTTTTTTTACAATGTTTTGTTTGCCGTACGTATAAAATACTGGTTACCAAATTGATTCACAATATGTTTTTTTACAATTTTTCATAGCAATAATTTCTCCTAGAGATAACGACTGACGTTGTAGAGGTTAAAATGTAAGAAATAGGGTATCCTCCCCCTAATAACTCCGTAAAGGTAACAGTTATGAAAACAGCGTAATAGATAATCTTAGAGGGAAGAATTTCCTACAATAAAAACACATACAATATTTCCCGTACACAGGATAGTAATGATTAATATGTGTTACTTGTTATAAGTAATTTAATAATAGAAGTTTGTTGAAATTGAGTTTTATCATTATTTCCTAAAAACGTTGAGGATTGTACTAGTAATTAAATTAATTTTTTTCATGTTGCTTCAGCCTGCAGACAAAACACGTTAAAGATAATGAAAGGAATAGGAGCACAGATTTTTCCATGTAATTTTCGAATTTTTGTAGATACAGCGAGTATATGCTCGCAGTATGTTATCTACATTTTTGATAATCCTCTTTTAACGTGAGCTATTGGAAATAGTGATAAATGGGCACTGTACATTCTAAAAATAGTAGTTCATGTAAATGAACGCACAAAGACTTGAAAAAAAACGAAAATACAGTTTAAATATGAACAATGTGCATGTATTAACTAGCGTGAAACAATTTTTCATTCAAATAATAACAAACAAAACAAAAATAAACGCTAACATATTGGAAACTGTGTTTACAAATTAAAGGCTGATTACAGTAATTGGTGAAGTTTTTTTTAATACTCAGCTATTCAAAAGGAAAATCCTCACTTTATGTAAATGCTTTAAATAAATCCAATAATCACGAAATAAAGCCTAAATATATGAATATTCAATATTTCTTTAAATATTTTGTATAATTAAGTATTCAGCCCGGAATTCACCAGGATAGAAGTAATTTGTAAAATTTACTAACAGGTCAATTTAAATTTATTAATTGGCTATTAACACACTAGCTTATCTACTATCAACTGGACGTATAGTATCGCATAAAATCAATATTTTTATTACAATAACCCTGTTCTCTCCAAAATTTCAATCCCGCTTTACTGAAGTAGCGTAAAAAATGGCAACAGGTCCCTAGGGGCAAATACCTTAACAAAAACCTAATTTGTTCTCGAGCTGAGAATTGCAGCGAGCAGAATCGGAATCCAATATGGCCGAGGATAAGTAAATATCGATCTGGCACAGAATAAAAGTTGAAATATTTATATATTATAACCATAATTCAAAAGTTTGACGTGGGGGAAGTGTCCGGGATGAGCCCGCGAGAATATTGAAAGCACGAGGAGAGAACGTTGATATATTAGTTTCCCTTTCTGCTCGCCTGAATAGAATCCTACAGAATATGCAAAGGGGGGACGAGGCACGTTTTACTTTATTGAATATACGACCCAATTACATCTGGAAGGGTTTTTTGCGTAAAGTATACGAAGCCAATTGTGTTGACTGCAATACGATCTGTTTTTGAAATGGCTTCATTAACGTAACTCAATAAAAATGCACTTTGTTGGTATCACAAGCATTTTCTTTAGATTACGACTATAGTTTCAATACTGTTTGTTTAGAAATGTCGTTGAAAACTCTGTGATAACAGTGCATTTTTATTCATTCAAAATGTATCAAAAACTAATGGCTACGAGCATTAATCACAATAATAATATTAATAAAAATAACGCAGGTACAATTAAAAGTTACTCTGAAGTAACGAGCATATTTGCAAAAATACAAAAATACACGAATCTACACTCTTAAATAATCGCTCGATCGATAGTCAGTTTGATACATGTGTAATAAAAACAAATAAATTCTTTGTTTATTTGACTTGTTAACTGATTTCATCCGATAATAGTTGCGGATCCTCTAATGAATCGAGTTTCCTGAAAGGTTTCTATTTATTTTTTGCAGTCATGTAACGAAGTTAAACCAATTTCCACAGTGTCGGTTAATTAAAACTTCGCAGTTTATAAAAGATACACCAAACACCGATCGCAATCAGAGGAAATTAATTACGAACAAACAGGTCATCTCAATTAACGAAATTATTGTACCAAAATAATATCCAAAAAAGTTGCCATATAAAAAATAAACTGCTTAATATATATTGTTTTACAAGAACTTATTACGTATTGGTAGTTCATATTATTAAGGATAATAACAGTGGCGGCTCGTGGAACATGTTGATTGTAAAGCCACCTTTACAATTTATTAGATCGGATGATACTGGCGTTTGAAACGTCAAAATTATGAAAGATGGAAATGACAAATTATACAAATTAAATCAAAATCAATCACACACGTTAAAAATCTAATGTATAGACCAATAAAAAATACGCTCTTAATTTAAGTAAAAAACTAAAATATACGCCCTAAAGATAAAAAATTTAGAGAAATTTCGAAAATTCGCTGTTAAAAAATGCAGAAAATTTCCACAAAAAAAAAAAAATGGAACGAAGAAATGAAAAATACAGGCCACAGATCTAAAATATAGGCCAAAAAAATCGAAAATGCTGGTCTAAAAATGAAAAATTCAAGCCAATAATTCGCTATTTTCAGCCCCCAAAATAACTGTTTAGCTCAAAATAAGTTGCCGACCAGAAACTCGAAAACCTCACTGGAAGTCCCACAACAAAATTTTATGGACAAATAGTGTTCAGAATGGTCTCAGTCTTGAAAAAAGAACAAAAAAATTGAAGAAAAATTAAATTTAATCGATTTTAGTCAAAAAGTAACCGAAAAGTAAAAAAAAGTCGCCCATAAAAAATAACAGTTCAAGTTAAAAAATCTAAAATCAAGGGCAAGAAATCAAAAACCATAAAAAAAACTTGAAAATATCGGCAAAAAAATTAATCATTTAGGTTAAAAAAATCTAAAATATAGGATAAAAAATCAAAACTTGCTGACCAGAAAATCGAAACTTTTAACAAACAAATCGAAAATTTAGAAAACAAAATAAGGATAAGGACAATACAATTTAGACCAAAATATCAAAATCCGGGCTTAACGATAAAAAATTAAAACAAGAAGATTGAAAATTCATGTACGAAAATCGCCATTTTCAGCACTCAGGGTGATTATCCCCAGAAAACATAGGAAAAAACTCGAAATTTACACTCGACGATTTGAAAAATTAAAAAAATTTATTACTTGAAGGTTTCTTCAATTATTCAAAAATAGTCTACTTTTAATTTCCTGAAAACAACGAGATGCTCCTGCAGAAAACAAGGGAATAAACTCAAAATTTGCTCTGTAGTGAAGGAAATTTGCACTCAATGTTCACTTGTAGAATTAGCTCCAAAATTACTAAAACTATGCAGATAGAGTGTACTTTTCATTACTTGTAAAAATATTTGCAACATTACTACTGAAAACAAGAGGAATTGACTCAAAACTGCACTGGAGGAGACGGAAATTGCACTCAATGTTTTGAAAAATCGTAAAAAAATAATCACTTGCAGAATTAGCTCTTGAGTAAGGTAAAAAACTAAAATATAAGCACAAAAAATCGAAAATTCAGACAAATATCAAAAATTCGTGGTTAAAAAATGCAGACCAAAAATCCGAAAATTTAAACAAAACAAAAATCAAAAAGTTTAACCAAAATAAAGAATGTTTCTGGCAAAAACTCTAAAATTTGGAACGAATAAATGAAAAATACAGGTCAAATATCTACAATATAGGCCAAAAAAATAAAAAATGCTGGTCTAAAAATAAAAAATGCAAACCAAAAAAATTGAAAAATCAAGGAAAACAAAATTAGTTTGCAATTTTCAGCTCCTAAAATAACTCTTCAGCTCAAAATAAGTTGCCGACCAGAAATGCAAAAACGGTAGTCAAAATGTAACCAAAAAGTAAAAAAAAATCGCCCATAAAAATAATAATTCAAGTAAGAAAATCTAAAATGAAGGGCTAGAAATCAGAAACTGTGCTTGAAAATATCGGCGTATAAAAAGCAATCTTTAAGGTTAAAAAAATCTAAAATATTGGATACAAAATTAAAAACTTTGACCAAATATTCGATCCTAAAAATCAAACTTGTGGGTCAAAAATCCGAAAATTTTAACAAAAAAATCGATAATTTAGAAGAAAATTATTTTCTTTGTAAATTTGTAAAGACACATTATTCAAAATTAGTCTGTCAAAATTTCAACCATCTGTTACAATAAATGTGGAATTCCCATGCAAATTTCTGAAAAAATGCGTCTTGTTGGTCATCAAAATTTGCTTTTTGGTGCAACCATTTTTGCTGTGGTAAACTTGCGATTATTTTCTTTGTAAATTTGTAAAGACACATTATTCCGAATTGGTTTATCAAAATTTCAACCATCTGTAGCAATAAATGTAGAATGGCCATGTGAATTTCTAAAAAATCCGCTTTCTTTGTTATCAAAATTTGCTTTTCTAGTGCAACCGTTTTTGTAGTGGTAAACTTGTGATTATTTTTTGAAGTAATGTATAAAGGGACATTATTCAAAATTGGTCTGTCAAAATTTCAACCATCTGTCGAAAGAAATGTGGAATTCTCAAGTGAATTTCTGAAAAATTTGCCATTTTGGGGATCAAAATTTGCCTTTTAGTGAAACCATTTTTCTTGTGGTAAGTAAACTTGCGATGATTTTCTTTGAAAATTTGTAAAGACGCATTATTCAGAATTACTCAGTCAAAGTTTAAACCATCTGTTAAAATAAATCTGCAATCCCTACTTGTATTTTGAAAAATGCGCCTTTTTAGTCATCAAAAAAAAAAATTGTTGTGGTAAACTTGCGATTGCTTTCTTTGGAAATTTGTAAAAACAAATTATTCAAAAATAGTCTCTCAAATTTTTAACCATCTGTTGAAATTAATGTGGAACTTCCACGCGGTGTTACAGGTGTTGTTTAACATTTAAAAAGTTTTTTAAGAATCAGTTAAAAATTCTTGCTGAGCTTGAGTCTACAGGTAGTGCCATGGCTCCGTGGCTCTATATAACGAGCCGCCCCTGGATAATAATATGAAATAGATATTAAATTCTCTTGAAAATTCAGTAATAAGAGAATTTTAAAGATTCCGAAACTATATTTGTTTTAATTAATATCTATATGATCTAACTATCCTTAATTACAAAATGAATTAAAATAATTACTAAAGCACGATAATATTACAGAAAGTAATGCCCTAGGCCATTAATTATAACTTCAGTTTTCCAAATTTGTGGATTTGTGGTCGAGTGATATTAAGTGGAATACATCAACGTATGGCGACCAGATGAATCTATCCATATTTCATAATTTTTGGCCAAAGTTAAATTTATTCCACTCATTTTACGCTCCCTTCCGGTTACCATCAATGTTGGTGGCGGTTTCATCTCGGGAAAGTTCTTGCAGCCCGTTATGCATAATTCATGCAAGAGTGTTTTTCATCAATTTTTACGGTGATGAGGATGTATATAGCGTTTTAAGTTTTCAATTTGTTTCGGGATTGAAGACTCTAGGGAACATTTCGGCTCCATAAATATTTATGAGCAATAAATTTAATCGCAGTGTATGATAACTGTGATGGTAAAAGGATACATTTTAGTTGGGACGAGTACTTGTTTACTCTAGTTAATGGTAAATATGAAAAGAATAAATTTTGATTGAAATAAAACTCGTGTAATTTTATTGATGATCCATAATGTAAATATTAATATTAAACTACGAACCAGTTAAGTTAATAATTACTACTGTTTTAAATAATAATTCTATTAAATTTGTACCGAAAGCAACCAACTTTAAATTAAAATAGGAAACCTCAACTATTCGTAATTAATAATACAATTACTTTGTGCGATACTTGAATTTATTTGAATATTTTTTGGGCAACTTAACCCGCAATGATCAAAAACGGCGTTCGATGTTTATAACGAATCTCGCAAAATACAAAAAAGTGTATGATACGAACAATAGTAATTTACGTAAGAAGTTCTGAAAGTGATATTTTACGGGATGAGTAGGAAGTTTCCAGGACGAGCCGTAGGCGAGTCCCGTAAAATCACTTTTGGAACGCGTTACGTACAATATTTTTTCTGCAGCCGTTTTTTTATGTTAAAAAAGCAGAAACACACACGAATGTAATATGACAAGCGCTGTCATAATTAAAGACGAAGTTCATGTTTTTGTCATATATACGCAAAATCGTACCGAAAGTAACAAAAGGCGTCGAGAAAGTAAAGAAATCGTTTTGAAAGTGAAACAAAATCGTCCCGAAAATAACTACTTTCGGTACGATATATGTAAAGTGGTACTTTCTATTTAATAAATCATACCGAAATTTTTATTTTTGGGACGGCTGCAGAAAAAATGCATTTTATTGAAAGCACCTGACTCAAATTATATCACAAAGTAATGACTTCCAGCATTAATCATATTAAGTGCATAGAAAATTAAAGTGTAAACCTTGTAATTAATTAATAGAATTTCCTGATTAGCGCGGGCTTTGTGCACTTCGAGGCATTCTAGAAGGTTGATCTCGCATCCCTTCTCGATAAATTACATTATTTGCAGTACATTATCTTAACACGTTCGCTGCCACTGCAATTAGGATTGCGTCAAAAATTAAAACTTACTCACCTGAATTCAAGTTTTTTTGCATGCAATAAGGCGCAAGTGGCATATCAAACCACATTTTGTAGCGATGCATACCAATAAATGAATCTCTGGACGCGCTGGTGCGTCAAGGGCACATATTTAATTTTTACAAATTATATTTTTCACTTCTTAGCATCTGTTAGTTTTTCAATGTTGGAGATATTCAATTTGGTTTCACCTAGTTTTCTTGTATCCGGTGTCCAGATAATTATAAAATCCTACAGAGCTTCCCGCGGGCTCTTTCATTTCCATCCTGGCTGGATGAGAGTGAAGCAAACAATTTGCGACCGGCTGCAGGAATTAAAAAAACGGGGAGGATCCGCCGTTTTTAATTAAGCCAAATAGACTGCAACCCTCCTACACCATGTTGATCATAAAGTGCATCCAGAACGGGGTACCTCTGGGACGTTGCGCGCCATAAAACCGTCGTATCGTGCGGAAGGGTAATTTCACACCAGTTTTAGCAATGTGGGTAAATGCTGAATTTAACATCGCTAATGAAGTTCTGGAGTCAACAAAAAAGTATCTTCTCGTAGTAACGTTTTACTAATTTGCCCTTAAGGATAGTTACCTTTTTTTGGCTTTGTCTTGGATGATCATTTGCAACGACCGTGTTACTATTAAAGTATATCCACCTAAAATCTATATATGGATGATTCCCACTTTTAAGGAAGTATAAATATGATTTAAATTGATTAATTTACAAATGCAAACAATTTCAGTCTAATTCGGATACATTGGATTAGAAATGTAATCTGCTTCCGATAGGGATCGAACCCCCAATCACCAGTTTGCTAGATTGGAGCGCTGCCATTTGCGCCATAAAATCCACACAGTTTCGGATTGACCATTACACATGCACACTCAATAGAATTATTTAATTTAAATTATATTTATACTTCGCAAAAAGTGAGAATCATCCATATTAAAAAAAAACGCGATACACGCGATAAATTTCCTTAAATACTAATTCGGAAAAGACAGGTTAGCACCTAATATCGCCCACGATGGTTTCCTGCGATTGTAATAATTGGATTGAGAGTGTGCATGTGATCTGGCGGGACCTATACTGTGCGACTTATATAGCGGCAAATATCAGCGTCCCAGTTTAGCAAACTGAAGGTTGCAGGTTCGATCCCTGTTAGAATTATGTTACACTTTTATCCAGTTTTTACGAATTCTTCCGCAAAGTTAATTAATTTAAATTATAAAATCAATATGGTCAATGCATGATCCGCAGAAATAAGAGCAGGA
The DNA here is from genome assembly GCA_910593695.2 of Ocypus olens. NCBI lineage: Eukaryota > Metazoa > Arthropoda > Insecta > Coleoptera > Staphylinidae > Ocypus > Ocypus olens. The sequence continues at coordinate 27,563,336 of OU343048.1, read as the reverse complement.
ATTTCGGGATGTCCATGCAGACTATTATGACTTAATGGTATTTAATGTACACAATTGAATGTTTGTCGAAAAAGTTACCAGTGGGCCTCTCGCTTTATCTAATTGGGCCGCGATCATACAAGTTTGATAAACACTCTTTAGATAACGAAAATAATCATATTCTTTATTTATCTTATCTACAATCAAGTAAGAACTTTTTCATTAATTCAAGTTCTTGTAAGATTTTGTCATTTTGATTGTAAATCTATTTCTTAAATAATGCAAGGGCCGCGTATAATAATTCCGAAAACTTGCGGTGATTGAACTTCAATAACTAATTCATCTCAATGTCCTTACCAATGTTTGTTGAAAAAGTTACCAGTGGGCCTCTCGAATATATGCTTTATCCAATTGGGCCGCAATCATATAAGTTTGATAAACACTCTTTAGGTAACAAAAATAATCATATTCCATATTTATCTTATCTACAATTAAGTAAGAACTTTTTCATTAATTCAAGTTCTTGTAAGATTTTGTCAGTTTGATTGTAAATCTATTTCTTAAATAATGCAAGGGCCGCGTATAATAATTCCGAAAACTTGCGGTGATCGAACTTCAATAACTAATTCATCTCAATGTTCTTACCACGCTATTATTTATTAAAATCCCTCTCTCTCCCTCTCTCTTGCATTTCAGTGCACGTAACCATTGAGGCGGAACACTCAAGATGAAAGTAGTTTTCCTATTTTTCATACTTAAACCACACACCCATCGCTTTATGCACCATATTCCTCCGATATTCCTCGGGAAGCTCTCCAGGAATAAGTAATATGGCGGCCATAATAATTTCATGAGAGCCATCTTTCCGTAATAAAAATACTGTTACTTGTAGATCGAAACGAGGAAATGTGATACAATAAAAGACATGTAATAATACTACTGTACGGCATGATTTTATAGATTCGGAATGGATTTTATTAGAGTTTCGCATTTTATTTTTGTGTGAATAAAATTTTATAGTAAAGATTTTATGAGTGTACCATACAGGGTGGAAAACCATGTAACTTCGTGTTATTATTTCCAAATAGATAGTCGTAGGATCGTTGCGTGCACAATTTAAAACGATTACCAGTTATACAGGGTGTCGCATAAAAAGATACACATCAAAGTTACGTTTTTTTTTTTGATTAAACACCTTGTATTTTTTGTCATTTTTGAATTCTAGGGAACAAATAAAGGTGAGTTATTATAAATTTCGTTTACCGTTTTCGAAACATTTAAAGATTTGTTGAAGTTAATGGTACAGGTGAAATTTTATATTTTCCCCATTGATTGTCGTTGAACCATTACAATAATTTCTATTGTTTGGATGAATGTTCGAACTATAGTGCCAACCGTGATTTCATATACAAAAATATACAGTAATGCAGTGTGTAATAATATACTATCCCGCAGCTGAACTTTTTTAAAATTATATCTTCAAATTAAAATTTTCTGGCGTTTGCAGTATGAAAAGTGCTTGCTCTATGAAGTATTCTATTGATCTAAAGATGGGATAGTATTTAGAGTGTATGCATCAAAATTTGTTCGCTTCAAAAAAAATTACAAAGGCTGGTTAATCGAAAAAGTGCGATTCAATAGTATAATAATTCCAAAATTCTCCAAAAACCATCAAAGCTATTTTGAGAAGTCCTTCCTCATTCATCATGATATCCAGATGCTGTGTCGTATTACTAACTTTTTAGATCGATTGAATATTCTTCAAAAAAATGAATTAAATTGTAATACAGATTAAAAGACCCCGCAGTTTTTGATAGGGAAATGGCTTTCAGTCAATCTTCTTGAAACCAACTGAAAAATATTCACCAAGTCATCCCGATCAAAAGCCGCCATGGTCGCAACAGCCGATGATCTCAAGATCTCGCGCAAAAAGCAGTTCTGTGCCTGATACTACAATAATCGAAAAAATCGATATATGCATAGACATGATGAATGTTCAACGATGAATGTATATACAGCGTGAGTTTTTTTTTCATTATCACTATGGTGATCTTGGAAACGGTAAGAGATACAGATTTGGTTAAATGGGGAAAGATTTGCAGTTTTAGAAGCTTACTCAAAATCTGCTTTTGTTTATCAGAAAAAAAGCATGGCTTACTTGATAAACGCAAAAAACTAAATTTGGACAGTTAATGTAATATGAAATATATCGTATACCGATATAGTTACAAAAAAAAAGTAAAAGAAAAAACTTTTAGGTGTTCATGAATACTTCAATAATAGTTTATTTTGATGATTGTTATTTGTTTCGTTGTGTAGATATAACACATAATATATATAACAACATATATATTTTTTAATGGGAATCATAGTCGGCCATGACATTTTTGAAAAGTATATTTTTTTCTGGTTACAATGATATAAGGGTTGATATACTTATTTTCATAAATAAAGCTAGGGCAAATTATCGTATTCTTACAATTATGTAAGCCTGCCAAAATCAAATGTAGCGATGGAAAATAAAAGAATCAAGTAAATAAACAAGCATTTTGCTTTGCGTCAGTACCTGTCAGAATTAATTTGCTGTCATGGCCGACTATGATTCCTACTGAAAAAATGTAAGATTGTATTATACCTACACAACGAAACAAATGACAATCATCAAAATAAATTATTATTGAAGTATTCGTTAACACCTAAAAGTTTTTCCTTTGACTTTTTTTTGTAACTATATCGGTATACGATATATTTCGTATTACAGAAACTGCCAAAATTTAGTTTTTTGCATTTATCAAGTAAACAATGCATTTCTTCTAAAAAAACAAAAACGGATTTTGAGAAAGCTTCTAAAACTGAAAATCTTTCGCCATTTAACCGAATCTGTATCTCTTACCGTTCCCGAGATCCCCATAGTGATAATGAAAAAAAAACTCACCCTGTATATTATTATCTCAAAATTTCGGAGTTAGAGGTCTACAAATTTTCATTAATTCTGAATAAATTTGTGAAATTTCAAGTCGATGGCAATGTTTTTATATTTTTTTTCGCCGGAATTATCGTTTTTTTCAAGCTCGAAATTAAGAGTTTTGGTAAATTTAAATGGCAATACCGTCAATTTTGGAGCGTTGCTAAAAAGCTGCAGATTTTCAGAGGAACTTGTGTGTGTTGCAAATAGTTTTCACCATCGAACCAACAGGTTTTCTAAATGTAAACTTAAATTATCTGCTCTAAAAACTTGTCAAGCCATCGGACATCCATAGACGCGTTTCAAGATTTATCTCTCATGAGTTCAGCTTTGATTTATGTTAGTAAAATAGGGCGATACACTAAAACTTCATGTATACATATATGAATTTGATTAGTGTTTTTTTCTTTTCCATTACACCATGGAAACAAAGACACATTTTCTGATGTATTACAAATATATAGTTCACGAGAAAGTAACAGGTTTTCTATGATACATTTAAACTGAAAATATCTGATCCAAAATTTTGTCAAGTCGTTAGCTATCCATAGATGCGTTTTGAGATTTATCTCTCATCAGTTCAGCTGTGCTTAATATTATTTATTGTTTTTTTAACAGTCAAGACTTATATATCGATTTTTTCGATTATTGAAGTATCAGGCACATAACTGCTTTTTGCGCGAGATCTTGAGATTTTCAGCTGTTGCGACCATGGAGACTTTTGATCGGCATGACTGGTGAATATTTTTCAGTTGGTTTCAAGGAGATTAACTGAAAGCCATTTCCCTATCAAAAACTGCGGGATCCTTTGTAAAACAACGCAATATTGTTTGTGGCTATCCATGATATGCTGTAAATTAGTAAGAAAGATTAGTGGGTTGCAAGCCAGGTTGCGAGACTAGTATCGAAGATCACTACCCGTTACCTAAAAGGCAACACAGTAAAGCTCAAACCTCAGTCTAAAAATGACACCGACAACAGTCTAGACTCAACAGCCCAAAAGTGGCGCCTACAGTTGCCTAATGTTCAAGTTATGCGCAAAATTTTAGCCCTTTTGGCTCAGCTAGAAAGTCAGGGGATAGTCCTCAAATTAAAGTGCTGTGCGAACATTCAAGGATAAAATAAATCTCAAAGCCTACCTCAAAAGAGATTATAAACGTATCCGATAGTGCATTTTCTGTACGAACTTTTACAAGTGGAGATCAGCTCCAAAATCCAAAAACGTCTTAATGTTCATGTTCTGTGTAAACTTTTACGCTTAAAATAGCTTAAAAGTCGCACCAAAAATCTGCTAAAGTTCAAATTCTGTGCAAACATTTAGTCGTAAAATAAAGATCAAATCTCAAAAGTGGCGTCGGAAGCCTTCTGACATCATGTTCTGTGCAAACTTTCAGACATACACTAAAGCTAAAAGCTTACCTGATAAGTCAGAAGATAGACTGCTTACATAATTTTTTCGCCTGCCTCTACCGAAACCATATATTTCGGCCATAAAAATCAGGCGTAGATACTTTAGCGTATCTAGGGCCGAAAAAATAATATACATAATCTAGACAACCTTCCACGGAATATGAGTAGGCTATGCAAAAATCTGACAGTGACAGTTCAATGGTACGCGATATAAAATTTCCTGAAACACTATTTTTACTTAAGGCAGGCGAAAAAATATCGAGTGTAACTCATGCCGAAATGCTTTAGCAACCCTTCACTTTTAGCAACACGAGCGAGCGGCGGGTTGCTAAAGCCTATTTTCGGACCTTGATACCCTATATACTATGAAGTACTGTGCAAACATTCAGGAATAAATAAAGCTCAGGTCATATCTTGAGTCACCAATCTTCTCCTATAGTTCACGTTCTGTGCAAATTTAATATTCATGTTCTAAGTAAACTTTTAGGCTTGAAGTAGCTTAAAGATCAGCTCAAAAGTCGCGCCGAAAGTCTGCTAAAATTCAAGTTCTCTGCAAAAGTTTAGTCGTAAAATAAAAATAAAAGCTCAGCTGAAAAGTGGCTTCGGCAACTTATAAGTTCATGTTCTGTGCAAACTTTCAGGCATAAAATAAAGCTCAAAGCTTAGCTGATAAGTTAGCAGATAGACTGCTTAAATAAATTAAAGTTCTGTGCAAACATTCAGGCGCAAATGAAGCTCAAATCCTATCACCAAACGCCTCCTATACTTTACGATCTGTGCGAATTTATTGTTCATGTTCTGAGTACACTTTTAGGCTTGAAATAGCTTAGAGCTCAGCTCAAAAGTCTGCTAAAGTTCTGTGCAAACGTTTAGTCGTAAAATAAATATCAAAGCTCAGCTCGTAAGTGGCGTGGAAAACCTCCAGAGTTTATATTCTGTGTAAACTTTCAGGCATAAAATAAAGCTCAAAGCTTAGCTGATAAATCAGTAGATAGACTCCTTGAATAAATTAAAGTTCTTTGCAAGAATTCAGGCGTAAATAAGGCACAAATCCTATCTCAAAAGAGTCGCCAAACGTGTCCTGTAGTTCACGTTCTGTGCGAACTTTTACAAGCTCGGCTCCAAAAACGTGACATAATTGTATTCATGTTCATGTTCTGTGTAAACTTTTAGGCATGAAATAGCTTAAAGCTCCGTTCAAACGTCGCGCCAAAAGTTTAGCTCAAAGATCTCAAAAGTAGCATTACCAACCTTTTGAAGTTCAAGTTCTACGCGATGTTCTTAATAGCAACTTTTAAATATTAATTATAAATCAGAACCCTCACATATGGCAGATGCATTAAATTAAATAAAGACGACAAGTAGCCAGAATATACAGGGCTTTTTTTTAACACTGAACATACTATTATTAACGCCTATGTTCAATCTTAAAGTAATCACATCAACGCATGGCATTAAATTGAAAATGTACGCAACCAAGTACACAATGGTAACAGTGTCATTACGAATAGAATTGGGTTAATTAAATTAAATACGGTTTTACAGAATTCCATTCGTTTGCCTTAGTCTTCATTTGATAATTGCTGATGATTTTAAAACTTGTAAGCATTGTATTTAAATTCTTTTAATGTCTTATAAACGGAAACTAAACTTATTTGAAACTGTGCTGCAATAACTTTTAAAGATGATATGGATTTCTGTTCTACCTTTTACTATGTCAAAATTGTGGACAATATTAAAAATTGTTTATAGTATTGTATTATAGTTATCGAGATCCCCCATAGAAACTTCAAATGTTGCCCACCCTGTACATACATTAAATAAATTGTGGTAAAAAAAATAGTAAGTCTTTTATTTCGAGATTGTATCAATAATGGCATATCTGACTCTACCATAAGAAAATATATGTACAAACTGACATTTAGAATTCGACAGGGTTATCAACCTTGACCAATTTCAAAATTATGGGCGAATTAAAAAATTACAAAAGTTTATGAATGACAAAATTCCAGCTAATGTCGGATTTAGACAACATGTGCTGCGGTGCCTCGCAGTAATAAGGCCCCTTCGACAACTAAACGTTTAAAATAACTCCGGTAAATTCAACAAAAAAAAAAACAGTACTATCACGTAAAGTTCTGTAGGGTTAACAATTTTTAATAGAGCGCAATTTCTGAGCAGAAAATTTACTAATTCCAAAAGCTGTGAAATTTGAAAATTCCAAGCAGTGCCAGACGTAGCATAAACTGCAGTTTAACAAAATCTAAATTAAAATTAAAACACTTTCTCAGCACGATTATACGATGCATAGTGTAAAAAAAAATCAACTCTATATTTGTGAACCAAATTTCAGCATAAGTTAATTTATTTCTTCAACATTTTGTAAAGAAAATAATAAGATAAAATTAATATCAATCGTATTTACATTAGATATAAGACCTTTTTAAACCAAATTTTGACTTTTCTAATTATATTTGAAATAATTTGATTATTAAATTTTAGAAATTTTATCAAAACAATAAAGTCTTTACCGCTTAAAATATCAAATTGAAATATTATTCAGCAGCAGCATGTTTTTTTTTTATATCTAATGACAGATTTGAATTTTAGCGCCTGTACTCTCAGTTTAAGTTTAACAGCAGTAACAATTGCCGTCGAAATTGAGTACTATTCGTTACGACGGAAGTTATTTTCGGAAATTTAAAAAAATATAAAATTTCAAGCTCAATGTAGTCTGCGCTTAGGCGTAGTGCGTTAGCTTAAAAAGCTACCAAATATGGTTTCGATAACTCGACAGAAATGACCAAGATTGTAATTAGAAACAGACACTAGGATAAAACGCATGATGTCGCTGATTACCATGTTGAACATGTCGGATATGATTTTGATGTCAAGTTGTTAGCCCAGCGACGGATTAATCAGTTTATTCATAGGATTTAGCAAGAAAACATCAGAAAATGTTTACCAGATATAAGGGTCCGTACACATGTCACCACTCGAAATCGCTCCTAAGATGCGCTTCCATTGGCAAAGGCTGTGCGTTTATGAGAGTGTGCACACAGAGCCATCGCCATGAAACAGTGGCGCTTCCATCGGTTAGAGGAGTTGACTCCGCCTCTGGTGGCGACCATAAAAAGAATTCGTGGCGAAAGCGGGAGTTGCACTGAATTAGTGTATAGCGTTCACACGTCGCTTTTATTTTAGCTAACACGCGTCGGTGGCGCTTCTAAAATGGGACGGAAGCGCTTGTAACCCACTGTCACTGGTCTCTGCATTAATATGGATAGATATCTTTGTTTTTTTTTCTTTAAATTCTCAACTTCTGACGAACGTCATAAGCGCCATCGACGGTCTTTAGTAGAGCTATAAAAGCTGAACGGTGGAGCGTTGGAAGCGCCTTCTAAAAATCAGAAATAGTTACAAATATGGCCCGTGTGATTGAGCATTAAGAAGACAGGCGAAGGTAACAATTATATTTATGAAAATAAAATCATTGCGGACTGACGGACATTGTCGATGGCCCTTTCTAACTTTGTAATGCTCTAAAATACTTGGTCGGAATAAAGTTCTTTCATTATTATTATACTAAAATCATTGTTCTAGCTTTGGGTGCTCCGGAAGTAACAATGATTGCATTCTTTGTCAATTTGTATATTATTTTAGAACAAATGGTTAAGTTATCACCCGTGGACATTTTTTGAGAGTGATTACATTAAAATTGTTCCAATTTGGCGAACGAGCGGGAAGTAAATAAAATAGACAAGAGCGTTAGGAAATGGGAATTTCGTGAATTTAATAAGAAATATAACGAGGCTCCGGAAAACGGAGAAATGAAATTAATCAATTAAGCGTGGAACGTGGAGAAAATGTCAGCTGTTGCGAAATTTCCACGACAAGAACGCAATCCGACAATTTGAATCACGGTAATGTCACACTAATGACACTCGGAGCATTATGTTGTCTAACGGAATCAATTTATTCTGGGAGTTAATGCGATTTTACTGCGACAATTAATGTAAATAAAAGGGTGTTGTGAGCCCAATGGAAATTAGGAAATAAGTTTTTGCATAGCGTTGAATAATTTTAATGGAGATGTTAATCGAATTGTATTTACAGTATTCTTGATTTAGTAATTTAAACTAGCAATCGTTATCATCCATTTTTACTTATTAACCTAAATTCACCAAAATTAAGGATCAATTACAACATTTAAATACAGTTAAATGAGTTATTAAACTACATATGCACCATTTCTACTTCTACAATTTTTCTGGCAACGCTATAATCGAGACACTGATTTCTGGGCAAAAATATGTGACACAGGTTTTCAAATCCTTTTTTTAACACTAACTGAATGGGAATTGTGCAGAGATGGCAATAAAGCATTGTCCGACGGTGCAAGTTCCGCGGTGATGTATTAGAAAAGTTCCTTCAATTTTTTGCGGGATAATTAAAGATGTGTGGTTTGATGTTGGCATGGTAAAGGGTGACACTCTTCCTATTTCCAGTTACGACTGACTTCTTTGAATTGCTTGTTGCAATCTGGATAATTCTTGACAGAAAAGGTCCGAGCGAATGGTTTCATCCGGTAGCAGTAGCTCATGATGCACATTGTTAATAAAGGTTTTAAAAATTAAAATTCACTTGGCTTGTTTCACGATTAAATTGTTTAATTTTTAACTAGTTTCGGCTTAGTGCCATTTTCAAGAATGATGTACAAACGAAATTTTGTGGTTTATATACATTAGGTGACAGTCGGTCAGGTAATAAGGGCATTTAATATCGGGGAATTCCAAAGTTTTTAAAACCTATATTAACATAATGTTTCACCAAGTGATCAATGAGAAACAAGTATATGACATATGCACATTGTTAACACATGTGGCCAAATTTTTATTGCACTTCGAAATTTGATCAAGTACATTTTATTGTATTTGTTGCAAGCCTTCCATAAATTATTTTAAATCATTTGGTGTGATGTTTAGTTCCTTGGCTGTTTGCATGCTGGTTTTTCATATTTATGATAACATCTTCAACTTTTTCTGTGATTGGTCGGCCAGTATGAGGAGCATCTTTGATATCAGGGTTTCCAGAATGAAACCGACTAAACCATCTTTTGGCTGTTGGTTTTGATAGCATACCTGTATCTTAAACAAAAACAGCAAACAATTTTTACTGGTCTGTGCAGAATTTATGCTTTATCGAAATAAAATTGTAAAATGCGAAGTTTTGCAAAAATTTCACTCATCTTCAAGGCATTCTAATATAAGTCTGAATAAACGAATTCCAACAGTGCACATCTACTATTGTTCAATGTTAGGTTTCATTTGACTGTAAGTATGACCTAATGCGACTTCTATTATTTCAGATATGTGACCCCAAATATCTCCTATCTAGCCAGAAAGTGCTCAAATTTTGTTGATATTCCAAAACAAATAGGGTTAAGTACACCAACAATGACAGACAAAATCTTACTGTCAAAGTGTATGAATTGAAGAATCAAAATCGACATGACCGAGAGTTTTTTTCAGTATTTAACATTTTCAAATATACTACTTAGTTTCCACACTGCAAATATAGTGCTTACAAAGAACCTTGTTTTTGAGATAAGGGGCGAACATACGAAGTTCGTAGATTTCTAAATTATGAACATGTTTTAACTAATAAATTATTTCAATATGTATCACAAAGTAATGATTTCAACAATCAGTAATGTTTTAATCCTTGCAATTTTTCTCTAAAATAATCAGGGAAGCAGCAAAGTAGATGAATGTGGTTGTACATGTTAAACTCCTATGTTCCTCCCTTAACTTAAACAGGCGGACCAACTTTTTATGGTTATTTTATTAAATAATTTAATTAATTTGCATAACAAAAATGTTTATAAGCCGTTTGATAAAAATTCCTACACAGTAACTCTTTATAAACACACTGCAGCGCGGGGATGATGAGCTTGTTCCGCTTTGGAATTTTACTGCAGCAATGTCGTCCCGCCTGCACTTTCAGTGGGAAACTGAAAATATTCCACAGATGCGAGTTTGCAGACTGCATAATTTTAAGTTTGAAAAATACCGAAAAAGTGAGCAAGTAGGTCAAACAATTATTTTAATTAAAATACCGAATAGTGGTGACATGCGTGACACATTATAAATCAGATTGCAACTTTACCATAAAATTATTTTAGGAAGCACTTATTGAATGTGAATGAAACTTTTTTTCATATAGAGAGTACTGTTTGAGCAATAATAATAAAATTGCTAATGTATATTCAAGGTGTATCGATTAGTTGTACCAGTTTTTTTTATGTCAAATTCTATGTATGTTTTTATTCTTGGCCTCTAGCGTACTTACAAAATTCTTTAATACGTTAAGCTTCAACTGAAGCTAAATGATATTGCTTTATAGAAAGTTGGGCAATATAATTAGTTTTTTCGGAGCACAATTAATAGGGTGCCAATTTTTAAGTAGTGCACGTTGATTTCTAACAATATTCGGTTCGCACACGCACAGCAAAACAAGTCTACAATTGAAATCTATAATCGAAAACATTTTAGTTTGTTTATTTCCACGACTAGGTCAGCTTCGAGGGAATTCAGACCATTAAAAAAGGCTGCCCTGGAAGCACTAACAATCTTTTACTTTAGCATACCTAATGGTCCTTTCGAGACAGTTGGTAGGAGGGTCGTTATTTAGTTGTATAAGTAATTCGTATTGTTATTAATCTGTTAAGTGTAAATATTCCTAGAAGAAACTAACTTTAATACCAAAGGAGAATGTTAAAAAACCCCGTTCTTTTACCTAACGCCGCAACGGCGTAAACCTATTTAATATCTATCCGTAATGCCTATAGATGGTGAAAAGGTATATTATACTGGGGGCAAATCTTTTGAGGTTCTATCAAAGATCAAAAATTCAGGATGGATTATATCGACTTTCTCTGAAACTATCAATGATACAAAAAAAGGTTTCAGATAAAAGTTGAATGGTTTTGAGGGGAACATAATGTAGTGACATAGTGACCTTGGTTTGACCTTGTGACATCTACGTAAGGTCAGGTGAAATACAAAGTGCGCGCTGTATCTCAAAAACTAATCCAGGAATTAACATGAAACTTTGAACATAAGTCTTATTTGATAATCCCAAGAAAAGGAAAGCTTTTGGTAAAATTTCGTTTACCGGAAATGCATGTTTACCTTAACCGTTTTTTGTTTCTTCACTATAATTTTGTAAGTATAAAAAATATTACAAAAATATTAAAGACAATAAAGAAATGAACATCTTTTGATAAAATTATTTTTTTCAGAAAAATTAAATAAAATTTCGAAAAAATAATTTTATGAAAAATGTTTTCAAAAGAAGATGTTAATTTTTTTTTATCTTTGATATTTATTGAAATATTTTTGTAATATTTTTCATATCTAAAAAATTATCGTGAAGAAACAAAAAACGGTTAAGGTAAATAACCACTCTCGGTATGCGAAATTTTACCTAAAGCTTTCCTTTTCTAGGGATTATCAAATAAGACTTATCTTTAGAATTCCATGTTAATTCCTGGATTAGTTTTTGAGATACAGCGCGCACTTTAAATTTCCCTGACCTTACATAGATTTTACAAGGTCAAACCAAGGTCAGTATGTAACTACTGTATGTTTCCCTCTAAACCGTTCAACTTTTATCTGAAACATTTTTTTAGTATCATTCATAGTTTCAGAGAAAATGAATATAATCCATCCTGAATTTTTGATCTTTGATAGAACCTCAAAAGTTTTCCCCAGACTTTTTGGCGGTCTAACCTACCTTTTCATCATCCATAGGTCATGCCTATGGATGATCAAAAGGATATATATTAAACAGGTTTTTCCCGTTGCGGCGTTAGGTAAAAAAAAAACGTTTTTTTTTAACATTCCCCTTTGAGTAATTGATTTTTGGGGAAGCTCGATGCTCCTTTTCATATTCACTGTCTTGAATAAGACCATAGCGTGACAAGTGGTGGTGTGACTTAGGCATCTACTATTTTCATTTTCACGACAAGTTTCCAATTAAACCCATTTCTGAAAATACAGCTGATTCTGCTTAATTGAAACACATTTTGGCCCAACTTCTAAGCGGCAGTCCTTATTAAGCAAATTCCACATAAAATTAAAGGATTAACACTTTTCTTTCAACATATTTTTTACTTTCTCCGTTACGAAGTACGAAAAAGTTTTGTGATCGTGATGTTTTTTCAAAAATTATTTTTTACGGAAATATTCGTTTTGGGGTCCCTAGATGCCATTTCAACAATTTCTGGAAAAAAAATCTCTTTAGTTTTTGAGTAAACTGAGTTTTTGAATTTGAAGTATAATTTTTCCATCTTTTATAATTTTGACGTTTTAAACGTCATTTTCATCCGAGTCTACAAAACGCTCGATGTACATTTAAAATATGATTTAAATTTAAAATAAACCATGAAAGCGTAAATATAAATGATACCATCAAGTCGGAGAAAGTAACATTTTTTTATACATTTTCGAATGAATATAAATAAAAAATGATATTTCATAAATAAAATAAGTAAGTACATACAACTTAATTCTGCAAAAATCATGTGGGCTCTGTATTTTGTTTTTGTAAGTTTGCACTTGTACAGAATCAGCAATCGGCATAAAATTACGTGGCTGTATAAACTTTTTTACAGCCTGGTTGATCATCATTATCATCATCATCATCATCATTTTTTTATGTTTCAATTCAACGACATCAATATTGCTTACAGAAGAGGAATATTTGGCCTAATATCTTTAGCTATTGAGGAACTCTTTAGTAAATATTCACCAATGGATTCTAGTATGCAATTAACCAAATATAGAAGAAATGTATTCTTTATATTTTTGAGATTGTCTGAATTTCAAAAAATTGTCCTTTGCTTAAGATATCCTAACTCGTAAGAAAATTCCGAAAAGTTTCAGAAGTCATCCACACATTCTTGTTGGCACGGTACTACTCCGGTAAATTGTCCATTCTTAGCCTCTTAAAGTATCACAGCTTAGCACTTTTCACTACGATCAGTAGTTTTGGTAGTGAACCTGACATACAGTGTGTATCAGCCAAATGGAATAAATTCGATAATAAATAAATGGGGGCGTGTTCGGAAGAACGCTCGGATACGTCGATTAGTATTTTCAGTTGCGCATTTTTTCCAATAAAAACTTTTTATACATGGTGTGTCATGTAACAAACGTAAATACCAACTTTCTTATTTTAAATGCAACACCCTGTATATTATTCAATTTTTGAATTGTTCAAAAAATTCTAGACATATTTCATGTACCATGTCCTATACTTATCTTCAACTGTTCAGAAAACAAATACACACACATACAGACACATGTTTTTTTTCCAGAAATTGTTGAAATGGCATCTAAGGACCCAAAAACGGATATTTCCGTAAAAAAAGAATTTCACGATCAGAATAGTTTCTCGTAGTTCATAACGGAGAAAGTAACAATGAATATTATTTGATTACAAAATTTCGCTACAATACACTTAAAAACTAATAAGTATAAAAACAGTTGAAGATAGGTATGGCATGGTACATAAAATATGTCTAGAATTTTCTGAACATTCCAAAAATTGAATAATATATAGGGTGTTGCATTTAAAATAAGAAAGTTGATATTGGCTTCTGCTACATGACACACCCTGTATAAATAGTTTTTGTTGAAAAAAAAAAATCGCAACTAAAAATACTAATCGATGTTTTCGAGCGTTTTGTCGAACACGCGCCCCCATTTATTTATTATCAAATTTATTCCATTTGGCTGATACACACTGTATATAAATAGCATAAGACTGTAATGGGGTTTTATCGCCTTTTTATAACCAGGCAGTGCAGCCGGCGAGAAGTTAGACACGAATTTCTAGCCACGGTTTCCCGGCGCATATACCATCAGATACAGTATTACCAATCTCAATTAAATGTTAATGAATCTTCTGTTTGGTCAAAACCATAGAAGATTTAATTGCAAAAATGAATTAAGTAATTTTCCGTTGATCTCTGATTTTGTATAACAATTTTTTCCTGAATCGAATATCCGAACACATAGTCAACTTAAAAAATCAAAAGTTAGTATTTGACCTAATTTAGAAACGATTTTAATAACCCACAAATGTTCTTCATAGTTCTATTGACAATATTAGATAACAATTGGAGGACCATTTTTCTTCCACTTGGTTTAAATAATTTATGGCCCAATTAAAAATAATCAAAAGTGTTTAAACCCATTAACAAATTATTTTGATGGCCACAAATGTTTTTCATAGTTCTCTCAACAATATTAAACAACAATTTTTCTTCCACTTTGTTTAAATATTTAAATATGCGTAACATTCGAAGACATGCTGAACTGAAAAAAATCAAAAGTTGGTGTTTGACGTCATTTACAAATGATTTTGATGGTCACAAATATTCTTCACAGTTTTAATAACTATATTAGATAATAATCGGAGGATTATATTTCTTGCACTTTGTTTAAATATTTTTTTCCAGACATGCGTAACATTCAAAAACATGGCTTAATTAAAGAAATCAAAAGTTACTGCTTGACTTCATTAGCAAATGATTTTGATGGCCACAAATGTTCTTCATAGTTCTCTTAACAATATTAGAAAACAAGTAAAGGACTATTTTCTTCTATTTTGTTTAAATATTTTTCTCCAGGAATATAAAATATTCGAAAATATTGCTAAATTAAACAATTAAAAGCTACTGTTTGACCTCATTTAATAAATGATTTTCATGGCCACAAATGTTCTTCATAGTTTTCTTAGCAGTATTAAACAACAATTGGAGGACCAATTTTCTTCCATTTTGTTTGAATATCGAAAACATGGCTAAATTAAAAAAAAATACTGTTTGAGCTCATTTATAAATGCAGTGTGTTAAAACACAGTGAATCATATGGCGTAGTACGATAATTAAGGCCGGTTTCTTCAGCAAGGTAAATGGCATCTGCACAAAAATTCACTAAAAAAAAAGTAGGAATTTTCACCGTATGTTTTTTTTATGTAATTTGAACTTGTATTTCATCGAGATAACCAACTATCAGTTGCTTTAAAATCGTTATGGCCCAGTTATTTAGCTAACTCCCCCTACTTCTTCAGGGCAATTTTACTTGTAAAATTAATTAGAAGAACAATTTCTTTACAATTTATATTGTGATCTTAAAAGTGTAATTTAATTTACATTTCGTTTGAATAAATTAATAGAATAATAAATATATGAGAAAAACTTGAGCTATAAAATAATACATAAATAACAGTAAAATCATGAAATCTATTGGATAATCATTCTTTAACCCGCTCGAGGCTGTTTCCCACGGATTTACTGTGTTTTTTTCGGTGTTTCTTTTCAGTACGAATTTTATCTCGAGAATGGATTCACGTGGCATCTCGGAATAACGGTGAAAATTATTTCCGGCCATCGAATGGATCGACAAACAAGTCTAAGCATATTTAAAATTTTATAATAAAATTTTTACTATTACAGAAGTTGTGCCCATTTTTGTAAGTGGTTACAAAATACCTCAAAATCTTAAAATTTACTAGTTACAGGCATAAGTTGGCACGCAATTAACCCGGACCGGTTAATACAAATAATGTATTTTCCATTTTAAAATGTATTTTAATTGAAATATATTTGCATATATTTGAAAAGTTGGTCTTTAATTTTGAGTGGATATATATGCGCATATTTCACCTTTTTGTGCATATTTGTCTGTGCTTTCATGAGTTACACGGCGCATACCTAAGTTGAATAATGCATTCTCGAAAAGAGCCACACTATCAGCAAAAATGAAATCAATGTAAGAACTTCTCTAAAATTCAGAGATGGTGTTTATTCGAGATACATTTTAAAACAATTGTAAGCGGCAATAATTAACTGATCTTTTGTGTCACAATATTTCCTAGTATGCACAATTATAACGGTATTGTTCTATTTAATATATGGTAAATTATTGTCACCGCATAATATTGTTTTATCAGCATTAAAATATTCAACCTCCAAAGCCGAGCAATGATTCAAGTAGAAGTCAATAAATGAACCAGGAGGAATGTAAATCACTTCAAGAATAATATTAAACCTATTTATACTAGCCATAACAAACAGATATGAATGCTATTCAAAATTAATCTCGAAACTGCTCGGATAAGGTGAGTATAATCGAAAACTATAAACAATCCGAATTTCAACTGCGTTCAAACATCTATTTTATATTACAATTCGTAATAATAACTACCGATACGTGAATATTACTACGATTTAGTAATTCTTTTCTGCTTTGGTTTAATAATGGACTTATTGTTATATCAAAAATTGTCTAATAATGAGCGCTATTGTAAAACAGGTTTTGTCTATTGTTAAACTGTTTTTTTTGTGAAATTTTACTTGTCACGATTGGCTGCACTTAGAACATGACAGGTGTCGACATCAAAATGTAACTATAATTAATTCGATCAAATACGTTACGGTGACAATTGCCCTCATTTACTTACTAACCCATGAAATCGAATAATGTTGATGACATGATCCAATAAAATTGTTGCGGATTACGGTGGTGTGGGAAACCGATGTACGCTCTCCAACAACTTTCGGCTGCATGCAGTGACGGAGAGCATGAGAAAATATTATAAAAAAAAAAAAGAAACTCTACTTACCTTATGCTTGTTGAGGATGTATCCGTATTGACGCGACACAAAAGGCGAATACGAAAGATTGCGCGAGAGACAAAAAAAAGGTTGAGTGATATTCGAAGTTGAGATATTACGGGCTTTATTATATTTAAAGTAAAAATAACAAACAAACAAACAACACGAACAACAAACAAGAACAATAAACAAACAAGAAAACGATAAATAAAACAACAAACAAGAACAACACGGGAAGCAGAACTGCTTGTTGAATTTTGAATTATGGCGAGGGGCGACACGAAGTACTACGGAGTACAAAAACTGCGAAAGGCGCGATTAAAGATGACTGTCGACTCGTGAGGACCACTGTCTACTGTCTTTTATAATGTTCTCCCCGTCGTATTATTTTGTGGGGGTGTTTTGCAAAATCGAGGGTAGTAGGGGGTAAAATTGTTCGGTTACCCTCTACGAGAGGGTACTACCCGTCGCACTTTGACATTAAATTAATCTAAACCTTATCCTATCCAAAACTAACTTAACTATATATACAACCCTCATAAGTACACACGCGGGCACGTACGTTGTACCGCGTAACTGCTGTGTGGTGCCACGCGAGGCGATGGATGTTGAGGTTAGGTTTGAGCGATGCATATGTGGTGTTTGGTATCAAAACGTGTGTTACGGCACGGGTATGATCATGACATCCAGCCTTACGTGATTCGTGAGTACGTGCTCATATGAATCGCGAGTACAGGTTTGGCAAACCTGGGATGTCATGGATTTGGTTCCCACGGCCGTAACAATATGCACCGCTCGGTTTATTGGTCATTTATTGGGCCCTCGCCGGAACTCGTGAAGGACAAGCTAGTTTTGGGGAAGTGCCTTTGTTACGAATTTTGCATGCCCTTGCGTCTTAATCAAGCTGTCACGTCTTGGCGTGAAATTGACGACGGACAAGGGCATTCGTAAGAAAAGAAAAATTACTGTACTAAAATTGTCTTTTCTATTTTTGTGCACTTCCCGGAGACTATTGCTTAGTCCTATTGTTCCTGTCACGTTCCTGTCCGAGGGCACCAATATCTTCAAATAATGGTTTATGACCAAAAAAAAAGAAAAGAAGAGAAAGCTAAATTTGATGCAGCTGTATTATGCTAATCGCGACGTGTACGTATGAGGGGATGTGTTGGCAATGGTGACCTAACTTTATGCAGCTTATGACTAACATGCAACCTATTTTGACATGCTTAGTCGCGCTGTGTCAATGTATGCATTACGAACGTAACTCATTTTTAATATCAAAAAAAAAATGCTTATGAAACAATGAAATAAAAATAAAAAATAAAGAATGATGTATTGAGAATAGCGCGCGGTTTAATTGTAAAATAAGCATTGTTATGGCGTTCCCGGTAGAACGCCGATAACAATTCGGCCCCGTAAAAATGAGTGAAGTTCGCATTCCATCTAGATTCGCGGAATATACAGAACGACATACATTGACGTTATATAATATATACACAAGAAAACTGAACGATAAAGCAATCGCAGACAAATAAAGAAAAAAAAACAAATTGATTGGCGAGGCGGATACTTCCCATGTTGTGGTGTAAGGGGATCGGGGCATCTCACCCCGGATCCGTGGGCTCTATGGTAATAAGAGCCCCTGCGCTCGATTGTAGCAGGTAGCAAGGCGCTACCAAGGAAGGAGATGGCTGGCTCTGCAGGACATGGTGTCCTCGTGGATGGGCCATCTCTCCGTGGTGAGTGCGAGGAGGTTGTACTTCTCGCATAACATCGGAGGCAGCAAGGGGCTATGGAGATGATGGCTGGCTCTGCAGGACGGTTTCCTCGTGGATGGGCCATCTCTCAGTGATGCGTGTGAGGAGATTATGCATCAGAGGTAGCAAAGGGTGCCAAGACGATGGCTGGCTCTGCAGGATACGGTTCCTCGTGGATGGGCCATCTGTCAGTGATGCGTGATGAGATTGTGCATCTCACACCACATCGGCGGTAGCAAAGGGTACCGAGACGATGGCTGGCTCTGCAGGATACGGTTCCTCGTGGATGGGCCATCTGTCGGTGCTGCTGTAGTGGGCGCCACAATGGGTAATTGTTATTTAGCTGCCCATTGTCAGCTGACTGGATGGCGAATATGGACGCCTTGTGATTTTGTAAAATCCGGAGAAGGGCGTCGGGTTTTATAATCGAAGGAGTAAACGCCTCCATCGAGCGGGATATACGGATTCAACTCTTATCCCGTAGAGTGACGTACATGAAGATAAAAAAAGTCTATTTACACGAATGTGATTATGTGTATACTATTCACTACACTAAATATCGACTGTCCGGGGTCACAAGGCCCGGCGGTTAGAAAGTGTCTATTGTTATGTGCGTTTAAAACTGTCCGGGGTCACAAAGCCCGGCGGTTAGAGAGTGTCTATGGTTAAATATGGGGCACTTAATATTGTCCGGGGTCACTAGGCCCGGCAGTTCGAGAGTGTCTATCGGCATTAGTTAAACTATCCGGGGTCACAAGGCCCGGCGGTTAGAGAGTGTCTATTTCTGGGCGTTTCATCGTAGTGGCACTGTGGGACGACACTCCTCGCGAATTGTTTGTGGGGGGTGGCACTACACGAGTAATTGTTTGTGTCACTTTCATTGATCGGGGCGTCGATAAATGGCGTCGGATTCGGTGTCGGCATCGAGGATTTCGGGGGCGGTGCGGTGGTCGTCTTCCTAAAGCGGCAGAGGAGGGAAGACAGCTTAATTGCGTGTCTGCCGCTGTAGGTTTTCCGAAGCATTTGGGCAGTACCGGTGCCAATGGTTACCATTTCTGCAGATCCTGCATGGCGGTGGTGTACGCGGTCTGGCGGGTTTAGAATCCAGAGTTGGCGTCGCGTTTCGGCCGTCTGCTGTTCCGAGCGGTTTTGCTGCCTCTTGTCTCCTAAAACCCTCCTGATGACGTTCACCAACGTTGTTGGCTTTGGCCTTACCAGGCGATGCGTGCTGCCGGTACGATCCTCCGTTCGGTGGTGGAGGTGGGCGATTTTCCTCCTGATAGCCTCGGCCATTATTGTAATTTCTGGGTACATACCGTCCAGATTTGTTTGTGTACCCGTATCGAGGCGGGTGTTGTTTCTCATCTCTGGGCGGAGACTCTCTGCGCTGGGGGGGTTGGTAGGTCGGAATGGGGCGATTGGGTTTGTTTACGGCTGCGGAGTTGCTAACTGAGCTTCCTGGAATTTTCGCCGCTTTCCACACAAAATCCTCCACTGTTTTTGGACGGAACACCAAGGTCTGCTGGAGCGCTGGTGAAGCGAGGTTCCACATCACCTTAGTTTTAAACTCCTCACTCCAGGTGGTACCAAATCTGTCCAGCAGTACCTGCTTACGCACGGCGAATATTCCTGGCGGCTCATTCCCCTGTCGCTTGGTAAACATCTCCGTTCCTTCCTCGTGGTTGATCGCATCCGGATCCACCGCAGAAATAAAAAGTTCCTTAGACTTCTTCCAGGGAATTTCGGTGGCAAAATATCCTCCATATTTCTGTCTGGAATCGGCGTTCATTCTGGCAAGCGCCCGGTTCTTCTTCGTGGCTTCGGACACGTCCAGGTCCGCAAACTCCCGCTCTAGGCTCGCGATGAAGGTCTGTGGGTCACGTCCAGAAAACGTTGCGCGTTCCTCGGGCTCAGCTCTTCCGGCTGCGCATAGCATGGCTATGAGCTGACGACTTGCTGAAGCGGTCTCGCTACGAATTACTTCCTCTGCTGGGATATCTCGGATGGGTCTAGGTTGCGGGGGCGGTGGCGCATGAATATCGGCTTCCACCTGAATCTCATTAAACTGCAACGGAGAAGGGACAGTCGAACGGGCTCTAGTTGCAGCAAGTTCCCCGCGAAGCTCTTCTTGCATGCGACGGACTTGGTCGTGGTCGCGTCTGAGGGCTTCACGCTCATGGTGAAAGAGATCGTGGTCTTGCCTAAATGTTTCGCGCTCGCGGTCAAAAAGCTCGCGCTCACGCCTGATGGCTCCGCGTTCCGCTAATAACTGGTGCAGCTCTTCGTCTGACGCCATCCGTCTTTCGTGCTCCGCATGCTCACGTCGTTGTTGCTCCTCCTGGTCCTGGCGGATGCGAGCTTCTTTTTCTTGGCGGAGGCGGCGCATTCGCTCTTCGCATTCTGCCATCTCGTCATCGATGTCGCTGGTTACCGTCATCGGTGATGAGATGTATCGTGACAGCGTCGACTGGCAGTCTGCATCATATCTCTGAGGGGATGGTGCTTTTCTGATAGCTGTGTGATTTGTGGCATCCACCAGAGTCGTAATCGGTGTTGTGTCTCGAACGTCCACATTATACTCCCTCGGAGTAAACCCCGCGAACGCGGAATGGGCACGTTGCCGCACATCCTGGGTCGACATCTTATTGTATGACTGTTTCGGCCCCGTCAAGTTTCCTTAAGGAGTCAAAACCAAAAATTTCTGATCTGACCTCGTAGAAATTTGGAAAATCAACTTTTAATTTAATTTAAAAAAAAAAAAGAAAAGCAAAGAAAACTGAATTGAAGTAGTTAGCAGAACGTTTGTTAAACACAAAAAAAAAATACACGAGCAAACAACAAATAATAAAACGATAGGAGATTATGTCCGCTGAGAAGAAAAAAAATTATAAAAACATACACAATAATAAAATAATAGGAACACACACAATTAACAACTTCTGTAAAAAAAAACACGTAATCAAAAAAATAATTCAACGTTTGCAACCAATTCTACTATCAATTGAAGAGAGAAAAAAAATTCCTTGCAAAACTAATTTTATTCAAATTGAAAATCATACAAAATCAATTGTTGCAAGTCGTGGGTGTGAACCGAATTATTAAAAAAAAATTAGTCACAAATTATAAAAAAAAAAAAAAAATTAATTTGAAAAAAAAAAAAAGAAAAAGTCACAAATTATTTAAAACAAATTAATTTAGAAATAAAATCTAATAGCATTCGGTAGTAGGTTGTCATTAGTTACATGCCACATAAAGCGGGACACAAGTGCGAATTAACTACTTTAAAAAAAATTAATTCAATATAAAAAGGGAGTAAGAGAAAAAAATTATACAGGGTTATGGATTCTTATAAAGCCACTAAGTTGGGCGGCACTTGTTGCGGATTACGGTGGTGTGGGAAACCGATGTACGCTCTCCAACAACTTTCGGCTGCATGCAGTGACGGAGAGCATGAGAAAATATTATAAAAAAAAAAAAGAAACTCTACTTACCTTATGCTTGTTGAGGATGTATCCGTATTGACGCGACACAAAAGGCGAATACGAAAGATTGCGCGAGAGACAAAAAAAAGGTTGAGTGATATTCGAAGTTGAGATATTACGGGCTTTATTATATTTAAAGTAAAAATAACAAACAAACAAACAACACGAACAACAAACAAGAACAATAAACAAACAAGAAAACGATAAATAAAACAACAAACAAGAACAACACGGGAAGCAGAACTGCTTGTTGAATTTTGAATTATGGCGAGGGGCGACACGAAGTACTACGGAGTACAAAAACTGCGAAAGGCGCGATTAAAGATGACTGTCGACTCGTGAGGACCACTGTCTACTGTCTTTTATAATGTTCTCCCCGTCGTATTATTTTGTGGGGGTGTTTTGCAAAATCGAGGGTAGTAGGGGGTAAAATTGTTCGGTTACCCTCTACGAGAGGGTACTACCCGTCGCACTTTGACATTAAATTAATCTAAACCTTATCCTATCCAAAACTAACTTAACTATATATACAACCCTCATAAGTACACACGCGGGCACGTACGTTGTACCGCGTAACTGCTGTGTGGTGCCACGCGAGGCGATGGATGTTGAGGTTAGGTTTGAGCGATGCATATGTGGTGTTTGGTATCAAAACGTGTGTTACGGCACGGGTATGATCATGACATCCAGCCTTACGTGATTCGTGAGTACGTGCTCATATGAATCGCGAGTACAGGTTTGGCAAACCTGGGATGTCATGGATTTGGTTCCCACGGCCGTAACAATATGCACCGCTCGGTTTATTGGTCATTTATTGGGCCCTCGCCGGAACTCGTGAAGGACAAGCTAGTTTTGGGGAAGTGCCTTTGTTACGAATTTTGCATGCCCTTGCGTCTTAATCAAGCTGTCACGTCTTGGCGTGAAATTGACGACGGACAAGGGCATTCGTAAGAAAAGAAAAATTACTGTACTAAAATTGTCTTTTCTATTTTTGTGCACTTCCCGGAGACTATTGCTTAGTCCTATTGTTCCTGTCACGTTCCTGTCCGAGGGCACCAATATCTTCAAATAATGGTTTATGACCAAAAAAAAAGAAAAGAAGAGAAAGCTAAATTTGATGCAGCTGTATTATGCTAATCGCGACGTGTACGTATGAGGGGATGTGTTGGCAATGGTGACCTAACTTTATGCAGCTTATGACTAACATGCAACCTATTTTGACATGCTTAGTCGCGCTGTGTCAATGTATGCATTACGAACGTAACTCATTTTTAATATCAAAAAAAAAATGCTTATGAAACAATGAAATAAAAATAAAAAATAAAGAATGATGTATTGAGAATAGCGCGCGGTTTAATTGTAAAATAAGCATTGTTATGGCGTTCCCGGTAGAACGCCGATAACAAAATTCTAATTACGATGCGTAAAAGACCACGCTCCATGTTATACATGGCAATTCACCCTGGGTGGTATCTAATCAGATAATCTCTCATGTTGGTATTGCCTAGCAACGCGTTAGTACATTATCTATAATATATAAAACGTCAGTTATTGCCGGACTTTTAAGCAGTTTGCTCCTGAATTCGATCTGTTTGTATTTTCGGGTGAAGTGTTAGTGCTTTCATCAGTAATAGTATTCATAGGCATTTCTCAAAATCTTGGTAAGCTTATTTTTACTACAATTATTGTGGCGCAGATTAATACACGTCTGACACTTGGTGTCACTAAATTTAACTTTTCAAATTATGAAGTGTGAACTTTCTGTTCGGCCAATTGTCTTCTCGAATCTAACTCGTGACTGATTTTTCCTAGGCAATTATTAGCGTCTGGATCACTCTTGCTTGTTGCTTCTAGAAAATCGTGATCCTGCCGCTAATAATTGCCGGCAAAATCATAGGCACTCGTTATATTACTGTTGACAATTGCCCTCATTTACTTACTAACCAATGAAATCAAATAACGTTGATTACATGATCCAATAAAATTCTAATTACGATGCGTAACAGACCACGGTCCATGTTATGCATGGCAATTAACCCTGGGTGGTATCTAATCAGATAATCTCTCATGTTGGTATTGCCTAGCAACGCGTTAGTACATGTTCTATAACATCTAAACGTCAGCTATTGCCCGACTTTTAAGCAGTTTGTTCCTGAATTCGATCTGTTTGTAGTTTCGGGTGAAGTGTTAGTGCTTTCATCAGTAATAGTATTCATAGGCATTTCTCAAAATCTTGGTAAGTTCATTTTTACTACAATTATTGTGGCGCAGATTAATACATCTCTGACTTGGTGTAACTAAATTTAACTTTTAAAATTATGAAGTGTGAACTTTCTGTTCGGCCAATTGTCTTCTCGAATCTAACTCGTGACTGATTTTTCCTAGGCAATTATTAGCATCTGGATCACTCTTGCTTGTTGCTTCTAGAAAATCGTGATCCTGCCGCTAATAATTGCCGGCAAAATCATAGGCACTCGTTATATTACTGTTGACAATTACGCCGGCGATATAATGGACGGCCAAACAAGTGTAACATAGAGGTTATGTTTTAATGAACATTTAAGCAAGCGCGTAACATACTATAAGCATCAATTGGTTTCGACTTACTTGGAAGTAGCTTTTTTATCGCATCCTTAGAAACTTCTCTTGATTCTAGAGATGTGCAAGAAAAGTTTTATTACACTATTGAAATCGCCGTGGAAATCTTTTTTTATGAAAAATATTAAATTTGTGCCATATGTTACAGTCAAAACTGACTAAATGTTTAAGTTTTTATCTTATTTTAAAAATAATCCTCAGCGAAATCCAAAGTAGAAGAAATAGTATATTATACTTGTTTAATAA
Organism: Ocypus olens; assembly: GCA_910593695.2. NCBI lineage: Eukaryota > Metazoa > Arthropoda > Insecta > Coleoptera > Staphylinidae > Ocypus > Ocypus olens. Next base: position 27,538,212 of record OU343048.1, on the reverse strand, counting down.
GAGGCATTGTAGCACAGAACTCCAATGGACCCCCTTATTAAACTGGTTTAATAATATATTACTGTTAAACTGATGGTTGTGAGTTATAGTTATTAATTGTACATAATAATTTAATTTAATTTACTTGTTATTACATTACTACTTTAAAAATCATTTGCATTCAAAACATAATCCATATTTCCATACATTTTTTTACACAACAGATGTCGTTGTCTGTGTGTACGTGTGTGTATGTGTGTGTATGTGTTTGAACTTTTCTCAACAAGGGGCTATAGAATATAAATCTTTCGAATTATATTTCTCATGTTTGCGCGCCTTACGTTTGCGAAGATCTGCTCCCTAGGAGAAATCGCACCATCTGCCGTAAAAAATGTAAAAAGTTGATGTTCGCAAAGTGAATTTATAATATAACCGACGGGGATTGATTCTTTTTTCATATTAATATGCAACGGTTAACTTGACCTGGAATAATAATTCATTTTAATTTGTTCTCTAGATAAAAAATTAATTCATCATAATTGAGAATTTCCTTCTGAAACAAAACAACAAACCACCCTTCTCAGTCATGCAGATTTTTGTAAAACTGTTAGTATATTATAATAAGCAATTACAAACATTTCTAACTCAAAAAGTAACGCGAAAATTTACTACCAAATAAACGACAGTGGAGATTTCAGGCTAAATATTACTAATTCTCGACTAGTTTCACTAGTTACGACATTCTCAACAAAATAAAAAAATATATGCATCGTAAAAAAGAATGTGACCAATCCCTGAAAATATTTTCTAAATATCTCTTGAGAATGTTATGCAGAGATCATTAAATATTTCTAAAATATTTGATATTAGTAATCGTAACAATATGAACTCCCCCTATTTATGTAAAAATCAAAACTATTATTACATTTAAAGTATGCCGAAAGTAGAGCCGATCTCTAAAAAATAAGAAATGCTGTTTCTGGAAAGAGCTCAATTCATTCCAAATTTCTTTATCTATAATTATAATTTAAATTAAGGATATTAACACACTTTGAGCGGAAGCGTCTATTTGTAGACACTTTGCGAACTGTGTCCTATAGGCGGGCCGTCTATTTTTAGACGCAAACATTCAGAATGGGTTGCATATGGTTATTCATTCAAGGCGGCGCGCGCAATATTTTCGCTTGCGTTGCAAATCCAACCCGCTACATAGGCAAGTCACCTTGGTCATAGCGCCCGCTCAAAAAGTGTTAATATGAAATAGATATTAATTCTATAAAATGAAAACTTTAGATTCTGAATGTTTAAAAACAATATATCTAGTAACAATACATGCAAACGATTTTTAAGGAATTTCTACTGATTAAAGGAAAAAGAAAATAATATTCCATCAATAACCATGAAAGCTTGGCAAGAAAAATTAGAAAATTCTGTTGTCAGGCCTTAATCATCAACTGTTTAAACAAAGTATCTAGTAATATTACAAGCAAAAAAAGGAATTTCTACTGTTTAGAAATAGTATATTGTATAACGAGCATGGAATGACATACATTTCTCGCGAGTATGAAGTTCATAAGAGCGAGAAAGAGTCATTCCATGCGAGTTGTACACTATGCTTTACCTACGACAACTTTGTTGAGCTTCATTGTGATAGTTAAGATAATTAAAAACCGAGAGCGGACAATTTGTACGCGATAACTTTTATCAGAGGCACCTGCTTAACGTTACCGCGGAAACAAATATCAGTCAAAAACCAAGCCGCCAGCCGCAACATTATTTATGGTTCATATCATTTCTCAAGTTTATACATTCTTAGTGTTTAAAAGTATATATAAATAGTATGGAAACAAACATCGAAAACAACAAATTTGCCGAGGTACCACAACTAACGCCCCATGTATGTAGAGCGGTGAAGCAAACATCTTTAAATCTACTCCGTCATTTTGACACATTGAAGGTTAGGCTTCACGCGTGACAGTGCAGTGTTGGAATATATTCTAGCACAGATAATCGATGCGAGAATGAAATGCGTGAGCAATGCACTACATATACTAATCATTAACAAGCATGTAATGAGCATATATCCAAGTTGTCGTAGGTAAACAAACTTCTTGTCCAGAATAATAACCACCAGAATTGGATTCGAACTCACGACCCAGAGACACAAACACGAACGCTATCCACTAGACCACCGCATTCCCCATTAGAAGTTTAAATCTTTGTAGAAACAATTTATTCGGTTACAGAAAAGGATCCCTCGTTAGCTCTCAATTAAATATTTCTGCGAGGGCTGTAATCATCAGCAGGAAGACGTATTTCGGGAGACGGCAAAAAACGGTTGCCAAAGCCCCGCAAATGGCCGCATTATTCCGACCCGTTATTAACTCCAGCTCATATTAGGGGAATAAAGCGGGAAATATTGTCACCAAGAACTATCTCGACGCCCGATAACATTACCCTCGACTGAATATAAAAAGGAAGCCACTAAAAGCAAGTCAACACAGACAAATTGTTACATCCAAGCTGCATTGAGAAAGTACGTTTGAAAGCATCGTGGAATAATACAAATATTTCTGAAATTGAAAAATTCAATATGTTTTAACCATAACTAGTTATTGTAAAAACAAATATAACGTCAGACAGCAGTTTTATAAATCTAAACAAACATTCACCACATAAGATTTGTCATTATCAAGTAATTGATGAATTATTGATTTAATACTAAATATTTTAGGGTAAGTGGAGTAATAGTAATGCCAACGAGAACTTGCTTGCGAACTTGCTAAGCGAATGGGTTAATATGTTGGGGATGTATGTCGGAATTCTTGAAAAAATTGAAAATATATGCGTAAGTAGGGTTGCTTGCAGGAAATACAATCAGGATTGTGGTAAATTTAAAATATTTTGTCGGAATTACTAGGAATACAAAAAAACAATAGAAATTTGGGGTGTAATTGTCAAACACAGGACTCTTGGCGGAAATTTTTGTTTTTTGAGACAAAAATCTCTTGCTTTTCTGAAAGCAAAGACTACGATTAATCTAACTGCCAAAAATTACCAAAAGAGTCCTACCACGAATTTTATTTGGCTAGTCAAATCAGAAAATTATAATTTTCAACAGCTCGCGATCGGTTGATTTTTCTGTAGTAACCTCGTCCAGTAAACTAACAAAACTTATTTTAAAACAGTGTTTGCAGCTAAATATAAAATGTAAACAATGGGTGGAGTTTTGTAAAGGTGTTGATTATTCCACCTATCCCACAACAAAACAATTATAAAACAGGATTTTACAGTGAAAGAAAAAAAATGGTGATGTGGCCATCATGTTACTTTCTCCGACTTTATATTTACGTTTTCATGGGTTTATTTTCAATTGAAATCATATTTTAAATGTACATCGAGCGTTGCGTAAACTCGGATGAAACTGACGTTTAAAACGTCAAAATCACGAAAGATGGAAAAATTATACTTCAAATTCAAAAACTCAGTTTACTCAAAAACTAACGAGATTTCGAAAAAAACTTATTCTTTAGAAATTGTTCATTTTGGCATTCTGTACAATTATTATTAACATAATTTTTCTGTAACTATTATCGTTTTATAATTATAAACCAAAAATTAAAAAAATAATAATAAATTTTTTTCTCGAATAAAAATGATTTTATGAAAAATGTTTTCAAGCAAAAGATGTTCATTTCTTTGTTGTCTTCAAAGTTTGTTTGAATGTTTTTGTGATATTTTTCATATTTAAGAAAATATTGGCAAAAAACAAAAAACAGTTAAGGTAAACGCCCACTTCCGGTGTACGAAATTTTACCAAAAGCTTTTCAGTTCTTCAGATTATCAAATAAGATGGCTGTTCAAAGTTTCATATCAATTGCTTTATTAGTTTTTGAGATACAGCGCGCACAGACAGACACACACACACACACACACACACAGACACACACACAGACACACACACACACACACACACACACACACACACACACACAGACACAATTTTTTTTTTCCAGAAATTGTTGAAATGGCATCTAGGGACCCCAAAACGGATATTTCCGTAAAAAAAATTTTTGAAAAAAAAATCACGATCACAATACTTTCTCGTACTTCGTAACGGAGAAAGTAAAAAACATATACTGAAGGGCTTGTTTTTTATTTGAAATTAGTTCATTTCTATAAATCTTGAATTATGTTTAGCTGGTTGGATTTTTAATTTGAACTACAGTTATACATCTGATTTTCCATTGTTGCTAATTTATCAGTCGAGTGTAAAAAATTAGCATCATGTTACTTTCTCCGATTTAATTATAATAGGGTTTAAGTGATATTTTTCATATTTATTGATTTTATTTTTAAAAATAAATAAGTAACATTTTGATTTAGAAAACTTTATTCCTCATAAATTGTTCATTTCGGTATTCTCCACAATTATTGTTAATAATAAAATTGATATAATTTTTACGATTTCATAAATATAGACAAAAACTACGAACATTTTATAAAAAGTACGGGAAACTGTTTCGTGATAATCGTGATAATTTTTTAATTTTTTTAAGGAAATATCCGTTTTGATTACAACCATTTTTGAAAAAAAAATCGTATCTGTGTATGTGTGTCCGTTGGCGCTGTATCTTAAAAGCCACTTAATATTTGTTAATTAAACAAGATTTATTTGACAATTCGAAGAACTGACAAGCTTTTGTTAAACATTCGGAAACTTTTTTGTTTTTCCGAAAATTCTTAAACATTTAAAGAAGTATTTTACGCAAAAAAGTGAACATCTTTTACTAATAAATGTTTCTCGTGAACTATTAAATTTTTGAAAAAAGAATTAAAAACTACTATTTTTGAAGTTTTTTGTCTATAATTATTATATAATTATAAATATTACATCAAATTTATCTTAAAAATAATTAGAGAATGCCATTTCCGGACAATAAAGCTTTTTATAAATATTTTTGACAAAAATCAATAAATATGAAAAATATCCCAAAAAATCGTATTATCCTTAAATCGGAGAATATATCATAATGGCCACATCACAATTTTTTTTTCTAAATCAAAAAAGTTATGAGAAACATTTGTAAACAAAAGATGTCAATTTTTTGTTGCCTTCAATATTGTTATAGTTATTTAAGCAACAAGGAACGTAAGGACGTATTAACATTTGAGGTAGGCGAATACGAACCTAGACGGAGCCTGCCGAAAATGTTAATTGTTATTACATTCCGTGTTGTTTATTAATTTTTTTCTGCTACCGGAAATATAATACTTAAAAAAGATCAAAAATATTCTAAAATATGGCTTGTAACATTTGGGATTCAAATGTTTATAGTCACCTATGCGTCCTACGGCAACCCAGCAACCGAGAAAACAATGTCGAATTTTGTTTGTTTATGTTAATCCAGTGAAACTTTCTGTGGGCATGGATGCAAACAAAGCTGCGAATATTGCGTGTTAGAACCTGTTACCGACAAAATCGAAAAAGGTATGTGTCCTGTTACGACTCTTTCAAGCAGTGGTTATGTAAAAAGGATGCCGATGCTATAGGTATAGACGAACATGTTTTAATCGTCTATATGTTGTAATGTTACGTTTCTGTTTATTATTTTCCTTGGTCCGTAAGTAAAAAATTAAGTTCCGTCGTCAAGGACAACAAACACCACGAATGTTATCAGCCACTTACGGTACCTGTAACCATGGATGCAATGTTTATTTACGTTGTCGGTAGCGGTAAGAAATATTATTCGTGTTTCAAAAATAAAAAAAAAACAGTAAAGGTAATCATCCACTTTTGGTAAACGAAATTTTCAGTTTCTTTGTAAATACAATGTAGATGATGGCTAATGGTCATAGCACCAAAGCCAGGCATAACGCCAAAAACAAAAACAAAAAAAAAGTTTCTTTGTTCTTCAGATTATCAAATAAAGCTTATGTTCAAAGTTGAATTAAAAAATATTGAGTTGTTTTTGAGATACAGCGCCTACAGCTAGACACACAGACGCATTTTTCAAAAATGGTCGGAATCGTCGGTCGTTCAATACAGATAACCCCGTTAAAATTTAGGTTTTGAAAAAATCGCGATCACAAAACTTTCTCGTCCTCTGAAAGATAAAAGCAAAAAAGAATCGTAACCTTTGAAACTTCATAGGCTGATTCCAAAAACTGTGTAGCAATCGTTATCCGAGTCATTCATTTTTTTTTACTCAAAGGTTGCTCAAGTTTTAAAAATATTTCTTGAAAACGAAACAACACAGCCATGCAACACGACATAAAGAAAATTTTGCATACCCCGTCCATAAATACCGCTTCAGGGAAAGAGGACTAGAGTACAGTGCAATTAAATTGTTTAACAAACTTCCGAAGGTCATCAAAACAGAATGTAATTTTAAGATATATAAAAAATCTATTCGTGATTTGTTATTAAGAATTGAACCATATAGTGTAAATGAATACTTAGACTATACTTATTAAATTAACCATTTTCCAATTGACGCCTGTTTCTGTTTTAAGTGTATTCTTTTTGTATATTTATGTGGAAATAAAGATTTATTGTATTGTATTGTAAAGTATTTCGAACGAGTAACGCGTTCTCAGTTAGTTTTAATATTTACATAACTTTATTTCGGACTTTTTATAAAAATTTCGGTTTTTTCATTAGTTGGTATTATATAACGCGAAACCAAATTTGTATTGTTGTTTAATGTAGGTATATTTAAAAGAATTCAACTAAAATCGAATTTATCTTTCAAACAATTGTTTCTAATTTGTTTAATAATTTTGTTTCTACTAAACTCTGTTACCATTTGTTTGTCAAAAGGTCGTTACAGGTTATAAAAATTACTGAATTGTATCGACTAATTCCCAAAATTTGATTTTTGAGAGAGTGGTTATTTATGAATTTTTGTATAATTTTGACGATTTGACAAAGATCTGTATCTAACATTATAATTCAAACGTTTTAAGAAGCTAACTGAGGTAACGTAGGGTGGAAAGGACCGTCCTCATCATAAGTGATTGACATTTGATCACCCTTACACTCACAGATGTTTACAGCCGTTTATAAATTATGTCTAATTTGTTTTCTCTAAAACAATCAACAACTGGAAATTGAAATTTGTAGAGAAATTCTTTCTATATATGTTTCATTTATATAATTATTGTTATGCATGATTTAAAATCATTTTTTTCAGCTTAAATTATGCAAACATCCAATATACATAGTTGCCATAAGGAAAGCAGAAGTTGGGAAAACTTTTTCAATCTCAATTTGACAGTTTTCATATACTTACACAATTTCCTTGTTTGGAAAAAATAAACAAAACTTGGCCACGTACAAGATAAAATTTCATCAATATATTTTTATCCTTTCACAGTAACTCCGTTTGTTGCTCTAAATCACAATTTTTATTTTTAATATATTGGAAATTTTAATTTTCTTCAGCGAAACAACTAGTAAATAGACAAATCTTTGATAATGCCGGAGATGTTAACGGTAACCCATTCTCTTACATTTGTAGAGATTTTACGAATAATGCGTTTCTTTCTATTTAGCATATGTGCTTTCTGGTTGCGTGAGTTAGCGACAGAACTAATATGAAGGGATCCTGGGTTCGAATCCTGGCGAGGGCTTGGATGTACAATGGTTGACCATCCATTTCAATTAAATATGAAATATCGATTATGGCTGACGGACCTACGCTATCTAAGACAATGTTTCAAATCATACAAAATTACCCAGCTCACTTAATCCTTGCTTAAAAATATCTGCAAGAAGTTAAGGATTTATATATAATTCTTAAGTTTCAGATAATTCCTTACGATTTTGCAAATACAAATATAAATATTTTCATGTATTATGCGCAAGTAATATTAAAACTTCATTTCATATTTTAATCAAAATATTTAAAATTATAAATTAATTAATTAATTTTAGTCATAACTTATAACATGTCCCAAATACACTTGGAACTAAAAATGACCTAATAAGATGCTTTGAAGCAATTTCTTTGCAGTGCATATCAAAGTGGAAACTGTATAACTGTGAAATAGTGGCAATTAATTTCGTCCCGGGCAAAAACTATTAGCCTCGAGTGAAAACAGACGACCTAAATTAGCGTCCCTTTCATTGGGACGAGTAACACGTTGTCGGGTCGAATGCAAACGCTACAAACATAATTTCAGATACATGAGCTAAATACACCCACAAAAAAGTCTCTAAACAACTATTCTATTAATTTTCTGCATAGCATAAATTAATATGGAAATGCATTTCCAAACACAAAAAACATAGTGCAAATACATATCTCCATACGAATGCATTATTAACTAATAAAGAAAAACTGTGCATCCTAAATTAATGTACTTTTTACATCTAACGAGGCGAATCTCACATCTGTTACAAATTGATTTTTATGGTACTTTATGTTGTGCAATGCCCCGAGTTGTATGAAGACAGCAGGATTTTACGCGACGAGCTCTTATTTACGAGAAAATCGATTTCAACGCTTCAATACACTCTGGTATGCCCAAAGCATTTAAAGATTAAATTAAATTATCGTGGGTTAGTGGAATTAATCTTGATTCGTATCCTGCTGCCCTGGGTTCGAGTCCCATGCAGTTGTGTTAATTTTTATTTATCTTTTTTGTATCACTGGCAATCGAGCAAATGCTAATATATATTATACAGTGGAATATTTATTTTAGGCAATATGCAAATGAATTTAATAAATATGATGGATTATACAAAATTTAATAGTAATTTATGATACAAGTAACGTTATGAAGGTTTTTGCATTACGAGAGAAAAGTTTGTTTTAAATTCTCGAGTAATGTAATAGTATATTACATAACTAAAGTTGTAAGTAGCAAGTGAAAGATATTGCGTACGAGCCGCGTAGCCGCGAGTAACGCAATTTCACGAGCGCGTAATTGCGTTAGAACTCGCATTATGCATTACACTTTACCTTCGACCTTACATTTATTCGCTTACACTAAAGACATATTGAAACTGAAACGTTTAAATTTGTATTAAATTAGCCGGTAATAGCAATGTAGGACGACTACCAAGTAAACAAACAAATTACCGTTCGAACAATTTTCCGTCGAATAATATATTATCTAATCCATTGATTGAATAAATTTAAGAAAACAGATCGTTCTACTCACTCTGAAGTGTTTCATCTACTAAGATACCATTGCGATGGAAGTATCAATAAGGCAGGGCGTGAAGTTTATTGTGTCGGTTATTGTTTTAACCAATAAGTTGTAATCTGACGTTTAAATGTCACTGTCACTTTTGATATTTAAAGACGAACAGACGAATGCAGAAGGACTCGGCGGATGTTAATTATTGGCTAATAAGTATACAGAGTGTGTACAAAGTCCCGGATCAGTCAATTATTTCGGAAATTGTGCACTATACAAAAAAGCTTCCAATATAAAAGTTGTAGGATTTGAAGCAATCTATCAAGCTAGAACTCTTGAAATTATACAGGGTGTCCCAAAAAGTCGTGGTAAACAAAACTTCCGTTTTTTTAAATGGAATGACCCTTTTTAAATCGCATTTCCTGATTCCGCTAAACATTATAAACAACAATTATTTAACATATCATATGGCTAAACTCATTAGTTTCAGAAATAAAAAAGATTTAATAGCACGAATGCTATAGGAATGATATTACCAACATTTTGCATTGTTTCCAGTCAAATCAAAATGTTCCATGTTATACCTTAAAAAAACATTGAATCTGTGTTAAATGCACCTCCCTCAAGAATTATTCAACTAAATTATTAAATATTTGCATTAAAATTAACCATAACTTTAAAACAGCAGTAAAAATTAATAAGAATAACCGATAATAAAAAATTGAGTGTATGAGGTTATTTAATTAAATAATGAAAATGTCCTCCTCTTACAGTTTGACAATGGGCTAGGTTATAAAACAATTTGTCGATGACGTTTTGTAACATTTCCTGGTTGATAGATGCACATTCGTCAATAATTCTTCTCCTCAATTCGTTCAGATCTGCAGGTTTTGTCAAAAACACTTTATTTTTCAGGTGTCCCCAAAGAAAATAATCAAGGGGTGTTAAGTCTGGCGACCTAGTGGGCCATTCTATGGGGCCTCTTCGCCCTATCCACCGGTTAGGAAAAGTGTTGTTTAAATAAACTCTAACAACTTGCCCAAAATGAGGAGGAGCTCCATCCTGCTGAAACCACGTATGGCGTAATAGTGGTCCTACAGCATTCGTTATTGCTGGTACAATTTCATTTTGCAGCATGTGAAGATACATTTCGGCATTCAAATTCCCCTCTATGAAGAAAGGTCCCACTAATCTGTTGCCAATAATGCCAGCCCAGACATTTACTTTCTGGGGGTGTTGAGTATGTGTTTCACTCATCCAATGTGGATTCTGATCAACCCAGTAACGACAATTATGTCGATTCAAAGTCCCGTTCAACATAAAAGTTGCCTCATCCGAAAAAACTATTTGATTTAAAAAATTATTGTTTTCTTCATGTTTTTGCATCATTACTTCGCAAAACTCCAATCTAAGATTGAAATCATCTTCTGTTAATTCCTGGACAAGATTTATTTTATATGGGTGAAAATTACTGGTTTTTAAAATATTTTCAATTGATTTAAAGCAAACATCAACTTGGGTAGCAGCTTTCCTCAGTGATAAATGTGGATCTTGAACAAAATGTAGTAATGTATCCAATTTTTTTTCATCAGTTGTTGCCGACTTTGGTCTTCCTGAACGAACTTTATCACTGCAAGACCCAGTTTCCTGAAATCTTTGAACTGTCCTCACAACTGTAGATTTTGATATGGGCCATCGGTTTGGAAAAGTAGTATTAAATAATTCCTTTGTTTCGCTAACTGTTCTTTGTCGGTCTCCAAAACCTCTCATCATTAATAAAGTTATACGTTCCCTTTCGCTAAGAGACATTTCCAGACTTTTCTAATTTGACAGTGATGCAAAACATTCTGGTACCAGCTTGTCAAAATGCAAAATGTAAATAATATCGTTTATCGCCAATCGGCAATAAACACATAGCTTTATGTCTTTCAATTCAAATTATTTCTGAAACTGATCGGTTTAGCCATATGATATGTTAAATAATTGTTGTTTATAATGTTTAGTGGAATCAGGAAATGCAATTTAAAAAGGGTCATTCTATTTAAAAAAACGGAAGTTTTGTTTACCACGACTTTTTGCGATACCCTGTATAATTGCAAGAGTTCTAGCTTGATAGATTGCTTCAAGTCCTACAACTTTTATATTGGAAGCTTTTTTGTATGGTGCACAATTTCCGAAATAATTGACTGATCCGGGACTTTTTACACACTCTGTATAATATAGCGACGTACATAAGTGGTAATAGTACATGTTACACACATGTTTATTTTATCCTATTTTTATTTTTTTGTTATTTAAAAAAATGTTTAATGAAAATCGTCGAAAAGCGAAACCATATTTGTTTGCCAATATCACCATGGCAACAAGTTGCATTAAGACACATGCCGTGCGCGCCTAAAGTATGGAATATAGTCAGTAAAATTGAAATAAAATATTTTTGGAAAAATTCCTCGAACACGTCGATTTTCTTTTATAAAAATACACATTTCTTCATGAAAGTCGATTTTCAGTCGTCATTTGTTTTTGAGTAATGACGTCATCCATTTTCTTCTTAAATGGCAACCCCCTATTTTTATTCTTGATTTTGAGAGATCTTTCTATTGTCGAACTGGCAGTATAAAAATATTGCCATCTTACATCAGACATTTTTCGAGTAAATGACAATTGAAGGTGAGAACTTGATATCTAGAGTTTTTGCAAAATGAACTTGTTCCAGCGCTTTTTTTCAAACAAAAAGTGATCTTGACCTTTCATGCATACAATATGGTTTCAGCAAGACGGCGCAACCACGCACAATGCGCGTTTTTTGACAATTGCATTACTAATAGGTGGATTGGCAGGCGATGACCGATAGAATAGCCCACAAAAGAGATGAATACGCAGAATTAGCCTGGAAAATATTCAAAATATTCAAGAAGAATTTCTACATGTTCGAAAACAAAAAAAAACAAAAACAAAAAAAAAACAAAAAAACGCGCATAGTGGGGGCATGCGCCGTCTTGCTGAAACCATATTATATTATATGAAAGGTCGAGATCAATATTGTTTGTAAAAATTACTACAAGCGCTGGAATAAGGTCATTTTGAAAAAATTCTAAATATCGGGTTCTCACCTTCAATTGTCATTTTCTCGAAAAATTTCTTATGTAAGATGGCAACATTTTTATACTTCCAGGTCGACAATGAAAAAATCTCTCAAAATCAAAAATAAAAATAGTGGGTTGCCATTTAAAAACAAAATGGATGACGTCATTACTCAAAAATAAATGACGACTGAAAATTGACTTTCCTGCAAAAATGTGTATTTTTATAAAAGATAATCGACGTGTTCCTGGATTTTTTGTAAAAATATTTTATTTCGATTTTACTGACTATATTCCATACTTTAGGCGCGCACTGTATAACAACACTAGTGTTGTCAAGGGTACCTTAACGTTACTCGTTGCTAAGGAGTTATCGGCATATTAACACCATAGGATAAAATTTAAAAAAAAAATTTATTTAGTTTTATACTTTTTATGTTAATGGAAACATGTAAAATTAAATTAAATTGCAAAAATTTCTATTTTTTTTTTAAATCAAATTATGAGTTATAATATTCAGTATTACATTTATCTTTTCTTAGATTCTAACATAACTACCATCCACAGTTTTGTGGTGTCATAAAAACAAACAAAATATAAAACTGAAGTGCAACTTAAAGGAAACACGATAAGGAGCAGGGACAATGAGGATCAATATATAGCAAACATTTACGGCATATTATTTTTAAAAAGAAACATAATGTATAGAGTAACTGTTTTAAACAAGATTTTATATACTTAAATGTGATGACCAACGAGAAAAAAAGGAACGTGTGCGTGGGACTCGAACCGAGGGCAACAGTGCACGAAGCAAAAAGTTTTCCGTTGCGCTACGCCAATTGTCTCTCAAGCTTTTCTTGCACACAAGCCTGCGGAGAAACTTTGAAGTCAATTTTGTGGTAATTTAGGGCCCGTCCGATAAAATCCTGTGACTACCCTCATTCAGAAGGCAGGTGCAAGTTAGTGAAGAACCATCGAAAACCGTTCTTAACATACCTTGTTAGTAAAATAATAAAACCATAACAATAAATATATTTATCCAAAATCGGGTGTAATAATCGAATTAGAGTGGTCATTTGAGCCATGTAATGCTGCTTATTACCCCTTAGTGAGAGAATAAGTTTCTCTCACGGAATGCATAGATCCTTCATAGGATTTTTGAAATATTTCAAATTGACACCACGTACTTCAAAATTTCTTGTCAAAATTTTATAAACATTATTTTAATACTTAACGCAATTAGAGGAGATTTTGGATAAAATGTTGTATTTTACTCATGAGGAATTCCTCATTAGTCCCTTAAGAAAATTATTAAACTTTTTCTTGCGAGACTAATTACGTACATTCTACATTCGTATAACAAATAACTATTTTCTTCAAACTTTAGTAAAATTTGACATTTTATCACTTAATAAATGACGAACTTTATTATAGGGATCAAGCGAGGCACAACATACTTAGATTTTCTACTTTGGTTTAATAATGGACTTATTGTTACCGTAATTATTAAACTGTTTATAGTGAAATTGTATTTGGCACAATTGATGGTAGATACTTAGAACAAGACAGGAGTCTACATCAAATTGTATAATTGCCGCTAACGATAATTCTTGTTTAGTTCGAACGCTCTAATGTGTTAAATACTAAAAATGTTCAATAATGGATCGGGCATTGCGATTAATATGTGATATATAAACTTAACCTCTAAGTTTAGGAAAGCTATCTACAAAGAGAGATATTAGAAAGTTGAAAGTAGTTGATAGCACATTTTCATTCAAGTAAAATTATATTGGCTATCTGGAAATCTCCAATGCAGTGTAGTGTACATTTTGTTAATCTTGTGGCTTTTCAAGGTTACTTGTTTTAAAAATAATTTTGTGCGTTTAACTACAGATTTTGTCTATTTTAAACATTAGCAGTTACATTTAGAACTGATCATCACTATTAATAATACATATACATTTAAGATTAATAATCTAGCTGTTTTATTTAAATTTCAGGGTTTTCCATGCCAAAATTCACATTCTAAACGCTACCAAACTTCTGTTAGTTAGGTTATGTTTCAAGGGCTGCCAACTATTTTCGACTTTTTGATCTCACGGAACTATAGTCTATTTTTCGTAAGATTACAGTCAAGGAAAGATGGGACCAATTTGACATTGTTTAGTGATTGGTTGAAATTGTGGGAAAACTCACACCGGACACATTCTATTCTCCATCTTTATTTTGTCTAGTGATCTTTGTCATTTTGATAGTTGGCATAAGTGTAACATTCTGCGTCCGTCATTATCCGTTCACGTGTTGCTGTTTTGTGTTGTTTCGTGTTTTTTCTTATTGTTCTGTGTTGTGCAACGAAAGTTATTAAAAACCCGCATGGAAAATCTATTTGAAGTGGGCAGCGATTAATGGTCTACGACATTTATTTAAAATATAAATCCGGTTCAGTGAAAACTGAAGGCATACGACTTGCCTCTGCAGACCTAGGAATTTCAGAGAAAACCAAGTTTCAAATTGTTTCTAAGATGGATAAGACGGGAATTCTGAAATCACACAATTTGTTTGGGAGAAAAGCGGCAGAGGTAAAAATAGTATGCTAAATGAAAATTATGAAATTATCGATTGGAGAAGAAAGTATTTAACTAAAATAAAACAATTTAGACAAGAGAGACGCATCATCTGTTATTTAGACGAGACTTGGGTGAATGCAGGTCATACAACAAATAACATTTGGAAGAATACTACAGTATATAGCACATGTCAGGCATTTGTGGAAAATTTATCTGTAAGATTAAAAAGCCCCTCAGGAAAGGGTAGTCGTCTAATAATTTGCCACATCGGGAATGAAAATGGATTTGTGGAAGGTCGGTTATTATTATTTCAATCTAAAAACACAGGCGACTACCACGACGAAATGAATTCAACACAATTCGACGAATGGCTAATAAATATTTTGCCACGTTTAGAGGATAATGCGGTTATTGTAATGGACAACGCGCGATACAACTCTGTTAAATTTGAGAAGTTTCCAACAAGTGCTTGGACCAAAAATAATATAAAAACATATTTGCTGGAAAAAGGGGTCGAAATAGATGATGACATGTTAAAAATTCAGTTGTTAATTGCTGCCAAAAAATATGTTAGTAACCAGTTAGTGCCCTATAGAATTGATGAAATTGTTAAAAACACAAACCGACAAATTTTACGATTGCCACCCTACCACTGCCAATTATATCCCATTGAGCTCGTATGGGCACTAGTAAAAGGGTATGTGGCAAAAAATAATAAAACTTTTAAATTGCCAGATCTACCAAATCGTTTTCATGAAGGTTTGCGGCAAGTAACACCAGAAAAATGGGGTAAATGTGTTGAACACATAAAAAATAAGAGATAGAATTTTACAAATTAGAAAATATTCTTGAAGAAATGCAATAACGATGTGGTTCAATGTGAACACCGGCTCATCTAATGAAGAAGATTTTTCTGATACAGAATACAAAAAATTGTGTAATAAATATATATTTAAAATGTGTATTATTTTCATTAAATTCCAAAATAAAACATCACTGCATTTTTTATTACCATTTCGTCATAGTACACAGTACAGGAAGTATTTTTTATTACCATTTCGTCATAGTACACAGTACAGGAAGTATAACATACTTGAAAAACACTTTCATTAAATGAAATTTTAAAAGGTAAGTACGTTTTTGCTTTTATCATGTCAACACAACTCATATCACTGTAAATTAATTTGATATTCACATATGTGTATGACATGAAATTAGTGTTGCATTTTTTAAATCAAATTTATCAACTTCAAAACAAATAATTTTTTCTATATCCGTTATAAAATTCATAGTTTTTACATTATAGATGTATTCCACTAGATTTGAATTTGGAATCAATATTCGTCACCAGATTCACATATTTTAATGGTGTAAATCAGTCTTCTAGTTACTGTAATCTTAAAAAAAATAGACTATAGGTTTAAATTGGTTTCAGCTTCCTTCGAAGTATTCTGTTTATCGCACTTTAATTTATGGAGCTGTGTAAGAAATGTTTGAGTTTTGTTCTATTTTCATACACTATTGAAAACGTCGTAGAAATATTTTCTTAGATCAAAAAAAAATTTGTTTAAAACAAAAAATTATTTTTCAGTGCTGCCTCATACTTCAATCAAAACTCATTAGATGTTAATTATTTATTTAATAAGAGGTATTATGGCACTTGTTCTACTGGAGTACTCGTGCCGCAATATGCCCCTTTATACGCATCGAGACTCGAATAGTGAATACTCGTAGGATAACAAAAAATATACCAAAATCGAAACTATGTACAGAACCCAAATAACATCAGCGACAAAAAAGTCGCAACCGAAAGAGTCAAACTATTGGAAAAAAGAAAAGTAGGTCCAAGCAACTAACTCAATCCCACAGGTACGGACGCCTTAGCAAAACCAACCGAAAGACAAAGCAAAACCAACAAGAACGCAATCGCGAAACCTGCTGTCTCTGGAAAACAAATCAAAATCCTTAACATAAGAAACGCAAAACCGAAACCTGTCGGGCAGTGACATATTTTGCACCTCCGACGCAATACTGAGTAAGTTGAGGAAAACTTACGATGTATGGCCAAGAAGTTTCTTAAAATCAGAAAATGTTGCCAACCTAATAAAATCTAGAGGTGATGGGAATTTAAAATCTCCGGGAAGAAAATGGCTGCCAACTGTAAAATCTGGAGGATTTTAACTGCGGGAAATTTAAATTCGAATTCAAAAGTGCTACCAACCTAAAAAAATCTACGAAAACTAGGTGGCGGGAAATTCAAATGTGATAATTAAAAACGCAACAGCAGATTTTTAAGTTCTGTAATGTTACCAAAAAGATATTCGATTTGAGGAATTGCACGCGGTTTCACGCCGAAATGAAATGGGTTCCGTTGCCATACTAGATACTAAATAAAATGCCAACGCCGATGAGCTTAAAGTTCAAGCCAAAGGCGGGAATAAAAAAAATAAAATTCCAAGTTAAAGGATTGCGGGTGTACTCCCTGACATCATTTTCGTGGATTCGTAAAGGTATGTAAACTGTTCAAGAATGATAATATTCTCAAAGGTGATGAGAAGTAAGTCTGGGATTTATTTCCTCTTCCTTGGGGATCAAAAGGTAGAGAACTATAAGGACCTTGTTGAAAATCTTCTACAGTGCTACGATAGTCTGGGGTGTAACAAGTCTCTAAAATTACACATGTTACATTCTCACTTGGACTGTGAAAGGAACTCTTTCACCAAGAAATGTTGAACATAAATTTTGGAGTAAAGATACCAGGGTAAGTGGGATGAATCAATGTTAGCCGATGAACTGGGCATGCATCAGAGAATCGCCAGCAACCTAATAGAAACGGTAGGCAAATTGATTCCTCCGAGAGAGAACAACAATGTAAAAACATGCATACACTTTTAACGGTAATTCTAAAAAAGCGAAATAGATATTTATGCATCAAGGGAGATATGGAATGTTTTTTTCCCAAGGTTGGCAGGGTTACAAACTGAGGGCCTCTGGCCCGAGGTTTGTAAGTCAACCGAGGGCGAAGAACATGAATATCTCCCGCGGTGCATACAATATTTTATTTTTTAGTAATTCGTAAAAATATTCAGTATATCGATCTGCAATATGTATTTGCATGGTCGCTATGAGTTTGTTTTAAATCAGATCGCCCGCATTTTATGAACTGACGTTTATTTATTTTGATTTGATTTGACGTTAATGCTTTAACATCAAACGTACAGTTGTGAATAAAATAATGAACAAACCTGGGAGAAAAGTTTAATTCCTGTCTCGCTATAAAGTTGGTCGTGAGCAGACGCAAGATTGTCTATCTTCAACCATCATCTTGGGCGGATCTTTGGAAATGTATGTACATACTATTTGTCAGGTAAACAGGAGCAGACCTCATATCTCCCAAGGGAGATATAACTCATGTCTCCCGTGGGAGTTATGAGTACGCTTTCATGCTTTGTATCCACGACGATAATAGTAAATATCATACTACTAAAAAATAAACTGAACTTTCATGTTTATGATCCTTATCATGTTAGCACCCTCAGAAACATAAAAGAAGATGTTACTCAAAAAAAAGGTACATTTTGTTATCATTCGAGCAACATAGGGAGTACAAAATAACTAGAGAGCTGATTTAGGATTTGTTAATGAACAAATTATTAAACTAATATAATATGTCTAAGGCTGTGTATCTCAATCGAGTGTTGCTTTACCTTAAGCGTTTTTTGTGTTTCTCCAAAATATTTTTTATATATGAAAAGTATTTTAAAAATCTTTACATAAATGTTGAAGATGCAAAGAACTGCATATCTTTTTTACACCCAGATATGCACACAGTACTATATGTAGGACGACTATTATAAAGTTCTTTTAAAGTTTTAACAAGAATACCTTCAGCGCCATCTATCATTTTTTATTCGAATGAGTACGCCCAATGATTATTCGTTGACATTTGACAGGAAGCAAAAAATAACCTCTCTGTGTTTTCAAATCCTAATTACTTGATTTAGAAAAATATATCATTTACTTTCCTTTAATTTAAATCTCGGGCAAATGTAGGTTAATAAATGTATTTCGTAAACAATCAATATTGTTTCCCCGTCAGAACACCTACAGACCGGTTTCGACCTTTGAGGTCTCATCAGTGTAATTAGTTGCTGATGGGGAAACGGAAATTACTATTAGAATATAAGTATTCCAAACACCGTTAACGGTAAAAATGCTAAAGTGGCGGACTCTATTACCTGGATGTTGTACTGAACCCAATCCGAGTGGCCTAACCAGGCAATAGATTCCTCTACTGTGGCGTTTCTACCGTTAACGGTGTTTGGAATACTTATATTCCAATAGTAATTTCCATTTCCCTACCAGCAACCAACTACACTGATGAGACCTGAAAGGTCGAAACCGTTCTTTAGGTGTGAAACAATATTACATTTTTACATTATTATTGTTATATTTGCGGCCATTGGCATTCCTATATCTGTCAGTGGTTAGGCTACTCGGATTGGGTTCAGTACAACTTTCAGGCAATAGACTCCGCCACTTTGGCGTTTCTACCATATTTCATAAACTTTCTGATTTTTGAGAAAAAAATTTAAATAGAAACATTTTTACTTTTTTTTCTATTATTATGAAATGATGGTAGTCATATCATAATTATATGAATAAATATTGTAGAATATCGCACTTTTTAACCACGTGACATTTATAAGCCAATACGGTTGTTAAATATTTGACGTTTGAACCAATTAGCCTACCATTTAGTGGTAATTATGCAACATAAAAATTGCCGGGTATACGCACTAGCGCAAAATTTCACCTCCGTCAAAGCCATGACTAGTTTATTTTAAACTGATCCCAAATTGATAATTTCGACTTTCTATTGTT
Source organism: Ocypus olens (assembly GCA_910593695.2). Classification (NCBI taxonomy): domain Eukaryota; kingdom Metazoa; phylum Arthropoda; class Insecta; order Coleoptera; family Staphylinidae; genus Ocypus; species Ocypus olens. Next base: position 27,518,549 of record OU343048.1, on the reverse strand, counting down.
AACGGGAGTAATTCGCAGGATACCTTCTATTATTTTGGCGAACAAATTTTCGATAAAGCGTTGCGACATTGTAATAATAACTTGTTAGGTATAAAATTATTTGACGTTTCTTTGTGGTTATGTCATAGTTACACAACTTACTTCTTTCAAATTAAATTTAAACATATCATAAATATCACTTCCATTACATTCTTTTAAAATCGAGCGATATTCTTACGAATATACCGCATGCATAAAATATTCCCTGGAACATTTATTGTTTGTGCATTTTTGAGATTGCAATCGACTCGATTGTGAACGCAAAAATGCACTCGCAAAAAATGATTTTTATTATTTAATGCATTAGGGATATTATACAGTATGTTTTTTTTTCTATCGTGTGCCATTGGATTTTACATGCTAAAAATTATACTTAATGTATATTTTATCATATAATTTTGAAGCAAATTTTAGTAAGTAATATAAATCAATTACTTTTCTACATGATGCACTTAATAAGAATAATTTAAACATGCTTTATTTCATTAAAAAGTGCTCTTGCTCGGAACCGGACGATCGAGATATGCTGCAGAAAAGTTGTCAACTATTTCCATAAAATAAAAATTCTCTGACTTGTACAAAAATACAACTATTTCGCGCTGGACAAACCTCTTATAATTGCCTTTACAAATTCCACCCGTTCTTCAACAGTATAAACAGACATTTTATAGTGTAAATTCGATTGACATTTCGTAAATTCAAGGTACTTTGATTATTTTTGCTGTTATTTATGTTAAATAATTTCATTTTTGAATGGTTGTTATTATAATGCAGCGCATTATGTGGAAAAATAAATGATTTATTACTAATTAAAATTTCCTTCAAAATTTTATGATAAAATATACATTAACACAAGGTATAATGTTTAGCATGTAAAATCCTATGGCCCACGATAAAAAATATACTGTATATGAAAATGCCTAATTTGCAAACTTATGGGAGCTAAGTTTTTTTTCAAAATCCCTGTAGTTAAAAAAAAGATTAATATGCAAAATATAATAAAACATATTTTATGGTAAAAGTGATAAAGGAGAAAATTACATGATGGTCACATTTAAACATTTTCTGACTTTCTGCTGAATTTAAATTACACGAGCTGTATAAATAATTTTCAGTTGTGAATAATAATACATTTTTACTATTTATGACGATAATACATTACGTTTTCCACTAAAATAAAACACTTCGTAGTGCACGAAATGCACATAAAGATAATCTCGTACACTTCCTGAATATGTGCTAACAATAATTCCTTTCGCGAAAATTACGCTGCAAGATATATTAACACCGCATTTGTTTATTCTCTCGAGTATATTCTCACTAGCCGAGTTCCTATAATTAATATTTAAACATTTACGAAATGTTCGAAACTTAGGCACGAATCCTTCATTTACTTTTATGTAAATATATAAACCTATTTCCACCATTATATGCGAGGTGACGGGTTATTTGTTTACCCGCTCCCTTAACGGTTTGCCAAATATTGGAACAAAACAAATTTGAGCGTATCAAATACGGAAATAAGTTATTTGGGCGTGTTTGCGTTTTGAATAAATTTAACGTTCGTACAATAGCGGGGAACTATATGTTTTTATAAAAGCGTGAAACGGTTAGGAATATAACCGATGTTTAAGGAATTAAGAAAAAATATCACATGCCATTCTTAAGTTTAAAATCCATCCATTTAACTCAGAAAGAGGATTTCACTAGTATAAATAAGCAAATAAAAAATAATGAAGCCTGCGTGCAATTTTTTGCGACTGTCATCACAGACACCATACACTTAACATCGCCATTTTCTTACTATTTCGTTTTTCATTGTTCGATTTTTAATTATCATTTAAAAATAAACTATGGAAATATAAATATTTTTATTGAGGCAGAAAAAAAGTCATATTTTACACATGTCAACAGTTCGTATGGTTGCGGAACTCATAAAATAAAGTACTAGTTTTCACACTAATATATACTCCATCTACTCACAGATTAGACATTTTTGACATCTTTCGTGACAAACACTAGAAAATGAAAAGTACCAACACGGCTATGAGAAAAATGTAATTTTGCAGCAAGTTAGGTTGGTACCGGTATACTACTAATATATTCATACGCGACATAGACACATTATTGACAGTTTGTTATTGTTATTTAAATCTATTCTAGCTTTTTATCTTTGTTTTGTTTTATCAATATTTTTATTATTAATGTTTTGAAGTTAAATTCAGGTAACGTTTATATATGTATCTTTAAACTCTGTAACCTTTCTCTATCCATTTTATATGCCTTTATTTTCTAATATATGTTTTTGAAATACCTGTATAAACCATTTAATATCATTGTCAACGGAGCTACTTTGATTTAGTCAATTTCTCTAAGATATTTGTTTTATTATGCACCGTAACACCTTAAAGGCTTGTCATATCAACGTAAGATCTATATCTAACAAGTTTGATTTATTTAAAGCGAATTGCCATGTAACAAATTTTGATTTGATTGCTGTTACAGAAACTTGGCTATCAGATGCAAATACTAGTCATTCACTCACACTGGATGGTTACAACTTCATACGGAATGATCGACCGAGTCATGGCGGTGGTGTTGCATTTTATATCAAAAATACTTTGAATTATTCGGTTTTGCATGTTGAATCGTTACCAGTCGCTGAGCACTTATGGTTAAAATTAACCTTAAATCAAAAAACGTATGCAGTGGGCGTAGTCTACAGGCCCCCAAGGGGCGATTTTAAAGATTTTCTGGACTTATTTGAAAAATATATGCTTGAATACAGTCTCCAATATGACCACATATTATGTCTTGGCGACTTCAATATAAATTTATTACATGTTACTGCATCAAGTAAATCCTTTTGTGCTCTACTTAATTCCCTGTCACTTCAACAAATAATATCTGAACCTACGCGAATAACTCCAACTTCCGAGTCGTTGTTAGATTTAATCATTACCAACGAATGCAATAACATAAGCAATTCAGGGGTAACTGACGTTATTGACTTGTCTGATCACTCTTTAGTTTATTGCGAATGGCTAGTCGATCGTGGAAAGGTAGCACCTAAAACTATCAATTCTCGTGATTTTAAACATCTTAATTACGACATATTCCTTTCCGACTTTTACAAATTAAACTGGTTTGAAATTTATGACATCGACAACATAGATGCTAAACTAACATTATTCAATAAAAAACTGTTATCACTTTTTGATTTTCATGCACCAATTAAATCATTTTGCAGCTCTAGAAAGGAAGCCCCTTGGTTAACATATAATCTGAAGCAAATGATGAAAATTAGAGATAATGCTAGCAAACGATATAAAAAATCAAAAAACCCAGTGCATTTTGAGTTCTATAAAAGTATGCGCAATTTAACAACCAAGGCAATTCGTGCTGAACAGCGAGCGTACCTGCAATACTCATGTGAAAAGGCAGGTAATAATAAAAAGCAAATGTGGGCTGAACTAAAAAAACTTAATATCTACGGAAAGGAAACCCCAATTATTCCTGAACATCTCAAAAATGTAAACCACATTAATCACCATCTAGTTAATCAAGTCCAGGCAATTCCTCCAGATAAAAATAAACTAAGTTTCTATAATAACAATAAAAAAACTGAATTTCGTAACCTTTTAAAATTCGTGCCTGTTTCCGACTTGGAGGTGTTGAACATTATAAAATCTGTAAAGTCCAACGCTACAGGTGTAGATGGTGTCAACATTAAATTAATTAAAATGTGCTGTCCTGCTATATTGGAATATGTGACTCATATTATCAATTCATGTATAAATAAAAGTTATTTTCCTGATTTATGGAAAGAATCACTTGTTGTTCCTATATCTAAAAATAATAACCCCCAATCAACTAATGATTTACGGCCAATAAATATATTACCTGCGCTTTCAAAAATCCTTGAAAAAGTACTTGAGAAACAATTACGTAATCATTTAGACTCTTATGACATTCTACCCAAATTACAATCCGGCTTTAGACCTGGTTTTAGTTGCTGCAGTGCCCTTACTCACATTGTAGATGACATTGTTCGAGCCACTGACTGTGGTAAAGTGACTGCACTTGTTCTATTAGACTACAGTAAGGCTTTCGATATGATAAACCATCAAACACTAATTTCTATTCTTAATTTTGTCGGATTTGGACCGGACGCAATTAAACTACTGAGCAGTTACTTTCGTAATCGAACACAAAGGGTGGTTATTGATAATCAAACATCATCTTCCCTCAATGTAACGTGTGGTGTAGGTCAGGGTACTATTTTAGGACCACTCATTTACTCAATTTATACTTCTTCTCTTTGCTATGACATCTCTCATTCGTCATATCACCTCTACGCAGACGACACGCAGCTTTATATCTCTTTTAACATACAGGATATTGCAGAAGCACAGGATAAACTTAATATGGACTTACATACTTTAGTAAAGGAGTCTACTATTCACTCACTCTGCATTAATGAGTCTAAAACTAAACTAATGGTATTTGGGCCTACTAAAAGCCAAGCTATCGCAGCAAGAGACCTGAAAATCACAATAAATGGTCAACACATCCCTGTAAGCAACTCTGTAAAGAACCTTGGGCTTTACTTAGACTGTAAACTTAAATTTAAAGAAAATACTAGTCAATTATTACGAAGATCATACGCTGCATTAAAAAGTATCTATTTAAACCGACTCATTCTTAATAAAAATACCAAGATGCTCTTGTGCGACACTCTAGTTCTCTCAAATTTTAATTATTGCGATACTCTTTACAATAACTTCATAGATCAACAAGATGTACAAAGAATACAGAGGATGCAGAACTCGTGTATGCGACTGATTTTTGGAATTCAGCGGAGAGCCAGAATCTCTCATAAACTGCAGGAGTGTGGATGGTTGAACATGCAAAATCGACGAGTGCTACATGCTGGTTGCTTTTATTATAAAATTCTAAGTACTAAATGCCCATCTTACTTGTATAATAAAATCTCATACAGAAGCGACATACATAATATTAATATTAGAAGTCGTGGTCTTCTTATGATTCCAAGACACAGATTACAGTTATATAAGAAATCCTTCTCTTACGCCATAACTAAATGCATGAATTCGGTAACATTCGCTTATGGTAGTTATATTGCTTTCAAACTCAAATATTCCATGGCACTGTATGACTCTCAAAAACATCATAATACGTAGACTAAAGTTTAAACATATTAATGTAAATAGTTTATGCATGAGTGTGTGTATAAGTATATGTATGTGTGCGTGTGTATGCATGCACATGAATATGTGTTTATGTATGTTTATGTGTATGTATATATTAATAAGCTAATGATTAATTATTAAGGGCTAGAAGGAAGATCAGTTTCGTTGTCTGGTAAATAAAAGACCAGATAGCGAAACTGATTCTAGTCCATTTGACCATGATGTAATTACTTGTATTTGTAAGAATTTATGTTATGTTTGTAAGGCATGGTCAATAAACGATTTATTATTATTATTATTATTATTGTTCTTGATTTCCGCCATGGAGATTACATTTTTATTTATATAAATCCAAATATTTTGCTGTTGCACGGGTCATATTAGATTAAAATTACAAATATACAAGTATAACATGACACACTGATAGTCATAATACAAAAACACAAAGATATAGCGGCTTATTTTTTAAATAAATGATATAGTGAAACAATCATTTCCCAATACCGACAAACTACAGACCGGTTTCGGACATTTAGTTCGTATAAGTGCAATACCTACCAGATGCGGTTAAGACGATTAAATGCTTAATCAATCCAATTAAAAACATGCATGAAATAACATTTTATTTGCATCATATTGTTGCTATGCGGTTTAGAATCGTATATTGGATTAACCGTAATCCGCACTATACCGGGTGTGGCACTTAAGACGCCTCGGACCATAGCTCCTTTACGATAAAAGCTATCGAAAAAAATCTAAGAACAAAGTGGTGCATAGTTACCGTCGCTATGTTTTAAAAATATTTCTAATCATCAGTGGCGTGCCGTACTCCAGTGGCGTACCAAACTTATGTTTTTTTTAAATAGAATGCCCTATTTTTTATTGCATATTTGGAAAGTGCTCGACGAGTACTTATTTTTTTATCTAACATGTTATACCCTTCACTTTAGCGGTTTCGCTGTTATAACCCCTTCTTTCAAAATTGCGCCCCATTTTTGAGATTTTTTTATAGAGAAACTAATTGACGCCGGCGCCTAAATTTTGAATTGAGGTACAGGTTAAGACCTCGTATACCTTCACATAATTTTTTTTCGGGTAATTTATGGCAAAAAAATAATTTTTGATTGATCTTCGCATGTTGTCATTTTTTCCGAAAATTTCAAATGGCTCCCCCCTAAAAAATTACGGCGTTGTACAGCCAAAACTCTAAATTTTTCATTGGTGTAAAAAAAAATACACATTGCATAACAAAATTTCGGGGAAAAAGGGAATTTCGTCGCAAATGTCGGGAAACGTTTTCCGTTCCCAAGTGTGCCATGAGAAAACAAAAGATTGGTAATTGTCAAAGTAAATTATTAGACGTCAGTAGCAGCCATAAGTCATTTTTGATAAACGTTCTAAAAATGTTCCGAACTCAAGAGGAAATGGTTGACATGATATTTATTCTTGGAGAATGTAACAAGAATTGTTTCTTGGCATCACGAGTGTACGCTGCGAGATATCCGCACAGGGCACATCCAAATGAACGTGCGTTTCAAAAAGTGTTGGAGAGATTTACTACTACGGGAAGTGTGAAACGGCCAAGGAGAGTTAGAAAGAAGGCAGTTATTACCGAAAATAATGAACTGCGGTATATCACCAGAAGTTGCGGTTATGCCTCCAGCAGGAAGGTCGTCATTTCGAACATTTAGTTTAAGTTGTTAAATTTTCTTAATCTGCATTTTTCATATCATGTTGAATAAATAGGTACATACTATTATGTTGACCGTATTTGTGTATTTGTTTTGGTACTTTGACAATTACCAATCTTTTGTTTTCTCATGGCACACTTGGGAACGGAAAACGTTTCCCGACATTTGCGATGAAATTCCTTTTTTCTCTGAAATTTTGTTATGCAATATGTAATTTTTTTTACACCAATGAAAAATTTAGAGTTTTGGCTGTACAACGCCGTAATTTTTTTAGGGGGGTGCCATTTGAAATTTTCGGAAAAAATGACAACATACGAAGATCAATCAAAAATTATTTTTTTTCCATAAATTACCCGAAAAAAAATTATGTGAAGGTATACGAGGTCTTAACCTGTACCTCAATTCAAAATTTAGGCGCCGGCGTCAATTAGTTTCTCTACAAAAAAATCTCAAAAATGGGGCGCAATTTTGAAAGAAGGGGTTATAACAGCGAAACCGCTAAAGTGAAGGGTATAACATGTTAGATAAAAAAATAAGTACTCGTCGAGCACTTTCCAAATATGCAATAAAAATAGGGCATTCCATTTAAAAAAACATAAGTTTGGTACGCCACTGGAGTACGGCACGCCACTGATGATTAGAAATATTTTTAAAACATAGCGACGGTAACTATGCACCACTTTGTTCTTAGATTTTTTTCGATAGCTTTTATCGTAAAGGAGCTATGGTCCGAGGCGTCTTAAGTGCCACACCCGGTATAAATAATGCATTATCTGTAATTAATTCACAATTTGCGCATTGTAACTATTTAATAAATAAACACTCCCATTAAAGTTATAATTAACTCCTGTTTTTGCGCCATTCAGCGACAGCATAATGAAATAATGTAATGAATTTCACAATTAATTATTTTTGGGTTTTGCGTGTAAATTAATTCTAGACCGCGTAACGTCAGGTATATTATCGGCCTAATTTATATTAATGACCTTTTTCATTTAGTGCTCCTTATGTTCAATTGTAACTAATTACATTTTTCGTAAAAACAATACTCATGATTTATATGCGCCTTTATATTATTAGGTCATTAAATTTAAACTGAAAGTTTGATTTATTATATCTCAAGCAAGGCGCTATATAATTAATCAAAGTATGAGTCGAAACTATTGATGCAGTTCTTAATGGTAGCTTATTAATACCGGCGAGCGAGTGGTAACAAACTTGCCAAATGGGTTTTCTGCAGCTTCTTTGTGATTCAATATTTTTCTTGCAAGAAGTGGTTAAGTACCCGGAAGTACATAATTGTAGTCAGTTGATGTAAGGTCTGGGGAATACGGTGAGTGACAGATACTTTACAGGTCTAGCTCCTGTGGTTTGAGTAATGTTATTCATGCGACATACAGTCAAGCATTATCCTGCAAGAGGACTGTCACCATTCACCGATTTTACCTGCTTAGTCCCAATATTCCTCGCCATTTCATCTAATTGGTTACAGAAGATATCGCTGTAAGTTATTGACTAGGTCCCGTGAAGATGTAGTGGAAAAGACATCACTAAATAGATGCCAGAAGTTTCTTTTTGATAAATATTTGGTGTTTTGGCACTTCATTTGTGTACCAAACGCAATTGTCAAAGACAATCCATTTATTTAATATTGAGTCGCTTACTTTGATTTTCTAGACATATTTCAGTAGTTCAGTAAGTGGGAGATTACAATCTCAGAGCCGGTAGAAGGTTGCTCGGCAACTTATCTGTAATGCAGACAAAATATAACGTTTCACCTTGCTGCTAATTCATGTATAGGAATAGTAACGTTTGACCTTGCTGCTAATTCATGTGTAGTTTGTATATATCCGCTTAAAATGCAGCTTTCAGTTCATAATTATCCACCTTACTTTAAGGTCGCCCATGTGATTCATTTTAAAGTTCATAAACGTCAGATCGGAGCTTCTCAAACCAGCGTCGTACTGTGCATTCATAAGCCGCTTCCCTGCCAAATACTTCGTTGATAATTCATGGAACTCATATTCGAAAATAACTAGAATTTCTTTACTTGTCCATTGTTTACAAAATTTTAACCATGAAAACGCAATTCGGCAAATAATTACAGACCTAATTGACGTGGCAAATCGAAGAACTGCTAAAGTAAAATATCGGAGATAACGGGTAACTTTTAGATTTGATATAGAAAATTCTAGACAAAGAAAAAAGTAAATAACTGTTTTGAGGCAAATTAAAATCAGCTTAACGCCAAATTAGATATTATTGCGTAATATCATATTATTATAATAAATCGGTAAACTAAGGTGAAATGGATTTTAAAATTGTAAGCATACCCTCGGCATACACATTTATGTAAATTATTGAACTGCACTTTTCTGATACGTGTACAGTGATAATAAATTTATTTTTATATCGACATGGGCGGAACATTATGGAATTCGATTTAAATGCAAAATTTGCCCACTTGCAAACTTCCTATGCATTGAAATAATGTTGGGACAAACATTGAGAAATATGAAACACATAAACATATGATAGTTCAGGCTGTGTAACTATGAAAATTAAATTAAATTAATGAAGGTGTAAAGAATAGAAGTTATTGAGTTTTCAGATGTAAGTATAAATTATGAATAGTACCATATAACTATTACCTACAACGATGTGCAAAGCATTAATCTAATTCCACAACCGGAGGAAACTTAAATCCCGGTCGAATCGTTCCCGCTTTGAAACGTTTACAAGAATATTCTCGTCGTTTTGAAAAACCTAATTTCATTCCGCCCCGACACTTTCATTTCCTCGACAATTGGTCGAATTTCGCAACACCCATTGTATGATATTATTCCACGTAATTTTGTTTCTAATATTTGCTTATTCAGATTCTGCCCCACCTTTCGAGTTATGAGCGTAATTAACGAACGAAATTACAAGTAAGCCATTATTTCAGAGGATGAAGTCTCTAAGTTATGTACATCGTCAACGAGTTTGGCAGATATAAATGTCCTTAGAATAAATTTCCATAAAATGATACAAATTAGTCGAAAATAATTCAATGTGGCAGATATGGTGCAAACGCCGGGCATGTTACAAGTAAGAGTTCTCCATGTACAATAATTACTACGTGAATTAGTCTAGCAAGTAAATTATTTATAATTATTATATAATAGGTATTCTGTTTGTTCGGATGTAAAAATAGCGAATTTAACTTTGTAGAGACACTTACTGTTGTAAGTGTTTGTTATGTGTTTATCTTAATTAATAAGACATAGATTGTGTAATCAGGAAATCTTTTTTACAATATATAATTTTATATTATTATCGGTAAAAATTCTAACACATGCAATAAAATGCAATTCTGTATCTATGCTTCTAAGTGTGTCCATAAAATTGTATAAAATAGTGCACTAGAACAGCGCTGTCCAACTTCTCTTAGCCAGCGCGCCATTTTTTCTTTAGCAAATATTTCGCGGGCCGAAAAGGATAGGTAAATAATGTCCATATAAATATTTGTTGTTGCAACTCTAATTATATTTTCAAGGGTGGAGTCTTTCAAGCTGATTCTAAATTTTGATTTTATATATTTCATATCAGAGAATGCACGCTCGCAGATACCGGGTGACCCAGGGATCTGTAAAAGCCCCATAACTTATTTGCTGTTTGAGATATCGACTTCTAGTTTTCTTAAACTGATACCCACATTTATTCTACATATTTTAAAAATATGTATGTTTTTGTACAGGGTGTTCCAATATACATAACAGAACAAAGTTATGTTTTTTTAAATGGAACACCCTATATTTTATACTTTATTTTCAACCCTCTTGAGAAGCTGATAAAAATAGTATAAGATAGTATGGGTCTATTATGGACGGTTGGTTAGTTATGGGTAAATTTGTGGCAAAAACAAGGACACATTGAAAAAGTTGCAGAAGCGCTCCTAGCAATGCTAGCGTCGTTTTTTATACACTAAAGAATTTTCCACATCATGAAGAATAATACAAATCGGCTTTGGTTCTTTTTTGTTCATACTGCTATACAGGGTGTCAACATACGCAAAATAATGGATAACTATTTTTTTTTAAATGGAACACCCTATATATCTTGCCACCAATGCATGGAATTTTTAATAAGCTTTCCAATGATGTACAATTTTTGTAATGAAATATTAAGGATTCTTGAGATTTATCCTTAAAAACATTTTTCTTTTGTCACCTCCTGCTCATTTTTGAATTTTCAGCCAAAACTATGCATTTTCTGAAAAAATAATAAGAGACCAAAGTAGTAGAGCGGAAAATTTTCGATCGATATAGGTGTTTCGACTTTTCCAATAATGCGTGCATTGCCCGCCATAGTGCGCAAAATCGTGACCGTATATGCATTTTAGCGTTTTTCTCAAATTTTTTGTTAATTAATTGCACTATACTTTATTTTCCACGTCCTCTAGCAGAAAAACGGGTAATTATAGAATTATTTAAATGACCTACATCGATTGAAAATATTCCGCTCTGCAACTCTTAAAAGAAGAAATTTTCGCCCAAAATGCATAGTTTTCGCTAAAAATGCAAAAATCCATTGAAAAACGCAAAAATTGATATATACATTTTCAATTTGCATTTTAAGGGAAAACTATGCATTTTTGGCAAAAATTGCTTCTATTAAGAGTTGTAGAACGGAACATTTTCAATCGATATGGGCCATTTTAATTCCCCTATAATTTCTCGTTTTTCCGCTAGAGGGTGCGGAAAATAAAGTATAGTGCAATTTGTTAATACAAAATTTGAAAGGAAACGCTAAAATGCATATACGGTCACGATTTCGCGCGCTCTGGCGGGCAATGTACGCATTATCTTAAAAGTTGAAAGACCTATATCGATCAGAAATTTTTCGCTCTACAACTTTGGTCTCTTATAATTTTTCCTGAAAATGCATAGTTTTGGCTGAAAATCCACAAATCAGCAGAAGGTGACAAAAGAAATATGTTTTTATTGATAAATCTCAAGAATCCCTAATAGTTTGTTATACAAACTGTATATCATTGGAAAGCTTATTAAAAATGCCATAGATTGGTGGCAATTTATATAGGGTGTTCCATTTGAAAAAAAATAGTTTTCCATTGTTTTGCGTATGTTGACACCCTGTATAGCACTATGAATAAAAGAGAACCAAAGCCGATGTGTATTAGTCTTTATGATGTGGGAAATTTTTTAGTGTATAAATAATGATGCTATCTTTGCTAGGAACGCTTCTGCAATATTTTAAATGTGTACATGTTTTTGCCACAAATTTGCCCATAACTAACCAATCGTCCATAATAGACCCATACTATCTTATACTATTTTTATCAGCTTCTCAATAGGGTTGAAAATAAAGTATAAAATATAGGGTGTTCCATTTAAAAAAACATAACTTTGTTCTGTTATGTATATTGGGACACCCTGTACGAAAACATACTTATTTTTAAAATATGCAGGATAAGTGTCGGAATCAGTTCAAAAAAACTAGAAGTCGATATCTCAAATAGCAAATAAGTTATGGGGCTTTTACAGATCCCTGGGTCACCCGGTATATGTACTTCCGAACATAGAAATGATTTGAAGACCAAAATCTTTCATTTTTGGATATTCTTCTTTATCCAAATGCTTGAACACTTGTATTTCAGTTGCTCCACTAGATGCAATGAATGGGTCAGTCAAAATTTGATGTACAGTTTACTAGAACTCGCGGGCCGTAAAAAAAGCTTCGCGGGCCAGATGCGGCCCGCGGGCCGCCAATTGGACAGCGCTGCACTAGAAGATACCGACAAAACTTTGGGCAGTTACATCTCAACTGGACTCTGGAGTAGTGGAGTAACGGAGTTTACGGACGAGTCCGGATTTTGCCTAGGACAAAATAGTTGAATTCGTGTATGGAGATGCCAAGATGAGCGTTACTTAGACTTCACTGTACAAGAAACAGTTGCATTTTGTCCATTATGGTTTGGGGCGGAAAATCTTTAAATTATCGCACCATTTTGTCAAGGAACATTAACGGCTCTACGTTATTTAACAGACATTTTGGAAACCTATGTTGGGATCCGAATCCATCCCGCAACAAGATAACGTTAGACCTCGTTTAGCAAAAATATTAAGACATTTTTTTGATGACCACAATATTCAAATGATGGAATGGCCATAATTCTATGGAACACGAATTCAGAATCGCCAGCAGTTAGAAGAACTTTTTATGCTTTGAAAGTTATTATTATTATTTATAAATCCATCAAACTAGAAATTTTTAAAACGGCAATAAAAATATTTCTATTAAAATATACTGGGTGTTCCATTTTAAAGAAAGTTTCTTTACATTTAGCGAAGGTCTTCTTACTTCATAAAAATAGCATTTAATTACTTCAACAAACCTAATCTTTTTAAAATGCCACATTTCTATTATTAAAAACACTTCGATAATTTTTTTATATTTTAGTAGATTTTTATGGGGTAAAAATGATGCAAATGTCAAAAACGGGGTAAAAGGGGGCCCTGCAGACTAAAAATCGATTAAAACATTTTATGATTTTTTTAGGGTCCACATGACCGTGAATGGAAAAAATTGGTCAAATAAGTATTTGGGTAGATTATTTTCATGATTTATTCAGAATTTTTTATGCACTCGTTCGTCAGTAAAAAAAAATTGTCTAAAAAAACATTTTTTAACCCCCAGAGAGGGCGGAGGGGGTTCTCGGCCAACTGACCTTGGAGACCCTATTTTTATACCGCATATCGGGTAAATTAAAAATCTAAGGATAGAGGTATTTTGACTATCTTAACGGTATGCCTCTGAAAATGATTGTCAGTTTAATTAAAAACTACACACAAAAATGCAAAAATAAACCAAGTGTTCCATTTAAAGAATACTTAACTTTGTGAGGGCTCTCCGTTGTGGCTTATCCTGAATACATAAAAATATTTTCCGATTGTAGAGTCGATAATTATTTACAACTTTTACATATATAAATCACATTTTTTTTACCTTAAATATTAAAGGTCAAAAAGTGACTTTGACGCTTCAGTGAGATACCCGGAACATGATTTTTATTTTTTTAATATAAAAGTGGATATTTAAATACATCCATATCTTTATTAAATTTTTTTATTAGTAATACAAAATAATAACATTCCTATTAATCATATCATTTTTGAAAATGGTAAGCGTACTTACCGAAAGTTAAGTCACAAAAATATAGTAATTAACGTTATAAGTCCGGGAACACATACTTTACAGTATGAGTGAGACATTTAAATTCGAAACGAGTACTGTAAAAAGTGTTCACGGACGAATGTCGTTATGTATTTTATTTCATTCTGTGTCAAATTGCGTTTTAAAGAAACATTGAAATTAATTTAAAAATTACTATAACAGATGCTCCAAATCTAGTTACATTTTTGTAACATGATTAGCAACGGTTGTTTGGAAAATGTTTAATTTGTTTAAATAATTTGTTGTATCAAAATGAATTCTTATGCAAATTGCCCAGAAATTGTAAATCCTCCAGTAATTGTAAGAAAATCTGAACGTGTGCGAAATTAATACCTATTAAGTCTGGTGAAAGGTATCAAAAACAATTCAGTCATTTTTGTGAATGGAAAGCAGAAAATAATGTGATGAAAATTACGGAAGAAGTTATGTTGGCCTGTTTTTTAGATTTGGTAAGAATTTAAATGATTACATTTATTATTTTATTTGTGAACTAATGTTTTTAGTCTAAGAAAATAGGTGCGTCTTCTTTGTGGCCGAAATATTCCATGATAAAATCAACATTAATTGCGAATGAAAATCTTGACATATCTCGTTTTTCTAAAGTGGTAGCATTCCTGAAAAAACAATCAATTGGTCATGAATCGAAACAATCTAAAACATTAACCCGAGAAGAAACCTATAGATTTGTGAAAGAAGCTTGTACTGATAAATTTCTTCTGGCAAAAGTAAGAGGAAATTTTAAATAAAACAAGAAAATATACGAATTTTTTTTTAATTTACAGGTTGTAGCTTTGATTGGAGTAGCTGGTGGTTGTAGAAGAGAAGAATTGTACAATATTTCACTAGACGATATCCAGGAAACTCAAACGCAGTTAGTAATTACAATTCCGTGCACTAAGACAAATCAAAGAAGAACCTTTACTGTAATAAACGAAGTAGATGAAATTAAATGTTTGGAGTTATTCAGAAAATACGTATCACTGAGACCAAAAAATGTTAATCATAGAATGTTATTTTTGGGATATAGAAATTCAAAGTGTACCGTACAGAGGGTAGGAATACACACAATTGGAGGGATGCCAAAACAAATTGCACTGTTTTTGGGTCTTCAAGATCCTGACAAGTATACTGGTCATTCGTTTCGGAGAACTTCTGCTACGCTTTTGGCCAATGCTGGTGCTGATTTAGCAGTACTAAAAAGACACGGTGCTTGGAAGAGTTCGTCTGTGGCTGAAAAGTACATAGAAGACTCTGTGGAAAACAAAAATAAAATTGCTAGGATGATACTGAATGGAGAAACCTTTGTCGAAGTATTGCAGCAGCAAAACAAAGAAATTATTAATAAAACTAGTTTTAGCAGTAATTTTCCTCCAGTAACTATTGAGGGCAATACAAATTGTACTATTAATCTGAACATTAATATTTAAGTTTAATTGTTAATTTTTATTATACATATATTATGTATTTTTGAATAAATTATTTCTTAAATTTGAATAATTGTTATTGCCATGATTAATTTTGTGTTTCCAATAGCAACACTTTACCGGACCGGCCGTTTTTTTGTGTTTTCCCGGATTGAAACTGTTGACGTAAAGTATTGGAATTTGACACAGTATGAAATAAAATATATAAGTTATACGAATCAAAGTTAAAAGTGTTTTATTATAGTATTCAAAATGTATAACGAAGTAGAAGCCTCCAGCATAAACAATACAATTCCTATTAATATTCCTGGTCTGTTTGGACCATCTTTCTGCGCTGCCCTCAAGTACGTGAATAAAATTAATAATATAACTTATAAAACGAAATATGAGAATTGATTATCATTTCCCATCAACGACAAACTACAAACTAGTTCCGGACTATTAATCCCTATCAGTGCAGTAGAGTCGCTAATGCGAAATTGGAAATATATTCCTAAATCCGTGATTTTAGTCTAGTTTAAGCCGCATCGACAAAGTCTAGTTGTTCCAATAGATAATTTACATTATAGTTTCTAGCCAGGAAATAGTTACAATTAATCAAAATTGAAAACCCGTACTTGTTGCAGATGCATTAAATAGATTTAATAAAGACAAAATATAGAACCATTTCGCAGAATTATGAACAATTTGAATATTCATGCATCCAGGCTATAGGTATATTTCATCTTTATTTAATTGAGAGAGACACACTACATTTATTAAGACACTTTTACAAATTACCTTAACAGGCAGTTGACCAAAGGTCTTTCAGTCCATTATTTAATTGATTTATAAATATATTTCATCTTAAATCATATTAAATTCAATAAAACGAAATATAGCCTGAATATATGAATATTCAACCTGTTCGTAACTCTGCAAGCAAAATTAAGTCTTACTAAGACTATAAACAAATAAGTTATTGAAACAACTACTTCCGTGGCTAGTGCCACGCCGGATATTGAATGATACACAAAAGATTATTATGGACAGACAATAATAAGCCTGGTCCTGATAATTTGCAATCGACTTGTAGTTTTTTCGCCTAAATAGACCGATGTATGTAGATGTAAATAGAGCAATAAGTTACCATTTGTGTCTTAATTGCATTGACAATAGTTTTTTTTGCCCCATAAATTATTATAATGATCAGTGAAAATAAAATCCTATTTAAATATAATATAAAAAAAACAATGTGGGTTACTCAACTGATTTAAAGGCGCCTGTTTTTTTAATAAACTTGCAGGTAAACAGAATTTAATAAAAAAACCAACATGTTTGGGTATTGTGAAGATCAAAGGAATTAAAAGTGAAATTCCTGCAAAGAGAAAAAAAAGTTCGGGCTTAAAACACTGTTGACATACACGACATTTTCTGATAACACAATAGAAGGGGAACACAAAGGCATTCCTTTGTTACGGTTACGTCGATTTTTTTTCTGTTCTCTCTCTCACCTTTTAAGTGAGCTCAATTACAAGCATTCGACAATGGAGTACTTTCCGACGGCATCGAATTTCAAACGGTGCGCGCACTTAGTCTACATCATAATCCACCAATTTGCTAAATGTTAAATCAATTTTCACACATTGCTTGTTCGATATTTTAAACATTTTAATATTTTACGAAAAAAAGCAAATAATAAAACAATAATTAAATAACAATATTTTGAAATAGATTGATACGTACATAAAATATTTAAATAAATTAGAAACAGCCTTACTTGTTGCAGAAACATTAAATAAATTCAAGAAGTAGGTGTTTCAATAAGTCATTTGTTTATAGTCTAAGTAAAACTTAATTTTGCTTGCAGATTAACGAACAGGTTGAATATTCATATATTCAGGCAACATTTCGTTTTATTGAATTTATTAAAATATTTGTTTATTTCACACGATTTATAAATAGCGACTATAGTTTCAAGGATGTACAGATCATTTAATCAATTATTTTTGAAATTCGGATAGAATGTAAAATAAAATTCGACTGTATAGTACAAATATTCACTATTATTTAAAGTAATAAAAATATGAAATAAATCAATAAAACTTTAATGGATTAGGTTCAGCGGCGGCTCGTGGATGTTCGGCGGTAAGGCAGCGGAAGAAAATTCGACTGAGAAAGCAACGGAATATTTGCTTCCTCTATTAGATAAAGTAGTGCAGCACGAGCGGCATCTTTGTCTTTACCTCACCTACGGAAATCCACGAGCCGCCGCTGATTAGGTTACGAGTATTTTGTATTCATAATCATGTTTAGTTATCGATGTACGAGTCTTCAATCGATGTAAACTTACGGAGATATGAACGATGATTTTCAGAATTACAAAGAAATATAACACAAACGAAATGGCCGTTCTTATTTTCTACCTTGAACCCAACAATTAGTTGTACAATTAATTCTTGGTGTTTTTTTTTAGTTTCACATGTCTCACATAAATACATTTGGATAGATCGGATATTAACTTTTTTAAAAATCATAATGCTATGTTTCCTTTGAAAAAATGAGTTATTTAAAAATAATGATCGAATTTTCATGTACAGATATGTGCTGCGCAAACTATGAGACAAAAGAGGTTACTTTTCTTTCTCTATAAATTTTCGATATGAAACAAAATTTATTAAGGCGGTTAGGACTGCCAAGGTGCAAGAATATTTTTTTTAAATAAAAATGACGTATTTTTTTAAACAAACAATTTATTTGTATAAAAAATCACGTCTTGATTCCGAAAATATATAAATAAACCTGTTATTTCAATTAAAATTTTAGGTGAAACCAAAGGCTTTAAATAATCACTAAATTCTTATATATTATTATTATTAGTTTAAGTGATTTAAAGTTCTTGAATTACCGACCGACCCATTTCACTGCTCTGCGGCATCTACAACCACCCTGACGCACTGCTCTGCAGCATCGTCCGGAGGTTTTTTTTTGCTGCAGAGCAGTAAAACGGTAAATGTATATATATATATATATATACAGTGAGCATAATGCATCAGAATCACCTTGTTACGTTGGTTGTAATATTAATGTATTGAATAATTCTAAATTGACCATAGCAATTTTAGTTTAGTTGCCATGGTTATCTTTCGAAACAACTTTAAATATTAAATTGAATAATTTAAAACCTGTACAGTCAGAGAAAATATAAATGCGCAACTCGCTCGACGAGGGAATGCTACCGCATGTCGGTGCTTAGTTCGGTCGAAGCCCGTCTCTGCTTAAAATACAATTGTGAGGTAATAAAATTTACAAGCATGGTTCCCTTCTCGCCCCTAAGTGATCAAGTGACGGATTCCTATCAGTTAATACCATATTTTTTCATCTTCCAATTTTTGGTGCGTCATCTTCAAAAATTCGAATAATTACAATTTTTACGTTATTTTAATTTTAATATTATTTATATATTTATTAATTGAAGAGTAATTTTATATAAATTATTGGTAATATTTTAGTATTAATAATTTTCTTTTCAATTTCGTATAAATAACCCCATTGTTGCCAAGATATGACCTTGAAAGCCTCGAAAAATAAGATTTTATTTTTTTAACCACTAAAAATTATTATAATAGTCTGAGAAATTCACATATATTTTTTACCCAAATAAAAGGTTATTTAGGGTATTCATTTTTTTTAAGTTTCTGAATTGCGTCAAAATTCTAAAATCGGCTTGGTTTTTGTGGTTGGAATTTAAAACAACATTTTGACCTAGTTCCCTGAAATTGCCGTCATTATTATATCCTTTGTATTCTTCAAAAACATCACACGGAATAAAGTGAGTCAAAATACATTTCGACAAGTAATTAAATAAAGGGTAAGTGCATTCAAACCTTTATTACAATAATAACCCTCATAAACATAACCCAGCATTGTAGGCTCTGACTTTTGTTTGAGCTAATTTTTCAGGAATGTAAGGAATAATTACGATTGTTTTAAATTTTAGGTTGTCACTCGATCGCTTAGCGGCGAAAAAAAGTTAAACTTTAAAAATAAATGAATACCCTAAATAAACTTCAATGACCTTGAAAAAATTTACTTAATTTGGTATTTGGGACAAAAACTTATATGAATTTTTTCAAATTTTTATGGGGGTTAAAAAACAAAGACCTATTTTTGACGGTTTCTTGGTCATATCTTGACAAAAAATGGGGTACTTTATACGAAACTGAAAAAAAAATTCATACTAAAATACTAATAATAATTTTACATAAAATGACCGCTCAATTGTTGATAGATTTATAAAATATATCAAAATATCGTAAAAATATAAGTTATTCGAATTTTTTAAGATATTATAAGATGTCGCACCAAACGTTGAGAGATGAAAAAAGTCACAAATATGGTATTTATTGATAGCAATCATAATGACGAAATAAAATTTTAAAGTAGTGGGCAAATTTTCTTTTTTTATTTTCAAACATTTTTTTAATACTCTAAATAACATTCAATGACCTTGAAAAATTCACCTATTTGGTATTTGGGTCAATAATAAATGTAATTTTTTCAGATTTTTTAAATATTTTTTTTTAGTGGTTAAGAAAATTATATTTGAAAAAATCTTGTATTGGGGCTTCCCGGGTCATGTCGGGGGTTTTTTGATATAAGGCTTACGGCTACTTTGGTTTAAGGTCACAACTAATGAAATTTTCATATTTATTTAAAAATCCGTGTCGGGTGGCATTTTAACCATCTTATCTCGGGATACCTTTTTATTACCTCATAATTGTATCTTAAGCAGGGGCGAGTTTCGACCGAACTAAGCACCGACATGCGGCAGCATTCCCTCGCCGAGCGAGTTTCGCATTTGTATTTTCTCTGACTGTACATGGGAAATAACATAAGGCGCAACTTCTCATAATGAAGATTAACATCTGAACAACTGATTTATTTTCTCTGTAAAATATATTCTTTAAATTAAATTAAATTATACGGTGTGTCCCCGGGTGCAGTTGACAAAAGGAAAAAAAATCTAATTATTGATTTTATGATAAAAAGTTCTGCTTGTTGCATAAATAGGTTTAGATTACCTGACCTTACACCTATAGATTTTTTTTTGTGGGGTACTTTAAAACAAAAAGTTTACGCACGAATACGCAGTGAATAAAATCAATAAACCACACTCCATACGCAAAGTCACGGGTGTGAAGTTAGCAATAGATCCAGCAATAGATTTTAAAAATTCATATCTCGGAGGAAAGAAAAGCAATTCGAAAAAACTGAACCATACCATTAGGGAAGGTCTAAATTAATAACACAAAAATTATCAACCCTTAATTTTAACCCTTTATATTTTTTCAACCCTTTCACAAAAGTTTTTTTTTTTTAAGTTTGCAATCTGCCATAAATAAATCAAAATGCTTATTCTTATCACTAATACAAGTACTTTAATAATCAAGAGTCAAAAAACGTTACGGGCACTCCTTCAACAAAATAAAAATTCTCCGTAAGTCGCAGAAATCCACACCTTGCGATATAAATCTCGATTTTTGACAAAGTTTACAATCAGCCAGAACGAAATAAAAATTCTTATTCTTATCACTAATAAAGGTACTTTCATAATCAAAAGTAAAAAAAAAAACGTTACCTGCACTCCTTCAACCCAAAAGAGGTCAGAGGTTAGTTAAGGCTGATTGCAAACTTTGTCAAAAAATGGAGATTAATATCGCGAAATATGGATTTCTGCGACGGAGAAATTATTTTTTTTCTGGGTTGAAGGAGTACCCGTAACGTTTTTTTGACTTTTGATTATGAAAGTACCTTTATTAGTGATAAGAATAAGAATTTTTATTTAGTTATGGCTGATTTCAAACTTTGTCAAAAATGGAGATTAATATCGTGAAAATGTGGATTTCTGCGACTTACGAAGAAATTATGTTTTTCTGAGTTGAAGGAGTGCCCGTAACGTCTTTTTGATTTTTAATTATGAAAGTACCTATATTAGTGGTAAGAATAAGAATTTTTATTTAGTTATGACTGATTGCAAACTTTGTCAAAAATTGAGATTTATATCGCGAGGTGTGGATTTCTGCGACTTACGGAGATTTTTTTTTGACTCTTGATTATTAAATTACTTGTATTAGTGATAAGAATAAGCATTTTTATTTATTTATGGCAGATTGTAAATTAAAAAAAAAAAAACTTTTTTGAAAGAGGTGAAAAACTATAAAGGGTTAAAATTAAGGTTTGATTCTTTTTGTGTTATTAATTTAGACCTTCCCTAATGGTATGGTTCACTATTTTTTCGAATTGCTTTTCTTTTCTCCGAGATATGAATTTTTAAAATCTATTGCTGGATCTATTGCTAACTTCACACCCGTCGCAAAGTCTATGGCAAATTCATTAAAAGAATGGAGATATGTGTGGAAGTTGGAGGTAGTCTTGTAGAATTATTTTTTCTTGACATCCTTAAACTTTAAATCTGTTTATAAAAATGCAATAAATGACACTTTTCTCGGGAAGCATTTTCAAGTTAACCTAATTTATGGACATTCTGTACATTTTCTGATCGAAAACCTACTTATGCAACAAGCAGAATTTTAATAAAGAATAACTTTTTGTCGTAAATCAATAATAAGAATTGTTTTCGTTTTGTCAACTCCATCCGGGGACACACTGTATATACAGTGAGCATATTGTGTAGGTACACAACTTAAATTCTATAATATGTGACTATAGTTTCGCCTATTCGCTAGTTACAAATAATAAATATAGTGGTATAACAAAGCTATAAAAGTTAAAAGTGTGTAAGAAAAGTTCCAATTTACATATTTGATTGAAATATTTTAAAACAAATGACGCAAGTTTGCATGGATTTATTAGTTCACACTAACGCTAAATAAACTAAAATGATAATGTTTTAAGTTGTGTAAGACATTAAAATTCGAAAATTTACTTGAATTGTAATACATATAACCAAATTAGAAATGGCCATGGCATTCTGGATACGCGTTTTAAGATTTATTAATAAAAAAATAATCAAATTAGAAATTGCCATGACCTTGCCATGATCTTCCATGCGTTTTAAGTTTAATTTTTTGAATTATTACTTATCGTATTTTTCATTTATTATTTAATGTATTTACAATCAAGTAAGATAATTTTACTTGAAATTGTTTCAAAAATTATGAATTTTCAAATTATAATTACGAACAAATATTCATGTTTATCTTTAGGAAATCATAACCTGATGACCTTAATATATTCCATCAAGAAGACCACTGAATAAACATATATATTAATTAACACGCCGCTCTATTTTACGTTGGCGAAGGTTCTGGCAAATATTTTGATTATTTGAAACATTTGAGTGTTTAAATATTTGTTATTGTTGCGAAACTTCGGCAAACTGTAAAACATATATCCTCCTTTATATGTATATACAGAGTGTAAATTCGAGAATATTTATTTATTTATTTATTTTTTCATTTTCACTTCAGCCACCATATTACAACAAAATATTGTATACAAATATAATATTGCGGTGGATGTAGGCGTCAAATTTACATATTAAAAAACATATTAAAAACAACAAGTGTACAAATTAAAAGAAGTTAAAATATAAAATTTGCGAAATAGATATTATAAAAACTACAATAAAAACTTAAATTTAAATTTAAATTTAAATAAAAATATAATATAGAATTTATTTAATGTTTCTGCAACAAGTTAGGTTGTCTCAAATTTGTTTATATACAGAGTGCCCCATCCAAACAACACAATAAAATTGTAAGAACCTTTTCTAATGTATATATTGTAATGAGATTTTCAGACTTTACGTAGTCATCGAGCGTGAACATATTTGAGGTTATGCCAACATATCATACACTCAACACCAACTTCCTTATTTTAAATGGAATGGTATATTTTGTATTGCAAATTTGGGTTCTTCATGAATTTATGTAAGTAACATAACCCCCACACTTAGCGTTTTCGAAAAAATTGACATTTTTACAAAATTTAGTGCTTTTTCATAATTCACTTTAAAAATACGTATCTCCAAAAAAAGAAAAATCAGAGTGTACAATACTCGATTGGTGATTTATTTTTAGAATAATATAATACAGAGTGTTTAAAATTTCATACCACATTTATTTTATTAATTAATCTGATATCTTATTCATAAAACAAAACATTATGTGTTGCTATGGCAATAGTTTTATTGAGAAAATATCTACTTTCAACAAATACTATAATCGTGGATTTTACTGGTTAAAATCATTACTTAATTTTTATTATGAACAGGTTAAATTTTATTCTCATTAAATGTTCTAGTATTTATGTTGTATTGCCAAACAATCATTTGTTTCGTGTATTGTGTTAAGACTTTTATAGTTTTGAAGAAAAGTGTACCTAAACTTGAAAAAGTAAATTTTTCAGGAGAGTCAAAAAACTTAAAAAATGGTCAGCACAAGAGCTCGCTTGCCACACTTTGCTTACAAAGGGTATAGCGGAATAAGATGGTCAAAAGTGCCCCTAAACGAAATAAGCCGGGAGATTGAAAAGAATGTTTAGGATCATAAAAAAGTCAGATTCGACAAAAAGTTAGCCCCCCACCCCCTCTCATCCCTTGCTATAGTCAAAAACATGTTTTTTTGGTTTTTAATTTCTCCTGTGCACCCAACTAACTTTTGACTTTTTATAAAACGGGAATTTTTGGCGAGATATTCGAATTTTGACAATATAAGATATCACTAAATAGCGATTATTTCAGAGACGTTAAAAGGTGCACCTCTAGAAAAAATATATAATAGGTGTCTATTAGAGTGGTTCTTATTTTCGAAGTATGTGAAAATCAACGGGACAACCCGGAAACTTGTTCGTATAGATAAAAAACTAATAACTGTAAATTTTGAGCCATATCGAACATTGCGTAACCGGGCCCTACCCCTCTAAAACTTGAAATAGTAGTTTTTTTTCATTTCGGTTCATCCTCATATTGTTATTATTATTATTATTATTGTTTCTTAATATGTGTGTTTCTTTTCGGAATTTTCCGAGTGGTAGAACATGGCCAAAATAATTTTAACCTTATTTATCACTTTCATTTTGTGGCATGTATTTGCAGCAATAAACTAATCTATTAGTACCATTTATTTTACGTAATATTACTTACTTAACATTTTATATTAATTCGGCACTAGCACCTTTCGATTTTAACGAAAAAAGTAATTTTGAATGAGTTTTTTTAGTTTCAGGTATTGGAGTTTCCCACTAAATGCGCAAAGCAAAATTGTGTAGCATAGATCAATACAAGAAATGACTTAAAATGTGCAAATAAAAAGTTTTACAATGTTTTTTTTTTCGTTTGAAAGTGATAAATAAGGTTAAAATTAGTCAAAAATGTGGTTTTCAATTATTTTGGCCATGTTCTACCACTCGGAAAATTCTGAAAAAATCACACATATTAAGAAACAATAGAAACCCACATTATATATTTTTTTAGAGGTACACCTTTTAACGTCTCTAAAATAATCGCTATTTAGTAATATTTTATATTGTCAAAATTCGATTTTCTCGCCAAAAATTTCCGTTTTATAAAAATACATTAGATAATATTTGTATCTTAAGGTACTGATACCTACCGAAAGTCAAAAGTTAGTTGGATGCACAGGAAAATTAAAAATAAAAAAACTACGTTTTTGACCATGATGGGAGGGGAGAGGGGGGCTAGTTTTGTCGAATCCGACTGTTTTATGATCCTAAACATTATTTATAACCTCCCAGCTCATTTCATTTTGGGGCTTTTTTGACCGTCTTATGCCGCTATACCCTTTCGATCACTTCTACTAATCGGAAAAATGTAAAATACAATTTTTTATATGCAAAATTGAGTATCAGTATCAGAATCGACGATAAAAAAAACGATTATTTTGTACAATTTTGAGGAAGTGACCCCCTTAACAAACTCAACTTGCCCTAGGGATCGTTGAGTTTCTAAGCAACACAATTTCGTTATTAAATAAATTGACAGAATTATTGCGAGTGGTATTGTCACTGAAACTCGTTATTTAAAAAAAAGAATGAATTTATTTAAGACTTTTTTAACGCATACATGTATGTGCATAATTGTTTGTGCATGAAATTAATTGAACTATAGCCAATACTCCCACAACACAAACAAATACTCAGTCAGCCACGTAATTGTTTAGAAAAATAAAATAATAACAATAGGCCACTAATATTTATGTAGCATTTATGTTACCAAAGTAAATATTTGAATTTTTTATTCCTACTAACCCTAAAATAAATAAAAGTTAAAATTATTAACCATTCAGTGTGATTTTATTATTCTGTTATGTAATACATTTAAACACAAGTTTCACAAGGAAGGTTTTACCACACGAATCCAAGTGCGGTGCGTAAAGCAACTTAGGGAACTAGTCTTTTATACTATTTTTTATTATTTTGCGTATATTTGTTCTTTCGGTGATCGAAATTTAGCCAAAAGCTGTTCAGTTATGCCGATTCTAAAATAAAGACTATGTTATAAGTTTCGTTTGAAAATATTTAGAAGTTATTAAGATACAACTTACCCAGAGAGGCAGATATTTTTCAAAAATGGTCTGAATCGTTTTGGGGACCTCAAAATCAATATTTCCGTTAAAATTTCTAATTAGGAAAATTCACGCGAAAGTAAAGAAAAATAGCCATTCAAACAAAATTGCTTACATATAAAAAATACCATTATATCTTTTCTGGTTGTTAAGATATTTTGGCATATCACTTTAAAAAAAACATAGTTTAAAAACAAAAAAAAACTGCACAACTTTATTTATTTTATTATTTAACTAAATCTCCAACATTAATAATAAGAAAGTTACCCATACTGTCCTACGCAATTTGGAGCACTTTGTAGATATCATTTGAAATTCTTTTTTCACAAACGGGAGAGAAAGTCGATTTCTCTGACCTCGAAATCGAGAAATAATATTCTCTCCCTAGGGAGAGAAATGATTACTTCTCTCCCTCCGAGGTTCCATTATTTATTTTAACTGTCACGTCTGAGATAATTTTTTTTCTAGGTTGGGTTTTAGGAACGACCGTTTTACTTTTAAAATATATGAAAAAATGTGAAAAAATAGTATATATACCTCTGGAGAGAATGCGATTTTTCTCACGCATTTCTTTGCCTTATTATTATTTTATAAATTAACAATTGGAAATGCAAACTTTCTCACTTTCAAGATGCGTTAAATAAAGTTGATGTTTGATTTAAAAACAAATTTAAATTAACAACTATTATGTAGTACACCGACACTTAACAATAACTGAATATATCGCTGGTAGAGAAAAAAGTAATGCAACACAAACGATAATGAAATAAATTTGTTGAATTTGCTTTTGTTGTTGAACTTTCGGAGATAAGAAAAAAGTAAAAGATTTATCAAGATATCTCCACGGCTGCTCGAATTTATTAAGCCTTATCGATTTAAAGTGGCGGAGGATTCCCGGGAGATTAAAAAGTTTTATAGCTAAAAGTACGGCTGTTAAAGTCACATCCGATACAAATAGATTTCCACAAAGAAAAAACTAAAGCCGAGCTGTTTGCGGGATTTAACCAATTTCATAAATCAATTGATTTCGAGTTTTTTTTAAATCCATTCATAAAATACACAGACGGCATGAATAATAAAAAAATATAAAATCTTGGAATATATTATTTACATACGCAAAGAAATACATACAATATGATTTTTATAAAAAAAAAAACATTATCGAATATTGTCGAATTCGACTACGATTATCAACATCCAGTAAAACATTTTTATTAAAACGGGTTTAAAATGCATAAGGATATTAAATTTATTCATGGATGTATGTATGTTACTGTTTAGAGGATTATGATAACATCAACTAGAACTTGACTGAACTCAATGTCTAAAAAATTTATCAACTTAGTAATAATTAAAGAAAAACCAATTCCTGTTTTTTATTTGGATTGCAGGATAGATAGCACCCCCTTGAACGTATGAATTTAAATTTATCAAATTGAAGAAGATTTTCTTTCCATTGGAGAAGTTGACAGCTTGGGATTTTGTGGAATAAATTAAATTAAGCCAGGGGCGGTGGGTGGGCTCTATCCAATTCTCCAATTCGTCAAACATAAACGAAGGTTTAATTAGTGAAAATCAGTATACAGGGTGAGTTTTTTTCGATGTTGTCTATGGGGATCTCTGAAACTATAAGAGATAGAGAAACGGTTAAATGGGCAAAGAAGTGCAGTTTTATGAGCCAAATAAAATAACACTTTCAAAGTTTTCGAAAAGGTAAAGGGTACTTAGATATTTTGAAAAATGTAAAAAGTGTCAATTTTTTTCAAATAAATATATCTCGCTTATTATGACAGATAAAAAAAAACTTTTTTTTTGGCGTTACGCCTGGCCTTGGTTATATGACCATTAGCCATCATCAATGTTTAAGAGATATATAAGTTATAAATTAAATGAATAAATGAATAATGAAAGACATATACAACAACCACGGACCCGAACGAATACTTCTCGAAAACCGAAAAGTCTTTCCCCCGGGCTGGGAATCGAACCCACACGGCCGCGGTGCAACCGGTACAAGCGCTCGCTTGTACCCACTACACCAACGAACCAACCAAAAAAAATATAGGACAAAGTTGTAGATAATTTCAGTAGATATGACGCAAACTTACATTTTTTTAAATAGAAACCATAGTTAGCTATGACTTCATTCAAAAAACTATTTTGTTCTCTTTAATCCGATATCACATATGACCAAGTAATTTCCAAAAATAAGTTTAAGTATTATTATAAATCAAAAAATTGTTGTCCATGAAAAAGATGAAAGTAAAACAATTTCAGTTGTTTATAACAACAATAAAATATTGTAGTTATTTTTTTTATAGAGATAAACAATGTTGACAAAAAACAAAAGTATAATAATTCTTTAATTATCAAAATAATAATAGAATCGTTTGATGAAAACTGCAGTCACTAATAAATAAATACTGCCATATTAACTAAGTAAAAGCCAATAATAATAGGAGTCGCATTTTAATATTACAAAATACGCTCAAAAAGTTTACCATTAATATTATGGCATAAATTATATCTTTTTAAAATTGAATTTGCCTCCTATTATTATTTAAATAAAACGCACTTTTACTTAGTTAATATCACACTGTTTATTTATTAATGACTGCAGTTTCTATCAAACGATTCTATTATTATTTTGATAATTAAATAATTATTATACTTGATGTTGTTTATTGTCAACTTTATCTATCTCTATAAAAATCATAACCGTAATATTTTATTGTTGTTATAAACAACTGCAATTGTTTTACTTTCATCTTTTTCATGCCTTACTATTTTTTTGATTTATAATAAAACTTAAAAATGACTGTAATTCACTTATTTTTAGAAATACCTAAATCATATGTGATATCGGATTAAAGAGAAAAAAAATGTCTTTCGAATGAGATCGTAGCAAACTATGGTTTCCATTTCAAAAATGTAAGTTTGCGTCATATTTCGGAAAATAATGGCGTTAAAAACTTTCGAATTTATTTTATCAATCTGCGTAAAATGATCTATAACTTTGTCCTTTACAGTTTTTTTGTATCTATCATAATAACCGAGAAAAAATTAACACTTTTTATATTTTTCAAAATATCTATACTCGGCGCAGCGAATAGGTGGTATGCTCACGTTGCGTTCACCCCGCGTCCTCGTGATAGTTCGTCGAAACGTTATGAAAAGCCTGATTCACACAGCCTTGCCACATTTTAGTTCTGTGCCGGAAATATAAATCTTCCTACTTTAACCCACAAATACTAAGTATTTACCACTTCCTAATTAATTGTAATTGAAAAAGGATGATTTAAGGATATAACGTAATCACTACATTTAAATAAGACAGAAAAACGAGAACACATGGCATACAACGGGCCTGATTAAAAATTTCGGCTGCGTGACACACGCTTCAGATGTGTTTGCGCTGACCAATCAGCGAACATCACGCGAAAATCACGCAAACCCATAATACCACCGATTCGATGCGCCGAATATAGTTACCCTTGACTTTTTTGAAAACTTTGAAAGTGTTATTTAATTGGGCTCGTCAAACTGCACTTCTTTGCTCATTTAACCGTTTTTTTCTGATAGTTTCCAAGATTGAGAACTTCGAAAAAAACTCACCCTGTATAAAAAAGGCATAAAAGAATTTGTGCCGCATTGATAAACTAATGTATTTCTTTTAATCCTAGGGTGTTTTAACGGGTTGGATTGAAAGATAACTTAGAAAATCTTGTCTTATTGCAGAAATTTTTTCATCAGTCCATTGGAGAAGTTAAAAGTTAAAAATCACCCCATATCAAAATTTGCAGATTAAGCAAACATGGAACCGAAGGTGGTGAGTGGGCACTATTTTACCTTCCATTTATGGAACACACAAAAGTTTGACAGGTGAAAATCAATGTAAAAGAAAGATAAATTCACAAACATCTCTGTGTTTAATTGATAAACAGATTTATTTGCAGAAAGCGTGTTATTTGTTCAACTTGTCGGATTGTGAGATAGAGCCCACGCACCACCCTTCATAAACTGATTACTACCATATGTTTCTATTATTATTTTTATTACAAACAATGTTTTGTTTGGATTAAATTTATGTTAATTCATGTCATTATGGGTTTTGGGGCATGTAATCACTATCTTATTCTTAATTTGGAAAAATACGATCACTACGATAAAAAATAATGAATTTACAAAATATGTCTACTTCTTTATTCAGACATTTCATGCAATATTCTGGAACCTGGTTCTATTTTTATTTTACTTTGGTTGATTTTGCTTAGGCCAATACTCCAACGGTAGGTAGAGCTAAGCCTACAAGTCTCTAAGTCTCTAATTCCGATCCAATTAATCGAATGATGGGTATTTGTAATAAATATAATGAATAGGCTTCGTTTAATATTTTTGGATCTAATTATAACTCGTTTAAACGTAATCTTAAAAATGTAGAAAATTAATGTTATTAATGTACGTTCTTATGAAATTAAATTTAGTTTTAGTTTTAGTATGAGTGTAAGCTATTAATTTAAGTATTTTTTTTGTAAAAAGGAGATTTTTTCCGTTAATAAACTTTATTATTATTATTATTATTATTATTAGGTCCATTTGCTTTGTAAGCCACATCTGGTCCTAAATCTGACCAGAATATGACTACATTTATTTATTTTCTTCCTTAGACCCAGAAACGCTATGATTAGTTCAACTGATTGGATTGTAGGTCAGGGCCCACCCACCACCTGCATTGTAGGTTAGGACCCCGTCTCTTTTACTATATTACGCCTTCAACACCTTCAAAATTAGATAGACATCTCATTAAGCAAATGCAGTTGTGTGTTTAAATTAAAGGTAATACGAAGGGCGATGCCACACATCGCTAACCTACAACAAAGAGAAAAGTAATGTTATGGGATGTGCGAGCCCAGGCGTTGGATGGTACCTAACCTACAATACAAACAATTGGACAGGGCGGTGGGCCCTAATCTACTATGCTATATACAGCTGAATATGTATTAGTGGGGGTTTTATAGGTGTAAAACAATAAAGACATCAAATAAATATATTTTCATATCTTATTAAATTATAAATTTATTTAAAATAACTAGTGTTTAACTAGTTTGCTCACTATATTTTAAGCTTATATAAATTTAATAATTATAATAATAATTAAAACTTCAAAATTGTTTATTATAGTGTATAATACAGGGTGTTCAATTTAAGTGAAGACATTGAAATATCTCGAAAACTACACATCGAATAAAAACAAATTATAATTAAAATTTGTTCGCCTAGGAGGGGCACATCTAACGATACAAAACTCGACCCACTACCCTCAAACCCCTCGGGGGTAGGGGGTGAGAAATATAAAAGTTCAATAGGAACCCCGATTTTTTACGGATTTGAATACTCCGGGAAAAAATAAGAAAGTTTTATCTGAATTTTTTTTTGTATTCATGACAGACGACGCTATAATCGACAAAATTCAAAATTGGCAAAAATCGTTGAAAATGGGGATTTCCTGAGAAATGGGGTTTCGTAAAATAAGGTTCCCTATGCTGCTGAGAAATAATGCGACGTGCTGGGAGAAATGTAAAACACTGTCTTACACTGTCAAATCTCCCTCTCTCTATTCCCACCTCTGGGAAAATTGCATATCTGTTCAACAAGTTTGCAAATGGTGCAGAGAATTCAGTGAAGGCCGCACGGAAATTCACGATGAAGACAGGAGCGGAAGGCCTTCAGTTTTAGATGGACTTGTCGAAAAAGTCGAGAGAATATTGGTTAAAGATCGGAAGATCACCATTAACGAACTTGCTTTCTGTATTTCTGAGACTTCCAACACTAATTATTCCCAAAATTAAAGGAACACTTCGGTGGTTTGCGCTTCAATACCGATGATGAAGTCAAGGACGAGGTTACTCGATTCCTCAAAGGATTGGCGGTAGAATTCTATAACATGGCCCTTAGTTTTAGATGGAATTGTAGAAAAAGTTGAGAGAATATTGCTTGAAGATCGGAGAATCACCATTAACGAACTTGATTTCCGTATTTCTGAGACTTCTAACACTAATTATTCCCAAAATTAAAGGAACACTTCGGTGGTTTACGCTTCAATACCGATGATGAAGTCAAGGAAGAGGTTACTCGATTCCTCAAAGGATTGGCGGCAGAATTCTATAACATGGAGATAGAAAAACTGGAGCATCGTCTGCAAAAGTGTTTGAACAGAAACGGCGATTATGTAGAAAAATAGCATAAGTTTTAAGCTTTACAATGATGTACAATACTAAGAACAAAAATATAGCTGTCTATTATTAAAAATCATGGGAACCTTATTTTACGAATCCCCCTCGTACATATGAAATCAAAGAAATAAAAGTACACGAAGGTGTGAGCCTTCGTGCCTCTCACACATAATAGTTTTCTAATTAAAGCAAGTGTTTAAAAATTTGACCTTTAAGTTCAATACACTTATTGATCCTTCTTTCGATTGATTGTACACACGATAGAAGCATATCCGCGGGAATTTGAGCACAGGCGTTTCTTATGCGTTCTATCATGTTTTTTCTGTCTGTTGGCACTTGTTGATAAACTTTATCTTTCAGATAACCCCATAGAAAAAAATCCAGTGATGTTAAATCAGGCGACTTGGCAGGCCAATTAATAGGACCACCTCTGCCAATCCACTGAGCATTATAATCACGGTCTAATACTTCCCGTGCAACAATTGAATAATGCGCTGGGCAACCGTCATGCTGAAACTACATACTTTGGCGAACATCTAAAGCAATATCCTCAAGTAGTATTGGTAGTTCTTGTTCCAAAAATTGTCGATATTTAATTCCATTTAAAGTACCGTCAATAAAATATGGACCAATGAGTTTGTTCCCTATGATTCCACACCAAACTTTTACGGACCAAGGACGTTGATGCTCAATTTGTCGTAACCAGTGGGGATTTTCTACACTCCAGTAATGCATGTTATGCCGATTAATACTACCATGATTTGTAAATGTAGACTCATCTGAAAATAGTACATTGACGAAGAAATGTGGGTTAGTTTCTATTTGATGAAGTGCCCATTCACAAAATACTACTCTATTAAGAAAATCATCTCCATGAAGTTCTTGGCGCAATGAAATATGATACGAATGATACTTATTACGGTGCAAAATGTTAACAATACTACCTAGGGAAATTCTGGAATCGCGTTGTAATTGTCGAGTACTTATTTGTGGATTTTGCTGAACAGCTGCTAGCACAGCTATTTCATTGCAAAATCCAGTGTTTGTCCGTTTTCTTTGTTTGGGTTGTACACTACCATCCGATAAAAATATTGTAAAAAAAAGACTGCGATCGAACATTATCCGGAAAACGCTCAGCATATAAAACAACAGCCTCGTCAATATTTCTCCTACATTCACCATAAATCAGAATATTTCATTTTTTTCTTCTACGCTTGCACGAGTCATTATTCACTTGTAATTGTTTTCTAGAAATTAAATTAAATGAATTCTGCAGAAAATAAATACTATCCAAATCTTTTTTGACAGAGATGCGCATGTGAGTCGACTCATTGTCGTTTTATGATGAGTGTTAGCGCTTGAGTCATGTTGAACAGATATGCAATTTTCCCCATAAACTTCGATTAACTGACGATGAATGTCAACAGGTGAAATCCGTTTTGCACTTAAAAAACGTATCACAGCTCGAATTTCGCATCTGGCGGTAACAGCGATAGGGAGCTCCATCTTCGAAGGCTGCGAGGCCGGCATTGAGCGATGTAGCGTGGCGGGAGAGGTGGAAATAGAGAGAGGGAGATTTGACAGTGTAAGACAGTGTTCTACATTTCTCCCAGAACGTCGCATTATATCTCAGCAGCATAGGGAACCTTATTTTACGAATCCCCATTTCTCAGGAAATCCCCATTTTGCAACGATTTTTACCAATTTTGAATTTTGTCGATTATAGCGTCGTCTGTCACGAATACAAAAAAAAATCTGATAAAACTTTTTTATTTTTTCCCGGAGTATTCAAATCCGTACAAAAAATGGGGGTTCCTATTTAACTTTTCTATTTATTACCCCCTACCCCCTAGGGCGTTGAGGGTAGTGGGTCGAGTTTCGTATCATTAGATGTCCCCGTCCGAGGCGAACAAATTTTAATTATATTTTTTTTTATTCGATGTGTAGTTTTCGAGATATTACAATGTCTTCACTTAAATTGAACACCCTGTACATGCCTGTTGAGGGTTTTTCTTTTTTGCGAATTTCAGCATTATTTTTGGCAGATTTTAGTTTTTACTTTCTTGAAAAACTTAGTTTTTATAATAAAGAAAGTCTAAAATATTAAAGAAATGAAGGAATAATTATCAATTAGAAAAGTATTTCCAAAATATTAGTCGAAAATTTCATACCTCCAATAGGTGGATCTAAAATGGAAATATCGTAATTCTCTGTAAATAGTGAGTGATGTAGGAGTAGCAGAATAAACAAAAACACTTGTTTGATTTCCTTTTCATAGACGGGGTGTTTCTTTAATATTGCAAAAAAAAAACTTAAAGCAGCAATTTTTTGCCAAACGAGAAGAGAGGTCTTCTGAATATTATTATCTCCAAAAGCGTTTTATCTCAGAGTTACACCCCTTTGAAGGAGTAGGTTAAACATCAAATTTTATTTTATTTCTCAGATATGGAGAAAGATTGAAGAATGGAATTTTGGATGTAACTCTATCTATTCACTTATACCATTATTTACTACCCTTAAAAGTAGTGGAAAATTGTTATCCTTTATGGTTTTTCATTGTATCGTTTTACGTAGTAAAAAATTTCTAATTTAAAAAATACCATTTAAAAGGTTCACTGAAACTTTTCTGTTACGTGTATCTTTTCGTAAAAGCACCATTTTCGAGTAAAAAAATTAAAATAGCCAGTTAACAGTATATTTAGGTTCAAACTTTGGATTGATAAGACCACATTCATTTAAATAATACACTATTGTTATCAATTATCATTATGTATTTCTAAGGTCATTAAGGAGTTATATGCAGTTGTAAATTTAAAAAATCGTTTTTCCAAAAGTACATTTTCGGTAAGTATAGCATCTTGAAAATGATAAGTCAAATTGATTCTTTTAATATTTTCGGAACTATACGCTGTTTTGTAAGAATTTTAATAATCATGTGTAATATTTTTTTTTAAACATACCAACGCGTTTTACAAAACAATTTTTCCAAAGTTGCTGATTAAAATATAACCACTGAACCAATCGTTCCAAAATTTGAACTGCTTTTTCTCATCATAATATACCAGTATTTAATGGAAAGATTATTTTTTCACTGAATATTGTACAATTTGTATGCAAATTAATACGATTTTTTTTTTCGTAAATATCAAAAATTCATTTTCTGAAAGCAGTCATTTTGTTAAAACTTAAAATGTTACTTATTCGTTCGGTTAAAGGCTAAAATGTTGTAATTTTGATTTTAAATAATCCAGTAAGTGAATCTTGATCACCGCAAAACGCCTTATTTTGAAAGACTTCCAGGAAATTGGTTATAACTAGTGTGAAAATTAGTATTTTTGTATAAACAATTGTGATATTAATAAATGCTGTTTTAAATGTGAAAAATTGCAATAAAATATAAAAAAAAAATTGCGTACACACAAAAATCGTGAAAAATCATTTTATTTTTACCTTGCAACTGCGCATAACTCCTTACATTTTGAAATTTTAACCTACCCTTTTAGAGGAGCGAAACTCCGATAGACGTTTTTAGAAAGAGACACCTCTTATTGGCAAGGAATGGCTCCTTATTTTATTTCACAATATTAAAGAAACATCCTGTATATTTTGAAGTAAAAATATATGACAATGTGGGTCCAAACTGCCCCTCATATAAGAAAGGTTAAAAATTAAAAATTAAATCCCTCAAAACAATCTTTTTGTCTGTAATTTTTGAATTATGATAAAATGAAAAATTAAATATAATTTTTGAATACGTATTAAATCCGTTTATACGTTTTTAAAATTGTCTAAACGGCGCTATTGCGAAAACAACTTAAAAAGCTGATAATAAAATTTCCACAGTCAAACATATTTATTACTCACCCCATGTCTATTTATTTTTACAACAAACAAAAGCCACTTTTTAAAATCCAACTTTATTAGATAATATTTATCTCTGTGCTACATTTTTAGAAAATAATATTATAAAATTTAAAAATATTTTCAATTATCAGATTGTACGAAAATTTTACTTAAATATTAAACGAGCAATGCCCAAGGGGGGATTTTTTATTTTATCCTAATAGTTTCACACATTCAAATTTTAAGGCATCTAACATCATTCAATTTTCTTAAATTATAATAATCTTTAATGGGTAAATAACTAACACTAAAGCCAAAAGAAAAAAAAAAATTAGTCCTTCAAAAGTTGCTTTATCTGGAGGTATTTTTGGCGTAACTAATTATCTGCATGATGTCCATACCCAACCAAAGTAATAGTCGGTTACGAATAAACCATTTAAAAAATGTGCACAGCTTTGTTTCTAACGTCTTTACTCATATATTTTTTTATGACGAATAGTAATATAAAATAACTAGACCAAATTAAAAAATTCATTGTTTAAAATTATTTTTCTGCAGCCGTCCCGAAAATAAAACTTTCGGTATGATTTATTAAATCGAAAGTACCACTTTACATAAAACGTACCGAAAGTAATTATTTTCGGGGCGATTTTGTTTCACTTTCGGAACGATTTCTATACTTTCGGGACGCTTTTTGTTACTTTCGGGACGATTTTGCGTATATATGTAGGCGGCCTTGACAAAAACATGAACATCGGATTTCATTATGACAGCGCTTGTCATATTCGTATGTGTTTTTGCGTTTTTAACATAAAATAAACGGCTGCAGAA
The DNA here is from genome assembly GCA_910593695.2 of Ocypus olens. Taxonomy (NCBI): domain Eukaryota; kingdom Metazoa; phylum Arthropoda; class Insecta; order Coleoptera; family Staphylinidae; genus Ocypus; species Ocypus olens. The sequence continues at coordinate 27,481,450 of OU343048.1, read as the reverse complement.
AAAAATATTGTACGTAACTCGTTCCAAAAGTGATTTTAACGGGACTCGCAGGATTCCAGGACTCGCCTACGGCTCGTCCTGGAAACTTCCTACTCATCCCGTAAAATATCACTTTCGGAACTTGTTACGTAAAGTACTATTACTGATTTCACTTTATCAATCATTTTAAAATAAATTTGCTGACAAAAAAAAATGTTTCTTCATTTGAATTTAGTATCATATTTAATTTACCATACCTAATAGTATGTAATAAAACCATTAATCATATTATACAAAATAAGATTAATATTTCAAAAGATTATACAAGATTTTCATCGAAAGTACCGTTAGCTAAATTCACTTCGTTTAAAGATTTTAAACTAAAACACAATAGATAGGACTTAATTACATCATTTGAGGCTACCAAAACATTTATTTCCTAAAATACATTAATTAATTTTTATGACATTTGTCATTGTTATTTAACTATAATCCGATCATATAAACAGGTTTTTAACAATTGTTAAATTTCAGAAGGTGTTTTTTAAAGCAATGTTAATGTCAAGTAAAAATAATCTAACTAACACGAGAATAGAATTAGCACACAGTGTACTTTATTTATCAATATAATTCTTAGGAAATATAACCAGATCTAGCAGGCTGAAAGACCAATGATGTAACTGGTTGAGTTTTAACTGTCATAAAGTGTATTTGTTATTTATTACTACTAATTAGTCCATCTAATTTAAGCTGTGATATATAAGAGGTACTAATACTGCCAAATTAAAACACAAAATCGCAATTTCAAATCGAATTTTGACGTTTTTCGTGGATTTAACGAAACTTTGCCACATTTTGACATTGGAATTGTAGAGTCTGAATGTTGAAAATTCCCGACTAGTTGCGCCTTAAAAATCTTATAAGGCGAAATATTAAACATTCAGACTCTAAACCATCTTTTGATTCTGAAGAATTATTATCTATTTGACATTTCCTTTCCTTCTAATATGAACTACCAACATGTGAATTCTAAAACACATAATTGAATTATTTATTTCATATGAATCATTTTAAGCCAAAAAAAAATTACTTTATAATAATTTTTAATTAATTAGAATTTATTTAAGTATTTTGATGAAGGATGTTTGAAACGAATACGGGCTAGGAAGATATATAGGGAAATTAACTAAGCTATTCTGTCACAGCTGATTGTTTGTAATTGCAAATTCATTTATAATAAACACAACAAATGCTGAATTTGGACTCGAAGGTAAAATGTTCGTTAAAAAATGTTTACCGCCAAGTGTGGGACTCAAACCCACGGCATCCATACTAAAAGCAGATGCCAATATGCTCCGGTCCTTCTTAGTAGTTGTATTTAAAAATAAAATTGCTAAAAAGTAAAAACCACTTGCTAAAATTGTCTCACACTTTATATTTTCTTTCGACTAAGTACACATAATAAATACTTATAAAACAAGAATAAACCATATTTTCTTGTGATTAAGTACACAAAATATTTAACAATAAAGCAGGAATAAACTCACTGTGCAGACTGCAGGCCCTAATAAAAGAGAAATGTATTTATGTTACTTTTACTTCTTTTCTCCCGTGCGTTTGAAAAAATTAAGATAAACTGTTATTGCAGAAAACCCCAATTTAAGAAGCCAAGAGCTGTTTAAAATAGTTTTTCGCATTGTTGGGCGCACGAAAGAGTAAAAGTTAAACAACTCTGTAAATTAACATTAACAAGGCGACTTTATCAAGTTTGCAGAGTTCCCCTCCCGGTTTTTACATCTCGGGGAATTAACTCGGCGAAGAGATTTCCCTTCGCTAAACTTCAAGCAGGAGTAGTGATAACATGTTTCTCACTTAATTTAATCAACAATGGGGAAGGTATGTGTGGGATGTTTTTTTTTTTAATTCGCACATATAATCCTCATTCAGGCACACACACATATGGATATACCTAGGTAAGTGCTGTTGGTTAACACCCAAAAAACTTTAAGCGGATCGACCATTCCCGCGAATCACTCGAGGGGGCGCATCGCCAAGTGGCGAGGGTGTTCGCGACGCGGCGGTGTGTACCGTTTCATGGGGCAAACTGCCGCCGGAGAACGGTGGGCGACGCGACGCCGGCCGGGACTGAATCCACGAGCGCCACCCTGCGCAGACGCCCCCTTTCCATCCACGACCATGCTACATTTATTATTAATTTAATAATTAACAAAAGAAAGAATTCATCTCTTACGCATAACATTCCTCTACAATAATAGTTTTTATCAGGTCGCCACCGGCTAATTCATAAACCCAAATATCATACTTGTAATAGTGAATTCTCCAAAAAGTAAATTTTAATGAAATAGAATTAAAAGTTGTAATATACCGTAAGAAAAAAACTACGGTTGATAGCCATCCTAAAAGAGCTTTGTTTGTCTAATCAAACATAATGGTAAATAAATGTTGTTTATGTAACAACGTGTTAAATAAAGATGTACTAATACTAGTCCTAAAGTCTGGATCATTTCAAGACAACCAATAGTGTAGGAAGTTGAGATGTTTCCTTTTCTTATCTGCAGCAATGCTCCTTTTCGGTGCAAATTTACTTTTGCAGAGCATTTTGCAATTCTCAAGGAGATGGACTTGCTCATCCAATTTCCGCGCTTCCCCATTTTGACACATGCCTTTACCTCACAAACCAACTAACAGATTATTTTGCTGTTTTTTCCGGTTACGCGATCATATTTGAGCTTTAGGAAATTCTTACTTCATCGTCCATATCTGCAGATATCAGTTTCCCGTATTTCTTTATACTTAAATAAAAAATCATAGAAATGCATGCTAAGAGGGAAAAAATAGAAACAAGTGTTATATTCTAACACCAAGTTAAGCTAAAAAATACGCACGTATTAACAATTAATATTTTCGTAAATTCAATTTAATTTATGTAACGGATTCACCAATTTATTTTTTACAGATTTATAAAATATAAATAAGCTAAATTAGCAACATAATATAAAATAACATTAATAAGAAAATATTACACGTGTTAGTAATAATAATAATCATTGCTTTAGCATCAGCATCACATACAGTAGTTATTATTCCACCTGAAGATGAAATTAAATAAGTAAATATGTATATTGGGTTTGAATAAACTTTAAAATCACTTTGGTTAAAATAAACCATTTAGGAATCTTTTAAAATTTCGGTTACGCATTGTCTAGACAACAATGGAAATAATTATAAAAAGTGAGTGGAACACTCTGAAAATTATACGCTAAATTCACTGGATATGTTTATTTTACAAGTGGAATTTTCAAATGTGTTATAAATTTTTGAAAATTTATTATTTAATTTACTAGGAATTTTAACGATGTCGTGACAAATGAAAACAGTTAAAATTTTACAAAATTATACTTAATTTATAAAGTTGTGTTCTATCAAATTCACTTTGGTTTTTGAAAATTTCACAATTTTTATGAAAATGGTGAATGTTTAAAATTATACGAGAATGAAATCATATTAAATGCAAAAATAATATTTCACAAAACTCAAAACGTTTTTTTTTTGTTGCATTTTTATACTACTTTTCACGCAAATTATGAATTTTTGAAAATTTTGTTGTAGTGGTGACCAAAAAAAATTTGGAAATATAAAACGTACGGAGAAAATACTAAGAAAATTAATGTAAAATTCACAAAAGATCATGCACTCCACATGACTTTTAAAAAACACAAGAATTTTCAAGTGAGATGAATAATTTTAATTGTTGAATTCTAATTGTTGAGTATTTGAGCGACGTCGAAACAAAATGAAAAAAAAATATAAACGGAAAAGCTAAAAATTACTCTAATTATAAAAAGTTAAAATCAATTGGGATTTTAAAAATTTGGGAATTTTGCGATAGGTTTTTCAAATTTACGTTTTCAAATTGTAGAACATCTAAGCAAAATATATAAGAAAGATTATAAAATGTCAAATTTAAAATTCCGTAAGTCTCACATTAACTATTCCTCGGTTTTTGAAAATATTTTAATTTTAGGCGCGAATTTTAGAAAATTGGGTTTTGCATAGTCAAAAAATAATTGCAAATAAATAACAAAGTGAATTAAAAAAAAAAATTACGCTGTCGAGTTGTAACAATCTAATCAATATTATTCAAAATACAAAATATGAAAAAAGCATTCCGCAAGTCCTAGCCGTATTTTTTGCCTTTTGAAAATGTATGAATTTTCAAACTAGTTATAAATGTTTTTAAATGTCAAGAAATGTGCGAAGATCATAAAAACAAATCGAAATCTTACGATAACGTTCCTCTAAAATTACTTTAGTTTTCAAAAATATAAACATTTTCTTATTTAATGTTAGATTCGACTTATCGAGCATGTGAGAGTTGTACAAACAAAATATAAAAGAAAATGTTAACAGCGAAGCTTAAATTTTACAAAAATGTCACTTATTTATAAGGGTTTTTGAAAATTATGATTTTCTTTTTAATTTTACGTTATTAATTGTTGAATACCGGAGTACAAAAATAGGTAAAATGAGTAAAATGCGAGAATGAAAATCTCCAAAAATTAAATGTACATCCTTTATGAATTTTTAAAATAAATCGAATTTCATGCGATTCTTCAAGTTTTGAAAATTACGTTTTTTCAATGTTGAATACTCGAGCCGAAAAAATGAAAATAAATAAAATGCTAGAGAAATTCAATCTGAAACACACCTCTGTTTTTGAAAATGCCAGAATTTTTTGAGCGACGTCGTAGAAAATTAAATTGAAAAAATGGTGATGTGGCCATCATGTTACTTTCTCCGACTTGGTGGTATCATTTATATTTACGCTTTTTAATACCCAAGTGGCCTTAAAAAATTGTATTTTCAAGACTTTTTATATTTAGTTTTTTTTTTCACTCGAGTGACATTGCGAAATCTAAATGTTCTAAAATTCGCTTAAAAATTTGTATATTATATGATTTAAAAATACATTTGAAGAATTGAATATCATTTTTTCTGATTTTTTTCTCCACATTCTATGTTTTAATTTATTATTTGCTCAACTTGAAAAAGCTACATTTTAAAAACTTGTAAAAACTAAATTGGATTTTAAAAAAATCGTAGCTTTATGAATTGAGTGTGCAATTTCTAAAATTCTAGCTTTTCCGTTTATTTAATTTTTACATCGTTCAAAAGTACGACATTGATTATCAAATTTTTCTTAAATTCACAACTCCCCGAAAATTGTTGCATTAAATTCGCTTAAAAACCCTTTTTTTAATTCCGAGATGCGAATAAAATTTTGTGGAACTTTATTCTCAGATTTTTAATTTTTTTTGTTAATCAAACTCCTGTAATATTTCATATCTATAGTTTCAGTTTCCTGACACGTGCCAATAAATTGAAAATATGTATTAACATTAAACATAACAATTTGTTTATTTCTTCTTTAGAAATGTATCCCTTATAATTAGTTGGCACAGTTTAGAAGTTTACGAGATTTACAAATGTTTGACTGACCTAATTATTGCAGTATTTAACAATTAAATGGCAAAGCTTTAAAATAGTTGTGTTCTATTTTATAAAGTTTACATGAACTGAAATAATAAATTAGAATAGTAATATCTATTAAGAGTCAATCTGTACTCACTGTAGTACCAACAAAATTATAATACGTTAATATATTTTTTTAGCAAATAATATACTTTAGATTGTTACTATTATTATTATTATTATTTATTAATCAGGTTACAAGAGTAACAAAAGAGGTAACTATTGTACAAGTCAATTTCACTTAAAACTATTACATACACGAATTACAATTTAAAATAATTAAATCTAACAGATCAGATTAGTACAATTAAAATTAAAGTTAGGTAGTCAGAGTCATAGTCATAGTATTAAAATAATCTTGATCTCATTAAGACTGTGAAACGCGTTCTGAATAAGGATTTCTTTAATGCGTGCTTTAAATTGGTTGAAATTTAATTTAGTTAAGGACGATGGCAATAAATTAAATGGTTGATTGAGTTGATTCGCATCAATATTTGTATTTAAATGAGAATGCGCCACTGGCGACAATTTGACACTCTTCAGTATGAGCCAATGACAATGTAGATGCGCACACTAGGAGGTAGAGATGGGCAAAACTGCTACTTTTAAATGACGTTGCTACCTGTCATTGCTACTTTCTAATATCAGTGATTTTAAACTGTGACTGTTGTCACGGTTAGTAAACGTCGTAACACCTTCTTAAATTGTTAATGGTTTCTCAAAAATGTTTTTGATATGATTCTGCTAATATTTGTTCACCTTTTGATATTATACCTGTGACTGATGGTAATATTTTGGCTGTATTATCTGCTATACCAAATAAATCTACGACTATCCTTGATTCAGTTCAAAATTCGAGAAGTATTTCAAGATAAAGAGAAAAAATATGAAACTCGTAGAAATAAATCCTTAAAACAATATTCTCAATGGTCGAAGTATCGCTTATTAAAAATCAATTTGGTTTTTATTAATTCAACAATTTTTAATGGAGATATGAATTTTTGAAAATTTTAGTTTTATTTTTTTGAGCACTTGAATAAAAACATAGCAGAAAAAATATAAAACGCGCAGACAAAATTCCATAAAAAATCATCCTCGATGGCCGAAGTATGGCTAATTCAAAATCAATTTGGTTTTTGTAAATTCAACAATTTTTAATAGAGATATGGATTTTTGAAGATTTTAGTTTTAATTTTTCGAGCACTTGAATGAAAACATCGCAGAAAAAATAAAAATGCGCAGACAAAATTCCATAAAATAATATCCTTAATGGTTGAAGTATCGCTAATTCAAAATTAATTTAGTTTTTGTAAATTCGGCAATTTTTAATGAAGATATGGATTTTTGAAAATTTTAATTTTATTTTTTTTGAGCACTTGAATGAAAACATCGCAGAAAAAATATAAAACGTGCAGACAAAATTCTATAAAAAATCATCCCCAACGGCCGAAGTATAGCTAATTCAAAATCAATTTGGTTTTTGTAAATTCGACAATTTTTAATGGAGATATGGATTTTTGAAAATTTGAATTTTATTTTTTCGAGCTCTTGAATGAAAACATCGCAGAAAAAATATAAAACGCGCAGACAAAATTCCATTAAAACAATATCCTCAATGGTCGAAGTATCACTTATTCAAAATTAATTCGGGTTTTGTAAATTCAACAATTTTTAATGGAGATAGGAATTTTTGAAATTTTTTTTTTTTGAGCACTTGAATAAAAATATTGCAGAAAAATATAAAACGCGCAGACAAAATTCCATATTAAATCATCCTCAATGGCCCAAGTAAAGCCAACTCGAAATCAATTTGGTTTTTGTAAATTTAACAATTTTCAATAGAGATATGGATTTTTGAAGATTTTTTTTTAAATTTTTGGAGCACTTGAATGAAAACATCACAGAAAAAACTATAAAACGCGTAGAAAAAATTCTTTAAAACAATATCCTGAATGGTCGAAGAATCGCTTATTCAAAATTAATTTGGTTTCTGTAAATTCAACAATTTTTAATGGAGATATGGATTTTTAAAAAACATCGCAGAAAAAATATAAAACGCGCAGACAAAATTCCATAAAAAATATCCTCAATGGTCGAGGTATCGCTTAAAAGTCAATTTGGTATTTGTAAATTCAACAATTTTCAATAGAGATATGGATTTTTGAAGATTTTCGTTTTAATTTTTTGAGCACTTGAATGAAAACATCGCAGAAAAAAATATAAAACGCGAAGAAAAAAATCCTTAAAACAATATCCTCAATGGTCGAAGAAACGCTTATTCTAAATTAATTTGGTTTTTATAAATTCAACAATTTTTAATGGAAATATGGATTTTTGAAAATTTTAATTTAATTTTTCGAGCACTTGAATGAAAACATCGCAGAAAAAATATAAAACGCGCAGATAAAATTCCATACAAAAATATCGAAGTATCGCTTATTCAAAATCAATTTGGTTTTTGTAAATGCCACAGTTTTTAATGGAGATTTGAATTTTTGAATTTTTTCGAATTTTTTTTTATTGTGACTCATCACTTTTGATCACAGCAAGTTTGCGGTTCAATTCCATGCGGGGCAAGCTAATTTTTTCGTTTTTATAAAATCTCAATGAATTAATTAATAATTGTTAGTACATAAGTTGTAATTTATTTCATTTTATATGGTATACTATGGCATTTTATAAATATTTGTCTTTCTTATTAAATATTTATTTAGATACGATATCCTGCAAAAATGGGAGAATAAAGTAGTGAATATTAAATAACATTTAGAAATACCACCTTGTACTATAATTATGTTTTAAGTAACAGTCACAGTTTTCAGTGATTTAAAGAAGCAGCGATTTTAAGTAACAGTGATTTTAAGTAGCAGTGATTTTAAGTAGCATTTATTTTAAGTAGCAGTGATTTTAAGTAACAGTGATTTGAAGTAACAGTGATTTTAAGTAACAATGATTTTAAGTAACAAAGATTTTAAGTAGCAGTGCTTTTAAGTAGCAGTGAAATTCGCCTATTAGTAGCAGTAACGACCTGTAATTTTTCAATACCAGTGAAAATCAAAGATACGTGAAATATCGCCCATCCCTACTACGCGGTATGACAATAGAGTGTTATCTGGTGTCATTGGCTCATACATAAGAGTGACAATTTGTCGGGTGATAAAAGTCACCAGTGGGCAGGCGCATACCCTAACTTATTTATTAAGCAGAAACTCACTTAAACCACCCTTTTGTGAATAATTCTTAAAAAAATAAGGATTATATTCTGCTATTACAGACATTCTTCAAATCAATACATAAGTACATAGGAACAGTAAGAAATAAATTGCCTTAGATAAGTTTGTGGAGGCTTTAAAATACTCAATTATTCAAGTGTATGTTATAATCGCCCCTATAATAGGTTAAACCCAACCCAACACTTTTGTTTATTCCCCTGTTTAATTTGCATGAGAATATATGTTTATAAATTCGATATGAATATTAAGAGGACTTATTTTTAGAAGACAATTCAAAATTAGATATTTATTTTAAAACACTTTTACTTTATTTGTAAAACAATTATATTATTTTTACGACGATAGTTTCGGCCAGTCAACTTGTATCATACAAGCTTTGAGAGTTGTCACAACCATCACCAAAAATATATTTAATAGTTATACAAAGAGAATTAAAGTGTTTTAATATATTATCCAATATACAGGGTGTTTCAAATTCGAAGCTCACCATGGGGATCTCGCTTACTAGAAGAGATAGAGGGTATGTTTAAATTTCGCACTTTTTCAGAATTTTATGCTGATTAATAATCCATTGAAAAAATATTTGAATTGTTTTGTTTCCGAGTTAAGTAAAAAAAAAACTGAAAGAAAACTTTCGTTTTTTCTTTATATCTCCGTTATTTGAGGTGAAACGGTAAAAACGTTTTTATCACAATTGTATCATCTAATAGATGGCATAAGATTTTTAGTTGTAACATGTTTCCTTTCTTTTGAGCCATCATCAACTTTCTTATTTCTTTTCTACTTGACTCGAAAACAAAATAATTGAAGTGATTTTTAACCAGCATACCTTTCTGCAAAAGTCCCAAATTTAAACATACCCTCTTTCTTTTAATAAGCGAGATCCCTATGGTGAGCCTCGAATTTGAAACACCCTGTATATAATATATAATAGGTTATAGCAAAATATGTTTCGTTTTCTTTTTGCGCAAAGTCTAATTTGAAAAACAAATTATTCATCTGATTTAATAAGATCTGCCATTGTCTACTAAAGCTTATGATATTTTAGCTGAAGCATTGCTCAGGTTTAGAGACAAATAACTCACGGCATCCTTCTGCTACTTTCGGAACATTGGAAAAGTTACGCCCAGGAAGCACGTGTGACATTGAACTAAAAAAGAGAGAATCGCATGATGCTAGATCCGAGTATTCTTCCAGTTTATGAAGGGCACTTCGCCCTAGCGATTTCTGTTGATTAAACAGGTGGATCCAATTTCGTCATACATTACAATTATACTATAGAAATTGTGGTCCTGAAGATTGGCAAGAAGTTGATTAGTGATTTCTGTTGATTAAAAATATAAATCCAATTTCGTCACACGTTACAATTGTTCGATAAAAATTGTGGTCCTGGAGATTGACAAGAAGTTGATTAGCAATTTCTGTTGATTAGAAATGTATATCCAATTTATTTACACGTTAGAATTATTCGATAGAAATGCAGGTCCTTGGGATTGGAAAGAATTTGATTACAAATGTACTCGCTATTGTGCCTGTTCTGTAGTGAACGTCTCTGCATCGTCTGTTTACTTTCCCTAACTTGTGAAGGTAGTGAGATAGTATACCGCGAAGGGCCAAGCTCCTCATTTTTTTTGAAAATTTTCTCTTGGTCAACGATACAAGATCTTCAGGAACGTCGTTCCTCTTGAAGATCTGTTTAACCATTGCAAAATTTTTGATGCAGTGCGATTTGAGAAGAAAAGTTGACCCTTAACTTTACGTACTAAACGTGTCATCTTATTTTCAGTGATGACATACCATATTAGACATTTTGGGGCGCCAAAAAGTGCAAAAATTAAATTTACATCATTGCTCTTTAATTTAACATTGACAGTTTACTAAAAAATCTTCTATTCAAAAAAGGAAAAATCTTTTGCCTTTTACCCTATTAATATGCCTTTGGTATAAGTAAACAACTTTTACATATTTGCGATAAACACTCACCATATTGAAGGGTCTCTGCATATACACCATTTTTTCAGAATAAGTAGAGTTTGTAGACTTACCTAGAAAAAAAGAAAGACAATTAGAATGGCAATTTTTATAACACAGGGATTCAATTTTTTGTATGACTTCTAGTGCACAAGTTTGATTTCTGAATTATCATACATCCACACAATGTATACCAGTTACCCGACGCCTACGTGCATAACTTTAGTTGGTCCGAATATTCAAATATTCGACTCTCTCGAAATGTCGAGGAATCTAAGAAGTTAAGTCGAAAACCAATGGTTACAATATTTCGGTAAAGAAACGCGAGTAAACATATGATAAATTTAATCAGTTTTACACTGCCGAGCATAAAACTCTCACTGCGTAATTTGATTTTTTTTACGTGTTTTTTCGGTTGTAACAGTTCACTAACTGATTGTTTGAATGAAGAAAAAAGTTTTTGTTTTTCAAAGTTTATTGAAAGTAATTAAAATGAACAATTTCAATTTGATATGCTAAGTAATGAAAATGCTCAAGTTTACTTTCATACGCTTTTGTTGAAACAAACAAGCCTAGTTTTTGTTTCTGTGATGACATCTGTCTGTCGCAAATTGTTTGTGTTTTGTTGTCATTGTTAGTGTTTTGCAATGATCATAAATCCTGCAGGTGCGGTACGAAATGTGGCGGCTTAAGAAGACGGCCGCGGTCAGCGCGAAACTGCGAGAAAAGTTGATGTAAGTCTGTCGAGTGGCGGCGATACGAAGAGACTGGTCTGCGCATTCGAAGACCTGTTTCAGGGCGAGGCAAGACTACAACAGCTAGAGATGACCGCTTTCTTGTTTCTAGTGCTTTGAGAAACCGAACGGTCACGGCAGTTTGCCTTCGAAATCATCTGCAAGAAGTGAAAATGTAGACATAAGTGAGTGGACAATTAAGAGGCGACTTCATGCTGCTGGATTATCTTCTCGAACAAGAGCTACTGGGCCGCCGCTTTCCCGTGAACACCGGATTGCGAGGTTGAATTTTGCACGAGAACACTTGGCTTGGACAATATCGGATTGGAGTCGCGTATTGTTTTCCAATGAATCGAGATTCTGTCTTACGGGCTCAGATAGACATGTAAAGCTACGCGCACACTTGTCAGAATCGGACGGACGGCACGCATCGGATAAAATTGCTTAACACAGTTGTAAACGAGTCAACGCACATTTATCGGTACGGCATGGAACTTTTACAACTGTGTTAAGCAATTTTATCCGATGCGTGCCGTCCGTCCAATTCCGACAAGTGTGCGCGTAGCTTAAGAGTGTGGCGACTGCAAGGCGAGAAATATGCTCAAGCATGTATTGCCGAGCGACTTGCATTTGGTGGAGGATTAGTTATGGCATGGGGAGGCATATCTTTTGACACTCACACGGAGTTAGTCTTTATCGAGAATGGGACATTGACTGAGCATAGGTATCTAACAGAGGTTCTAGAAGACCACGTTTTACCGTCCATGGTTATTCTTTGATACGCAAGATATTACACCAATGACTTTTCTGATTTTATATTTGAAAGATTTTATTTCGAAGACAAGAAAAATTACTTATTTTTAGTGTCATCCGATCCTTTCGAGATATTTAATGCCTTTAATTATTTAATTAATGAACTAAATATAGAAAGCATCGGATTTAGTTTCACCAAAGTGGTTCCAGTATACTCTAAGAGAATATGGATAGCTCTTTAATACTGAATAACAATCGATCCACACAGCTTGTGGATGCACTTAGCTGTCCGCCGATGCCCATAATCTCTGCTTAAATATAAACAACAGAAGCACTGTAATGAATATTTAAATCGAGTAGGTTGTACAATGTGTTTTAAAATCATTCTCCTTTGGCCGCTTGTTGATTTTCCTTGCACAAAGGAGGACGAGGATAACTCGATTGATTAAGGGATAAAGGCACTAATTTGTATTCTTTTTAAATTTCTATTTTATCGTGGATTAAGCTTAACACGGCACTTATGAATCTGCGCTTTGCGGAACATAATGACCTAACCTCTTCTTGCTTCGAGTTCCTTACGTTTTTGTATTATAGTTCAAAATAGTAGAGCGACATATATAAAATATACAATTGTGACAAGAAAATAGGACACATATGTAATTTAGTGCGAGACTTTTTTTTTAAATGCATTCATGTTTTGGCTTCAATATTATTAAACGTCAATGTCAATGTCAAAAACAGATATGCTATCTATTCGTGTTTCGCAACAGCCTGCATGCTTTCTATTATAAATAAAATTGATACAGATTGTGGATATAGCTGCCTACTATTTAAATGGAGAATTATGCCCTCCAGACAAAAATGCATCCTATTATTTCTTGGTCGCAATAGTATATGAAAACAATTCAAAAATTATCTAGAGGAAAATCATTGTAAAATGCTTCGTATATTTTGGTAATGGTATTATCTTAATAAACTCATATTTTTCCTTAGAGCGATTACCTCAAAAACACTTTCTGTATAGATTGATATAATGAAATAAATCCTAATTGCAGTGAACATACACAAATGAATATGCAAGACAATGTCAAGATTTTCAGTTTCTTGAAGGAAGCGCCACATGTGTCTCTGTAGTTTATGGAATCCACAACTCTAATCGACTTTCTCCGCAACCAAAACTATTCCTAATCTATCCCCAAGTAATTATTGCATATGTTAAATGACTCTGACTCTGAATCAAAATGTATCACAATGTAATGGCTTCCAGCATCAACCATATCAGTAAAGAAATGTATTGAAGTGTTTTACGCGAAATAAATATTCATTGCATGTCACTTATAAAATTATGATCATTATGATTATAAATGATTATATCACACACACCGTCAAAATGCGGATACCACAATGTCAATTTTTCTTTCTGGGTACCTACGAAATTTTTACAAAGCTACCTGCGATATGTTGATAGAATTAAATATATTGAAAATTATCGCATTGCAACTTATTAATTTCTCCTGAACAATCCGCGAAAATATTATGCGTTTAACACGGCAATAAAGCTGGATTCACAGTCTCGATCGCAAGCTCGCTCGGCGGTGAAACTCCAGCCGCGTCCGTAAATCTGTCACTTTATTGCCTTCTTAAACATTCTAAAAATCGGCAGAGTCCACCCTGTATGCAGAATCCAAATTTGTGGTATCATCTGCAAACAAGTTTATGGAAAAGTTGCACACTTGTAAAGGAAGCTCGTTCATATAAAGAAGAAACAATAACACTGGACAAAAAAAATGTTTGTTGCATTGATAAAAGAACTTGTTCTAACCTAATTTGGGTGTGCTGAATCCAAAAATGGCGTTATTTTTTCTCCCTAAGCTACCGTTTTTATTAATATTTTACGAAATTTGAATTTTTATTATACATATTACATGCATAACAAGTCATAAATCACATATGAGCGTAGAAATATAGTCATATTGCTCAGGGCAATCTCGTTTTGTACTTCAGCAGTAGTCCGTCATTATATTCCTGTTCTATTGCCCTTGATAGAGCTCTCCCATGATCATCAGGTCCTGGTGGAAGCGTTCACCTTGTTCGTCAATTAAACCCCCAAAGTTTTTTGGGAATTTATCAAGAAATGGACCTTGATACTCATTTTGCACCCCAGTTCGCGGAAAGACAAACAACATTCCTGTAACTAGAAGCTCTTAGTTTACACACAAGTCACACGTCTAATGGTTTTTATTTCGGAGCGTTTGAGAAGGAATATGTGTTTTCGGGGCGATGAAAGTGACTAATGTCGGGATATTTACGCGGCAGGTAATGATGCGCCCGAACACGCCAGCTCAACATCAATTCAAAATATCAACAAAAGGAAAACAGCAGATTATTCGTGAGGTTTCTTGGTATGGTAAAATAGATTTTAAAAAAAACAGAAAAATGAGGCGAAAATTTTAAGTGTCCAACTTGGCTGAACTTGCGTGATTGGGCAGCTATTCCTCGGCACCTGTGTAAAATATAAAAAACGAAAAACGAGGTTATTTGTGAAATATTTGCCTCAAAAAGTTGGCCAACCCCAACACTCTGATGTTATTCATTTATGAGCAATTAAATTCATGATAAATTAAAATGTCAAATTGCATGATAACCGTAGCTTGCAGAAAAAAAAACTGATTTTAGATTTGTAATCATCATTGCCAAAATATTCAGAACCAGTTGAAGAATCTCATGAAACAGGAAATATATTTTTCCGCATCCTATTAAATAATTTAAACATTGTTGAATCATTTTTGATTGAGAAAGTTGTCCATTACTCGGTCGAATAATTTTCTCCACAGGTGACATCCGATAAAATGATTTCAGTCAACGAAATGACTACGATCTTACTTTCTCAACAGTTTAGTTGTTGTTAGGGTTGCCATTTTTTTGTGTAAACACGTATTCATAAACGTCTAAATTTCTCCAGCGGAGTGTCGTAATTTAAGGAAATTAAAAAATATTTGCAGGGCGCGCCGACCGATGTTTGAGAAGCCAATCTGCTCAACAGATTAGTGTTTTAGGTATGTTCACAAATACACTCTTTCGCGGGTTATTGAATACCGTTCTAACCGCGCGTTACTTACACAGGCCGTACAGGACAAATTCTACTGTGTGAATGCCAAAACTGTGTTATATCCTTCGCAATTGGAGTGGCGCGTGGAATTTTAAGCAGATAATTCAACTCATGTATAAAAAGATCCATTTAAAACGGCGGACAAAAAAAATTGCAAGTGGTTAAAAATCTATTTACCTTCACCATGGCAACGATGTTTGTATTAACAATTTTAGTAAACAGCTAACTTCAGTTGAATAGTGGGAGTTTGTGTCAGTTCTGAATACCTCTGTGGTGAAATATAATTGAAAATTGTATAACCGCTTAAATTGTAAATGTTTCCCAACCCATCATACACCCTCTAACTTCCCCACCCCCTAACAATATAGTATTTAAGTCGCAATTGTAGTATTGTCTTACCATTGATCATCTGCCTGATGAAGCCACTGTGTGGCGAAACATATGTTCGACATTAAAAATTTGTGAAAATTCTCAAACACACGTGTTTTACTTACCACATGCATAATTGAAATCCGTTTCGGACACACTTCCACGTCAATAAATAACCGTCAAAAATGACAATTTCGAATTGTCAAAAATTCGACATTTTTGCCACCGCAAACGGCACATAAATTCAAAAATTGAGGATTTTTACAATCAAAAACGGCATTTTTTGTTAATAAAAAAAGAAAATGACAATTTAGAATTATCAAAAATTCTGCATTTCTGCCATCATAAACAACACGATTCAATGGTAAATAAAGAAATTAGCAGCTGCCAAAAATTTTGGATGTTTACATCCAAAAATGGTATTTTTTTTTATATTAAAAAAGAAAATTGCCATTTTTGTTTTGTTAAAAATTCTGCATTTTTACCACCGCAAACGATACAATTCAAAGGTAAATAAAAAAATTTGCAGCTGCCAGAAATTGGGGATTTTTACCAAGACGGCATTTTTTGCTATTAAAAACAAAAGATATTTCAACTGCTAAAAATGACAATTTCGAACTGTCAAAAATCGCACTACTATCACAATAAAGCAGTAAAAAGAAAATTTTCAATTGCTGAAAATGACTATTCAGTACTGTCAAAAATTGTTCATTACTGAAACCGGCAAGTTTCAACGATAAATAGAAAATTTTCAAACGGTTAACTGTCAAAATTTGAGCATTTCTACTACGACTAGCGGCATTTTTCAATATTAAAAAAGGGAAATTTCCAACGGCCAAAAGTGACAATTGTAAATTGTCAAAAATTGTGCAATTCTACTGTCGATAACGGCATTTTTCAATAGTAAAAAGACTATTTTTAACCGTCAAAAATAGAAATTTCGAATTATCAAAAATTCTACATTTCTGTCACCACAAACACCACATAAAAAAATTGCAGCGGTCAAAAATTGTGGATTTTCACCATCAAAAACGGCATTTTTTAATATTTAAAAAAAAGAAAATTTTAACTGCTAAAAATGGCAATTTCGAATTATCAAAAATTCTGCATTTCTGCCACCACAAACGGCACGATTAAATGGTAAATTAAGAATTGTTTTACTATCAAAGACTGCATTTTTTGATATTAAAAAAGAAGTAAATTTTAACTGCTAAAAATGACAATTTCTAACTCTCAAAAATAGCACTACTATCACAAATGGCACTCAGCAGTAAAAAGGATATTTTAAATTGCTGAAGATAACTATTCAATACTGTCAAAAATTGCTCATTACTGAAAACGGCACGTTTCAACAATAAAAAGAAAATTTCCAAATGCCAAAAATGTTAGACTGTGAAAATTTGAGCATTTCTACTATCACTATCAGTATTTTTCAATATTAAAAAAGGGAAATTTTCAACGGCCAAAGTAACAATTATAAATTGTAAAAAATTGTGCAATTCTACTGTCAGAAATGACATTTTTCAATAGTAAAAAGATACATTTTTAACCGTCAAAAATTCTGCTTTTCTGCCATCACAACCGGCACGATTTAGCGGAAATTAGCAGCTGCCAAAAATCGTGGAATTTTACTATCAAAAACAGCATTTTTTAATATTAAAAAAAAGAAAATTTCAACTGCTAAAAATGACAATTTCGAACTGTCAAAAATCGCACTTATCTACCATCACAAATGGCACGTTGGCATAAAAAGAAAATTTCAATTAAAAAAAAATAACTATTCAGGGCTGTCAAAAATTGCTCATTACTGAAAACGGTTTCATTTCAACAATAGAAAGAAAAATTCCACATGCCAAAATTTTTCAACTGTTAAATTTGGGTATTTCTATCACTATCGGCATTTTTCAATATTCAAAAAGGGAAATTTCCAATAGTCAAAAGTAACAATTACAAATTGTCAAAAATTCTGCAATTCTGCCACCACAAACGGTGAGATTCAACAGTAAATAAAGAAACTAGTAGCATCCAAAAATTGTGGATTTTTACAATAAAAAATGGCATTTTTTGATATTAAAAGAAAATTATTGCAAATGGCACGTTGGCAGCAGGAAATTTTCAACTGCCAAAAAATAACAATTTATAACTGTCAAAAATTGTTAATTTTTACTAAAATGTACAGTAATAATACAGCGAGATCGAATAAAAAATTAGTCAATGCAGGTCATGAACAAAAAAACCACATGTATTTTTTTTAGTTCCCAAATTTGAAAATATCGATATACGCCAGCTTGACACTTGCCAATAAGTTTAGGAATTTTGGCTCATGGCCAACTTTGACTAACTTTTATTCGATCATAATTTTTAATTTTGATGTGATGTTAAAGTATAGATTTACCGACTACATACAAGTTTAGTATATAAAATATTACTTTAATTTAATAAATTCATTGTCCAGGAGGGCGCAGCTGCCACCCCTTGCACCCACCTGCAGACGCCCAAGTATTCATATATTTAGGCTACCTTTTGTATTTATTTAATTTATTTAATGCTTCTGCAGTAAGTAATGGTGCACAATTGGAATTATTATTATGGTTAAATTGTAACTTATTAGTGCCCAGCCAAAAACCTTAACCTCTGTATAAACTCCCTTTAATAGCTTTAAACAAAATAAATTTTGTCGGAATGACTTCAACCAAATAATTACTTAACTAATCACTAGAGGCCATTCATACCACACCCATGATTACAAACAAGATATGCAAATGTGGAATTGCGTTAATTTGATTACAGTTACACGCGAAAGAGGGCGGTAAATTGAAATTTAATTTAGGCAGAGAGCTGCGGCATGCGCCGCCATGTTGTAAACAGGTGACTGGTAATTGACAGATTGGCGTGATTCCTGGATTTCCGACCGACAATGTTACGCTTTTTCGGGCCCCCTCTCCATTAAATTATCAATATTTGGAGCGGAGATAATAGGATTAGCACGATGCTCCACTGGATTTCGGTTTTCCGGAAGGAAAATAGGAAAATGTTAGCTGCGTTCCTTCCTCCATCCTAAATTTCTGATTAACAAGATCCAAAAAAATAAAACTTGTAATTACATCTACGTTTACGATTTAATCTCTGCCTCTAATTTAATTTTTAATGTTAAAACTATTGGTAGTGATGTTCCCCGTTATTAAATAAATAAATCAATAAAACGGAAAGCTCATGAATTTATCATTTCGAAGACACACACTCGCGAAATGTTATGTTATTTTTGTTTACATAGCATGAGTAATTTCAGTGTTTATTTAATATTTCAACGGGACAGATGATTCTTCGTTACAATATTTTGAATAATGATGGAGTATGCTGGCATCCTGTGAGGGAAATGGCATCGGAATTCCACGGATGATAAATGATATAACATTCTTGAGCAATGAACCTTGAATGTAATTTTATCCCAACTCTTTCGTAACCATAAACCATTTGAATGTAACGCATATTTTGTAGAAATTTAAATTATGACTCAATTTTGAGAAACAATTTTAGTTTTATTTTTGTAGATAAATGGGCCGAAATCATAGATGTCCACAAAAATGTATTAAATGATCGACAAGGACTTATAATTTACAATTAAACATTTTTATTATAATTATTGCTAGTTACTTCTGTGTGTAAGTAAGTTTACATAATTTTATTTTCAAAGGGTTCTCGGTCTTTCTGCCATATTTACAATTATAATCACAGAAAGTATTTTTTTTAAGAACATGCATTCTATCACATCTCAGCATTTAAAGGTTGACCTACTTTAACGCGTTTGGCCGTAAAAAGTAACATATAAAAGCTACAAATAATCGTCGAGGCTATAGGTTTTAAATACGTCAAAATTGAGATACAAATTGAACTCTTATGTACTTGAAAAAGAAATGCTTGCGTCTCGGTTTCACAAGAAAAAAATCATTTTTGTGATCGTCATTTTTTTTGTCTGTGTATGGATAAAGTAAATAATATTGACTAATTACGATAGGTTTCTTTATGCTAATTTTTGTGATGATTTTTGAAAAACACAAAACGATTTGTTAACTATAAGGATTATGAAAGGATTATGAAAGAAATTTCACCTGATTGAGACATTACAGCCATTTTTTGATTGCTCAATGATACATTTTTTGATAAACTCTTTTGACATCAAAAATTGAGATTTCGAAATCATTTTTCTGAAGATCGTCATTTTGCTATTGTTCACAAATATTGAAATTTCCATATCTTATACTAGTAATACTCGTTTATAAATGTTTTTTTTTGTTTTAGATAAAAGCTGAATTAAATAGTCTAAGCTGCACCAAATCCACTCAAATTGAAGTTCTTTAATTCATTGGTATCATTTAACCTCTTTTTTTAAAGAAATAGTTGGCCGTCGATAAAATTTTGTCAAAATCGACAATTTATACAAAATCTTTTATTTACTGAATTGCACGATGTTATTAAACTGCCTACGCCTATGTTGAAGATTTGCCAGAAATATTCCGGTACCTCTGTTATTATTATTCCAACAAATCAACGACCAACTATTCCTTAGAAAAAAGTCTCAATGATATAGACAAATTAAAGTACTTATATTTCTTGTGCGTACTATTGGGCTGAGAAATAGAAGACTGGATCGCAGCAGAAGCTTGTGATTTATCCAAGACGTTTTATTGGGTTCCCCCAATTTACTAAACTTAAACTATAAACAATAATTGAGGAGTTGAGCTGCAAAACTCAACAAATCCACTTTTATAATTTGTTCAGAAACCGCGAAAAATGTTCAGGAAGTCTATTTGTTGTTTAAAAAAATGAATGTTTAGCCGCATTTTTTAAATATGATTTGTTGTGTTATGAAAGGTAATTCACACATATTCGGATGTATCTATGTTTGGACAGTAAGAATCGATACCAAGGTCATTTTGGCCCAAAATTGGATTAGTTGAGTTTTGCAGTTCAACTCCTCAATTAGCATTACCCCACTAGACGACAATCTACAAACCGGTTTCGGACTCCTAGTTCTCATAAAAGTACATGAATAGATGACGGAGAAATGGATTCACTGAGGGATAGAATCATATAAGAATTTTATCACCATCTCTAGCGTCAAGAACAGTAAACCTTATCTGCGAACAGTGCGTCTTCTCTCAGTAGTTACTAAGAGAACCGAAAACTGCAGGTATATGTATATAACACATTATCTAACATATCAGATATAAAATACGATGTCCCTCAAGGATCCGTTCCAGGGCCCGTATTATTTATTATAAGTAAATGACTTGCCTAATGCAATTGCATATACAAAGACAGTAATGTTTGCAGATGACATTACTTTAACCCTTGGTTGCACCTATAAAAATTGGAGGTCTAACTGGGTGATCACCAGAAGCCGACTGACGCACGCCGTATGTTTTAATGTGTGCAGTCGTATAGTTCAATACTTTGACTAACACCGTATAACGACACCTGTGGGATTTTCGATATTTAAAGGTCATCAAAACACCCGCAAAAAAGTGATGGGGTCCTGTGGGACCCCAAGGTGTAGCCAAGGGTAAATTAACAGTCATTAAAATTTAGTTATCCATATTAAATTAATGGATGAATCACGGTCAAAAGCAGACACTTGGTTTGCTTCTAATCAGCTAATCTCAATAAACACAAAACAGAGGAGATGTTATTCACAATAAAACGCAACCAGAAATTGAAACAGATTAGCAAAATCCAATTTTAGAATCAGAAACATGGTAGGATTGGTAACCATGAAAGTATCCTGGTCTTGCTATCATAGTATTTTTGGGTCTTTGATAATATACGGCAAATTCTACAGTCAGCAACAAAATAGTTAGCTTGCAACGTAAGGTCTTAATTATAGAGATGATGTCTGTGACATGTACAGTAATGTGCGAATTAATATGAATACGACAAAAAAATGAGTATTTTGGTTATGGCAACACTGTTATGCCCATTCTGACAGTTGTTTTGATGGTAAATCATTTAACCCAGATTTTTAGGTTATGTTTGAGAGTTTTTGATATTTTGCAATAATATTCGATAATTTCTAAGTTGTTTTTATGATTGTTGGGCATTGTGGATAACTCCGAAGAAAAGAAAAAAAGATCATCACGCTTAGTGAGCATATCTCAATGACACAGAGAAGCATTGCAATGGGATATGATGTGAGTTTGGGTGCTGTATATGAACTATTAAAGCAGAAGAGAGAGACGGGATCTGTTGAAGTGCAGCGAAAAGGAAAATGTGGAAGAAAAAATAAGACCACTCCTTGAGATGAAGCCAGCCTTTTGCGAAACAGCAAATTGCATCCAAGAATAACAAGCCACGACCTTCAGCAAGTCTTAGAACGGGTTGGTGTGAAAATCCATGGCTCTACAGTTCGCAGAAGACTCTTGGAAGGTGGAAGAAAAGTCATGAGCCCACGGAAAAAAAAACAACTTTTGACTGCCTCTGTGATGAAAAAGAGACCGAATTGGGCCAAAAATTATGACCAAAAATTACCGAAGAAAGGTGATGTTCACAGACGAGACACACTTTCTAGTGCAGGAACAGCGATCAAAATTCGTTCGTGAGAGGGTGGATGAAAAAGTTTCTGCAGCCCATATTATTCAATCAGTCAAACATCCAGTTAAGAAGAAGTTCTGAGGCTGTTTTTCGTACTCAGGACCTGGCAAACTTATTCCAGTAGAAGGAATGATGAATAGTGAACAATATTAAGCAATTCTGGATGAATGTTTGGCTGAGGAGCTGGAGAAAGTTCAAGCCAACGGCAATGCAATTTTTCAACAAGACTCAGCTCTCAGGTCTCAATTCCATTGAGAATTTATGGCCGATCTGCAAGGCCAAATTACAAAGGATGGACTGTACGGCGAAAATGAAGATGGCGGAAGCAGTAATTCAGGTGTGGTTTCGAAAAAAGGCAATCAAGAATTATTGTAAAAATCTAGTTAACTCCATGCCAAGGCGAGTTCAAGCCGTGATTACAGTAAAGGGAGGGCATATATCATAGTAAATAATAGTATTTAAATCTTGTTTATATGTCTAAAAATAGTTTTATGTCGAATAATAGTTATTTATTACACGAGTGTGGAATGTACGTAATTAGTCCCGCAAGGAAAAGTTTAATTTTCTTAAGGGACCAATGAGGAATTCCACATGGTACATTATGACATTTTATCTATTTATTTATGGTCTATAATTGCATTAAATATTGAAATAATGTTTATAAAATTTTGACAAGAAAATTTGATCTTATGAAGGATCTATGCATTCCGTGAGTCGGAGTTATTCTCTCACTAGGGAGTAATGAACAACCTTACTTCCGTCAAATGACCACGATAATTCGCTTAGTACACACGATTTTGGTTAAACAATATTTACTATAAAAATCCTGTTTTTCACATTAATTTTCACAATACTGTAGAATGTAAAAGACATCCATGTTTATATACGAGGGTCGTTTTTTTCAACCTCCGATAGGCCATAATAAGAAGACACGTGTATATAAAACAATGATTTTTATACCAAAAGTTATGTTATTTATCGACATAATCACCTTGGAGATTAAGGCATTTGTCGTACCTGTGAATGAGCGTTCCAATACCCTCTTCACAAAATGTTGCCGCCTATGAATTTAAATCTGTCTTGACGGTGTCTTGAAGCTCCTCGTTGGGTATATTTAAATTCATTGGCGGCAACATTTTATGAAGAGGGTATTGGAAAGCTTGTTCACTGGTACGACAAATGCCTCAATCTCCAAGGTGATTATTTCGATAAATAACCATAAGTGTACATAACTTTTGGTATAAAAATCATTGTTTTATATACACTTGTCTTTTTATTATGGCCCATCGGAGGTTGAAAAAAACGACCCTCGTATTTATTACTGTGTATTGAATGTAAAATTTAATGAGCACATGAAAATGTACATAAGCATAAATAATTAATATCTCCGAGAAAACGAAAGCAAAACGAAAAAAGTGAACCATTCAATTTGGAAAGGTCTAAATCCACATCACAAACTCGACATTCAAACATATCGACTCGCCATAAAAAGTGTCTCTTCTACTGCTAATAAAACAAAAGACACTATTTTAGCGCGGCCTCGAACATTTATTCATTTTGATTAACATCAAATTTGTAAATCTGTAGTATTAAACAATTGCGTGGAAAAGGCCGAATTTGAACAAAGAGGAGTAGGCAAAGAATACTGTAGAAAAGTATGTCGACTTTTATAGCATCTGATAAAACTAAAGCACAAAAGTTATACTTTTAATCAAAAATAATTAAAATATTTTGGAAATTACAATTATTTAAATAATATTAATAACATTTTTCAAATTAAATAGTAAAGAAATAAAGACGTTGGAAGTAAATCTTCTTAAATGAATTCTTGAATACGTCCAACCTTCTAGTGATAACTCGCAAACAATTTGCGAAACGTATATTTCCTGACTCCAATATATTTGGTATAAATTCTATATACAGGGTGTCCCAGACCACCCATATCAGGCTTTTTTCGAGAAAACTGCTAGTCGTAGGGAGTTTGGACAAAAAAATCTTTGAAAAGCCGTATTAAAGAATCGAATCATGATATTGTTATTCCCAAAAACGGTTGGCATCCCTAAGAGTTTGACTGGAACTCCTGGTTTTTAAATTACATAAAACGATTGGGAGGAAAATTTGCTACAAAAAAGTGTTACGCAACCATACTCCTAAAGAAATAATTCTAATACTACTTGCATTAGGAGTATGATTGTATGATACTTTTCTGAAGTAAATTTTCCTCCCAATTGTTTTATGTAATAAAAAATGGGCCATTTCATTAAAAAAGTAAAATTACGAGATATTTAAGAGGGCACTTAGATATTGACATTTTTAGAACAATTATTGTCAAAATTGACGGTTTCCAATTATTTTACTCATTTTTTCAAATTTTAATACAACGGCAACCCTTTAAACGCTTAACGAACGGTTTGACGTAGACACCCGGTGTAACCTTCTTCTGTTGCAGGAGTAGGCAAAACACTACAGCATTCGATACGAATTCCTAAAATCCCTAAAGGATGCAAATCCACTCAAAATCTCCAGGTATGTTTATACTCAGAGAAGCGAGAAGACCGTGAACGTACTAATACCTATCAAAGGGTAAATTATCGTCTAGATTCAAATCTGGATTACTTCAGTTGTTCTTATTCAAAGGTTTCGTTCACGGTTATATACAGTGCGCGCCTAAAGTATGGAATAAATTCAGTAAAACTGAAAAAAATATTTTTGGAAAAAATCCAAGAAAATTTCTTATGTAAGATGGCAATATTTTTATACTGCCAGTTTCACAATGAAAATATCTCTTAAAATCAAGAACAAAAATAGGGGGTTGTCATTTGAAAACAAAATGGATGCCGCCATTACTCAAAAACAAATGATGACTGAAATTCGACTTTCATGTAAAAATGTATAAGAAAATCGAGGATTTTTTCAAAAATATTTTATTTTGGTTACACTCTTTGACTATATACTTATGGACTGCTATTCCCCTCCATTTCCCATATGATCACTGCTCCAAAAGTTGTCCGCGAGCTGGAGCCCGATATAAGTCCCGTCCCGGAGCCGAAAATGGAGCGTAATTTAAAAACCAGAAAGCAAAAAAAAATAGTAATTTACGTAACAAGTTCCGAAAGTGATATTTTACGGGATGAGTAGGAAGTTTCCAGGACGAGCCGTAGGTAAGTCCTGGAATCCTGCGAGTCCTGTAAAATCACTTTTGGAACATGTTACGTACAATACTTTTTCGGCAGCCGTTTTTTATGTTAAAAAAGCAAAAACACATACGAATGTAATATGACAAGCGCTGTCATAATTAAATACGATGTTCATGTTTTTGTCAAGGCCGCCTACATATATACGCAAAATCGTCCCGAAAGTAACAAAAAGCGTCCCGAAAGTATGGAAATCGTTCCGAAAGTGAAACAAAATCGTCCCGAAAATAATTACTTTCGGTACGATTTATGTAAAGCGGTACTTTCGATTTAATAAATCATAATGAAAGTTTTATTTTCGGGACGGCTGCAGAAAAAAATATTTCTTGATGTATTCATCAGCAACGTGGAGAATGCAAATGCCAGCATATTTTGGCAACTCGGGCCACTTTCCTGCCTGTTCTTTACAAGCAAAGCATCAACCCATAATTTGCGAAGTTCCGGATTTGATGGAGATCTAATACAGAATTTTAGGTTATAAGTCAAAAGTCAACTGACGTGTACATCGGCTGACGAGTATTATAACCGCATTGGTATATATACGTGGACGTACTGCAGTCTTTCGCATAGCAATATTTTGACATAGTGTGAATATTTGACAATATAAATGTTTATGTATTCAAAGGTGTAAATAAATTGCAGGGTATCACAATATGCAATGCGGGCTCATAGAGTCATATGTCATAGACACAAAATAGCTACCAATTTAGTAACATACCGCAACCATTTAGGGTCCCCCCACGCCGCCGTTGCTTGAAGACACACATGAAGTTGGCGTTAGCAGTCCATAAGCATATAGACAAAGGTTATGAAATTTATTTATTTATTAATTTATTCCATACTTGCGCGCACTGTATAAGACACGATTTAGATTATAATAGGTCAGCTATAAAATAAAGTAAGATCTCTCAAATGATGGTTTTGCGCAAAGGATCAAATATTCTCAGGGAGGGTGGAATTCCTATAAATTAGTGCCACTTCTATATTTGTTCCAATTATCGACCAGAAATATGCACAGAACAACTGTAATAGGTTATACATACACGACGAAGTTATTACAATTCTCTTGTTCTGCTATTTTCATAACAACAAATTTGTCCTAATTTCCATGTAGATTCCCAAACAAACACGGCGAGTTGTAAATGTTCAGCAAAGGAAGCTGCATAATTTCTTCCTATACAGTATGTTTTTTTATCATGGGCCATAGGATTTTACATGCCAAAAATTATACCTTATATTAATGTATATTTTATCATCAAATTTTGAAGGAAATTTTAGTTAGTAATAAATCAATTATTTTTCTACATGATGCGCTTAATTAAAATAAGTTAAACATGTTTTATTCCATTACAAAATGAAATTATTTAATATAAATAACTGAGCAAAAATAATCAAAGTACCTTGAATTTACGAAATGTCAGATTGATTAGTGAGGCAAGTAATCAAACGGATTGTATACTTAAAAATGTCTGTTTAAACTGTTGAAGAACGGGTGGAATTTGTAACAGCATTTATAAGAGGTATTGTCCAGCAGAGAAATAGTTGTATTTTTCTACAAGAAGTCAGGGAATTTTTATTTTAGGGAAATAGTTGACAACTTTTCTGCAGCGTATCCCGATCGTTCGGTTGGGAGCAAAAGCACTTTTTAATGGAATAAAAGATGTTCAAATGATTCTAATTAAGCGCATCATGTAGAAAAATAATTGATTTATATTATTAACTATAATTTGCTTCAAAATTATATGATAAAATATACATTTACACGAGGTTTAATTTTTAGCATGTAAAATCCTATGGCCCACGATAGAAAAACATACTGTATAAGAAGTAGTTATTATGGAGACAAAATTCTTAACCTCCTCTGCGAAATTTTACGCGATGCCACATATTTTTATTAACATCACATTTTCATAAAATAATTCAATTATTTGAACATGCTATCCAACTGTGTAAGACTATAATTTTTAATATCATAGAGAAGCGTTTGCAGACTATGGTCCTCCGACCTTTGGGAGTCCATGAGCTCACTGCAGGAGGTTCGCGGACTAGTTTTGCTGAACAAATATTATCTTTTGAATAATTTTTGCTGGTTAATGTGCATATTTGGCTACATTGGTTGGACATTTTTGACCACCTTAACAGTCTAAATTTAAATCTTGAAGGTATATTGGGAATCAAATTAGGTCATTGCTGCATTCCCGCTCACCTCTGTAAAATTGGAATATTACCCAGTAACCACTGTGATTGTGCATCGAGTGATGGAGATTTAAACCACCTGCTGTTCTCATGCAATTAGTATTTGGCACCAAGAATAGAATTCTTGAAAAAACTCGCAGATTTAAATGTTTTGCCGCCATTAAATATTGTTCATCTCTTGTCCATAAATAACAACAAAATTTCTGAACAGATCGTTACGTTCCTAAAAAACTGCAAGATTAAGTTGTAAATGCGTATCCTCTCATTTGTTGTTAACCATTTTGTGCTCCAAATCTTTCCGTGGTCGTTTCTGTATTATGAAATAAAAAGCATTATGATAGACCCCTTAACAAGAAGAAAAGTGACCCAGTCTTATCCTAACCGCCCTGAGCTGGCCATATGGACTTGCATCCGAGGCCAAAAAAAAGGTATATCGGTTCAAATTTTCAAAGTTCGGAACCAAATTTTGGGTAGGTCATATTGAATTGTAGACAAATCGCATTAAAAAGGAAATTTTTGAGTCGCTTCGGACATTACATGAATTAATAGCCACTTGAAAGAAAAAATACCTGCACAAATTTCTGCTATGTTCATTGCCCATTTGGGTCAGTTAAAGGAGACATCAGAAAGTTATTTTCCACACCCTAATGCAGTGGCGGCTCGTGGCACATGTTGATGGTAGAGCCACTTATATAATATAAATCTATATCCCCCTCCTTTTTTGATGAAAGAAAGAACGATTTGTCTTCCTAGACCAAAGTAACAGGCGAAAAAATATTGGAATTTAAGAAGTTGCCTATATTCTTAAAATATAAATATTTTGGAGTTGTATAGAATTATTTCAGAATTCTTAAACAATGTCTGCTATTTTTTAAATTTATTTTAGAAAATGCTCAATTTTGAACGCAATTAAAACATGCATGTTTAACAACGAACAGTTATGATCCATTAGAATCCATTGGAATTTAAGAAGTTGGTTATATTCTTAAAACATAATAGTTTGAGAGTTTTATAGAATTATTTCAGAATTTTTAAACAATTTCTACTATTTTTTTATTTATTTTAGAAAATACTCAATTTTGAACGCAATTAAAAATGCATGTTTAACAACGAACAGTTATAACACATTAAAAAAATTATTGGAATTTAAGGAGTTAAATATATTCTTAAAATAGAATAATTTGGGAGTTATATAGAATTATTTCAGAATTTTTAAACAATTTCTACTATTTTATATTCTTTGTTATATTCTTAAAATATAATAGTTTGGGAGTTGTATAGAATTATTTCTGAATTTTTAAATAATTTCTACTATTTTTTATTCATTTTAAACGCAATTGAAAAAGCAATTGCCAGACACTTGAAATTTTCTAAAGCTACAATACTTTATTTCACTTTTGGTGAGAGCAAGAAATGCAAGAAAATCAAAACTTACAAAAAAGGAAAATCTTTTCGAGGTGTTTTGGCATTTAGATGATGATTCTTTGCTTCCCTCGGATTGATGGAAGAACACAAACACCAAGCCACACACACACAAATCCTGAAGATGTATCACAACACAACGGACACTAAAACTTTGGAAAAATAAATATTCAATTTCTGGAAAAAAAATTGTGTCTGTGTGTGTGTCTGTGTGTGTATGCCTGTGTGTGTGCTGTGTGTGTCTGTCTGTGCGCGCTGTATCTCAAAAACTAATAGAGCAATTGATATGAAACTTTGAACATACGACTTATTTGATAATCTGAATAACTGAAAAGCTTTTGGTAAAATTTCGTACACCGGAAGTGGTTGTTTACCTTAACTGTTTTTTGTTTTTTGCCAATATTTTCTTAAATATGAAAAATATTACAAAATATTTAAACAAACATTGAAGACAACAAAGAAATGAACATCTTTTGCTTTAAAACATTTTTCATAAAATCATTTTTATCCGAGAAAAAAATTTATATTTTTTTTTCATTTTTGGTTTATAATTATAAAACGATACTAGTTACAGCAAATTTATGTTAATAATAATTGTAGAGAATGCCAAAATGAACAACTTATAAACAATAAGTTTTTTTGAAATCCCTTTAGTTTTTGAACAAACTGACTTTTGAAATTGAAGTATAATTTTGACGTTTTAAACGTCAGTTTCATCCGAGTTTACACAACGCTCGATGTACAGTTAAAATATAATTTCAATTGAAAATAAACCATGAAAGCGTAAATATAAATGATATCATCAAGTCGGAGAAAGTAACATGATGGCCACATCACCATTTTTTTTAAATTTTAGTAGTTAATTATATTGTTAAAATATAATGATTTGTGAGTTGTGTAGAATTATTTCAGAATTTTTAAACAGTTTCTAATATTTTTTATTTATTTTAGAAAATACTCAATTTTGAACGCAATTAAATAAATGCATGTTTAACAACAAACAGTTGTAACCCATTAAAACATTGTTGGAATTTAAGAAGTTGATTATATTCTCAAAATATAATAATTATGGAGTTGTATAGAATTATTTCAGAATTTTTAAACAATTTTCAATATTTTTTATCTATTTTAGAAAATGCTCAATTTTGAACGCAATTAAAAAATGCAACCATGGCGGCTCGTGAAACATGTTGATGGTATCATTTTTTGAAGGAAGAAAGAACGATTTATCTTTCTAGACCAAAGTAACTGGTGTTTTAAGAATTAATTAAAAATTCTTGCTGAGCTTGAAACTACAGGTTGTGCCATGGCTCCTTGGCTCTATATAACGAGCCGCCCCTGCCCTTATGCATATTTAAACTGAAAAAAAACCTGTTGCCTGTAAAAAATTCGATATCGATAATCTGACAATAGCAGAGCACTTGCAAAACTGTAATGCAAATGTAACTGTTCATTAAAATTGGGTTTCCAGAATATGGCTATTTGTTCAAACTATATATCCTGAATTGTCAGAAAAAGCTGCCAAATATCTGTTACCCTTCTGCACTACCTATTTATGTGGAAGAGCGTTCTCCAATTAAAAACACAAATGGAAACAAACTTGATGTTGCAATAGATTTAAGAATAAATATTTTAAATATCGATCCAAACAATTTGTTTCTGCATAGTAGCATTATCTCTCTCATGGAAGAAACTAAAGAGTTTAATTTGTTTAATTAAGTATTTGTTAAATTTTATTTTTGTTAAAGCATATTTTTTTGTTATATGCATTCAAATTATGTGTAATATATTGACAAAGAACGGACTAGCCGTATTATTTATCAATTTATTATCGAACAGTTTAACATTACAAGATAACTTAAAGTACGAAACAGAAAAAAAACAAATAATCTATTGCGATATATAAATACAATAATGTAGAAAAGTAAAAAGAATCTACATATAAAGACAAGGCAAATAAAATAAAATAAAACGGAAATATATTTATGATTGTTAAGTGTGACTTTTGAATGATTTAAATGTGCCGGAAGTGTTTGAAGTTTCGCATGAAATAAATCAAGCCAGTATATGACAATATGAGAAAATGTAGACATTGCGTGGTATTTGTACGGCTATTTAAAAAAATATATTTGCACCTGTCAACGGAGAAATTTAATCTAGAGAGAATATACGAATCTCGTATTGATCGCAATGTATTAATTTATAAATAATTCAGATTGCACCAATTGGCGTGTTTGTTGGACGAAAGTATTCCAAACTCTTGTTCCATTATAAGAGTGTGATATACTGTGCTTTCAATAATTCGACGAACATAGCGAACGCAGGAGATGCAGCCGGAGTGACTCGGAATAAGAGTGCAAATCCCACTACGGCGAGGCTGCGAGGCTAACGTCGCCCACCGTTTAGTTCTAAATATCACGATACTCGATACTTCGTTCGACGCCGATAATATTTACGAGGTCTACAAAATACACTATTTTTTTCTATTTTTTCCAGGTGTCCATGGATCTATAAAGTTTGTGAACCACAATCATTAGGTTTTCTTGTCAAATATAAATAATATAAAAAAACAAATGTTAATTTGAAAGAACCGTAATATAAATTACATAACATGCAGTCACGTTTTACATTAATAACAATTTAAAAACAACCTTCCATTCTAATCTTGACTAATGTTATAATACAGTTATAATACAAAAGTATTCTACATTATTACAACTGGAAAATGAGCATTAACAATAGAAATAATGAAATACACTATTAATTTCCATTAAAACGCGGCGCGAACTGCGACCGATTCGTGTGTATACATCTCCACCCCATGAGGTTATATTGGGATTAGGGGCGCTAGGGTGCAAACGACATACCGCATTCAACCGCATAAACTAAAGGCAGTTATTGTTTTTTTTTAGGGATCGATGGAATATGGAATGAGGTGATCTGCGGCTCGTTAACCTCAATGAGGAAACCGGGTCAAATCGAGAACTAGAGCATGTTTACGCAGAAGAAGTTATTTATAAGGGCTCTAAATCTCTCCACCTCATCCACCATTCTTTCAAGGAGATAACCACGCCGAGCTAGAAAGCTAAAATTAAAACCATTTCCCATTTTCGATAAGGAGAAGGAACAGATAGCAAATTGGGATTTTATAACCGCGAACTCGAATTGTCGGCTTCTGCGGAAAGTTTTTAACTTCATTAAATTATCTGTAAATACAGCTTCAAGTTAAATTTGGAAAGAGAAGCAATAACTGTTTTTTCAAGTTTCATTCCACTTTGCGTTCAAGTTGTATCACGAAGTAAGGTATACAGTATTGGATATTGAAAGTTCACGCCCAATTCATTAAATGCAATTGAATTAGTAACTTCATAAAAAAAAAGCGCGAACGTTAAAATTCCACTTAGCATTTGTAGAGACTGATACAATTGTTTTACTATACACTGGCCGAATAATATTGTCATGAAGCAATTGTAACACTACTAACTTTGTTGATATAACTCACTTTATTTATGATTGGTGACTATAGTTTCGACACTAATAAGCTTGTCATTCTGTAACTAACAGTCCAGAGTGCAATATTAAGTTTATCGTATTTTATAGAAATGTATCATAAAGGAAAGCATCCACAATTTCTTAATTAATTGTAGCTGTTTTTTAAAGAAAGGAAGGTTGATAAAAACTCAGCTTAAGTGAATGCGTATAGTACGATCGATTGTTGTAAATTATGAAGTACATACATTTGAAAGGACAACAACAAGATAACAAGAGGCCGAACCTCTGCCCACTAGACTACTATCTGTAGAAGTATAAGTACAATTCTTAACATTTGTGTTGTATTTTAAAGTTAAGACCAAGTAAATCTCAACCTAATAAGTAATTTAGTGTTCTTTTACTGTAATATATCTCTAACTTTATTCAAGTACTTAACCAATTACTAATTTTTTTGGTATCATATTTCAATTGAGGAGCCTGGAATTAAAAGGGTTTAAGTGCACTCTTTCAGAAAATGAACTAATTGCAGTATGTTGTACCTAAAAAGTATCTCTAGCATATGTTTATCCCTTCAACTGAAATAACTGTCGCAAAATATCATTTCTAACCATAACCAGGAATTTTCATCATCAAAGGAAATATCGAATTAATATTCGAGGAATAGTCGATTATATCAAAACCATAAAAAGTGTACTTGAACTGTTTAACTTCTAAGCCCTTCAATTATATACCCTTACAAATAAAGAATATAAATATATATGCAAGTGCATAACCACTTTTTATTATACTTATATTTTAAACTATTACTCATTTGTAAAACGTATTTAAAACTTTAAAAACAAATGCACCAATTGAAATACGACCACGGCCATCAATTGTTCTCATCCCTATTCAAACGGAAATGGCTGGAGATGAATGATGACCCGGAAATCACTCTCCGTTCCCCTACAACCCCAATTACTGTCAGCACGATAGGTGAAGGAGGCCTGGAGCCATTTGTCTATATTACTTGCAGCATTAAAGTTTAATTGTGTTTCGAATGATAACGGCCATCTATTATTATTCATGGGAATGTTCCGCAAAATCTACGTGCCTCGAATCCTCAATGGATCACGGATGAACTTGCTCCAGTAACGAGGTCGCAACGACAACTACAGACTTTCCCTCAGTTTTCACGAATTTTCAGGGAAAATCGATTCACCCGCGCACCCTAGCGCCGAGAGACGGAAACCGAAAGGGCGCCACCTACGTTCACCTTGTAAAAGCTCGAACATACAGTCTGCTGTAAATAGAGGTTCTATTAGAGTTCAGACACCCTCACGAAGATGGCGCTGAACACAAATTTCAATCAAATGTATGTGTGGGCAGTGCTGCAATTCGTACGTAATATATAACTAATATAAACAAGCTAAATACCTTAAATCGAATGTAACGCTATAATAAGCTCAACTCTAAACGGACCTTATTGGAATAATAGGGGATATTAATACGAATATGTTGAACACAACAGTCCTAGTTATCCAATTTGCGGAGATTTGGGCTTACTAAAACAATAACAGACAATAATTATTGGAGTAATTTAATTTGCTTTGTAGAATCACATACAAAATACATATTTAGTACACCTGATATCTAAAAAAAAGATAAATCTTTTAATTGCTTGTCTTGTCAAAATTTAAAGTTATATTAGAAAAATCTTATTACTTGTTTCTAGATAAATATAAAAATATGATGAATAATAATGAATAAATACGATAGTTTTCGTCTTCTACACTGTGAGCCTTACATAGACAGCAATAAATAAACAAATTCCTTATTAAAAGTTCTTTCTATAAGGTATTTGTTTATTGTAAGACTCAAATTGTACATAAAGAAAAGTATCATATTTTTCTAATGCAACTTACAGAAATTGATGAAGAGGGTAGTTGCGACCGTTACTACATGGTAATTTATAATTTAATTAAATTAAAAAATGGATATTTTGTATTGATTCATGTAACACCGGTCCTCACACATTTTATAATAACTTTTTATAATAAATAGTTATTAAAACATAGTGGATTATTAAATCTTTTTTGCATACGAAATATTTTAATAGATATAATTGTTCTGACGAAGATTGTATATTTATTGTATATATTCGACTTGATACTAAAAATTTATTTATTGTTTTTATAGACCACTTTTTCAGTAACCTTAATAAGTTCGCAATACATCCAACGTCTAGGACGTCTAGGTTAATGACAATATTAGAAGGGCGCAAAGGTCTGCACTTAACGATAAACAAAATAAAGAAACGTTATTTAAAATTGTAATTTTTAGTGCCAAATTAAAGGTCAGTGAAGAGTATAAATAAGTAAAACTTAATACGTGTTTCGCCAGATACAGTATTTTAACTTAAATGCCATCACGACCTTCTTTATTATAATTTATTATATTTATAAGATGATAAAAATAATAAATTAGAGTTCAACTCTTTGTACCTATTCAAAATTGGCATGTACATCTTAAGATTCCTGCGAATACAATCGATAAATAAAATAGATCGATTGATTTAATTTTAATCCATGTGTCTAAATTTTAAGGTATACAGGGTGCTCATATTTCAAGCGTAACCATGACTTTGCTGTTTATTTTAAGAAATACAAAAGTTAAATAGGAACAAAGTTGTGTATTTGCATTCTGAGCAATAATCTTAGCCAAACTTATCTTCTAATTTTTAGTTTTATAGATATCATAAAAAAAACAAATTTCCAATTTTCGTTCATTTTATTGTTTAAATTGAAAACTGATAAAACTAAACTTTTTAAATTAATTTCCCCGTCATCGCAGTCGGTGATTTTTAAATTTTAATGCTCGATCGGCAAGTATACAAGTCAAAAAATTCATTTATCAATGAATTCGCGACAACAAAATATATTCCTGTAGATACAGTGCATGATGTATATTTTGAGTTTCTGGCGCATTCACGATAAGATCAATTAATAAATGAGCTCTTTTAAGTTAATCGTTGCGATAAATATTAGCGACAACACAAAATATTCCTGTAAGATCGAAAAAAAAGATTCCCCTAAGATACAGTGAGCTCATTTTAGCCTGTAACGCGATGGTTGCGACTTTTATAACTAGTTTGTTAAATAATCTTTTTACAGATGTGTAGTGAGTCAATAAAGTTACCAGTGGCTCATTCCACGTGAAATGACCCAATGGCTGTTGCCCTTATTTCACAGATTTTTGTATTTTTTTCTTGCCAGCAAGAAAAACGATTACATTTTTTTCCGAATTTTTGGATCAGAACTGAGGTGAAGGGGTCATTTTTAAATTTGACGCAATTTAACAACATGGTGCCAACGGACAAGGTGGCTTTTAAATTGTTAATAACTGTAACTTTGTTATTTACGAACCAGTTTTGTTAATTTTGGTGTTATTTAAAAGACAAAAATTGTTTATAAATAGAAAAAAATAATTGTTAGAATGTTCAGATATAGAAAAAAATACAAATATATTTTTTGTGAACTGGTTAAGAAATAGCCTATGTAAGACTATTTATTATGAAAATACTATTTTTTGCATTTTCCATGTTTCCTTTTTTAATTGTCCACCCTCCTGATTTTTTTATGGTGAAAGCAATAGATTATTAGCATTGTGAAAAAACAATTTAAGCTGATAAAACTTGTGGTTTTGCAGTAATGATTTCCTGAAATTTGCATATATTTTGTAACAAAAAATTATTTTATAGCACATTTATAAAGGTTATATGTAAATTTAAAGCAAATTCTGTTTTGTAATTTATACTTTTGTCTTTCAAATGACACTAAAATGAACAAAATTGGTTTATAAATAATAAAGTTATTGCTATTACAAACTTGAACGCCACCATACTCGTCGATGCAATTCTGTTAAATTACATCAAATTTTTTCAAAATGACCCACTGACCATAGTTTTGACATAGAAATTCTAAAAAAAATGTTTAACCATTTTTCATTATGTACTTGCTTACATTTTTTTTACACAAATCTGTAACATGGGGGCAACGAGATGTTTTTATTCTGGGTGATTTGAAATGAAATAAGACCAGTTGCTTTTCTTTTATTGTATATCTTTTACTTTATATTCTCTAAGCAAATATATTTGCGATAATTTTTTATCAAGTACATGAAACAAACTTAAAACATGTTGATGTATTCGATTTGAAAAATGGTCTTTTAATATGAAATAGGCTTCAAACGTTGTTTCAACCTTATGTGGCTCCTAAACTAGGGTTTTTTTGACTTTGCGCCCGATTGAGACTTTTGTTTGTGATGATCTGAGGAATGTTTTCCCAAAGTTTGGTGAAATTTGACCGAAACCCATTTTCCATGTAAATTGTGCGGAGTCCTTTCCAAACAAATTTGAGATAATTTAGACTAATGTCCCCAAATCAATCAATTCATTTTTAATCGAAAGTTTGCTTGAAAATGCAGGGAGTAGCCTAATTCCTTTCCATAGAAGAAATGGGGAAGATTTTGTTTGTTCTTCTTGTTAATGACGGCAAAATTATCAGTACAAAATATATATAAAACGAAAATATTAATAATGTTTATAATGTTTACATGCAGTAATATCAAAACACCAAATTAATTGAAAAGCATGTAAACTTGTGCACCGGCCGAGGATTATATTTTTCGACGAAAGCATCTGCCGCGTACTAAAATAAATATTAGGGGAAAGTATAAAATATGTTGATCTGGCTATTATGTAACTTTCTCCGATTTTATTGATTGAATTTTTATGATTCGTTGCCTATTTGTGGATTTCCTTTTTCAAAAACTCTCTTTTATAAGTTGTTCATTTTAGCATTTTCTACAATTTTTAAAATATTTATTCATATTTAAATTTTGACTGGACAAAAACAAAAAAAAACAGTTTGAAATTTGTCAAAAGCTTTCCAGTTCTTCGGTTTGTCAAATAAAACTTAAGTTTCATTTTAATGCCTGTATTAGTTAGATACAGAGTCCAGTCAGACCGACACAGATATACAGACATATAGACATATGGGTATATATACAGTATGTTTTTTTTATCGTGAGCCATAGGATTTTACATGCTAAAAATTATACCTCGTGTAAATGTATATTTTATCATATAATTTTGAAGCAAATTTTAGTTAATAATATAAATCAATTATTTTTCTACATGATGCGCTTAATTAGAATCATTTAAACATGTTTTATTCCATTAAAAAGTGCTTTTGCTCGGAACCGAACGATCGGGAAACGCTGCAGAAAAGTTGTCAACTATTTCCCTAAAATAAAGGTTTCCTAACTTCTTGTAGAAAAATACAACTATTTCCCTGCTGAACAAACCTCTTATAAATGCCGTTACAAATTCCACCCGTTCTTTAATAGTATAAATGGACATTTTCAAGAATAAAATCCGTTTGATTACTTGCCTCACTAATCAATCTGATATTTCATAAATTCAAGGTACCTTGATTATTTTTGCTCAGTTATTTATATTAAATAATTTCATTTTTTACTGGAATAAAACATGTTTAAGTTATTGTAATGCAGCGCATCATGTAGAACACACAGCATTGACATTTTTCAAAAATAGTTGAAAATATCTCAGGGGATCTTAAAATGGACATTTTCGTTGAAATTTCGAATTTGAAAAGAAATAACCATTACAATACTTTCCCCGGCTCTCTTCAGGAAATTTTTTCATCGCGACGTACAAATCAGAATATTGTGAATCTTTTATAGCGCTAGTTTCATATAAACTATTTCTTCGGTTACACATACCAAAAATGAAAAATAGTGATGCCGCCATCATTTTAATTTCCCCGATTTGATGGTATAATAGTTGTTTATATTTAGACTTTCATGGTTCATTTTATTTTCAATTTAATGGTATAATTCTGAACAAAAATGTTAGCGTTAGTAGTTGTTAAGAATAGCGCGTGAGTGTGCATCGAGTGTTTTTCAGGATCGGATGAAACTTACGTTTGAAACGTCAACATTATGAAAGTTGAAAATGACAAATTATAATTAAAAAAACGAAGCTGCACTGATAAGACATAAATCTGGATCTGACATAAAGATGGCTATTTACTTAATTTTTACATATTTTTTCTACTTTGGTTTAATAATCGACCATTTGTTATATCAAAAATAGTTTAATAATGAGATTTTTTATTTTACAGTTTTTGCTTATTATTAAACTATTTGTGGTAACATTTTAGTTGTCGCGATTGGCAGTACTTACAAGTGACATGTGACCACATCAAAATGTAAAATTGCCGTTAATTCGTAGGATAATTGGAACCCTCCAATGCGTTACATACTGAATATGTTCGATAATGCATATTGGGGTTCTGCATCAGTAGCACTAAGGTTAAAGAAAACGGAAGCGTAATATTGTTCACTTTTTACCGGCGTGGAACACTTAGGAACTCGGTGACAGAATGACCGGACGCATGAATTCATCCTGCGCTCGGCCACATTTTAGACAACACAACATACACAGAGGAAAGGTTGTAGTTTATTATATTATCACGTTGTTTGCAGAACGAATATAACGGAAGAAACAGCGAGAGTATAATGTATGTTTTATATTGAACATACCGACTGAAGATCGGTGTGTTACTTTGGTGTGGATTTTTAATTAACGTCGATCAATGCTTGACACGAGGAACGAGAAACAAATCTAAAAAATTAATCTTAAATTTCGATTTGCATTTAGGCAAGTACGTTGCATTATTCTATAAGCTTGGTTATAACTTACTTGGAAATAGTTTGTTTATCGCACCCTTAGCAACTTCTCTTATTTCTGGAGGTGTGTAAGTAATATTTTTGATTTAATATATTTTAAAATTAACTATTAAAATCGCCGTAGAAATACGTATGTCAAATATTATATTCGTTCGAAACGGAACTGCTGTTAGTGCTGCCACAAGTTACAGATAAAACTCACTACGTTTAAGTATATATTTTATTTTAGAAATAATTCCTTAACAAAAGTAGAAAAAATAGTATATTATACTTGTTTAATAAGAGGCGTTGTGGGGCACTTCTTATATTATAATGTCACTCGTGCCACAATATACCCTCTTATTAGACTTGTATAATAATGTGCTATTATGGTCCAGTTTTACATTTAGTTATTATCAAATTTGTTTCATTTGGTAACACTGGATAAGTTTAGTACTGCGTGTCCTTGTCAAAATGTTTTTCTAGCTATTTTATTTTAATAACAACATTTACAGTTAAAAGTGTTCAAATTTAATTTATGCTGTATGTAGAAATAAACGACCTTGAACCAATGTCATTTCACTAGTGCTACCTACTAGAAATAACACGCAAATTTTGTATCATTCAATATCCTGTGTGGTATTAGTCAGGGAAGTAGTTGTTTCAATAAGTTATTTGTTTATAGTCTTAAGCCCACTTGATACGATGTTTAATTGTATACAAAATACTCATGTATACTACTGTGACGACGAGCACAGTAATGATGGTGGTTATTATTACAAGTACCTGCTATGCGATGAATAAAGGATAATATCTTCCTCCGTCTTGTTATTCATTACTACTAACTACTGTCATGTCCAACGTGATAGGCTCCCTCATAATATTTCTCGAAGTACACGCATCAATCAGGTTAAGGAACATAAAGAACAAGCTGGCTAATAAGCTAGAAATTCTAAGTCAGACTCGAATCCCGATGGGTTTATTCCTGCGAAATATGGGAATCAGGTCTGAACACATTCCGCCCGTTTCTAAAACCTCTTCGATAACCAAAGATCTAAACCAAATAATTATCAAAATTAAACAATAGTAGAATAGAATTTTACCGTTATTTAGTCGTTTCTACTGCCAAGCACATATGGTAGAGATTGAACCATTTCCGACCACTAATTATTGCCATGAATGGTGAGCGGAACTTCTATTATTAAGAACAATACTATAAATTGTTTCCCGTCAGTTACAACTGTGGGCCGATTTCTGTTTACTGGCCGCCATTAGTACAGTGTGTTCGTTAATGCGAACACTTTTCTGTACTAGTAAGTAAAAATACTGACCCTCAAAGAATAGGACATTAAAATAACAATACAACCGGATTCAGCAAGACCATAATTAGTCCTACAGAATAACATCACAATTTATCAAGCAACTATGTTTGTTAGTTTGAGCTGAGAGATTATCTCATTCGCAGGAACTTGTAACGTGGGCATTAGTAAATGGTTCTTATTGTAGCATAACTCTAACAAATGTGTGCGTAATATACTTCGCCGCGAATGTGGAGGCAATTTAGGTAGTTGCTAAGTGCAGTTGTATGCATGCGACCTCAAGGTATATTTTCGCCTGTGAAATGAACGCGAGGCCATAAATTTTGAGTTTCCCAGAGTCTCGTGTTTGAGCACACCGAGAATTTCCGACTAATATTAATTTCACGGAATGCGCTGCTTAAACAGGAATAAATTGTCGTGAAATTACATTCGCTCAATACGTAATGCATGTAGTTACAAATTATTAACTGTTGGATAGCTGTGAATAATAACCCGATGTGAGCGTTGTTATGCTAAATAGAAGATACGGTTATTTGTAAATTGATCTAAGTTTAAGATTTATAATATATATGGTAACGCTAAGTACAGATACATGCGGCGACATGTCTAGTCGAATATTGCTAATGTTGACTTCTAGATGGTTACTGTAGACTCTTGTCCAGTAATTCATAATGTTGTATACAGTGTCGACACACTATAAAAAATAATATTTGTAGACCGGTACAACAATAATGTACCATGAGGTAGGTGTTCATGACCCTGCGAAATGACCTAGGCGATAGCGCATGTCTCGTGACTAATTACTCAAAATGGCAGCTTTTGCAGCGGAGAAGGCTTTTTGTGTCCCATGAGTCGTGAACTGCAGCTTTCACAGCACAATGTCCGAATAAT
This sequence comes from Ocypus olens, assembly GCA_910593695.2. NCBI lineage: Eukaryota > Metazoa > Arthropoda > Insecta > Coleoptera > Staphylinidae > Ocypus > Ocypus olens. The sequence goes on along the minus strand of OU343048.1, from coordinate 27,439,915 downwards.
TATGCAAAAGAAGTTGAAAATTGAGATTATCTCGACAAAAATCTTTCTCGCCGGTGGCCATCCTGAATTCTGGACCTGTTGATCTTGCGGAGCTGAAACACCGTATCACGACCAATATTAATTCAGATGTCTTAACTCGCGTTTGGGCAGAAATGGATTACCGGATGGAACTCGGTCGGGTGACTAATGGTGTACACATAGAATATCTGTAACTGTTAGTAAAAAAAACTTCAAACATTCTGCTATCTAACTTTTACAGATCAAATATTGTATCTTACGCCGCTCTTGTTGTTTTTTTGCGTAGGATATTAGCCACTAACGCAGTTCTAGGATATATTATATAAATTCGAAATTAAATGAAGAAATGAATCATGTCAGACGATCGCTGACCTGAGCGGATATTTCTCGGTCGGAAAACTGTTGAGCCCGGCGGAGAATCGCACCTACTCGACTAGTGATGCAGCAGGCAGATGCTCGCACTCTACCCACTACACCACCCTGCCGCCCTGTTCTTGTTTATAGTGCTTTGAAACTGTATACAACATTTTGAATCACCCTGTGTTTGTTTGCATTTAGCACTTGGTATATACAACATAATCTGCTGTGTCAAGTCTGATGACCTTTGAGGCCACAAATCTTTAGAGAGTATTGTTCTCAAAAAATCTGCTGATTTGTGCTACGAATTAACAGAGGTGTGACATGTGGCGTTATTCAGATGAAAATAGTTCGATGTCGTTCGTGAAAATAATCTTATCTACATTAGTATTTACAGCTTCTTTAGACAAAATAAGTCCACTACATTAGAGACCTGATACTGAATACCTACCTTCAACTTATCTTAACAAGGGGATCCAGGGCATGAATCCTGTTAAAGAGGTACAAAATTATCGAATGGAAACGAACTTTCTTCGGAAATCGCTCTGTAATTTCTATATTTTCTTCGGCAACTACTTAAAATTTGAGCGTGTTTTCGGTATTTTCCAAAGAAAATTATCCGAACTTTGCAATAACAAAAATGGCTGCGCTGGAAGACAAATTTTTATGATCAAAAATGCACCATTTTTCCTGGCATCTACATTTATTTCTATAAATTTTGACATATTAATCTTGAATAAAATGGCTTTACAATTACCCAAAGGAAATGTAACAAATAGTGCAGTAAAAGAAATTTCTGTGCTTGTTAAATGGGTGATAAAGTTGGCAATTTTCATGAGAATAAAATGGAGTGGAGTAATTCCTCCGAGTGGAATTGGTCGGTTTTTATGAGTTCAACACTACACTATTTCTAATCGCATTAAATAGTTAAGTAAAAATTGTCATATTTTGTAGAAATTTGTCACAAATTTGACGACAAATGAATCGTCGTATAGTTGTCATAGTAATGATAAATACACCCATGGAAAAAATCAAATCTTGTCGTCTCATTCGTCGGTAAATCGTGAATAAGGAGTTCAATTTTCTCCACAATTGAACACTGAACAACTTCTCAATTAATAATGTATGAGAAATGTTTAAATTCTTTAATATGATTACGAAAACAAATTTTGAAGACCTAAAATGTACATTTTAAGAATTTGCTGCGAGAATTAAACATTTCTTACGGCATACACTTGAGATTTTTACAAATTATTCTTGAATAACATCTCTAGCTATCTGCTCCAAAAATATCCGTACCTTGCAGAAACCGAAATGGTAGCGTCGTAAAGCGAACCTTGATGACCAAATATGCATCATTTCCAGAAATTGTTTAAAGAATTTCATAATTCATTCAAAAGAAGTTTGTCTTCTTAACAGAATTATCTTAAAACGCGCGTCTTTATGGTTATTGAAAGAAAATGATCTAAACTCTGCTCGTTACTTAAGAGATTAAATGTTGATGGCCAAAAATTGCATTTCTCAGAAATTGTTTAAGAAATAACACATTTTTTCAGATGCTTGAAATTTCAATAAACTAATTTATACAACGTGTCTTTAAAAATTAGCCGGACGTTAAAGTATCAAAAATGGTTGCACTGAAATCAAATTTTAATTACCAAAGGTGCGGATTTTTCAAAAATTGCTTTCTGAATTGCACATTTTATCAAGACAATTGCTTGAAATTTTGCTGTAACAAATTTGACAGCGCTAGAAGACAAATTTAGATGTTCCAGTACTTCATTTGTAAATTCCGTATTTCTTTTGAGAGATGCTGGAAACCTTAAGAAATTATTGCAGAATAACGAGTGTTTATTCTTTCGCGAAAAAAATTACGTAATTTTTTCGCGCTTTGATTCACAGAACGCGATTTATTTTGATTTTGATTTTGATTTTGATTTTGATTTTGATTTTGATTTTGATTTTGATTTTGATTTTGATTTTGATTTTGATTTTGATTTTGATTTTGATTTTGATTTTGATTTTGATTTTGATTTTGATTTTGATTTTGATTTTGATTTTGATTTTGATTTTGATTTTGATTTTGATTTTGATTTTGATTTTGATTTTGATTTTGATTTTGATTTTGATTTTGATTTTGATTTTGATTTTGATTTTGATTTTGATTTTGATTTTGATAGTGTACAATTTCGGAGCCAATTTTCAAGAATGTATTGTAAAAAAAAACTAGATTTCCATACGAAACTTTTTTTATGTTACTGTGGATCAATTGAATTTCACACATGATTTTTTTACATGTCAATGTTGACTTCGAAGACCTGGAGATAGTATTGACAGCGCCCCAGTCAGAAGTGAAGGGTCAAATGGTGTACAGGATTGGGTCAACCCTAATTATCTGAAATATAATTTTCAACAAGACTTTAACTGTTATGTCAGCAAGGTCCCGATCGTTCACTTTTTCAAAATTCCGATTTTTTGCAAAATGGTCGACATTTTTCCGAAAAAGTAATTTTTTCCTGTTTTTGTCCTTCTTGAAGCTGTCAAAAATCAGCAAAATGGAATTTTCCAAAAATGAACGATCGGGACCTTGCCAAGTGTTGGCTGTAGATTATAAAAAAAAATATCGCGATACGTTCAGTTGTTCCGAATATTACACCGTGTAAATAACGGGAGTTACCATTAATCTGCAATGCCAGATCCGCACAGTTAGCCTTCCTGATAAAGACGAAATTCACGATAGGTCATCTGCTCTTCTCTTTGTTGACTTATTGCTCGTTTTGCCGCGTCGCTCGGTCGATTCGTAACGCGTTTAGTTGATGGCGCACGCCTCCACTTGCAGCCCCAATGTGATCCACAATGTGTCCATTACTTTCAATATTCCCTTCTGTCCTTCATTAAAACTTATAATAGCCAAATGAGTTGTGATTTCAACCACACTCTTCACGGAATGCAAATGTTTAGGCGCGATCAACCAAATGCAACTATTCAAAGAAGCTGTTTCCAGTGTGAGCTCCTAAATATCGATCTAGCAAATTATCTGACGATAAGTGCTTATGATTTTCACAGGATTAGCAAAAATAAGATTTTACCATAGAATCGATAACTTTCCTACTAAAATATGCAATGGGTGTACTTACTCCAAACGATGAAACGCGTACCGTACCGTTTTTTTTTGTGAAAAATTGATGTTACTATGATACTCTGTGCAAACAACGAATTGAGACATTGCAGCAAAAACTGAGACAAACTCTAGGATGCAGTAAACGAATTAAGGTGTGATTGGGGCTTCTAGTAGATCCGTTGTTGAGCTTCTGCGTTGATGTGCTGACGTACGTCTTCTTCTTCAACAGTTTTTGGATTTGACGGCTTATGTTTTTTGGGTCGAAACCCTCGGTAATTACGTTCACGTGACCCTTTAGAAAGAAATCTGACAAACCATTTTACAGGCTCATTTCTAAAATTTTTTTGATTAGAAAATTGAAGGAAAAAAAATCGATTTTTTGAAAACGACAAGGTGTAAGTCTCCCTTAGGAGCCGTCTTGTTCTACTATGGCAAAGTAGCGGCGCAAATATTACATCCACGAGCTCACAGAATTCTTTCATTTTTTCTGTTCGCACTGTGTAGATTGAGAGATAATTGAAAACCTTGAGAACCATACACTCAGCATCAACGCCAAGTGTATCAGCTCCATGCTGATAACAGTTATGTAGAATATGGGCTGGACAACCATCTCCTATTATGCTTTCATTTACTCTCTGTTTCAGTTTTGTGTACACATTATTTCCTTCTTTCTTAGCAAGTCCACCAAAGTTCACATTTGCATTGTCTCCTGCGAACGCGATGCATTTCAATGTTATATTTTGAAAAAGCCGAACAGTAGAGAAAGCCGGCCGGTCTTTTAAATTTTACTTGAAAAGGAGGACATGTCCGACTTTATCCGGACGGATGGTAACCCTAGTGGTAAGTGATCTGGTGTTTTTAAGGTTAGAACATAATAAAATTTATGTTTCATTCTAAATTTACGATGATCGCTTGGTAAGCGACGTATTATGGCCACCACGTTTGCCAGACCTCACTTCGTGCGATTTTTATTTATTCGGGCATTTAAAAAAAAAATAGTTTTTTTTAATACAAAAATTAAAGCAGTCATTGAAGAAGAGATAAGAAACATAAGTACGAAGAAGCTTCAATGTGCATTTGAAAATAAATAAAAAAAACAGTGTTAAAATTTGCCTAGAAAAATCCAGCATTTTCAACATTTATTATAAAATTAGGGATGCTAACTCCACGTTGAATATTTTCAAATACACAAAACCTTAACTTACTTCAATTTACATTGTATATTTAATTAAAATTGTAAAAATTAAATATACAGGGTGTTCAATTTAAGTGAAGACATTGAAATATCTGGAAAACTACACATCGAATAAAAACAATTATAATTAAAATTTGTTCGCCTCGGAGGGGGACATCTAATGATATAAAACTCGACCCACTACCCTCAACCCCCTAGGAGAGTGATAGGGAAACTACGGCCCACGGGCCAAGTCCGGCCCGCGGAAAGGTTTAATCCGGCCCGTTTAAGAGTGCCGTCGTGAGAATATTTGAACGCGTTCTTACTAACGTAATGTGACGACCCGCATAAAAACTACCTGCGGCGATATTCAAAACACAATAGTATTCTGGACAAATCCATCCGACCTAAACAGATGACTCATCTTCGCTCGAAACTTCCAGACACTCTCGCAGGTAGGTATAAATACAAGCGAGGCCGCCCGAAGATCAGTTAGTTAGCGACTTATTCAGTCATCTGCAACGACCCGCTGTGACTCGAGTAATTGTTTGTGTAATCCCCCAAACTCCCAGTACCTCAACAAACTCCCGCGTAAAAGCATTAGTTAGCAGTAAGCTTTCGTCAATTGCGTTTCTGTGTGTTGTTCTCCGTAGTAGGTAACGTCTAAAATGGATGTTAAAAAAAGAAAAGTTGATTCATAATGTCGCGTTTTTAAAGAAGAATGGACGTGGAAATATTTCTTTACTTTATTTAAAGAAAAAACCTGTGTGCTTACTTTGCAATACAACTGTTGCAGTTTTAAAAGAATATAACATTCAACGCCATTTCAAGAGCAAACATGAAAACCACTCCTACTCATCGTTAAGTGAAGAGGTGAAAAAAATTAAATCGAAAGATTTAATAAAAAATTTATCAAGTCAACAACAATTATTTCAGAGAGCTAATCATTCTCAAAGATGCGCTACGAAAGCCAGTTATGTGTTGGCTTATAATATTGCTAAATCTAATAAAGCATTTTCAGATGGTGAATTTATAAAGCAGTGCATGATAGATGTGTGCGATATTATGTGCCCTGACAAGAAAAAGGATTTTCAGTCACTGTCTCTCTCAAGAAGAACAATCACCGAGAGAATTGAAAATATTGATAAAAATCTAATTTCACAACTGACTACAAAAACTCAAAAATGTATTTTTTATTCAATTACCATGGATGAAAGTACAGATATCAGCGATACTGCGCAGTTACTCATATTTGTAAGAGGAATCAACGCCCACTATGAAATTACACAAGAACTTGCAGGGCTGCAGTCAATGAAAGGAACAACGACTGGTGCCGATATATTTTGTGAATTTGAAAATTGCTTCGATAAACTTCGTTTATCTATTGACAAGCTATGTAATGTAACTACAGATGGTGCTCCCAATATGGTTGGAATCAATCAAGGATTTGTTGGGAAATTTAATTCTAAGTATCCGGAAAATGATGTTGTTTTTTTGCATTGCCTTATACACCAGGATGCTCTCTGTAAATCGGCTTTAGATATTGACCATATACTTAATATTGTTGTAAAACTAGTAAATATGATTCGTTCCAGAGGATTATTACATCGCCAGTTTCAACAGTTTTTGGAGTCCGTAGATGCTGAGCATTCCGATATCCTGTATTATTCAAAAGTTCGTTGGTTAAGTGCTGGAAAAGTATTTGAAAGAATGAGGATTTAAAAGACGATATTGTGAATTTTCTTCTCGATAAAGACATTTATAATCAATTTGACGTCTTAGAAAACGAAACGTGGCTTTCTGATTTCGCTTTTTCACAGACCTCCTCGTACACATGAACAAACTTAATCTCAAATTGCAAGGAAAAAATCAGTTTCTTCACGATATTTGGCAATACCGGAAAAGTTTCAAATTACAGTTATTATTATTTGCTGATCAGATCTCTAAATCTGATTTTTCTCATCTTACAAGAATACAATCTTTAAAATTCACTATATCAAACAATAAGATTAAAAAATACGAAATTAATTTGAGAAAACTATCTATAGAATTTGAAAGGAGATTTCAGGACTTTAGAAAAATGGAACCAGAGTTTAGTATTTTTGCGACCCCATTCAATGTTAATTACGAAGAAGTTGATGCAAAATTTCAACTTGAGTTAATAGAACTGAACTGTAATACTCTCCTGAAACAAACTTTTCATACAGTACCATTACTAGAATTTTATAAAAATTTAAGTCCAGATAATTTCCCAAATATAATTACTCATGCAATGAAGATAATGACAATGTTCGGCTCATCTTATATATGCGAACAAATCTTTTCAACAATGAAGCTTAGGAAAACTTCTTTAAGAAACAGAATTACAGATGAGCACCTTTCATCACCCTTTTTTTGTACGGATTTTAATACTCCGGGAAAAAATAACAAAGTTTTATCTGATTTTTTTTTTGTATTCGTGACAGACGACGCTATAATCGACAAAATTCAAAATTGGCAAAAATCGTTGAAAAATTTCCTGAGAAATGGGGATTCTCCGAGGCCAACAAATTTTAATTATAATTTCTTTTTTAATTCGATGTGTAGTTTTCGAGATATTTCAATGTCTTCACTTAAATTGAACACCCTGTACAGTTATGATTTAATATTTAATTTATTTTGGGAAAAAACGTTTGCTACGCCAATGGAAAAGCAATCTAAGCGATTTTCTTTTCATGTGATCAGTTGTACTGTAAGCAGTATGACTTTATACCATTGATTATAATATTCACTAAGTTACACAACATCAATGGGCTTTCTGTGCACTGTTTTCATCTGGATCCCACCGGTCCCCACCCGTCCCTCATTAATATTATAATCACTGTTTATACTTATGCAATTTAATTTTAATGTTCTTAACGATAAGCTATAATAAATGCACAAAATATTATTATTTATGCGAATTTAATATATTTTCTTTTGTTTGAATTTAAAATAGAGACTTGTAAGCACCAACTAACCAAAAAATGTAAGTTAGTTATACTTGAAATGTCGTACCCTGCAAGAAAAGTGACAGGATTCAAACAATGCATTATTATTATTATTTAAAATGCATTAAATTAGTATTTAAAGAATAATATTACATCAGAGGGCAGAAAGAGCGAAAGGTCGATAGCCCTAATAAAACATCGTTTACTACTACTATTACATCAATTAAATAAAATTCACTTTTACTTAGTTAATATCACACTGTTTATTTATTACTGACTGCAGTTTCGATGAAACAATGATCGTTACCAAACTGTAAGTAAAAATAAACAGTGTGATTTTAACTAACAAGGAGAAGTCCCCAGGTGATTCACTGTTTTCGATTCAAGCTTTATGCAGAAATGTTGTAGGTAATGCGAATAAGACATTCTGAAAGTTATAGCCCCCACCTTTGCGTAAAAACAAAATGGAGCATGATTTAAGATGTCCTGCCCAGACCTGAAACCGGTCGAATATTTCATGAACAATGATTTAAGAAAAAAGTATATCAGACAAAAGTTTTAAGGTTTGAGAAGGCGCATTCAGTGGCGGTATTTAGGTCACCGTAGAAAACGTTATCAGGGTCAGGCCAAGATCAACTTTTTCTTAAAAATAAAGAAAAAATCTGGTATATTTCAAAATGTATGAACATGAGGATCATGTGCAATAAAAAATATAAAATGTGAAAATATACAGCTTCAAAAATTTCTTTTGTGCTCAGTATAAACGTCTCTTTTCAAAAATCAGCAGTAGTCGCCCAACATAAGCGGGTTCCAACGTCCTGATATCTTGTCTTGATGTCCTGATGAAATCTTTCTCCTTGTTCATCACCGACTGCACCTAAATTTTCCGGAAAAAATCCAAAATATGAGTGCAAAACATGAATTTTTAGGGACATGTGACATCCTAGTAGTTTATCTATGAGAGTTATGTAGTTTTCATCTTTCTTGTTACCCAGACATCCCTTCACTGTACTTACAAAATTGTTCCAAGCTACCAATTCTTTGTCATTTAACTTTTCTTGAAAAAGGAAATCACTTAAAATTTTCTTATTTGAAGTCCAATATCATCGAAAGCATCGCTTAACTGAGGAAATATTTCATGTAGGTAGTGAGAAAATAGTTATTATTTTATTTATTGTTTATTTATTATTTGTGCCCACTGCAATCAATTTTAGAGTCTTGATCATTTTTTAAATCGCACACCATTAATTTCACGTGAAATGCAAAAAACTCCTACAAAAACTCACGAGAAATATTGGACAATTAAAAAAATGTTTCAGGTAACAGTTGTTTAGATTAATTTGAACAAGAAGATTGTGCGATAAAAAAATCTATTCTATTAAAAAAGAAAGTTGGCCTTGCGAACGCTTTCCACGGTGACTCAAATACCGCTACTGAATACACCTTCTAAAACCTTAAAACTTTTGTCTGAATCACTTTTTTCTAAAATGCACTGTTCATGAAATATTCGACCGGTTCCTGGTCTGAGTGGGACATCCTGAATCATGCGCCATCTTGTTTCCACGTAAAGGTAGGGGCTATAACTTCCAGAATGTCTTATTGACATCACCTACAAGATTTCTGCAGAGAGCTTGAATCGAAAACGGTGAATCACCTGGGGACCTTCCCTTGTAAGTAAAAGTGGGTTTTATTTAATTAAAGATGTATCCCAAAGTAAGCGCCGCTACCCTTAATCAGTTTTTCTACGGTCATGTTATAATTCATTCATAACGATTCAGAAATTTGAATCATTATGACCATCATAATGATTCAAATTTTCATAGCAACGAGCTACAAATAATTGCGAAAATTAAATAGCATCGCGTCAGCATTGGTCGGTCAGTTGTCACTTTGACATAATACTCGTAACCAGTCTAAATAATTTCCCGTATAATTATAATATGAGTTAGTCACAGCGGCAGTGAGATTCAGTTAACACCATCTGATATACTGGAAAAGGCAAAAAGAAGCCTGCGATAATTTACTTACAAAAATCCAGGAAGTACTATGAAAAAGCATATAAATTATTGACGGATTGGCAATAAAGAACAATTGCTAAAATTGTACAGGAATTACTATTATTCATTTTGTTAATCCTGAAAAGAAAAATTCTATTTAATTGACTATTTATGTTACTATTGCCAATCCTTGTTAATTGCTTATCTAATAAACTAGTTTATACATTTTCATAAAAATATATCCTCTTGCATTTTTTTTACGATTTACCCCAAGAACAGAAACAATAAATAAAAATCTATATGGCCGTAGAAAAAGTAATGTATGCAACTCCCACATTATGACTTATTAATGCATTCGTACTCGTGCATTAATAACTGTCATAATGTGGTCGTTGCATAATATACTATAATATTACATCGCTTAATTTTTTGATACTCGAGACTAACCTGATAAGATTTGCCGAATCTTATTTTATTTTAAAAATTAGTTCCCCTCATTATTTACTCCTTTTATATATCTGGGAATTGTGAATCCTTTTAACAACTTTTAACAAGCAATATTATTCGCACTCGTAACTTGAATGCGAATATTCCTTTAGATAGCAAATTGAAAATACGCGAGTTACGCCCTTTTAAAAAAGCAAGCACAAGCACATTTAAGTAAATGGGGTATTGTTTAATAACTAAAATTCTCAAAACCCGCTTTGTAGGCACGAAATCAATCGACATCGGCTTACGAGAGAGCACAATGCCCCTCGCCCCTTAAAAGAAAACTTTTAATAAGCTCGCCGGAATGCATTTCAGGTTGCTTTCAAACATTCATAAAATCACCAGATTTACGGAGAACTGTTTCGTGGATTGGTAATGAGATTTACTAACAGACCTTTCCGAATATCCGATTTTACCATTTCTGATTAATAATTTAATGCAATATCAACTTGACATGTTCTTTTTCTAAACTTGTAAGCCGCAGTCCCCTGAAGGTAAAAGGAACGAATAATTAATGTAAATTTGGATAGTTTTAGAAATAAGTGAATAATTATTTTTGTATTTGAATAAAAACATATTTAATGTTTATCATTAAGAATAGTAATATGAAATAGTTACCTATACTGCTAAATAAAATAACACTTTAGAGTCTGAATGTTTAAAATTCTCGAGTAATTTCGTGTTATTAAGGCATTTACAAGAATTTTAAAATTAATTCATTGACATACGTAAATAATCCACTTTAAAATCCTCTTTGAATTGCCTAAGGCAAAACTAGTCAAAATTGGCTCTTGACAGCCTTTTTATTTGATAACATTAGTATCTATTTAAAATTGCTGCAAAAGATGTCTTACATTATTCATTTAATCACATTTATTCATACAAAAATACAAAAATAACAGCCGTGTGAATGTGAAAAAAATTGCTATTCTAAATAAAATGAACTACCAATCTGTAAATATTAATATCATGGGGTCTACTGAGATCCCAGACCTTGCAAACTAGGTTTCGTACCAATCGGCAAGAACGCCGTGTGCATCTCAGTAACTGCATGCGTGAAAGTACTTTAGTCGATTTTGGCCATTTCGTAACAGGAGACGTATATATCCGCAATAATAAATTTTACCTCAAAACCGGAAGACGGATATTTACGCGAAGCTTATTTGTGCATCAAATCCGAAAAGAACATATCCGACTTAGAGTTTATGTCTGGTATATTTCACACGGCCAGTTTATCAAACATTTTTATTCAGTGCATAAATTAAAGTAGCACGGTGTTCTGTTCTGAGATCCGTCATGAAAGGGTTAAGAACTCCTATACGAATCACTACTTGTTTATTAATTATCTATGTTTGGGGTCACTTGAGATCCCTGTATACCAGTTATGTGATTGTTTGGAGTCTTGGGATGGCGAGTAAATATTCTACAAAGGAAGATGTAGAAGAAATTGCTTGAAATTGAAGTGTCGAGTTTATTGAATCAGACGAGAAAATATCGGACACTGCAAAGACGGCTTCACAATAACCAGGGACAAGTAACGAGGACGGGAACAGAAACGGGGACGAAAATATACCAATCTTCTTGTTCCCGTTACCGGACATTAGTAATTAGTTGTGTATGTCAACATACGAATCATATCATTTAACTTTGGGTTCCCGTTCTCGATACCGTTCCCGGGTTGTTTTGAAGCGGCCTAAAGTGAAAATCAGGATTCGGAGTCGGAACTAGAAATTTCAAAAGGCGAGGAAGAAAATGTTGAAGAATCGGGAACTGGATGAGATTAAGATTAGGAAATTATTTATTATTATGGGAAAAGTCGCTACAAATGGGCTAAAAACTAACCAAAAATATGTGCGAACTACAGCGCACAATTTAGTGTCACACCCACCTGAATTTTAGTGCCTCAAGCAGCAAGACCGTCCATGACATGTGGGGTCTGGTAATTACTATTCACAGCGGACATTCTGAAAATCATTTTGTAACACACAAATGCTTAGATAACTGAATTGTCATCCAACTCTCAAGGAAGCCATGTCTTCTGCGGATTATTTGAGTATTAATGTATTAAAGGCATTTCTTGGGCTTATCTGGTTAGCAGATAAATCTTGACGTAAAGATGCTGCTGGTTATTTTTCGAAGGACCAATTTTCTGAGCAACTACAAAAAAATTCCAAAAGTAATCTGAGTAGTGACTATGCTTTTACTACTTTACTTTACAGCAAAAATCCGCACGATTGTGAAACAAGAGTTCCGATCTCCTAGAAGCAACAAGCAGGAGCAATCTAGACTCTGGAGTTGGGTGCAATATTTGTTCTTCATATTTTCAATAAACCATGGTGGGTATAAGGTGTGAGCCACATAATTTTATTTCTGAGTTGGCCATGCCTGAGAGAGAGAAACATAGCAGTCATGTCTGAGATTATTTAATTTTTTTAAATTTAATTCAATTGAACTAATCTAGTCTCATACACACACCTCATTTATTTCACAGCCAACTCTGAAACAAAATTTTGTGGCTCACACGATACAAATATTAACACTCATATAAATAGTGAGAATCATAAAAAAAAATGGTGACGTGGCCATCATGTTACTTTCTCCGACTTTATATTTACGTTTTCATGGGTTTATTTTCAATTGAAATCATATTTTAAATGTACATCGAGCGTTGCGTAAACTCGGATGAAACTGACGTTTAAAACGTCAAAATCATGAAAGATGGAAAAATTATACTTTAAATTCAAAAACTAGGTTTACTCGAAAACTAACGAGATTTCGAAAAAAACTTATTCTTTTGAAGTTGTTCATTTTGCCATTCTCTACAATTATTATTCACATAAAGTTGCTGTAACTATTATCGTTTCATAATTATAAACCAAAAATTAAAAAAAAATAATAAATTTTTTTCTCGAATAAAATTGATTTTATGAAAAATATTTTCAAGCAAAAGCTATTCACTTATTTTTTGTTTTCGATGTCTGTTTAAATGTTTTTGTGATATTTTTATATTTAAGAAAATATTGGCAAAAAACAAAAAACAGTTAAGGTAAACACCCACTTCCGGTATACGAAATTTTACCAAAAGCTTTTCAGTTCTTCGGATTATCAAATAAGACGTATGTTCAAAGTTTCATATCAATTGCTCTATTGGTTTTTGAGATACAGCGCACACAGATAGACACACACACACACACACACACACACACACACACAGACACAATTTTTTTTTTCCAGAAATTTTTGAAATGGCATCTAGGGATCCTAAAACGGATATATCCGTAAACAATTTTTTTGAAAAAAAAAATCACGATCACAATACTTTCTCGTACTTCGTAACGGAGAAAGTAAAAACAAATTCTTATTCAAACTGGAGATAAGGAATAAATGGTAGTTGCAGTAGAAGATACTTTTGCATACCATACTGTTGTCATAAATACGACTTTGCTCTTTGTTAACGGCGGTTAGTTTTTACCCAAGTGTCGCAACAAATGAGTAATTAAGTTCATTTATTAAGAAGTTCACCTACTTCTATGGAATAACGGAGAACTGTATCTCCCCCGCAAAAGGAAGATAGTACAATTACCGGGTTTACCACAACACTCAGCGGGGACTCAACTTTATGATGTTGTAAAATCATTGGGTTTTTTATGTTTTCCGAATCGTAAGCCTCGAAAATTGTGATTTGTATTTTTCAAAACTGTAGTACTTCTGAGCATAATGTTTGATTTGGTTAATTGAAGCGCCAAAATATGGCCAATTTACTACGATTCAAAAACGTGTCAAGTATTCGCTCGGGTCCGTGGTTGTTGTATATGTCTGACATTATTAATTTCTTCATTTATTCCATTATCCATACAAATATATAATACAAAATTACAGCCGTGTGTGACTGAATGGCTCAGCCTAAGTAAAAAAAAAAAATTGTCAAAATATTTATTGTGTAATAAGTGAAATAAAAATTGATATTTTAATTTTTTGAACTAAAACAGCCACCGAACACGCGAAACTTAAATTTTGTTAAATCTAGGAAATTAAAAAACATATATTTGCCGCACCACCGCAAAAGTCTGACTTCGCGTGTTTTTAGAATAGTAGGTCACGAAAATTGTGATTTTGATTTGTGAAAATTGTACAGCTATTGGATGTGCACAATATAATTTTTTGTGATAATACAAACGCTCCAATATAGCCAATTACGTATGATTCAATAACGTATCAACAAACTTTTTAGTTAAATCATCGAATAACGTAAAATTTAAATTTTTTTCGTTCCAAGTCTCAAAATTCATAAATTTGAAATTGCGCAATAGAATGTGCTGTCAGATTATGATCTGAAGGTTAAAATATGTCCAATTTAGTTTTACTTACAAAATTATTTTGAAATCAGTGAAAAATGCAGTTTCTCGAAAATCACGAAATGTAAATGTATTAACCGATTTTTTTCAAACACGAATTAAATTGAATAATACCGTCCTATGTTTTTTAAATTTTTACAATTTTTGCAAAATTTTGACTTGACAACTCAAAAAATGTAATTGATTGATTTGAGTTTTCAAATGCAATTATTTCAAAATTTCAGGAAAAGATAATTACAGTTTTGTATTAAATCATAAAATAAAATGGATTATAAGTATATTTTGAAAGTTTTAAGTTTGTCACAGTTGTATTTCATTTTTCTTCGGTTAACTTAAATATGTCCAACCTCTAAATGTTAAAATGCGTTTATTTTAAAATCTCGAATGACAAATGGTGGTTATAGATTTGTATAGAATCATACAGTAGTATCAACTAGTATCAAGTGTTACTTTTGTGGCATTTTTTTAAAAAAAATTTCACAACTTGAAAAATGTGTAAACTGAAAATATGACGTGTTGTATTCAAATACAGTGCGCGCCTAAAGTATGGAATATGGTCAGTAAAATCGAAATAAAATATTTTTGGAAAAAATCCTGCAACACGTCGATTTTCTTTAATAAAAATACACATTTTTGAATGAAAGTCAATTTTCAGTCGTCATTTGTTTTTGAGTAATCACGTCATCCATTTTGTTTTTAAATGGCAACCCCCTATTTTTATTCTTGATTTTGAGAGATCTTTTCATTGTCGAACTGGTAGTATAAAAATGTTGCCATCTTACATAAGAAATTTTTAGAGAAAATGACAATTGAAGGTCTTATTATAAAGCGCCATCAACTATAAGTTAATTTTGAAAGTTTGAAGTTTCTGGCAGTTGTTTTTCTCTTTTTTTACCAATTAAACATTTACAACGGGAGCATGTGACGCGGTGTGTTCAAATGCGATTATTTTAAAATTTCAAGAAAAGATAATTACAGTTTTAGGTGAAACATAAAGTATTAAATTAATCCTGAGTATATTTTGTAAGTTGTTTTTTTTTTAATTTTTTTTTGACCAATGAACAACACGAACAGGTGACGCGGAGTGCTCAAATGAGATTATTACAAAATTTCAAGAAAAATAATTAAAATTGTGTATTGAATCATATAGTAGAATCAATTCTAAGTGTATTTGAAAAGTTTTAAGTTTGTGGTGGTTGTATTTAATTTTTTTTTATTAACTTGAAAAATGTTACGCGGTGTTTTCTTACCGATTATTTTTAAATTTCGATAAGGGGTAGTTACATATTTGTATAGAAAATCGTACAGTAGAATCAACTATGGAACATTTTTTATGACAGTTTTTAACATTACCACTAATCTACTTTACCGACATCGCGGTAACTCATATTTTAAGCGAAAAACGAAGACAAATAAAGTTCCTATATGTATTCTAACATTTGTATATGCTATAATAATGTATTTTATCCTAAAAATATTATATACGACTTATACTTAATTACTCGTGTAATTATATTACTATTACCAAGATTTGGAAAACAAAATTTATTTAATTTGAGTTTTCGCGCGAACAAGTGAAGATATTAACACGCGGTTAAGGGGATAATGAAGGCCATTAATATGACTACTTATGCTATTTGGCCCCTTTTTGTAGGCGCACAAGAAAGCGTAAAAAAATATTCTTAAAAAACTATTTTTTTCACATTTTTCTGCTGTTTACATCAAGTTTTTGGAGTTCGATTACCAGTAAAATATCTGAAAAAAATGCCGTTTTCTAGTTTTGGGTGCAATAAAATTAAATCAATTAAATCCGATCACACAACTGACCGGAAAAAAATACACACAATTTTACAGTGGAATAATTTAAGAAAAACGCATTTTTTACCACATTGTTGGTAGAAGTCGAAAATGACAGTTAATGAGCATGGAAATATTTTTTAATACCTATTTAAAATAAGGTTTCTACACTTGCAACTCAAATCGCGCGAGGGTTGCCACACCCATCTTATCCCGCTACCCCTTTATAGTTGTTAAACACTACACATTATCTTCATCATATCCTTTGACTTAACAAATAAAGTGTAGCGGCCTTTTTCATGTCTGGGGTTCTGAAGGGGTCCACTAGTGGGGATGGGACGTTTCGTCGCCGCCGGTTCGCACCCGCCGGTTCACGCCCGCCGTTTCACCGCCGGGCCAGTTCGAGGCCGGCCGTTTCGCCGCCGGGACAGTTCGCCGCCATAATTATTTTATAGTAAACTACGTATATATTGAGTGATCAAATGAATTTCAGATTAGAGCAAGCCTTGGATGAAATATATACAGTGCGCGCCTAAAGTATGGAATATATTCAGTAATACTGCAATAAAATATTTTTGGAAAAAATCCTTGGTATAAAAGTCGATTTTCAATCGTCGTTTGTTTTAAAGTAATGACGTCATCCACTTTGTTTTTAAATGGCAACCCCCTATTTTTGTTTTTGATTTTGAGAGATCATTTCATTGTCGAACTGGCAGTATCAAAATATTGCCATCTTACATTAGAATTTTTTCGAGTAAATGACAATTGAAGGTGAGAACTTGATATTTTGCTAAATAATCTTGTTCGAGCGCTTTTTTCCAAACAAAAATATATCTTGACCTTCGTTCCAAAAGTGAAACAAAATCGTCCCAAAATAACTACTTTCGGTACGATTTATGTAAAGTGGTACTTTCGATTTAATAAATCACACCGAAAGTTTTCTTTTCGGGACGGCTGCAGAAAAATGTTTATAATTTAATATATATATATATTACATAACTACTTAAATAGAAATATAAATAACCAACAATTTAATTCTTTATTTGATAATCCAACCCAAAGGACATTCAATTGCAAGTTTACCACGTAATAGCAATTCCTTACGGGTTTTGCTAAAACCATATTCAAAAGAGATGTCTTGGGAAAACAAGTACATCTGATTAAATGCCCTACAATGTTTTCCAATTTTCAGGATTAATATACTTTATATAAATTAAATAAAGGCTTGCTTGCTTGCTCCAATTCATATGATCACTTAATGCACATGTAGTTTACTGTATAAAAATTATGGCGGCGAACTGTCCCGGCGGCGAAATGGCCCGGCGGCAAAATGGCGGGCGTGAACCGGCAGCGATGAAACGTCCTAGATCCCTACTAGTCCACTCGTCGTCATCGGTCATATCGCCAAGTTGCTGCTTACTCATGAATAAGAAGTTTACACCACCAGCAAAAAAAAAATACAATTCAAACTATAACATGACAATGTGACAATTCCAATGTTTCCCAAATCAATAGTTGATCATATTAATGGTGTTATACATATAAGGTGGGGCTAAAGTAAGGTTATAATGTAAATTTCTGCCATTTTGTTAAAAATGAAAAAAATTGGGCTCTGTTTTTACGGAAAGCTTTTTTGAAAGAGTAAAATTGATGACATTTAGTTGAAAAAATTATATCGGATAAATGACCACCTTCTGAGTTGATGCACATTTTTGCTCGTTTTTACGGCATTTTGAATTGTTGCTCGCAAAACATCTGATCTGATGGTCAGCAGGAAGCAATTGGTGTACAGTTTGCACTTTGTATGGGAACATCTTCAAGTCTTTCACCAAAATTAGACGCTATGAAAGTCTGCTGATGCCAAATTGTGTACACCGTTGTCTCGTCGATGTTTGTGGACTCTCCCGGATGTCCTCGGCCACAACAGCAATATTCTGGGCCGAACGAGCAGTTTAACCAGTTAGCTGTGTGACGGGTATACCCGTCATGAACAAATTGGCAAAATTTTGTGAAATGCTGAGTAGGTACTTGTCATATTGACATTTCTTCATGACGAGTATACTGGTCAAAAACAGTAAAAAAGAAGACATAACAATATTTTGTGTTTATCTCGAGTAGGTACTCGTTATAAAACATAATATTGCCATTATTCATGGCGAGTGTACTCGCCAGACACAGCTAACTGGTTAAAGTGTACTTTTTATTAGAAATTTTTGATTGATTTTACTATAATATATGTTTTCATTTCAGAAAACTGAAGTTTGTAATAATGGATAGATTGATTTAAATTAATTAAAAAAAAAAAGTTATTAAAAACTCTACTTTTTAAAGGAATGCGACTCATAGTTCACACAAGATTATTGAACTTGACATTTGTAAAAGCAAAATCAATTCAAGAGAATTGTAGAAATACTGTATCATGAAAACTTCGGATAGTTGCTTTCACATCACTTAAACATGAATTGATTTGTTGTTTGAAAGCGAATATTTGCCCCGCCAATTCGACGATGCAAAGTAAAAATCGACATTGTTTGATTCCACAGCCACCCAGGACTTCAATAATTGTTCGATATCCGTTACATCGTCTGCATTGTAATAAGCTATAACTGTTTGCATGCTATATGTTCCAATACGAATGGAGAAATCGTTAAATAATGATCGCATACCACTTCATACTTACAGGTATGTGCTATTCCATAGTCAGTGGCGTCCAAGTAAGCAGGATAATTTTCGAAGTAGCATACAGAGTACGGTAAATAAATTTCATTAGGTGTATATCAATTTATACAGAAACAGTAACCGCATATGAAGCAGCATACTTTAGGCATGTGTTGCCGGGAGAGTGAACAGTGCGGACATAATTAGTTGCCTAACACAGAGTAAGGTAAAGGAACACCACCAAACTGCCCCAATCTCCCATCCAATACATCCACTTTGCCGCCTGTTAATTTATAAGGCAGAATTGTATTGTTTTAAACATATATTGTACTTACTTCGTGATACATTTTTAATTAAATAAAACACACTTTTACTTAGTTAATATCACATTGTTTATTTATAGTGACTGCAGTTTCGATCAAACAATGATCATTATCAAACTATAAGTGTGATATTAACTAAGTAAAAGTGTGTTTTATTTAATACATTGTAGATATACCTAATGATACCAGTGTGCAGCGAAACATTTGCTGTGGAACAATAAATACATTTTGAAATCTCTCGCTACAACAGCGTTTAATAAAGTCTTGGATTGGTGTTTTAACAAGTAACAGCCTCATCTAGTTAAATATTTACTTGCGATTTGCATTTTTTAATCCTTTTATTTGTAAAAAATATGATTTATGTGTTTTAAGAGCTATTCACGTAATACTTCACTCGCACTTATTTTTTTTTGCGGTGAAAACTGTTGTACAGCGCGAGTAAATAATGGAAGGAAATTAATATTTGCTGCGTTACATAAAAATGCTTTTCTAGGGACTTGCAAATAAACTAGGTAAAGTTTTCATAACCAAGATTTTTAATTAGAGCAATATAAATGTTCCATAAACTTTGCGAACATATTAATTAAATCTGAAAATTAGCGACGTTAAGGAAAACAATATTAATTCATCATGATATTGATTTCTAGGCGTCCAAACTATAACGGATAAAATCTTTACAACCCGCAAGATATATTTATACCAAAAACCACTTGTCTACGTCATTTAACATTCTCTGCACAGAGTACAGGAAAGTATTATTTTCCTAATTTTTTAGAATCCGAAATTTTAACCAAAATGTCCATTTTTTTAATGACTTAAGGTTTCGCCATTCAGTCACGATCGGGTATAGACCTATTCTTTAAAACTAATTGAAAACGTTAAACAGGAAGACATCAAGGATCGGGGTAGTCGATGAGGGCCATCGTGACCTTTAGGGCTTCACGAAACAGGAAGGGGCCCTTGGAAGACATATAACAGTAGAGTTACAATTGTTAGTTAGCTTATAGTCTAATACAAGAATTCCGCAAAAACTTGAATAACAATTCATAAACTCGCATATCATTCAGCGCAACAATATAATCCATATTGATAGGAAGTTCACAAATGTTTTTCAACGGATCTGTAAGGATATTCTGCGTTATTGGCACATTCAAGAAAAATATGGTTTAAATCACATAGCGGGTCATCCTTAATTCCTACAAAATGTCCATTTGTCCCGATCAATCTTGAAAAATGACTGTGTTTATCTTTCCATGTATCAATATGTCTGTCTGTCTGTGGGCAATAGATCTTAAAAAATAATCAAATGAAATTAGAAACACTCAAGTACTTGAAGCATATACATTAAATACTTTTATTGTATCCTATAATGTTAACATGTCAATAACTCCTTAGCAACGAGTAACGTTAAGGTACCTTTAACAACACCAGTGTTGTTAGGAAATGCTTAACAACACTAGTGTTGTTATATGTATCTTAACGCAACTCGTTGGTATTGGAGATATTGGCAAACAAACATGATTTCACGTTTTGACGGTTTTCATTAAACATTTTTTTAAATAATAAAAAAAAATAGAAATGGGATAAAATAAACCGTGTTACGATACACGTAACGTCATTTGCTTCTACATTACTCGAGAATTTAAAAACTTATCTCTCGTAATGTAACAACCTACATAACGTTACTTGTATCATAAATTACTATTAATAAACACTTCAAGTATATGTTTAATGTTGGCGACGTTTAATTATAATTTGACGTGTGTTTCATTTATTAAAGGTTAACACTATTCTATATGTGTTATAATTTAGAGTTGTTATGGACGATGGGTGTTTAATGCGATAATTTCTATGTCATTCATATCATATCTTATTACAAAATAAAATTTGTTAATTTGACACCACGTTAAAATAGCTAATTACCATTTTCTTATATTGTTTACTTAACGACGGGAGTTCACTACAGCCTGACGACGGCAGCTTATCAGCTCAATCACTATAAATTATTTTAAATCGATGTAGATCAATCACGTTGCGGGACTGAAAATAGTGATTTCAACTAGAGATGGGCAAAATAACTCTTTTTTTGTGATCTGCTTCACAAGGCCGGACTCAGTAAAAAGAGTCGAATGGGAGAGTCAGGTCATGAATAAATAACATGACAATGTAATTGTTATTTGAAAAAGTAAAAAGTATCTTTTGTAAAATAAAGTGCTTCTCGCTTTAATCAAAATCAAAATTTCTGTGAATTTCTGGAGTGATGAGGTAAAAAAAACAAAATCCTTACTTTTTTCAAATTTTTCTTCTGCACTGAGTCACGGCTCAAAAACACCTTCATATTTTCTATCGACTCTTGGCTTCCAGACTCACTTCACTAACTTGATTCGTTGAGTCGGCTCACTAATTTTCAACAAACTCATCATACGTCAGAAATAACATTAGGTGGGTCAATCCAAATCAAATCTACCAATTTAATTTAAAAAGGTCGCTGACAAAATTTATTTATTTTTTATTTTTTTACCTATGATTTTACTATATCCAGAAAGTTGAAAATGGGTATTAATTAACTTTGAGGTGTTTAGTTTTTGCTTGAGCGTCCATTTTGTATTGGTGCGTCAGCCTATTTTGCATTTCACAGAGGTTTTCGTTAAACTCTGTAGTTTCTATGTTTTTAAAGATATTTAGTTTAAACAAAAACCATGTTAAGGCGCATAAAATGTACAATATTTTCTGTCCAGTATTTAGGCCTCTCTTAATTTAAAAAAAAAATAGGTAAATGTTAGCGTTTTTTAAATAAAAACCTTGTCTTTTAAAATTGAAATTGTTGAAGATAAAACCAAGACTCGGCTTATTTTGTTTTTTCTGGATAAAGTGTTTATATTATATTACTTCCCTACAAAGTTTCAGGCCTAAAACGTCCATCCTCATTTTTTAATGAGTCTTCAAATATGTATTGGTATGTTCAATCTGTAAAATCTCAGAAGAGACACACTTTAAAATTCCGAAATTTTCAGAGAGCATTCTTTTGTTGTGTTATAACAAGTAGGTAAATTTCATCACTGAGACTTTATTAGTTATTTAGTTAGAATTAAAAAAAAATAGCCAAAATTGTGAATGCGATTAAGTGCAGATATTAGATTGCTTGTAGTAAAAATGTAAATAGCACATAAGTAATATTAAACAATGTTTGTTAGCTTATTTATGTCAGAATCTGGATAAAAAATATACCATGTGTTCGATAAAAAACGCCCAACCCATAACTCTGTTATTTATTGACCGATTTAAATGAACTAAAAAATAAAGTCAATGGCTAGTTAAATACTATAAAACGGTGGTAATTATATATATTTTTTTAAATAAATCAACTTCATAGCCAAATGATAGCCAACTTTTAATTTTTAAATGGCTGCATATACTTTTCTGGTTTTATAATATTGGGCATTGTTTTTCTGAAACCAATTATGCTCGTTATGTTGATTTTAAGTTAATATTTATGCCAGAAAACGATAATAATAAACCTTGTTCACATGATTTTTTTGGTAATAAATGTAGTGTGCCTTGAAAAAAATTCGAATCGACAAATGTCATTTATTATATAAGTAATGTCGACCATTTGTTATTAGTGTGTGTTTCAGACATATCATAAACAATACTGAATTAACAGACATATTACAAATTTATTTTCTATGTAATTGAAATCGAAGAGCTGCGGCACGAATTTATCATCTACGGTTTCCAGAGCGGCGAATACCAGAACCTAAATTTAGAAGGTTAGAAGGAAATTTGAGACGATATGGAGCCTTTAAAAAGCCGAAGAGAGTGGATCGACAATTTCGTGGACTTAGACGTTCTACTTAATGTTTACAATAATCCCAGAACATCTAAATCGCAAGTGAATTAATACTTACACTACTTATTTATTCTATTCTACATTGATTTGTAACATAGGTATTTATTTATTCATGCTTGACATAACCTTACAACAAATGACATTTGTCATTTTTTCCAAGGCACGCTAATTATTATTTTTGAAAAATATATTTTTAAATGGAAGATTTATTTTAATTTTTTTCGACAAAAATATTGAACGAAAAACAACATATTGGGCATTATTGGATTCAGAAAAATAATGTTGAATGTAAAAAAATTAAAACATGATATGCTGCCATTTATAATTTTTAAGTTGGCTATCATTTGAGAATGAAGTTATTATTGAAAAAATCAATATTGATGCCATTTGTTAGCATTTAAACCACCATTGACTTCGGTTTTTAGTTCATTCATATCGATCAATAAATAACATTTATTAGAGAGTAATGGCGTTGGGCGTTTTTTAACGAACACACGTTATGTATTTATATACATATACCTAGAGGTACAGTGTGTTACAAATTCGATGCATTCACATTGCTATCTCGTTAACTTTAAGAGATAGAGAGTTGGTTAAATGGAGACAAAGTTGCGCATTTTAATGCTGAATAATTTATTAAAAGGAAAGTTAAAATATTCTCACTAATTCCGGATGTATTCGTAAAAACCGAAAAAATCAAATTAGGTTTTTATTGTTTAAGGATTTATCACTGGTTATTTTAAAAATTAATAACACTTTCTTAATCCACTTTTGTGAGCTCTTACAGGAAATAATTTTAATTTTCAAAGGTCATATTTCGTTATTGAGATATCTACTTCAACTTCATTTTTTAAATACGAATTTTTTATTTCGTTTTTGAATAGCTTTTCACTTCCCAAAACTAATGATGTATCACACTTGTCACAAAATTGTTTGCTATAGAAGTTATTTGAAGTTTTTTTTTTAAATTAAAAATTTTATTTCGTTTTTGAATAGCTTTTCACTTCCCAAAACTAATGATGTATCACACTTGTCACAAAATTGTTTGCTATAGAAGTTATTTGAAGTTTTTTTTTTTAAATTGAAGATTAGGCATTGACTTTGAAATATAACAAAGTGTTCTTAACTTTGACAACAGGTAATAGAGTTTCTTAGCTTTGAACTTACTTAAATTAGATTTAGTACAGCGGAAGAAATGTACAGATTTTTTTTTTAAATAAATTACAAGGCATATATTTTCCTGAAATTTTAGCTATTTTTAAAAATACCTAACCAAGTCTCAATGGTTGAAATTTTAACCACTTAGCATAACACCATTAAAGAACGTTTTGTGAAATTTTTGATATTTAAAGTGTGTTCCTTCCGAGATATTTCAGATCAAAAACACCTGATTTCAGGAAAATTGCAAAATTGGAAGATCCTTAAAAATGATGTAACTCTTAGACCTGAAACTTTTTAGGGAAATAGTATACTTGAAACGCTATATCCAGAAAACAAATTGAATGTGAGTCTAATGGTGTTATTCTGAACAACTGTTATTAACAGCGATGCTATGAACATTGCAATATTATGTGAAATGTAAAGGCTCTGTTAAAAATTGTATTCTGAACAACCTGATGTATACAAATTGGCAACAGTGCAACGTCTACAGCGCGACCAACTTCATGTATCTATCATATGATAGAAGATTAATAAGTTTTGGATATATTTTGGAAATAAAATGAGTAGGTATTTTATAAAGCAAATGTGAAAATTTGAATAATATTATTATCCATTTGAGTTTTTTGTTGATGAAAAACACAAATATACATTACCATTAACACTTTTTAAACGGGCGCTATGACCAAGGTGACTTGCCTGTGTAGCGGGTTGGATTTGCAACGCAAGCGAAAATATTGCGCGCGCCGCCGTGTATGATGAACTGTTTGCAACTATTCTGCAAGTTTGCGTCTAAAAATAGACGGCCCGCCTGTAGCACACAGTTCGCAAAGTGTCTACAAATAGGCGCTCCCGCTCAAAGTGTGTTAATATACATCGATGTTAGTTGACAGACATTGTGTACAGAATCGTATATTCATAACAGCTGTCGATGTTAGCAAATAGCATTTTTGTTCAGAATAACAAATAATAATTAGTTTTATCTTTAACATTTCTAATTTTAAAATGGAAGGTTATTATTTTGAAAACGTCAACATTTACCTAATTTTTGCTAATTTACAATTAAGTTGAGGCCTATATACGTAAGTATGCAACATATGGGAAACTTTTTTATTATTAATTTCTCACAAAATTTTATTCTTTATAAAAGTTGGTGCTTGATCTTAAACATTCAAAAAAGACAAAACAAATGACATTCAACGCTATACAGGGTGAGGCACCGCATACGACACGGTCGTTTTATGGAAAACCATGCAACTTGCTGTTATTCTTTTCAAATGGATAGATGTGGGATCGTTGTATGCATAATTTAAAATTATTACCAGTTATACAGGGTGTCCCATTACAAAGATACACATCAAAGTTATGTTTTTTTTTTAATGGAACACCCTGTATTTTTTGTCTCTATCTATCTATTACCTTCTACTCTGAATCATGAGATTATTGATAAGCAGGGCAGCTCGTGAATGCTATGTTGCCAAATGTACATTTCTTCTAAATGGCTCCTGATGGCCTATGAGACATGATAGAACATTTTTTCATCAACGTTTTCTATTCAGAATTTTAGGAAGAACATCGCCACGTGTAGATTATCCGCCAATTTATACACACCCGATATACTGAATAGAAAATATTTTACATTTTATGCTCATTAACATTGTTTGTTAACCAAATATGTTACAGAAAAAAAAACTAACCATCTGAAAAATTAATGAATACATGTTTTCAACTCCCTGAATGTAGTCAGCGACCATCATTGGTTGATTTGATATGGATTGACTCAGGTTCAGCAGAAGATTCATCCATCGAGAAGTCAGTTATTAATTTTACATCTAATAATGATTTGTTCATTTTAGTATTATTCCATTTCAATCCTGAAATTGAAATTATCTTTACCATATGCGATGATAAATCCTTATAGTTTTGACAAAAATATTATAGCTGATAATTAATCCCGAAAGACATAATCGCTACTAAGATTAATCATTGGCTCAGACTTTAACATTAACTTCGATAGTAATTTTATTTTAATACTATTAATTGCAACGGAAATAAAAGTCTTCTAAAAAGACAACTCTTTTTTTATATTTATATTTTTTGCAGGAGATGAATGAGTCATTTGGATGAAAGGTCCGTGTTAATCCAGCGCGTAAATAATATTAATTATCTTCGCGAAAATTGAGCGTGAAGCACGGGGCGAGGGCGCGGGGGTAATTAAATAAAAGTAAATTAAAACATCACTTTTTTAATTACGTCGTGTTAATTTCGGAAACTTCTCTCGCGAATTTATGGAAACAATTAGGCCCCTGTTTACTGCCGTAATTTTCAGGCCGGAAATTTGCGAATTTGCGCGGCGTGAAATTAAAAACAAAACGCCGAAAAGTGCGGGATGCTAATGGTTTATAAAAAGCTAAATATCAACATTATTCTATACCTGTAAATAAATACACAATGCAGATGTATTGGGATTTAAGTAGTAGCTAATAATAATAATTTCGAAATAACTTATTTTAAAATGAAATATATTCGCAAATCTGTGATTTGAAGTCTCGGTCAGAGACTATATTAGCTATTTATGTTACAAGTACATAATTGAGGACTTTATGGATGAGACATAAAGTTTAAGGTCCGAGCGAGCTTGCGAGTGAGAACTCTAAATAAGGTTAAGTGTGCATGTTCTGCCGCACTAATGTCATTCATTGTAAATTTAATACACAATAAACAATTAAACTCACATAATAAACGACCAAACCTTGCAATCTTTTTAAGGAATAAATATAATGAATCATTGCAATTGTATTATCGCTATAAATCTTTACCATAGTTGATATCTCTATCTAGTAATTTGTATTGTATTTATTTAATGTTCTGCTTAGAATAGAAGCTGCCATTTCTGGTATTGACATAAGAGTCCATTTTACTTTATTACTATTATATGTACTAGTACGAAATGTGCATTTTGTTCTGAGAACAAGTATTTGCGTATGGTCAAACAAAATAACTTATCTATCGTAATAACGTATACCAGGGGCGGCTCGTCATGTAGAGCCAAGGAGCCATGGCACTACCCCTAACTTCAAGCTTGGCCAGAATTTTTTAATCATTCTTAAAACACTGATTCACCATTTTAAATGTTTAAACAATGCATGCCAAAGTTTAATGAGTGGAGTTTGCTCATGCGATATTGAGGAAATAGTGCAAATAATGTACTCGTTAAATACATGTCAATTAAGTAAAAAACGGAAATTCAACGTTTAATTGTTTATTGATTTCTTAAGGATAACTCTTGAACGAACGGGCAGATTTGGAAAATTCTTTTAACAGTGTTGTTCCCTTCGAATAGATGCAGATAAAAACAAAAAATAAATTCGTCGTTCAATTGTTTGACAGGATGACCAGATTTTAAAAATTCATCCAGCAAAGGATGAATACGACCCGTCGATTAGAAAATGAAATACGCCTTTTAATTGATCTTAGTTGAGGATAACTTTTGAACGGATAACCTGATTTTGAAAATTCTTCCTGCAAGGTATTTTACTTACTGAATAGATAAGATAAAACATTAAATTCGTTGTTTAATTATTTTGTGCTATGGAAACAAAATAGCAGATTTTTTTTTAATTCTTCCAGAAAAGTGTTGTAATCGAAACAAAACAAAAATAATTAACTCGGACGGCTGACAAAAATTTGGCAAATTCTTCCAGCAGCATTTTGCAATCATCGAATAGATGACCCAACAAATGTAATTTGTAGTTTAATTGTTTTTGTTTTTTTTGTGAATAATTCTGTACTGTCGATTTTGAAAATTCTTCCAGCAAAGTGTTGTACCCATAGGGTGGATGTAGATAAGATCAAAAAATACATTCACCGTTGATTTTCTATTATTTCTTAAAGAAAAGGCAGAGTTTTCAAATTCTTTTAGCAAAGTGTTGTTCTTATAAAAAAGAAGTAGGCTAAAACATTAAATTTGTTGTTAAATTAATTGACGTTTTTTTAAAGATAACTTTTCAACTAATAACCAGAATTGTAATACTCTTTGAGCAAAGTCTTATATTCATCCGAAAGATGCAGATAGAAACAAAAAATTAAATTGTATTTTTGGGTTTCAGATGATAAATAACTCTTGAACGGATGACCAGAGGTGGCAACTTCTTCCAGGAAAGTGATATTCTCATCGAATAAATGCAGACAAGACAAAACATAATAATGTTATCTTTTAATTATTTTCTGGTCTTACAAGGGAAGGTCCTTAGGTGATTCACCGTTTTCGATTCAAGCTCTGCGCAGAATTGTTGTAAGTGATGCCAATAAGACATTCTGAAAGTTATAGCCCCTACCTTTGCGTTAAAACAAAATGACGATATGATAACTGCTCGATTTAGGATGTCCTTCCCAGACCTAGAACCGGTACAATATTTCATGAACGTTTCTAGAAAAAAGAGTTTCAGATAAAAGTTTTAAGGTTTGAGAATGCGGTATTTGGGTCACCTTGGCGTTAGCAAGGACAGACCAAGGGCAACTTATTTTTTTTTTTGATAAAAACTGCAATTCTTTATTGCACAATCTTCTTGTGCTCACTAATTTAAATAACTGTGATCTGAAACATTCTTTGTCTGTTCTACATTTTTGAGGTATACAAGATTTTTAATATTTTGTATTACTGTTTGTTGGAAAAGAAAAGCAATATAGGAGTTTTTTGCACTATTTTGTTTCAAATGATTTTAAAATAGCTAAGGTCATTAAGACTTTTAGTTTTATTTTCAATTTTTTATCAACTTTTCCCAATTTTTATTGTTTTTTTTTTGTTTTTTTTTTCTAATTTTCAATGTTTTACTTATTTTCGTAGATTTTTTTAAATAGTTTGTTCTTCTCGTTTAATGTTCTGCATTAAAAAAAAAATGTTCAACAATTGATCGCAGAGGGCATAAATAATAAAAATTATTTTTTCCCATCTACAACCAGTTTCAAAAGTGTTTTTTTTTTTTATAATCAGAGTAAATTTTTCGTTCATTCATTTGTACACAATCAGTTAACTGCGAATGTTTTATGCCAATGTTATGATACAATACGCTTGGTTCAAAACTGCTTAGAATGTCAGTGATCCTGGTATATTTCAAATTATACGAGAAATCTGATAACTACACTCGTGGACAAAAAATTCCGGACACCGAAGTTAATGTTATCGTAAGAATAGCTTTTTTTGTTTTCTCCACAAGACAAAATATTGTGTACTAAAATGTTGTACTCATTTTTTGGGACTAAATTTGGACTCGAAACTACATGCATGGACAAAAAACTTTGGGCACTGAAGTTAATATTATCATAAGCAAAACATTTTTTTTTGTTTTCTTTCACAAGACAAAACATTATCTACTAAAATTTTGTACTACATTTAAAACTAGAAACTATGTAGTTTTGAGTTCAAATTTTGTCCAAAAAAATTGGTAGAGAAAAATTTTAGCAGGTAATGTTTTATATCTTGTGGAAAAAAGAACAAAAAAAGTTTTTCATATGATAACATTAACCTCGGTGTCCGGAATGTTTCGTCCACGAGTGTAGTTTTGAGTCTAAATTTTGTCCCAAAAAATTTGTACCAAATTTATTAGATGATGTTTTATGTTTTATGGAAAATACAAAAAAAGTTTTTCATATGATAACATGTTCGGTGTCCGGAACTTTTTGTCCACGAGTGTATATTGTTTTTTTTTTCTTCCGACAAAAACAATATCAAAGTATCGTAAGCCAAGCCTTAGAAACTTGAATATCTCAAAAAATGTGAGCACAAGAAGATAGTGCAATAAAAAAATACAGTTTCTATTAAAAAAAAAATAAGTTGACCTTGGTCCGACCTTGCTTACGCTTTCCACGATGACCCAAGTACCGCCAATGACTGCGCCTTAAAACTTTTGTCTTAAACACTTTTTTCTAAAATGAATCATTCATCGACCGGTTACAAGTCTGGAAAGGACATCCTAATCCTAAATCGTGCAGTTATCATATCGCCATTTTGTTTTAAAAGGTAGGGGCTATAACTTTCAGAATGTCTTATTGTCATCACCTACAACATTTCTGCATAGAGCTTAAATCGAAAACGCGAATCACCTGGGGACCTTCAATTGTTAGAGGGTAACTCTTGAACAGATAATCAAATTTTGATTATTCTTTCAGTAAAGTATACAAAACATCACCGATTAGATATAGATAAGATAAACAAATAAATACGTTGTTTTCTGTGGTTTTGAGAAGATAACTCTTGAACAAAAGAGCCGATTTGAAAAACTCCTCCTAAAAAGTATTGTACTCATCGAATAAATGTAGACAGGACCAAAAAAATAATTTGTCTTCAATTGATTTTTGTTTTTTTTTGGCATAACAACGGATGGCCGAATTTGGCAAATTCTTTCAGAAAAGTGTTGTACTCGCCGAATAGATGCAGATAAGACAAACAAAATTGTAGTTCAATTATTTTCTATTTTTTGAGGATAACTCTTCAACGAAAGGACAGATTTTGCGAATTCTTTCAGTACTCATTAAATATATGCAGATAAGATCAGTAAATTAATTTTGTTTGTTTGAACCAAAAACAGTTTTTAAATTCTTAAAGTATTGCACATTAAAGAGATGTAGATATGGTTACAAAATTAAATTCGTAGTTTAATTGATGTCCATTTTTTTACGTAGAAGAACGGTATTATAGATTTAATGAATATTTGTAATTTTGCAGGCTTACGAACGACTTGAATATTTACATATGCAGGCTACTTTTCGTCCTTATTTAATTTTTTTAATGCCTCCACAACAAGTAAAGGTTATTCAATTTCAATGATCGTTTTTTTCTTTCCACAAAAAGGAGGCAGTGGGATATTTGTATGTTAAGTGGCTCTACCATCAAAATGTTCCACAAGCCGCCACTGGCTTATACCACGTCGAACATTGAATTACGTAATCGAAAACTTAACACGTAAGTTTTCGATATAAATACATAATTTTAGCTAGTGAATAACATGGGTTTGAAAATGTATTTCATTTTAAACGATTCTATTAGAATTGTTTGTGAATTCCATGCATATGTGTCGAGCTTAGAAAAATTAATTAAATAATTAGAAATTAAATAAACATATAACTAGCAATTAAATATAATCCCTATCAACTCACCATTGGCTTTAAGCAATGATAAAGCTAGTTTTATAAAAATATACAGTATCCATTGCAATTTCAAGTTTATCCCCCCGAACGAAACACTTTAAACCTTAACTTCTTCCACTCGATCTCCGAAATTTTTAAACATAAAAATTGCATAATTTGCTTCATACACCTTATGAAAACTCCACCTAGTTTCCGACCTTTTACTACAAATTGGCGTAATAAACGGGAATTATCGTCCCTTCCGCGTCTACGTAGCCCATAAAACCTAGATAAGTCCCATAAAGAAGCGGGCATAATTTAACGAGGGGACAGAAAAAAAACGAATAAACAAAAATACAGGAGAGCCCCTCGAGTAAATCTGGAATTTATGCAGCCCTTAATCCAGCTCGTGCATCACTACCGGCAAACACCATTATAATCGTTGATATCGCGTTCTCGTTATTAAGGGATTTCTCACTGAATTTATGGCGGAGGGACTACGAAGTGCCACATAAATCTCGACACCATTTTGAGTGAATTACATTAATCTAGTGCAAATTGCAGTTGTGTGTTGAGGATGCTGAGAATTTGCTCCGGATAATTGTTTTCGATCTGTTCAAGACAATACATTTTCAAACAAAATTTATTACACTGTTATTTAAACCTTCTTACATTTTCTAGCGTTAATAAATATAATTTAATTTTGTTTAATTTGGGTTTAGAAAAATGATGACCAGGCAGCGGCTGAATCCAACTGGAATGCTAATATTAAATTTGAACCAAGCACAAGAGAATTGGCATGCACTTATAATACAGAATGAAGCGTAGTTAGACGCACTCGCCTTCGGAACTTTACACTTTGAGAAGGTCTTGTAATTCAAACCCATCTACGTGAAGCCCAACAAACGTCATTCCTGTAAGGCGGAAAATAGAGCACAACCTAGATATAGTTCCTTGCATATTCACCCACCTTTAAGTATTTCAATTATTAGAAATATAATTTTCCACAATATTTTCACTTATGGTTAATTTACCAAGCGGATAATCGATCTATTTTCAATGTTTTTTAGTATTCCCTGATGGGAAACGAACGCGACAGGTATGATTAATTTCCAGAATGCGCCACAACAAGAAATGCTTTTGATAGAGGTCCGGATCCCAATACATCATTATTTGATCGATCGAAGGTACGTAAAAAAACAAAAACCTTAAACGATAAAATGATAGATAACGTAAATATTTGGAGCTCTTCAAGAAGTTTAAAAATGTTAACTGAATTAAAAAATGGTGATGGTGACTACTTGTTGTGTTACTTTATCCGATTTGATGGCACAATAGTGTTTTTCTACTTTGGTTTAACAATCGACCTTTTGTTATATCAAAAATAGTTTAATAATGAGATTTTTTATTTTACAGTTTTGCTCATTATTAAACTATTTGTGGTAACATTTTAGTTGTTGCGATTGACAGTACTTAAACGTGACATATGTCGAAATCAAAATGTAAAATTGCCGTTAATTCATAGGATAATTGGAACTGTCCAATGCGTTACACACTGAATATGTTCAAATGCATATTGGGGAGGTTAAAGAAAACGGAGGCGTCATATTGTTCACTTTTTACCCGCGTGGAAAATGTAGGAAATCGGTGACAATGGCCGGACGCATGAATTCACTTGGCTCTCGGTGACGACGTTTAGGCAACACAACATACACAGAGGAAAACTTGTAATTTATTATATGTATTATCACTTTGTTTGCAAAATGAATATCACGAAAGAAACAGCGAGAGTATAATGCATGTTTCATTCGCGGCGAAAAAGAGCCTCTTTTTATTTAATTTATATAATTTTTCTGGAATAAGTAAGTTTTCAATTTTAATTATAAATCATGTGCGTGATTTTAACAAAGTTGCTCGTGTTGTTAATTTATAAATAAATAAGTGTATCATAAAATGAAAGCCTTCACAATTACTTACTCATATTTTGTATAGTACTTAACTGAAAGATAAAAAAATGGGAATTACAAACTTCGTATTAAATGAAAAATAAGTTTCTATGAATGTGCTGTACTTCGCGATCTATCTTTAACTATAAATTTAATAAATAATAGGGTGAGACCTTCACACGTCCCTGCGCACAATAGAAAGGCCCCAATAAAACTCTTCGCATTTGACTTAGATAAAAAAAAAATAAACAGACAGCAGTGTTCCACCCTTGAACCCCATTAATATATTGCCCAATTGTGCGGCAAGCTTTATCATTCTTCTTTTGCAATCTAATCCCAGGGCCCAAATATTTCACGCCTCCTTTATCGGAAACAAACATTGAATTGACACGATTTTCATCGCCAACTCACCCCTACTGTTCGCATGATGTATGATAAAAAAAAGTTACATCAGAATGGTAAAAACCAGCAGGCGCAACTTTGTAATTTATATATTATCATAATTTATCATAAAACACGCCAGTTTCGCGGTTTTTTCCTAACGTATTTATCTGGGAAAGTTTCCGCCCGCGGCTTAATTCTATTTTAAATAACACGTCCTGATGTGGAAACATGGGAGGATCCGTGAGGGGCAGGGGGGTACTTATCTCGCGCTCCCCATCGCTCCAGGGCTTTAATTACGTTTTGTTTCTTCTGTTATTATCGCGCTTTTATAGATTGTACAAACTTCCAGCCCTCAAACTTCTATTAGCGCTGCAGTTCCGCCAAGTTCATTAATTCCTGAAGCCTACCCCTGCCACACCGTGCACGAATTTACAATATAATAAACAGGATAATGCCATTTTTGAGTGAACGGATGATCGGGACAATGGGGGCCGGGGATTGTATTCGAAAAGTTATAACGAGCAGAGGGCGTAGCGAGGAAATTGGCCCATCAAAAATCGCGCTGCCCAAGAGGTAAATAGAAAACAGAGGTAATACTTTAATCTAAAGCTTGACTTGATGGAGTTTTTCATTCCATT
The DNA here is from genome assembly GCA_910593695.2 of Ocypus olens. Lineage (NCBI taxonomy): Eukaryota > Metazoa > Arthropoda > Insecta > Coleoptera > Staphylinidae > Ocypus > Ocypus olens. The sequence continues at coordinate 27,405,556 of OU343048.1, read as the reverse complement.
ATTTATTTTCTTAATTAGTATTTACTTGCCGATTTGTGTCGTAAATGCCTTTATTTAATTATTTTTGCGAGCGTTTATAAATTACGTCACGCTCTGAGGAAGAGGGGTCTGGGCCTGCGTAACGTCACAAATTTCAATTTTATTATCGACAGGCAGTCTATTTTGAGCTTGCAAACTTAATATAATATATTATAGACTTTTAAACCATTTAAAATCGTTTATAGATACGATGGAGTATCTAAAAACGAATTTGGTATTTTATTCTCCTAACTTATATCATGGTACCATGTATGCTGCGGCATACAAAAAGTCCCTTCATAAATTGCACAGATGCGTTCCAATTAAGATAACAGATTAATCAATTACTTAAATAGCAATGATCAGTTAAATTTAATAAAACGAAATATAGCCTGAATATGTAAATATTCAACCTGTTAAAAACTCTGCAAAATTAAGTCTTACTAAGACTATAAACAGATTTTATCTTTTTTTTATTTTATTATATTTTCTCGTCAATAACTATTCCATAAAGGATATGGATATCTGTAATTCGCCGATGAGACAAAATTATCTCAAAAACACGGGGTATTACAGTGTATATATAATTCCCAAGCTAATTAGGTTTGTTGGGAAGTTGTGTGAGAGATTTCCACCACCCCAAGGGTGGATGTGATATTTCGGGCGCAATTTCCTGCCGAAGTAATGGATCGGTTATCCTTCAATTGATTTATACATTTGCCGCGTATCTCGGCAGGAAATTATTTTGCCGGCTTAATTGTTATGCGAAATACGGATATTCCCACCCGTGAATTTATATTATCCATCTTGCGGTGAATAATGAAGCTGTAAAATTAATACCTAAGCTAGGAGAGGGATATATTTGGAAGCGTGGAGAAATGGTGCCGACTGTAGTGGAGTTCAAAGAGCCCGAACTAATTCAATGTCTTTTAATAAATTCGCAAGCACTTGAACTTGCATGCATGCCTCAGCGCATTCCATCATCGTAAAACATCACGAAGTAATTAAACACACATATTTATCGTATACGCTCACGTCTTGTATTGTGTAAATAGTAAACATTAGGTATATAAAGGGCTAGCTTAAGAAATCAATGAACAGAATCAAATCGGTGTATGTAATGTACAAATACAATAAATACTCTCAACACTGAGATCCAAACCACATTACATACCGACCATGACAGGACATTACACGACCGGCCGGAAGTAAACAGACATACGTTATTAAATATAACTTACTTTTTACTTTCTCCGTTACAAAGTACGAGAAAGTATTGTGATCGTGTTGTTTGTTTTTTTCATTCTTTTTAACCGAAATATCCGTTTTGAGGTCGATTCCAACAATTCTGTCCGTGTGTCTGTGTATCTGTCATTGCGCGCTCTATCTCAAAAACGAATGCAGGAATTAACATGAAATTTTAAACGTAAGCGTTTCGTGGGTGTTTACGTTAGCCATTTGTTTGTTTTTTTAATTTTTTAAATATGAAAAATATTACAAAAAGTTTAAATAAATATAGAAGGTAATAAAGACAAACATATTTTGTTCATAAAATTGTTTTGCGGAAAAAAAAAATTATAAAATTTTTCATTACATTTTTGATGTATAAATATGAAATGATGGAGGTTACATTAAATTTATATTAATAAATGTATAGAATGCCGAAATAGACTACCTATTAAGCATACGTTTTTTTCAAATCTCATTAGTTTTGAGAAAAGTGACGGTAAAGAAGATTAGAATTTAAAGTATAAACTGTCTTTTTAATCTTTTATAATTTTGACGTAATATGATGGCCACATCATTTTTTTTTTACTTTCTCTGTACATAGTGAAAATTGTTCCAAAAATATTTTTTTCGACAATTTTGAAAAGAAGTGTCTAAATGTGTCTTTGTGTGCGCTGTATCTCGAAAATGAATACCGATTTTTATTAGGATTTATTTGTCAATTCGAAGAAATGATTTATTTTTTATTTTTTGCAAATTATTTTTAAATATGATCTACACTTCTACACTGTGTCCAAGATGAGAATGCACAGCATGAGGATCTTGAAAACGGTAAAAGATGCAGGGTGGCTTAAATTAGGAAAAAGTTTATTAATTAAGCACTATTCAGAGTATGTTTATATGCCGATCGCAGAAATTCATAATTGTTTATCGTTTACGAAATTTTCCAAAAAATGCAATTTTTCGGATTTTGTATCTTTCCAATTTTTGTATTTATTTTAAAATATATTAAGAAACTAATGGCACTTTATCATTGTCACCTTTTAAGCTCTACAAAATGGAGTCTTCAATTTTTTTATCCGATGTTTCATCTCCGAGAAATCATCATCAACTTCATTTTTTTATATGGCCACAAATGTAGAAACACCTGTTATACGGTAGCATTTTTTATTACAAATTTACCCATGTATCACACATTATGCTTCTAAAGCCAAAAAAAAAACAGAGAAAAATAAATTTCAATGTTTTGTGGGTTCTTAATCTAGTAGGCGTTAAATAGTTTGCGTTGAACAATTGAAATATTTCTATTTGATCTGTCACATTATTGTTAAAAACGTTCTAACATATTTTAAAGTTGTTCGTTTTGTTTATAAGAAGTTAAAGTGTTAAAATTTATTTGTAAATGTTACGATGGAAAGAGGAAATTTCACAAACGAAGAAAAATTGGATATGTTGACGTATTACATTTTGTGTCACAGAAATGGTGTAGCTGCTGGGCAGATGTATTCTGGTAGTTATCCTGAAACGAAGACAACCTGAGAAATCCATGTTTAGACGTTTGGTATCTAATTTAAAGGAATTTGTTTAATAAAAAAAAACGTTTTCATCTCGTAAAAAACAATCCAACGAAGAAAAAAAGTTAGAAAAATCAAAAATCCGAAAAATTGCATTTTTGTAAAATTTCGAAAACGATAAACAATAATGAATTTCTGCGATCGGCATGTTAACACACTCTGAATAGTGCAACTTTTTCCTAATTTAAACCACCTTGTATCTTTAAACATTTTGAAGATCCTGTGCTGTGCATTCTTACCTTGGGCACGGTATATATTACAAAAATCTTTATACTGGATTCCCCATAATAGGTTACCCATTTTAATATTTGAATTAATTTTTTTTCAGTCACGTCTTTTAAATGACCTCCACCAACTTCAACACATTTTTCAATATTAGATAAAAAGTGTTTCATTACACGGCGTAGCAAACCCTTGTCTATTCCTTCAACTTCTTCACGAATTTTGACTTTGAGTTCCTCGATTGTACCTGGACGACTCGCAAACACTTTGGCTTTTAAATAGCCCCACAGGAAAAATATCGGGTGCCGTTAAGTCGGGGGACCTCGAAGGCCAAGGCAAATTTCCGAATCGAGAAATGAGTCGGCTATTAAACGTTTCTGCCAGAACCCGCATTGAGTTTCTGGCGGTATGAGCTAATTTTAATATGTATATGGATAATGTCCGTTATTTCTTATTGATTTTTATCTTTACACTTATTTTATATTTTATTGCCCCATCTTGTTGGAATAGTAAGGCGTTGTTTAGTAATCCTCGTCTAATTAATTCTGGAATGAGGAATGTCTGTAGCATGTTTACGTAGCGCTCAGATGTTACTGTTACAGCGCGGTTATTTTCATCCTCAAAAAAATATGGACCAATAATACCGAAAGATCCTATTCCACACCACACAACAATTTTTGGATTATGGAGGTTCTGTGTAAAGATTTTCATTTGACCAGTATCTAAAATTATGTTTATTAACCATGCCGTTCATATAAAAATTAGCTTCGTCGCTCATTAAGAGACTGTGAATTGCTCCTTGATGTAAATTCAAACATTCTTGACAAAATGCTAACCTTGCTTCTTTATCTTGATTTATAAGTTGCTGTGCCATTTAGTAACATATTTATAGGGATTAAATTTTAAATATCTTTGAAGAATTCGATCTAAGCTCCTCTTTGATATTCCTAGGATAAGGGTTTGTCGATTAGCAGACCTTTTAGGACTTCTCGTAAACGCAATTCTAACTCGTTCAATATTTTCTGGTGTACGAACTGTTCTTCAACGTCCAGGCTTCTTCAAATTTTGTACAGAACCTTTTTAACGCCAATGACGAACCCATAACTTAACAGTTTTACGATTTGGCGCGTGACCTCTATTGTTGTTATGAGTTATCGAATTGCTTCTTATGTAAGTTTCTTCACAAAACACACGTTGTTGGACTGAGTAATCCATGAAAGTTAAATAATTATGATGAAAACTAACAAACTTCTCGTAGAAAAATAACGTTCCACAAAATTATTAATATAAAACTTATTTGTGACAGGTGCCTACTTGATCAATAATTAACTTAAATCCCAAAGACTACAGAACATAATCCCACAGAGATAAACTTATTTAGTTATCTCGTAGGGAATTAATTAATAAAATAAAATGGGTAGTCTATTATGGGGAACCCTGTATAAATAATAAAGATAACAAACAACTGCACATATTTTGTTAATACATGTATTTCATAAACTCTATGATGTACGAGGCACATATTCACTCTTTTGGTCTGTAATTATGAAATGATGGACCAAAAAATAATTTTGGAAAATGCCATAATGAACAACTCATAACTTACATCTGGTTTCTTAGAAAACTAAGTTTTGAAAAAAATCGATACCATCAGGAGAAGGTTAGATCATGGCTAGACAATTTTTTTTTAATAATGTCGCTACTGGTAATAAATCAAACACCTTGAAGGTTTGGCACCAGCTTTTGGTGCGAGTGGTGTGGTTTCGAGCCCCACGCGAAACTTTGCGGTCCGGATCTACGGATGTTGCAAGAGATTTATAGGATAACCCATTTTACAATAAATTATTAATATAATGACCTGGCGGCTTAAGATCATTGCTGTAGATCATATATTCTTCATACCCGCACTAATGCGTACTAATTCTGGTACTCAGAACCAGACCATTTTTTTTAGTTTTCTAGGTAAAAGTCGATCCTTACTAATTCAGCCACGCTATTTCCATTGGAAGTATCAAGAAAATACTAAGACTATCGGTTTTTGATATATCGAGTTCAATACTATCCTGAGTCAATGGCTTGTGAGGACCAGACTATCTTAAGTCTATTTCCACCAATCATAGGCTTTACATTTAAGTTTTAACAGTAGGTTCACGAATGGTTCCTAACGTCAAGACACACTCGTGCAGTTTATAATACCGGCACTAGTCTTTCAGAATTAAACCAACAGAACAATGACCAAGAAGAATGAGTCTTGATCGTCAATGGTCATAATGCAAATATTGATTACGATGCTGACAATGACATCCGTCTTTCAGCTTTAAAACAAAACTTTACTTACAACAAGAATGGACCTTAACTTAACTGGAATTATTAAGCAGCAGTCAAGCAATAATAATAGTATTGGTAATTCATAATTAGTCCTTTATTCAGACAGTGAGTCGACCGAAGAAGAAACCGGAATAACTTCAAGGCCAAGAAAAAGACAACGAAGGAGGTGTTCCTGGAAAAGAAACTTGAGAAAGGCCACTAATGTTGAAGGTAGTGAACACCACTCTTTTACACCGAAAGGCATTGTTACGAAAGTAAGATGTATGAAAGAGCCGTGCAGAAAAAATGTTTCATCATTTCTCAACAATCACGTCAGATCATTTTTTATGGCGTTTGGAATCAACACAGAGATTGGAATTGGGGAAGGCAGTTCATAGCCAGTTGCATATGTAAAAAGGAAATACAGCGCCGCCGACCTCGAAAGGAATAGAGATGTATGCAACAAATGAGTAAAGTAATACTTTTTTCATGAGTAGGAAAGATTGTCGCACGTGCCAAAGGCGAGTGAGGCAATTACTACAAGTGAAAAAAAGTTGCTTTACTCTCGAGTTTCATACAATTTTTGTAAGTAATAATACTTCTTTTTAATGAAGAAAATAATAATAATCAAGTTTACTTGATCGGAAACAAATATTTGACGTTTATCGGTGGAACTCGCGGCGTGTTGCGAAGCGTTCATGAAATACTTTGCACACACTTTTTAGTTACGTTAAAAACTGAACCGCTACAGCACTTTTTTTCACGCAAAAGCGTGATGAACCGTTATGGCACTTATTTTTACGCTTTTTGAAGGGTTCAGGAATCACATATTTTATGAACGTAAATGAATGAAAAAAACTATAAATTCAAAAAAACGAAATATAGCCTGAATATATAAATATTCAACCTGTTCGTAACTCTGCAAGCAAAATTAAGTCTTACTAAGACTATAAACAAATAAGAGAAAAAAACTATACATTTTATAACGAATGTAGAAAAAAAAATAGGTATTTCAGCATCGTTTCAGGATAAACTTAATCAATGGGGACAAAAAAATGCATGACTTTCTGCCTAAATCAGCCGGCAGTCTGTAAAAACTGTCAAACTTAAAACTCTTCCAAGTGAATTGGTGTCCACAGATTACCGAGGGATACATATTCCACCTAACAAAACTCCTGATCATATAATTGCCCTTATTATTCAACATACATTTCTTGCTGTTATTCTTGCTGTTATTCTTGTTGTTATTATCGTTGGAACGACAATATACTAAAGGAACATTCAGATGAAAACCAAAGAAATGCCATAGTTCAACAACATAAAGACCATTTAGCCGATGGTAAGATGAGATTCAACTTAAGTCTAACGATAAACAAAGAAGTAAGGAGTCTGAAATAGTTATTTATGCAACAAGTGAGTAAGGTAGTACTTTTTTCACGAGTAGGAAAGATTGCCATACGAGCCGAAGGCAATTCCTACAAGTGAAAAAAGTTGCTTTACTCTCGAGTTTTATACAAAAAATTTTTCGACGTCCGTAACTTTAAATAAATTCGATAAAACCTTAATCAATTTTTATAAGTAATAACACTTTTCTAAAATGAGAAAAATAATAACCATCAAGTTTTCTTGATCGGAAACGACTGTTTGACGTTTATCGGCGGAACTTGCGACGTGTGGCGATGCGTTCATGACACACTTTGCGCAAACAATTTTATAGTAGCGTTAAAAAATTACCCGCTAAGGCACTTTTTTTCACGCAAATGCGTGAAAAAATGAACCGTTATGGCACTTTTTTTCACGCATTTTATGCTTTTCCAAGTGGACAACATTGACAACGAACAAATCAAAATATGAGGAATTAACGTTCTGGCCCAAGAACTATGTTGGACAAAATCTAAATATGCAAATGGTGATGAATCTTAAAACAATTAACCACAAATTACTTTTACGAGGCCACGGCCACATGGAAGTAGATGGAGTTCATACACTGATTCAAAAAAGAGAAAAATAAACTGCGAGGGGATCAAATATTTACTCCAGATGAGTCAAGTTACACGTTATGAAGATTTTGTGAATTTTATAAGTCTTTCTGAAGATAGAACTTTTATTAAGAGAAAAGTTTCCATATCAAATTCAACTCAGAAAGGGATCCTATGCAATGTATTTTAAAATTAGTTTGAGTAGGACAGTTTTAAAGAGGTGGAACTTGGACGTAGGAAGAATGACGTTGCCTGAGGAATTTTCGCCGGTGAGTGCAAGTCAGACCCATAAACAATCTAAAGTAAAAACCGAGTTAAAATTAAAAAAAAAAATGATGTGGCCATCATGTTACTTTCTCCGACTTGATGGTATCATTTATATTTACGCTTTAATGGTTTATTTTTAATTTAAATCATATTTTAAATGTACATCGAACCCGGATGAAACTGACGTTCAAAACGTCAAAATTATAAAAGATGGAAAAATTTTACTTCAAACTCAAAAACTCAATTTACTCAAAAACTAAAGAGATTTCGAAAAAAACTTATTCTTTATAAGTTGTTCATTTTGGCATTCTCAATATCTATTATCGTTTATAAACCAAAAATGAAAAAAAAAAATTATTTTCTCGAATAACAATGATTTTATGAAAAATATTTTTAAACCAAAGATGTTAATTTCTTCATTGTCTTCAAAAATTGTTTAAATGTTTTTGTGATATGTTTCATATTTAAGAAAATATTGGAAAAAAAACAAAAAAAAACCCACTTCCGGTGTACGAAACACTTACCAAAAGCTTTTCAGTTCTTCGGATTATTAAATAAGACATGTTAAAAGTTTCGTATCAATTGCTCAATCAGTTTTTGAGATACAGCTCGCACAGACACAGACACACACAGACACAAACTTTTTCTTTCTAGAAATTGTTGAAATGGCATCCAGGGACCCCAAAAAGGATATTTCCGTAAAAGAAAATTTTGAAAAAATTTTCACGATTACAATACTTTCTCGTACTTCGTAACGGAGAAAGTAAAAAATGTTGATGTGGCTATTATGCAACTTTCTCCGTTTTTATTGTATAAAAGGAATTTTTTTAAATAAAAAGAAAACTTTTTTCGATTACGAAGAGATTAAAAACTAAATAATTCGCGTTCGAGTTCCTCAGAAAAAAAAATGAATAAAATTATAATAAATATGAATGAGACTAGATTTCGCAGATAATTATAATAATATAATTTAAAACGGAATACTGGGCAAATGTGTCGGTACAACTGATTTCTGGCTAAACGTCTGTTGTTTCTTATTACTTTTAAAAGAAATGTTTAGCACCTTTGCAACAATTACAATGATATAGGGTTTGGGGTGTGTGACATTTTTGCATGCATCTTGTACCAATCTCCAAAACTAATCAGCATTAACAATCTAATTCTTTCACGTTCAATTAATTCACCCTTAATTGAACAACAATTTTAATATTTTACATGAATACTATCGGTCAGTGACAGGAAACATTAAAATACGAAATTGTTTTATTAGAAAACAGTGACAAAGATGTAAAAAACAAAAGTCGCACACTCACCCAACCCTACATCAATACAATTGTTGGAAAAGTGTCTCTTCGAAAATGTAACAATAAACAGAGTAATGCATTTAAAAACACTGTCGATGACGTCATATCTAAAAAAATAGGGTAGCTGTGGAAAATCAAAATACCTCACTGAATAGAATAAATAAAACTGTACATATTTCTTTTAAAAGTAATAAGAAAAAGCAGACGCTTAGCCAGATATCAGGTGTTCCGACACATTTGCCCAACCCTGTATATTAGTCAATAAAATCTTATTATTATTTTCTATTAGATTTTATATTCACTGTACGGTCACATTCCACTGGTGAATGGATCTGGTCTTCTAGACAACTTTGGACCGACTCTTACAATCATTGTTTCGAATTTACATACATTTTATCAGAAGAATAATAACATTAACAATATTTCAGCAATAACAAATTACTATTAATACAAACCACTTAAATTTTATAATCTGCCGCTTCATGTACGGATATTAAAATTTTCTTATTATTGGCTTTCTTTTGTAGTGCATTACTAAGCACTGTATAGATACTTTTTGCTTTGCGTTAATTCGCTTAGCAATTTTTATTTAAAAAAAAATGCTAGTTGTAAATCCCGAAAACCTCAAAATTTGGAAAATGAGGTGTGCCCATATATTCCAATGCAATAACACTAACTCAACAAGATTTGATACTCTTCAAAATTATGAATAAAGATATTATGTAAATAGCGCAATATTAGCATAATAACAAATGCGTGTTATTTTCTCTCACAGATTCCCAGGCAATAATTCAATTAATTATAGCATCGGAGGAGCTAACGGTCATGCCAGTAAAGCCACAAGCGCCATTTATTCAAAGGGGTTTGAAGGCAATCTCCTCGAATTTGACAGACAGTAATTAAACGTGCACATTTTCATTCCAACCTATCGACCGCCACTCGGTGTCGAATTTAAAACGCACAATAACGTCTGCCAACCTCGCAGCAGGAAAATAAGTATGGCGCAGTTAATTAAAACACAGCTTAATTAAGGAAATCATTGATAGGGAGAAAACAATGTGATTAATGGTGGTGAAATATGAATAATTAACGCAAATTGAAATGTCAAGAGTTCGTAATATAAATTTAAATTATTTCGTATATATACATATATAACAAGTGTTTTTAATGCATTTTAATACTTTATGAAAATTCAAAATAAATCTGCAGCTGCATTGCAGTGTAGCTAACTAACTAACTGACGTATTAAATACTTCAATTCGCGATGATTTACGTCAATTAATTCGGGAGTTTGACAATATAATGAATTGTGACCAATCAACACGGTATTTGCATTTCATGAGCAACTTTCAGACATTGGGTGCTTGAGTATCATTCGTCTTAACCCTTCGTTAGTTGCGTGTATCTACATGGATAAGTTGAATTTCGTGCCACCAGCTAGTTAAGGCTCCAACAACTGCCACCCACCCAACAGTGTACCAATCGGATTCGTACGCGAAGTTTTTTCTAAAATATTCACGTATTGTACGTCACATACATGCGACTTTTGTAAGTTTTTATTAGTTTGAACGGTGAATTGAATATTTATTAGCTGTCTAAAATTATACCGTTCAGTTGCCTTGGCTACTATTATAAACAAATATATGTATCTAGGAGTTACATGCGACTGTTGATGTAATTTTCATTTTTATTTTCCCCGTTACGAAGTACGAGAAAGTATTGTGATCGTGATTTTTTTTCAAATTTTTTTTTACGGAAATATCCGTTTTGGGGTCCATAGATGCCATTTCAACAATTTCTGAAAAAAAATATTTGTGTCTGTGTGTGTGTGTCTGTGCGCGCTGTATCTCAAAAACTAATAGAGCAATTGATATGAAACTTTGAACATCCGTCTTATTTGATAATCTGAAGAAGTGAAAGAACAAATTTAGTACACCGGAAGTGGGCGTTTATCTTAACTGTTTTTTGTTTTTTGCCAATATTTTCTTAAATATGAAACCTATCACAAAAACATTTAAACAAACTTTGAAGACAACAAAGAAATGAACATCTTTTGCTTGAAAATATTATTCATAAAATCATTTTTATTCGATAAAAAATGTATTATTTTTTTTTTAATTTTGGTTTATAATAATAAAACGATAATAGTTACAACAAATTTATGTGAATAATAATTGTAGAGAATACTAAAATGAACAACTTATGAGAAATAAGTTTTTTTCGAAATCGCTTTAGTTTTTGAGCAAACTGAGTTTTTGAATTTGAAGTGTAATTTTTCCACTTTTCATAATTTTGACGTTTTAAACGTCAGTTTCATTAGAGTTTACACAACGCTCGATGTACATTTAAAATATGATTTAAATAGAAAATAAACTATGAAAGCGTAAATATAAATGATTATGATATCATCAAGTCGGAGAAAGTAACATGACGGCCACATCACCATTTTTTTTAGGCGATAAAATGCGCAACAGGCGTAACATGTATGATTTCAATAAAGAACAGCAAAGCGAAGAGCTGAGAAATGTAATGTTATAAGACGAAAGTGATTAATGTGTTGGTATAAAAGACGCAAACCGTGGCGCAGATGCACCCGTTTCTGTTGACGAGCAAGAAGTAAATTATGAGAGCGAAGGTAATTCATGTGCAAGTGAAGGAGGCGGAGAAAACAATTGACCATATAATATTACAGTTCAAAATACCAGAAATATTGTAGTAACTGAATAAAAACGTTAAAAACTTACCCTGTCACAAAAAAAATATTCTGTTGAACAATAGGGGGTAATTGATGAGCAAAACAAGCTACTGGGAACTACAGAGATTGGAACGTAGTGATTAGTGATACAATAATATAGGAGATTGATAAATGTACCAGTAAATACATTGAAAATGTTAAGAAGAATTCAGTCCAGCTAGAGATGCTAAAAAACCGATATTTTTGAAATTAAGTCAGTTATAGGTTTATTATACATATTTAGCTACATTTGCCATGCTAATCGGTTACATTTAAACTAATTATGGTCAAAGGATGACGTACAAAGATTTAGGAGGAACATAAGTTTAAGAAGATTTTGTTTCTTTAATGCGTTGCATGAGGTTTTGCGATAAGGAAATGAGAAGAAACAACAGTTTGGAAGTAATAAGGCAAAATTTTCGAGGAATTTTTAAATAATTTCCAAAAATTATGAATACATTTATATTGTTGTGCTTCTAAATCAGTTGTTTAATCGTGAATATTTGTATTGTACCCTAGAGTCTTTTCAAACCCTCATTGGAACTCCTCCATAGCTCTTTCTGTTTCCTACTTTGGTCTTTTATGCACAATAATACACAGCATTAGTAATTTGTGCATTCCTATGTGTCTTATTTTTTTTTATAAATTGGCAATAAAATACCTAGTTTCAATTCTCTTTGTATTTTGTGTTCTTATCATGCCCCGTTGAGGAGTTTTGTTAGCATTTCCACACCGCTTCTTCACAGGTTTTGGGCCAAGATGTATGTCACTATAGGGGAGAAATCAGACGCTGTCTCTTTCGACAGTATACACCGTGTCCAAGATAAGAATGCACAGCACGGGGATCTTGAAAACGGTAAAAGATACAGGGTGGCTCAAATTTGTAATAAAAAATGCTACCGTATACAAGGTGTTTCTGCTTTTGTGGCCATATAAAAAAATGAAGTTGATGATGATTTCTCGGAGATGATACATCGGATAAAAAATTTGAAGACTCCATTTTGTAGAGCTTAAAAAGTGACATAGTGCCATCAGTTTTTTAATATATTTTAAAATAACTACAAAGATTGGAAAAATCAAAATTCCGAAATATTGCATTTTTTTGAAAATTTCTTAAACGATAAACAATCGTGAATTTCTGCGATCGGCATGTAAACATACTCTGAATATTGCAACTTTTTCCAAATTTAAGCCACCCTGTATCTTTTACCGTTTACCTCGCAAGTGCGGCGTAAAAATATTAGGCATTGTAGATGCAAAACCACCTTATACCTATAATGCTGATATAAGATATATGCTGGTCAACAACCAGAAAGATCATATGTCAGTGTTGTCAGAAGATTTATAATTCCTATATACAATTCTGGTCACAACATCCTAATTGATAAACTATGATTTAGTAGATGACCTTAGGCAAAAAAACTATACCTGGTAGGATAATAAATAAACCATAGATACCTAGTGCTATAAAAGATATCAAATGTCGAGGTGTTTCATCTAGTGTGTTTATTTTTCAGGAAATGTGTACTCTCGTCTTATGTCACAAAAGCGAACATTTGTATTTTTATTTTCAAGTATGCATTTTGATAATAACATAGATTTATACAGGTAAATAATATACCGTGTGGTTGGTCATACATCTGAACCTAGGCAAATAGCATGGGAAATCACGTTTTTGGAAATTCCAGCACACCAAACTTATGTACAAGCATACAAGTAGTATCACTCGAAAGATCCTATTTGTGGGAATTTGTTGAAGCCAAATACTTGCACATTGATACCTTTTTTGAGAATAAACTAGTATTTTCAATAATAAAATTTGTACTCGTAAAAATAAATGTAAGCTGTGAAATGTCGATGAATAGAAACTGGAAAATAGAATTTTACAAGAAAACGATGATCTATTTTACAAAGAATCCGTATTTATTGCAAAAAAATGAATCTATAAATAAATTTTATTTTTAAGATGACCCTACAAAAAGTAGTCGCACGGTGCCAAATCCGGAGATCTCGCAAATCAGTGAGTTGCTCCACCACGACCAATCCAACGATTTGGAAATGCTTGATTTAAATAAGTTCTTACGCCGAGTCCAAAATGCGCTGGTCATCCGTCGTGCTGATACCAAACCTCCTGATTTTCTCGCGCTGCTTTGTCTAATGCAGGGCCAATCTTAGTTATCAATAGCTCCAAATATGACCCCGAATTTAAATTTTCAGTTATTTCAAATGGTGCAATTATTGTATTATTAAAAATCCCAGCCCAAACATTAATTTTTTGTGGGAACTGCGTTCTGGTAGACTTTATTCTTGGATTTTCTTGAGACCAAAATCTAGTTATTTCAACATTGGGTTCATTGTTCAGGTTAAATGTAGATTTGTCCGCAAAACAAATAGATGAAAGAAAGTTACGATCCTGGTTTGATCTTTCTTGCATTTATTCGCTTGAAATATACGTCTACTTTCTTCATCAAGTGGTAAAACTTCCTGCTGGCATTGTACTTTATACGGATGATAGTATGTAATACCGATGCATCATTTATATTGCACTCACGAGCAATGGCTCTTGCACTCAAATTGGAATTTATAATGATTAGTCCCAGAACTCTTTTTTCCAAATCTGAATTATTTCGACTAGAGCGATTGCCTGAAAAATCTTATTTTAAATACCAGCAATTAAATACAAAACTGAATGTAATTACTATTACCTTTACTAGATTCAGCAGCGACACTCGCTGTAGTTTAGAATATAAATTTTCAATGGTTAATAAGCGCGGAAACATGAAAATCTAAATACTTTATTTTGACGTTTCATAGCCTACATTTATTTTTACGAGTACGAATTTTATCAATTCAAATACTATTTCATCCTCAAAAAATGCATCAATGTACAAGCATTTGTCATCACCAAATTCCCACAAATTGGATTTTTCCATTGATACCACTTTTATGCTTGTACATAAATTTGGTGAGCAGGAATTTCAAAAAAACGTGATTTTCTATGCTATTTCCCTATGTTCAGATGTATGACCAACCACACGATATGTAAAGCTTCGTAACCAAACTAAAGGTGGGGTAGATACTGTCGACAGAATGTGTGTAAGCTATCACATTGCTCGGAACACGAAACGCTGGTCAATGTTGTTTCTTTCTACCGGAAGAACAATTATTGAAGTCCTGATTGGCCGAGGAATCAAACACGAATGTCGATTCTGACTTCACTCCAAATTATTGAACCTCACCCTGACCCGCACTTTTCAGTATTGTAGAGATTATGTGTCATGAAACATTACTCAATTGCTTTCACATCACGTAAACGAGAATTTATGTATTGTTTGAAAGTCAATAATTGAGATGCCAATTCAACTATGCGAAGTAAGACTCAGCCTTCATGTTTGATTTCACAGCCCCTCTGGAATACAATAATTGCAAGACACTCGTTAAATCAAATGTTTGTGAAATATTGTTGGAATTATTAATTATTATTATAATCTGGTAGATAATTTCATGGCATTTATTTTTTAAATATGATTTCCGGCATATGTGCGCCGCGGCTACGAGTTACGTGGCCCATTAGATCAGTCCAATTTCTCATTACTTTTTCCAATAAATCTGGCCGTATGGCGTCAATGGTGGCTTGAATATTGGGTTCCAATGCTTCAAGAGTTGCTGGTTTGTTGGCATACACCAATGATTTAACATAGCCCCATGAAAAAGTAATCGAGAGGCGTTTAATCGCACGAACGAGGGGGGCAGTTAACAGGACCACTTCTGGAAATAAAGTTGTCACCAAATTGATTTTGCAATAAATTGATGATTAGGCGAGCTGTATGGCAAGTTGCGCCGTCTTGTTGGAACCAAATGTTGTCGATGTTTGGCTGATTCATTTTTGGAAACAAAAAATCAGTCAGCATGACTCGATAGCGCTCGACATTCACCGTAACGGCAGCTCCTCTCTCATTGCGAAAGAAATAAGGACCAATTTTGCCGCCAGTGTGTAAACCGCACCAAACAGTTAATTTTAATGGATGTAACAGGGTTTCGTGAATGGCTTGAGGATTGTCTTCGCTCCATATACGGCAATTTTGCTTATTAACGAAGCCATTTAACCAGAACTGAGCTTCATCACTAAACACAATTCTTCGATAAAAATGATCATCTTCGGCCAGTTTCAAATTACCCCAGAAAAAATGCGACGTAAACGATGGTCATTTGGCTTTAATTATCGCACAAGCTGTATTTTATAGGCACGTAATCCAAGATCATTACGTAAAATTTTCCACGTAGTCGAAGGCCAAAGGCCAACAAGTTGAGAACGGCCACGAATCGACAATTCAGCTTCTTCAACACTTCGCGCTACAGCAGCAATATTCTCTTCGGTACGCACATTTCTTTGTCTTGTTGTTGAGTAAAATTAGTACGAAAACGATCAATAACTGCACGAATTGATTGCTCACTAGGCCGACTATGTTGACCGTAAAATGGACGAAGTGCCCTATGAACTTCGCGAACAAATTTATTTTTTTTAAAGTAAATTTCCACAATTTGGAAGCGTTGTTGTGGCGTTAAACGATTCATGATGAACAGAAATGTCAACACAGTTTGACATTCTCATTGAGTATAGATAGACAACTACCATCGAAACTTTTCATGCAACTAAAAAAACACCCTTTATATACTACTCACAAACGAGAAACTCTCGCCTCACAACACTTTCCTATAGAAAATGTCTGCAATAGCATTTATGTCTTGAACACTGTAAAAATATTTGCAAGAATTGTGTTCCCCAGTAAATATGTATCTTTTTTTATAAAGAAAGAGTGTTTAAATAAAAAGCTATTTTTAGTTTTTTCAAGGTTGAAAACCTATAAGAAAGAAAAGACCTATAAATAGTGATGTATATATCAGATACATAAAGGGCCATTCCCGAGAATTTTTAGGCGCGATTTCCTGGAACGTAAAATAAGAGTTAAAAACATGTGGTCTCGGTTAGCTTGTCAATAACATCGATCGCTTTAACCTAAGTTATTACTTGTGATGAAAAATAGTGCCTTTACATCAACATTGCGAAGAGAAAGGAATGGCTAAGGCCTAACGAACAAGCAACTCCTCGTGCAAAAGCTACCACTCATCCACGAGAGATAATGTGGGACATAGAAGGTGACAACTACTATAAATTGTTTTCGAGGAATGTAACCATCATTTCTGAGGTCTATTGCCAGCAACTCAGTCGTCTAGCTAGAGGTCGCAATTCGAGAAAAATCAAGAACTCGACTGGACGTTATAACTAAATTAGAGACAACCACACGCAGAAGGTTATGCTATATCCGGCATTTTTTTTTTATTTTGCTCTATCATATGTTCATTTATTCTGCTTGCTATCTAACAATTCTCAAGGAATCTCCTTTAATATCGACAATGTTTTTCAAAACTGGTTTGAAGACTTGTTCGCCTGCAAACTGCCCGATTTTTTCAGTCGTACAGGCGAAGAACTGCCCGAATGTTGGGTTTCAATCATAAATAATGTATTGATTAAGGGTAATAATAATATGAAGTACCAATTCATAAATACTAAAACAATTAATTATACAGTGAGGACGCGTAGGTTGGAACAATTTAATTTAAAATTCAGGGGTTTGTTTTGGCGAAAAACGCATGAACACGTCGATTTTTATTTTAAGCTGCAGTTTTTTTTTATTGCAAATTCATATACGGGGAGGACCAAAAATAAGTTACGACCATCAACTTCATTTTTCAAACACAAACACCTATTTTTATATCATTTTTAAATTCTGCATCGAATTCTTAGTATGTTTCATGTTTCTTGTGCTGTACCCAAACTAAACGGAGTTTAGGTATAGGACGTGGTACATAAAACAAACTTACAATTCGATGCAGAATTCAAAAATGAAATTAAAAATAGGTGTTTGCATTTGAAAAAATTAAGTTGATGGTCGTAACTTATTTTTGGTCCACCCTGTATACATGAATTTACCATAAAAAAATCGCAACCAAAAATAAAAATCAACATGTCTGAGCGCTTTTCCAAAAAAATAAACCCCTGAATTTTAAATGACGTGTCCTTACTGTATATTGATTAGTTTACGTATTTTAGGTATTTCAAATATAAATTTTAAATATATTTAAAACGCTAGGATTTTATACACCAGTCTGATATAAAATAATTGAAAGGATTTTATTGTTTATTAACAGACTATAAAAAATGCTCGTGTTACTACCATTAATACCAGATGTATAATACCGTTTTTTTTTAAATTACTTAATCTATGTTATACCGTGTGTTCGAAAAAAAAACGCCCAACGCCTGACAGTTATTGACCGATATGAATGAACTAAAAACCAAAGTGCTTTAAATACCAATAAATGGCATCAGTATTGATTTTTTTCAATAATAACTTCATTGTCAAATGTAAGCCAACTTAAAATTTTGAAATGGCAGCAAATAATGTTTTAATTTTTTTACATTCTACATTATTTTTCTGAATTTAATAATGCTGAATATGTTGTTTTTCGTTCAATGTTTTGGTCGAAAATAATTAAAATAAATCTTCCATTTAAAATTATATTTTTCAAAAATTATAATTAGCGTGCCTTGGAAAAAAGTGACAAATAAATAAATAATACAATAAATAAGTATCTATGTCACAGCTCAATGTAGAATAGAATAAATAAGTAGTGCAAGTATTAATTCACTTGCGATTTAGATGTTCTGTGATTACTGTAAATATTAAGTAGAACGTCGAACGGTGCAAGTCCACGAAATTGTCGATCCACTGTCTTCGACTTTTTAAAGGCTCCATATCGTCTCAAATTGCCTTCTAACCTTCTAAATTTAGGTTCTGGGCTCTTCAAATTCTATTACATAGAAAATAAATTTGTAACATGTCTATTATTCATGATTATGTCTGAAACACACACTAATAACAAATGGTTGACATTACTTATACAATAAATTACATTTGTCGATTCGAATTTTTTTCAAGGCACACTAAATTTTTTGCCAAAAAATCATGTGAACGAGATTTATTATTATCTTAAAACCAACATAACGGGCATAATTGGATTCAGAAAAACAATGTCTAATATTATAAAATTGGAAAAGTATATGCAGCTATTTAAAAATTAAAAGTTGACTATTATTTGGCAATGAAGTTGATTTTTAAAAAATATATAATTACCGTCATTTTATAGTATTTAAACAGCCATTGACATTATTTTTTAGTTCATTCAAATCGGTCAATAAATAACAGAGTTATGGCGTTGGGCGTTTTTTATCGAACACACGGTATAATACTTGAATATAATTTAATGTTAATTAATATTCGTATAGTAGAAGCAGCAGTATATTTAAATTGTATATTGACAAGTGTAAAGCTTCAAAACTATAGCCACAATAAATATTATTATTATTTTCACTATTTTCATCTAACTCAACCGGCTTCTTATTACCATTGCCATTATTTTCTATGAGGCACCAAATAGCGTTATTTCTCTATAATTCTCACACTTGCATATATTGCACGTCTTATTTATTATACGCAATATTACACTTTTACAAAGTCCCTGAATTTTTTCCTAGTCCTAGTGCCATACATTCCCTTATTCTCTTCCATAGCGCATCTTTTCTTTTAATATTCTTGCCTTCATACCATTCTCTTCACCACTTTTATTGTTCTTCATACTATTCGTTATTCTTATTATTTCCTGTATTTTACGTTCATTTATTATTTCCTCGGGGCCGTCTACTGTAACCGCTCTATTATGCATCGTAACATTATAATCGTTTAATATGTCTTTATAATTGTTAGACTGCCATTTCAAGTTTACATTTAATATATACAATATCCTCATTGACCGTTGTTATACAGATGAATATTGCATTATGATAGCATGACAAATATTTTGACTGTCATGTCATGGGATATCTACTTAAAGCCCGTCCGCCTTTGTTTCATTTGTGAGTCGCTAAATTGCCCTTAATTACATCTCAAAATTCATCGCTGATATTATTAGAGAAAACTATTGACCATCGATGACATAATCTTTTAGATTTATTTATGAAATTTTGTAAACATTTATCGATGATAGGCTTACTTCTTCGTTGACTGATTTTCGAGGCATTTAGTAAATCGTTTGAAATATTGAACTAGTTTAATTGACAATACTAACCTTAGTAAGTGATGAAGGGGAATACAATTGTTACTTTGTGGAAGCCACAATTATTGTAAGTTTTATTTAGAAATTATCCTACTGTAAAATGTTTGAAATATCGAAAAAAAAATTGTCGTTCAAAAATTCTTTGAAGTGTTTAGAATAATATGCAAAGAGTTCCACGTAGATATTCGAAGTATTGTTTGAGTTATAGCATTTGCAGCGAAGGAGAATTGGACTACCGAACCGTCACGAACTTTGAAACGTTTTTCTCGAAACTATGTTTTTCGAAACGGTGTAAAATATGACTGAATATGCAGTTCATAGTACAGGGTTAGTAAAAGTTCTGTTGAAGTTCACAATTGTAGTATTGTATACTGTAACCTAAGAAAGCAGTATATGTGCATTTGCATTACAAGGGGTTATTAAGGGGTATCCTACTGTAAATGTTAAAAAAATCGAAAAAAATGTTTTGTAATATAAAAATTCTTTGAAGTGTTTAGAATAATATGCAAAAGGTTCCATGTAGATATTTGAAATATTGTTTGAGTTATAACCTTTGCAGAAAATGAGAATTGGACTACCGAACTGGCACGAACTTTGAACGCGTTTTTCTCGAAACTATGTTTTTCGAAACGGAGTTCACAGTATCTCGGGCTCTCATTGATGAATCGACTTAAAATATGGTACACGAGTTCAGAGGACTACACGTTTAGGCGTGACAGGCGATTTTCTCAGTACGTTTTGTTCTGCAATATACCGGGTGACCCAGTGATCTGTATAAGCCTCATAACTTATTTGCTATTTGAGATATCGACTTCTAGTTTTCTTGAACTGGTACCCACACGTATTGTGCATATTTTAAAAATATATATATGTTTTTGTACAGGGTGTCTCAGTATACATTACAGAACAAAGTTATGTTTTTTAAATGGAACACCCTATATTTTATACATTATTTTCAACACTCTTGAGAAGCTGATAAAAATAGTATAAGATACCATGGGTCTATAATGGACGGTTGGTTAGTTATGGGCAAATTTGTGGTAAAAACAAGGACACATTGAAAAAATTGCAGAAGCGCTCCTGGCAAAGCTAGCGTCATTTTTTATACACTAAAGAATTTTCCACGTCATGAAGAATAATAAAAATCGGCTTTGGTTCTTGTTTGTTCATACTGCTATACAGGGTGTCAACATACGCAAAACAATGGATAACTATTTTTTTTCAAATGGAACACCCTATATATCTTGCCACTAATGCATGGAATTTTTAATAAGCTTTCCAATGATGTACAATTTGTATGATGAAATATTAAGGATTCTTGAAATTGATCAATAAAAACATATTTTTTTAATCACCTTCTGCTGATTTTTGGATTTTCTGCCAAAACTATCCATTTTCTGTAAAAGTAATAGGAGACCAAAGTTGTAGAGCGGAAAATCTTAGATCGATATCGGTCTTTCAACTTTGCCAATAATTCGTGCATTGCCCCCCAGAGTGCGCAAAATCGTGACCGTATATGCATTTTAGCGTTTTTCTCAAATTGTTTATTAATGAATTGCACTATACTTTATTTTCTACGCCCTTTAGCGAAAAAACGGGTAATTGTAGAATAATTCAAATGAAAATGTTCCGCTCTACAATTCTTAATAGAAGCAGTTTTTGCTCTAAATGCTTAGTTTTCGCTGAAAATTAAAAAAAAAAACATTTAAAAACGCGAAAATTGATACAAACATTTTCAATTTGCATTTTTAGCGAAAACTATGCATTTTTGACTAAAATTGCTTCTATTAAGAGTTGTAGAGCAGAACATTTTCAATCAATATTGGTTATTTGAATTTCCCTATAATTTCCCGTTTTTCGCTAGAGGGTGCGGAAAATAAAGTATAGTGCAATTTATTAATAAAAAAATTGAAAACAAAACCGCTAATATTCATTTACGGTCACGATTTTGCACGCTCTGGCGGGCAATCTACGCTTCATCTGAAAAGTTGAAAGACCTATATCGATCTGAAAATTTTTGTTCTACAACTTTGGTCTCCTATTACTTTTCCAGAAAATGGATAGTTTTGGCTGAAAATACAAAAATGAGCAGGAGGTGACAAAAGAAAAATGTTTTTATGGATAAATCTCAAGAATCCCTAATATTTTGTTATACAAACTATATATCATTAGAAAGCTTATTAAAAATGCCATAGATTGGTGGCAACATATATAGGGTGTTCCATTTGAAAAAAAAATAGTTATCCATTGTTTTGCGTATGTTGACACCCTGTATAGCAGTGTGAACAAAAGAAGACCAAAACCGATGTGTATTATTCTTCATGACGTGGAAAATTTTCTAGTGTATAAAAAATTATGCTATCTTTGCTAGGAACGCTTCTGCAATATTTTGAATGTGTACATGTTTTTGCCACAAATTTGCCCATAACCAACCAATCGTCCATAATAGACCCATAGTATATTATACTATTTTTATCAGATTCTCAAGGGGATTAAAAATAAAATATAAAATATGGGGTGTTCTATTTAAAAAAACATAACTTTGATCTGTAATTTATACTGAGACACCCTGTACAAAAACATACATATTTTTAAAATATGTAGAATAGGTGTGGGTACCAGTTCATGAAAATTAGAAGTCGATATCTCAAACAGCAAATAAGTTATGGGGCTTTTACAGATCGCTGGGTCACCCGGTATATTAATAATAATAACTTGTATTTTTACTCCGAGATATGCAAAAAAGTTCCGGAATTGTTTTCTCGTAACTTAATACAAAAAACAAAATTCTCCGTAACGCCGTAGCTAATTCCATGTTGTTAATG
Source organism: Ocypus olens (assembly GCA_910593695.2). Lineage (NCBI taxonomy): Eukaryota > Metazoa > Arthropoda > Insecta > Coleoptera > Staphylinidae > Ocypus > Ocypus olens. Next base: position 27,382,924 of record OU343048.1, on the reverse strand, counting down.
AGTATATGTTTGTTTTTCGTTTCAGACCAACCACATTTGCGTAATCTTATACACCGACCGATCGAGCCGACAAGAAAAAAATAACGTGTGATAATTTCATTTTTTCATGATGACTAGTTTTACACACGCTCGTTGTACATAAATATACAAACATATAAAAATTCACACATATTGCATTTGTAGTTTTCCCGAAATAAAGTCCTAAAACGCTTACGCTGAGATTCTAACATTAACCCTAAATTTAAAAACCCACCATTCACAACATTCAATTTCATACCCTCATACCATTAATCAACAACAGACTGACTAATGCCATAAGACTGACAAATCTTGGCAGAAATACCTTTGGTCGATAGCCCTTTAACAGGCCTACAATAATAATAATTTAGTTACATATTATTGTAAAATTATTAAACTGTTAATACAGATATGATTTATATAATCCTAAAGCTTAGCCTGTTTGAACGCTGCTTACAGTAGAATAACCCCTTGACTGATATTATTGAATTAATATCGGAAACAAATTGGTAGCTAATCCGGTGGCAAAATAATATACATATAGACCTATTCATGAGTAAGGGCGGTTTACGAACTAAGTTCGGAACATTCAAACAATATTGGTATCCTTTTCTACTACCTGATAACCGAGCGGATATTCCCAAGACGTACGATTTCGTCGGCCGTATCTAGAAAACAGACACGCGGCCTGCGTATAGTCTGTTCTCCGGAATCTGACGGCTGTGGTCGTAAAAGAGGGTCGGAGTTCAGTAAGTAGTGGACGTAATATTTTTTATCTCAAACAATCTTTGTTGAGAAGTACTGGTGTAAAAGTGCGTATACCAATCGGAGCGAAGGACAGTAATAAATGTATGGGATGCAATTAGACGAACCACCAATACCTTTTCTTTGAGGGTGCGTCGATCCTCAGGGCGATCCTCAGACCGTTTTACGACCTCGGCCGCCACATTCCACCGAATATGCTATAGCTCGGTCTTAGACCGAGCAGTAGAAGGAGAAAGAAATAGTTTACGGCGTCTCTTACTTACCAATTATTTCATAGGCGCGTGCGATTTAGCCTATGGTGGAAAATTGCAACGGACACTACTTGATTCGGACGGACAAGACACCCCGACCGCCATCTCTGCTGAATAGCTCTATAGCATTAACTCATTAATGAGGCATTGTCTTCAAAATTCATGATTATTTTAATAATACCGAATATTTTATTTTCACTCATTCAAATTTTTTTTTTCTCGGCGTTACGCCTGGCCTTGGTTCTATGACCATTAGCCATCATCATTGATATATATGTATAAGTTATAAATGATTAAATGAATAAATGAACAATGAAAGACGTATACAACAACCACGGACCCAAGCGGATACTTCTCGGTCGCCAAAAAATCTTCCGCCTGGGATGGGAATCGAACCCACACGGCCGCGGTGCAGCCGGCACAAGCGCTCGCCTCTACCCACTACACCAACGGGCCGCCCATTCAAATTTAAAACATTTGAAAGTGAAATATTCGTTATTATTCAATTTATATACAGAATAGTTTATGTGCTTACACATATGTTTTTAATACTGATAATGATAAAAAGCATATTATTAGTAAAAGAGAATTCGCTTTGTTTCATAATCAGAATCCATTTATTTCGGAAAAATCGGTTAAATTTTGTTATTGCGGACATACATATGGCTATGGCACTGTAATCTACATTTTAAAAAACTGCCGCGCCACGTCACGTCGCTGATCGTGACATTTCGTACGTGAAGATATTTGATTTGTGCATAGTTTCATCACTATCTCCCCAGCACAATTATAGGCACAGACGTGAGCATAAGCGACACGACGAATCCGACGCATGAGACCTTAACTTTATAAATTATCGCACGCCTTAAAATTGTTTAGAATTAGATTCACTCCGTGACAGATAAGATATTAATATTGTCACGACTTGGTCTTGTCCAGGCTAGTGATCTGTAACAATGGGGTATCGCATAAATGTATCCAATTAATTACTTACAAGAGAACTAACCCAAGTGTTCATCTCCGATTTTAATAAAGTTTGGTGGATTGTTTCGGCTAAGAAACATGTTTAGGGGTGAACTCATCCCTCGAAAATAAGCCATATTTTTGTTTTTTGGCTATAACTTCTGAACAAATCTTGACAGCGTAAATTCATAAATGTACAAAATTTCAAAGCACTGGTGTAAAACATATGGGTATTGATTACATCGAGACTGTAAACAAAATTATTGATATGTATGGCTTGTATTTGCCGCAATAATGAAATTTGCTATAAAAAAATGCATACATAAAGACATAAATGACGATGACCAAAAATAGTTTAATAATTTTTTCCAAACGCGGAATCCAAATATATATCCATACATTTCCTTTAAATAAAACATTTCCACTAAAATAGTTTGAATCTTCACTAGCAGATAATACGAAAATTGAGTTTTATAACTCCTTATATATTTTTCTATTTTTTTACACCAACTTATGCTATCATGATTTGTTCAGAAGTTATAGTCAAAAAATAAAAATATGGCTGATTTTCAAGGGGCGAGTAATACGTATCGAATATTTTAGCCCCCTCTACTAATCCGCCAAATATCATTTCAATCGGAGGGGAATACTTGGGTTAGTTTCCTGTTTAGTTATATTTCCTTAGTTTCTGTCCCACCCTCTAATTTACGGATGATAAACAAGAGTTGACATATCCAAATTTATTAATAACACAAGAGTAAGAAAGACATTTAAATCTTGGGAAAAGTTTAAAGTTTACAGAATGCGATTTTGTAGTTTAAATCTAAGTGGAACGAGGGGCAGGTGGGTGGTCTAACCCTCCACTTTACAGATGACAAATAAGAGTTTACATGCCAAAATTAATTAATAACACAAGAATAAGAAAGACATTTAAGACTTTATGTTTTTGTGATTCACTTATTTATTGGCGGAAATACCGGCGCATGAGCAACAAGTTGAATTGTAGGATAGGGACCACTCACCACCCATGGTGTCAATCTTATTTTAAGCTACAAATCCTATTGGGTAAAGGAACTTTTTTGGCAAATAATTGGAAAAGTTTAAAGTTTCCAAAACCCGATTTTGTAGTTTAAATCTAAGTAGAACGAGGGGTGGGTGGATGGGCCCTATCGCACCCTCCAATTTACGGATGATAAACAAGAGTTTATATGCCGGAAATAATTAACACAAGAGTAAGAAAGACATTTCAAACTTTATGTTTTTGTGATTCACTTATTCATATGTGGAAACATCGAAACGTGGGCAACAGGTTGTATTATAGGGCCCACCCACCACTCACCGTATAAACTTTTTTTTACCTACAAATCCTGTTGGGTTAAAGGAACTTCTTTGGCAAATAATTGGAAAAATTGAAAGTTTTCAAAACGCGATTTTGTAGCTTAAATCCAAGAAGAACAAGATACGGGTGGGTGGGCCCTGTGTCACCCTCCAGTTTACGGATGATAAATAAGAGTTTACCTGCCGAAATTAATTAATAACACAAGAGACAAGACAGACATTTCAGTTTTTTAGGTTTCTGTGATTCACTTATTTATTGGTGGAAATATCAGCACGTGAGCAACATGAATTGCAGGATGGGGCCCACCAATCACCCACTGGATTAACTTTATTTTAACCCACACATCCTGTTGGGTTAAAGGAACTTCTTTGGCAAATAATTGGAAAAGTTGAAAATTAACAAAATCTACAAAATTAGATTAAATCTAAGTAGAACATGGGGCAGGTGGGTGGGTCCTGCCCCACCCTCTAATATACTAATGATAAACAAAAGTTTACATGTCGAACTAAATTAATAACACAAGAGTAAGAAAGGCATTTAAGTCTTCACGTTTTTGTAATTCACTTTTTTATTGGTGGAAATATAGGCGCGTGGGAAACAGGTTGGATTGTAAGGGCCCACCCACCACCCACTGTATCAACTTTATTTTAACCTACAAATCCTGTTGGATAAAGGAACTTCTTTGGCAAGTCCATGTCTTTGTTGCCTTATGTATTGGGTATTTACTTGATTCAATATGCTTACAGAAAACACCTCAATATTTATGTACATAAATTAAATTTATATTTTTATTAAAATTTACAAAAATCGATCGTGGCTAAATACCTTAAGATGGAGTGTTAATCGTGCGGCTGAAGTGGCGATAAGCAATTTTTTCGAATGTCAATTAGGCGATCGTGGGCGCTTTCGTTTCTAAATTCGTTTCTAAAAGTATACTTGCGCAATCTGTAATTCATAAATTAATCATAAAAAAAGTGGTGTTATGCGATTTAGAAGATAAAGAGCTCTTACTAGTACTAATATTAGATTCCATGAGAAGTATTCCCAATAACATATTGAGTACCCGGGAAGAGAAAGATATCCAAACTATGATGTTTGAGAGACCGCAAGTTTAGAAGTTTTGTTTGTCTTAGCATCAATCAGTTCAATTTGGATCTTTATTATGCATTACAATGAAAACCTTTATTTATAACATAACTATGGATCTGATCTGTATTTCTGTATGAAGAAGAATCTACAACAATTAATTATTTATAACATAGAAATATTTTCGAACACTAAAAGTGACAATATTTAGACGATAAACCTAGAATAATGTAAGGACGCAGAGGCAATGTTGATCAAAACTTTGTGATGTGCACAATAGACATACATAGAGCTTGCGAGGCAGAGTAGGACGGGGTGTATAAAATGAGTATGTGTTGAAAGAGAACAAGGTGACGAAGGCTATGATTGGAATATCGCCCCTACAACCTCTGGGATCGTATTACACAGCTCGCCAAGAGGTATATCATGAGGATGTCAAACATAGTCCGGCAAATTCACTGGATTGTTATTACCCAGCTAGCTGGCAATGAAGATTCCGGGCGCATCTTCTCCACCAAGAAGGTCATGGGGCACAACAAACACAATGGTAGCCGACAACAGTGCTACCGATGCCAGATATTCGGTCACACTCAGAGCAACTGCAAAATACCGTCAATTGAGTCCGCGCACACATTACGCAAGAATGTAAGAGACAAAAGGAAGAGCCAGCCACATGCGTGAACTGGCTTCATCAGCTGCATGACCTTCACTGTCAGAAAGAAGAGCACCTCGATTACAGCGAACCGATCAACGCCGCGTCTACTCATAAACCACAGGTAGCCAATCCCGCAGACACCGCTCCGGTAAGCTAGGAAACTGACTTTGTGAAGATCGCAATTGATCAGAACCATAATTAAAGGCCCCATGGAATAAGCTCACTGCGGTGCTTCGACCTCGACGGATTCAATAAATCACCATGTTTGGGCCCAGGCAAGGAATTGGCGGGCATCGCATAGTGAAACCGGCACTACCCCCTGAAGTAAGTAAGTAATCTTTATTCACTATAGCCATTACATACAAACAAATGGGTAAACATTCGAGCGGATGTGAGATGTCGAATCAAGGGGTTTCAAAAGTTTCCTCTTTTTGTCAACAACAAAAAAAGTGAAGCATCGGTTCACATTCATTCGATATCGAGGAGAAGCGGATAGAGACTCATAAAGTCTCTCTCTTAGCAGCTAGAAGTATATTCATCGCAACAATAGGAGGCGATCAAGATAATTGCATCGATTTAAGGGTTGTTTCAACGACAAATTGGTTCGACTCGCTGGCGGTTGCTGCAGACCCTAAGAACCCCCTATGGAGACGTAAGCTTCACCCACTTAAATGGATAACACAGCCAAAAAGTGGATTACCACAAGCCCCGGCACCCCAAGATAACTAAAAAGCCTCACGCTACAATCAGCAGAAACACACAAAATAATTTAAAGATTAATGCCAATAATTTAAAGACTTCTGTCAAGAAAGGCGACAATCACGTAAACCGATCCGCAATGGACGAAGTCACCGTCAGTCATCCTCGCTACTGAATAGGACTAGGTATGCATTCTGGAAATGGTGGATCAGAACAGCCGAAAGTTCGCTAACGTAACGGGCTAAGAATTATTACCGAATCAGCAATCGATTTTAAAGCACTTACATACCACAACTACTAGCTCCAGAAGCACAAAATTCTGAAGGTGGTAATTAATCTGTTGTAAAGGAGGCCTCTATACGAATAGACAATTCCACTAAACAACATCTAGCGACGTTAATCATCCATGTGAAAAGGGATAAACCACATCACCGGCGAAGGCGGATTGCTATAGATGGCCTACGTCCACTAAAAAAAAGAGTTGAAAGCATGAAAATTTTCCACTTGAAATAGTCCCTTGATCTCGATATAAAAATCGAGAACAATAAGCACGGCAGCAGCACTCCCACCGTTGCCAAAAGATCGGTTAGTTCCACATGCCGGTAAGTTAAGTGTACCAGATGCACACACCACCATCGACTGCGTACGCCCCAGAAAAGATCTACTTAACTGCGCCAAAGGTAAGCAAGCCCACCCGGCGAATTACGGAGGCTAAGAAAGCTACCCATAGCACATATTGCCCTAATAGAACTAAGTGCAGTAGCAATCACGACCTCATCATCAACCACGTCTGCCCCAAAGGCTTAAGCCTAAGAAGACTTCCCATGCTTCCCTTGCCCAATCTGCTTTGAAATGTAGTTTTCACATAGGAGGCATTCTTTTACAAATCGAATGGATTTTATAAAAAAAATATTCGGTCTATTTTTCTATTTGCCTCAAACATTTTTTACTCATTTCCTATACAAAATAAGCCGACCCGTGTTTCCGCAATTTTTTTTCGTCAGCATTTTCGAAAATGCAGACGGTTAAAGTTCAAAATTCGTTCGATTTGTAAAAGAATGTGGAATGTGGAAACTACATTTCAAAGCAGATTGGATAGTTCGTAGCAACTATACTATTAACATCCTCCGTCGCAGAAACTCCTGCCGACCACATCACCATTGTAACGGAAGCCATCCCTATCCATTGGATATAATATTCTAAAATCAATGTACAAGCAGACAGCACTTGCGTAACTCTCCATGGATGTTCGGACACCAAACGCAAAGTAACCACACCGCCAGCAGAGCAAAGACCTCAGGTGTTGGGTTACTTTATCAGAGCGTCTATGAAGAGTGGTTTTGGTCTATAGGCACATCCTATCAAGATGTGAATCTGACACTAGGCTCCAATTAGGGAGTGCCTCCTGAAGATTTTTTAAAAATATCAAAATCATACGTCAGTTGTTTGCCGTCAGCAGCAGTGACCGAAACCCTGCTTGGGCCTAACAAAGCTAACTCGTAAAGTTAAGTTGCCTTATTCTACCTGGCCGGTATTAAGAAGCCTCGCACTAACAATGACCTGGAAACGCATTGGCAGACCCCTTATCGTAAAAACGTTTTTGTCCGGTTCTTGCTGTAGCTTGGTCTAATTGTCGTCATCATTTATTTTTGTCTTGTAATGTTTTTTTGTATATTAATTTTGATTAGTCATTCCTATATTTTTAATTTAGTCCTGCAACAAATATCCTTTAACTAGTCGATAATATGGCCCGAGAGCATGACGTGTAAGGGCAATTTGGTCCGAATTATCAAGGCCGCGGCCAGAAACACCTTCCCGCGAAAATACATAGAAGAAAACGACGATACTATTTCATTTTAAAACAACGGCATTAATTTTATTGCCCACGTCTAACCGCACTTTAGTAAACGTTTCAGAACCAGAAATTAACGTCGATTATTTTATTTTTTAAATGAGTTTATCCCATTGTTGCGGTGGATTTTTTCAGATAAACATAAAGCACGTACACGAGGAAAAGTAAGAGCCTGCATTTAAAGGGAATTGCTCTTTAAATTGCGCATCGAAACGACTATTAAATTCAACGTTTAATGTATTAATGGCAACCTTAATTTACAGGATCAAATCTTGTTCGGTGTAATTTAGCTTTTACGTTACTTGATAAATTAAATATTTTATGCTAGAAAATATATATACTGAAATTTGATTTAATATCATTTTGAATATAGAAACGCTTGAAAAATTGAATTAACAAGAAATATAGTCTGAATATATGAATATTCAACCGGGTTAAAATCTACAAAAATTTAGTACCTGTAAGACTTTTTGGTGGATTTATTAATGTTAAATTTACGCTATATATTCATGTTTATTAAATTGACGTAATTTTTTGTTACGTTTCTTTAATGGACATGGACGCCTTTAAATAAATCGAAAAGAAATTCTTGGTGCCAATTTATCACATTTTTTATGATTCGTATATATATTTAGAAATGGAGATAAAATGGAGACCACATGTCACTGAGCAGAATAAATCGTTTTAGTCATGATTTTAATTTATTTTGTGTTGTCCTATTTCTTAAATCAGTTTATTTCATATCTTTTATTGTAATTTTAACAATTTGTATTTAATATATCCGCCTTTCGTGATACTGATATTGCAAAAAAAATCACGTCCGATCAACACGCTCAAACATTTTATCGAAAGTATTCTGGAAGGTCTAACCGGAGCCAGCCCTCGTGTAAATCGAAAACATTATCTATTTTAATTTTCAGTTTCTGATGCTGGGTTTTAATGACCGCATCAAAGTGAAAGCGGTGGAACGTTATATTCTTTATGTAAATGCATGACTTTAATGTAATATTCATTCATAAAAAAAGTTTATTTTTTATTTTATACTTCTCACCTGAAACGTACACCATGTCAGTTGAGTGGATTCATGGAACTTACCTAAAAATAAAAAGAAATATATTAATAACGACAAAATATATTACTAAAGTAGAGTACATTCGATGCAATATAAATATTATTAAAAATTACATTTGTCTGGTGTACAATTATTTAACTTAATTTCGTTAACTTAAATAAAATAACAACACTGCAATTTTACAATAATATAAATCCAGAATATTGAATTAAAAATACTTTCACAATATCTCGGGATCCAATCGAGGATAGTTAAGCTTCAAAACTGCAAATTGATCACGTACTCTCGAAACTAAACAATGCTGTGCCATAATAAAATTAAAATCTAAGTTTTGCAGAAAATAAATATACGTACGTATATTATGCAATCGCAAATCCTCACATATGATACAATATACAGGGTGGGGCACCTCATTGGGCACGTTTTTTTTTTTGAAAAAAAGTGCATTTTGTGGTCTTTTTGGTTTGGAGGGGCGTAGAACCCTCTCTTTCAGTGGGGAATAAACTCTCTCAAAGTGGACATATTTTGATTTTGATTTCTCAAACGATCGTCGAAATCGATTGGATAGAAGCAGAGTTATGGCCATTTGAAAATTATTTAAATTTTTACAAATCTCAAGTGTTTATTTTTTTTTCGCCAGTGTAATTTGTTTGTTTTTATTGGATGAATGGAAAAATGGACGAATGATGGTGAGTTAGGCCCAAATTCTTTCCGACCCTACAGAGATTGTTAAATTGAGCCTGTTTTCTATCTAAAATAAAGTCGTAGGACCTTCGTTATTTGAGTCCTGCGCAGGTAATTGAACACATTTCAATGCCCTTTTGGTGGATCGAGTCGACATATTTTTTTCCAACTCGGTACACGTTGCCAAAGTTGGACGTTTTTTTGCCAAAAAAAGTGTTTTTTGTTCGGGGGTTGAAGGGTTCGAAAAGGGATCATTCCAATCTGAGTTTACTTCCTTAAAGTAGAGCCAAATTGGGATTTTTCCCGAAATAATCATCAAATTTGGTTGAAAAGTCACTGAGTTATGTGCGAAAAACCTCGAAATGCACTTTTTTCAAACACCCATAACTTGGTGCCAAATCGTCGTAGGAACTTCGTTTTTGAGACCTGCATAAGGAATTGATCAAATTTTAATGCCTTAATGGTGTATCGAGTCGACAAAATTTTTCCAACTCCGTAGACATCGTGGTTTCCAGAAAAAACTTTTTTTCACAGGGGCGCTAGAGGGGGATGGAAGGGAAGACGCTTAAGTTCGCATGCATGACTTTAAAGAAGACACTTCAAAGTTTTTCGCTCTCAAAGATTCATCAAAATCGATTAAAAATACGCCGAGTTATGGCGGTTTGAAAACGGTCGAAATTTCACGAATTTCAGGTGTTTCATTTTTTTCTACCAGTGTATAAAAAAATATTGAGAGATTTAAAAGCGGTGCTTAAAAATTCCTTGTACATATCAGCTTTTATGAAATTGATGATTTTTAATATACTATTATTTGTTATGTAAATTGAAACCCTATTCATAAGGTGTTAAATCGTAACATGCATATAAGTATAAAATTACATAACTATAATTTGTATTCGGTTATATCAATAATGACCTACTGATCAATTACTTTATGTATATGTAATGTCCCTGTATTTACTGCTAAAGTATATGTTTTTATAATATAATGTCTAAGTTTTTATTATAAGACAAAAGAGCACTGTAACATTGAAGCCCACATTCGGTGGCAAAAATGTCACGTATAAAATAAATAAATACTAGCAAATTAATCCCTTATCGCAATACTTCCCCTTTTATCTAACTGATAAAAAAGCGAATCAGTAGGGCCGAAAAAGTTGGTCGGGATTTTTCTTCGTCGTATTAATCACATTCAGAAAGCTACGATTTATCAAAACCCATGTACACAGGAAAACAAAAACCGGCGACTTAACATATGATGCACATTTATAACGAAACAGGGGGATGCCTCCCTCCTCCCGCCCACACCACGCCTTATCAAAAACAACTCTTTTATCATTAACTCTAAGCAGGGTTGGTTTTTTCTCTTTCATCGAATGTCGCTTCCAGAACCTGGGAAGTATTAAATGGAGAAAGAATTAAGACACTCCATCGAAAGGTTTTTGCTAGGTGGTTATTAGAGATTGGGGTCGAAAGCTACAATCGGGGGGATGTATTTATTTTTATTGTTAGAGGAGCCGGTGGCGGCCACGACGAGTGATTGCTATATTTTTAATAAGAAATCTCGACTTTTTCTGCGGCGCGTAATATACTCGAGGATTTGGAATTTAACATCTATCAAAAAAGGGGGGTTTAATAATAAAACGAGGGTGGAACAATATCGCGTCGTTTGATCTTTTGTGCGCTGACTATGGTTTTAACGGATTATTCTTTTCAGTGTTTCCACACCACGTCTATTATTATAACACTACGTTTTTGTCGATTCTTTCATCTAATAAAAATAATATTTTATTTCAACTAAAATCTTCTAGATAATGCATTGCCATTACTAGGAATCTAAAAAAGCTCTCAGTTTGATATGCTGTTAAAATATAATTCAATTAAAATAAGTTTGTTATACCACTGTAAAATATAGTAGTGTAAGAAAGTTAATAGCGTTTTTATTCCCAATTAAAATCAAGATGTTCCACGAGGTAAACGCCTCCAACACTTAATTTTCTACTAAAAGCAAAATTTGGTTACAATAAAAAAATCTTCCTTCATAAAACACGCAGCTGAAGTAAGATTTCAAAGAACACGCATACGAGCGTTAGATCTCTAAACTACAAAAAATCCGTCCTCAAAAATGGACAAAGAGATAATAGAACCAATAATAGAGTATTGATTTCTATTGTTGTTTGACGACCGTTTTCCGTGTAGTGTATTTCACAGTTTGACAATTTCAATTAAGTTGAATGTAGTTTATTGATTTGCGTCCTGATAATAACTACTGCGGCCGTCAAAAAAGCTCTTAAGCTACATATTTATTTGCAACTGAAATAATTAGAACTGAGCAAAAATTAGCGAATTATACTCATTTGGTACAGTCTGTCCGCGGAAGATGTTGCCTATACTAAAAAACTGCTGATGGATTATCTCAAATCGTGTTCTAAAAATATTTTCATGCATTGAGGGTGTTCCAGTTTTAAATTACACATCAAAGTTAAAACCCAATATTTTATAAAGGGCGCCAAAAATGTTAAATGTACTTGCAGATAGGTATTGCAAAAATAAAAGTAAACATTTTTTAGCGCCCTTTTTGACTCATGTGCCAGCCACTTAATTTAGGTTCTGGTATTCGCTGCTCTGGAAACCGTAGATGATAAATTTGTGCCACAGCTCTTCGATTTCTATTACATAGAAAATAAATTTGTAACATATCTGTTAATTCGCTATTGTTCATGATTATGTCTGAAACACACACTAACAACAAATGGTTGACATTACTTATACAATAAATGATTTGTCGATTCGATTTTTTTAAGGCACTCTAAATTTATTGCCAAAAAATCATGTGAACAAGATTTATTATTATCTTTTTTTGACTTAAATATTAACTTAAAACCAACATAACGGGCATAATTGAATTCAGAAAAACAACGTCTAATATTATAAAATTAGAAAAGTATATGGAGCTATTTAAAAATTTAAAGTGATTTTGAAAAAATATATAATTACCGCTATTTTATAGTATTTAAACAGCCATTGACTTCATTTTTTAGTTAATTCATATCGGTCAATAAATAAGAGACTTATGGCGTTGGCGTTTTTTATCGAACACACTGTATAAATCACCTGTCTTAAATAATTTAACTAAATTTATAATGCACCCTAATCTAATATAAACATAAACGCGAGTCATCCTTTAACCTTAAGGCCATAAATTTTATATTGAGGATTATGAAAGTGGTTTAATGAATAATTGCGTAATCAAATAATAGCGTGGATGATGGAGGGATTAAACAATTATAAGCAAATATCACTGTCGTACCATACATGGCTCTAATTTATCAGTCAAAAGGATAACTGATTTATAAGCTGAGGTTAAATTGAACGCTTCCAACAAAGCCGCCGCCAAATACACAAATTGCTTTAAATATGCACATGATTATATTACTCTACGTTATATATACTGTGTGGTGATAAGTTTCGAACTTAATTCATATTTACTATATTTATGTCTCTAATAAAATCGCATGGATACGTTAATTTTAATTTTTAAAATGCCTTCGTTTGACGTAATTTATTTTCTTTATTGGTTTTCGTGAAATGAAACTTTTAACCGAGATTTATTTACTATTTTATTCTTAACTAGTCAATTAGTTTTTATGATAAAAAAGTAAATTTTGAAACTGTAAAAATTTAATTCATCCAGTTGGTAGTTCTTTTGTTAAAGCCTTAATGTCAAATAAAGTAAACGTCAGTTGAGGCACTTTTTATTTTACAAACATGTCTGTTAATAAAGTGTGCATTGATTTTAATTCACAGGAGTTAAGGGAAGCTGCTAGTAAAACGGAAGAAAGCGTGCTTCCATTAAACACGTACAGCAAGAAGATGCATTACACTGGACAATCAGGGTAATTATTAATAATAATAATAATAACAGTAGAAACGCCAAAGTGGCAAAATCTATTGCCGCTTTACTGATCCAAATCCCAGTGGCTTAACCACCGACAAGATATGGATATTGCCAACGGCGGCAAATATACTGGTTTGAATGAAAAATGCAACACCAAGAAGTTATGGTCAGATTTTAATGAAAATTTTACAGAAGTTGTGTTTGAATGTCTCAAGTAAACGATCAAAATTTCAGTTAAAAAACTTACTTACACAAGCATTTTTTTTAATAATGAGTCGGTCCTCCGTTGTTTCTAATGCAATCATTCACGCGGTTCGGCATGCTTTGAATAAGGTGATCAATATCTTCTTGGGATAACTCATCCCAAGCTTCCTGAATCCGCAAACGAAGTTCGTCCAAAGTGTCTGGGGCACGGGGTAAATTTCCCAGTCTGACGCCTATCATATCCCAAACATGTTCGATGGGCGAAAGGTCTGGTGAACGACAAGGCCATGGAAGCACTACAACGTTAGCTTCTTCTAAACACTCTATTGTTACCCTTGTTGTATGTGGGCGAGCATTATCTTGCTGAAAGATAGGGTTTTGCAACCCTTGTAAGTACGGCAGTGCAACGGGCTCTAGAATAGTCTGCACGTAGCGCCAAGCATGTAGGGTGCCAGGAATAAAAACTAGAGGGGACCTACCACCATACGTGATGGCACCTCAAATCATCACCCCCTGCGTGAGAGCAGTATGCCGAGGAAGCGCGAAGTCCATATTTCTGCGTTCCCCGCGGAAACGTCTGACACGTCTACGTCCATCGTTGGCCCACAAACAAAATCTGGATTCGTCAGTGAACACAATTTGTTGCCATTCTTGTCTCCAATTCACCCGTTCTCTATACCATTCTAACCTAGAAGCTCTATGACGTGGAGTCAGCGGCAGGCAACAAAAAGGACGATAACTACGCCTTCCAAAACTCCGTATTCGATGATATATCGATGCCATTGAGATTCTAACATTTAATGTATCCCTCCAAGTGTTTCCAATGGCCCGCGTAGTGGATAATATTTCTCTTATCGCCAAAAGTCTCAACCTGCGTTCTTTGCGGTCTGTCGTTCTTCGCTGTGGTCCAGATCCTCTCCAACGTCCATGAAAACCTTCCTCAGACCATCTTCGCCAGCACCTCATTACTGTGGTTGCGTCACGTTCCATTCTATTGGCAATTTCTCTAAACGAAAGACCACCCTTTCTCATGCCAATAATACGACCTCGCTCGAAATCACTTAGTTGTACAAAATTTCGACGGTTACGAACTCTGGGCATTTTAAATGATGTTCTTCGCACTATTATCACGAGAAAACTAATCCAAATTGTTCCATGTTTATAAAAACACCATTTGATATTGCTATTTTTCGTATATAAAATCATCCTAAAAAAAGTTTGACGAAGGAGTTTTTTTATCGAAATTTTAATGAGTTACTTTTTATACCGAAAGCCATCAATTGTAGAAAAATTAAATAAATTCTAGCTGTTTTTCTTTGTGTTGCATTTTTCATTCAAACCAGTATATAACAATAATAATGTAAACATTACATAAAATTTAATGTTTATAATAATGATAATGTCTATTTGTGCTAATAACTATAAGTTTTACACACGTCATATAGTTTGAAAATAACTTAAGAAAAATAGTTCTAATCTAATACGACATGTCAGATACATTAATATACACTGGTGATAAAAAAAATGAACCACTTGAAATTCGTGAAATTTCGACCATTTTCAAACCGCCATAACTCGGCGTATTTTCAATAGATTTTGATGAATCTTTGAGGGCGAAAAAATTTGAAGTGTCTTCTTTAAAGTCATGCATGCGAACTTAAGGGTAACCCCTTCCATGCGTTTGTTAGACATATTAGAAGGTGGGATACCGCCCACCCACTCCCTCCAGTTTTCAGTAACATAACCTAAAAAAATGTATTTCGAACGATTTAAAAACTATTAACTTCTGTGAATTGATACAGAAAATTTGATTTATTTTATAATCATTGTTTTGTTTTGTTTTGTTTATTGTTAACGGGTTGATACCATGGAAAATACATACATTGTTTATAAAAAAAAATAGGGACACAACGTACAAATTAAAAAGAAATAAAACAGTACAATTTAAAAGTAAAATACTTAAATTAAAAACAATATAAAATCAAGAGTAACAATTTAAAATTAAAATTGTGGAAAAAACAAGGGCAAGGACGAGATGGTACATAACCCACAGAAGAAAAAATGGAAAGTATAAACAGGAATGTATGTGAAGTTTGCAATATTTCTAGCAATATCCACCATTGATAAAAATAAATTATTTTCTTTGGTATCACCTACAAACAGTGCAGTAGTTTATGGACATGGTTGGTATTGTTATAAAAAAATAAAAATTATTCATTTGGAATATGTACCTTTAGCCGTTTTGGCCCCAAATTTATATTTTTCGATGCCGATGTGATATAAAAATTTATTGCTGGGTAGTTTCCAGATGGAAATCCCGGATTTTGTCGACAGGAGATAATAGCCCTGGTTGCTATTGTTATAAAAAAATAAAAATTATTCATTTGGGATATGTACTTTTTGCCGTTTTGGCCCTAAAATTATATTTTTCGAAGCCGATATGATAAAAAAGTTTATTGCTGGGCGGTTTGCAGGTGGATATCCCTGATTTTCTCGACAGTAGTTTATAGCTATAGTTGCTATTGTTATAAATAAATATAAATTATTCATTTGGGATATGTACCTTTTGCCATTTTGGCCCTAAATGTATATTTTTAGAAGTCGATGTGATGAAAATGTTTATTGCTGGGCGGTTTGCAGGTGAAAATCCCAGATTTTATCGACAGTAGTTTACAGCCATAATTGCTATTGTTACAGAAAAATAAAAATTGAATTTAAAAGGCGATCATCATCAAAAGGGATCACAAGTAGTACGAAAACTAAGGGAATATGTTAGTGGCGAATATAGACGTTAAAATTAAATGTAGAAATAAAGCGATCTGCCTCTTAACGTAAAATGGTTTCTTATTAACATGTTGAAAAGACATTTATTTATTTATTTAACGAAAATTATTATTATTATTATTAATAAATAGTAATAAAAAGAAAACTTGACAAAATGCATGAATTACATGAAATGAAATGAAATTTAGCGTACATACATACAAAATAAAATAAACCTAATTGAAACTTAATAGCTGGAAATTAAAACTAAAAATTATAAAAAAATATGAATTATGGAAAAGTTATATTCAAAACAGCACTTAATGACTTACGGAACAATTTGTAGTTGTTCAAGAATAGATCGAAATTCGATGAAGGTAAGAGTTAATTAGCAGTATTTAATAGCCTAGGCAGAGTTAATTAGCAGTATTTAATAGCCTAGGCAGAGGTTTATTAACACCATAATTAACTCGACGGGTTTTCTCTCTCAAAAGATTTTTCAATCTGGTTGAGGATCCTCCAGATTGATGCCGAAAATCTATCAATCTTATCAAAGAGGAACAAATAATATTACCATTTAAAAGTTTATAAAGAAAGCACATGTCAAACAAATTCCTGCGAAAAAGTAATGTCAACGTGTCCAAGTTTACTAACATAAGAATATAATTGGCAGCAGCAATCCTAATATTTTATTTATACGCAATAATTCGCAGGCATTTATTCTGAACCTTCTCCAATGCATTAATCAAATAAAGCTGATGGGGCAACCAAACATGGTCTAAAAAAGTTAAGATTTCGATAAGAAGAAGAAAGGGAAATGCCTTCAGTCAGAAACTTAAGAAAGAACATACACTGCTACCAAATGTAAATATTTTACCATCAAAACCAAGTAAAAAACTATTCTTCTTTATTTTGAAGTACTGAATAAAATTCCAAAATTCCCACAATTAAAATCCGACTACATTGTCAGCAAATTTAAATCAGACAAGCTGTATTTTAGTAATTTTTATACATTAAATTAAAGATGGCACGACAATAAAATAATTAATTATGTCTTACACATTTTTAGTTATGAAAAGCCATTCTTATGTTTTTTGGAGTGAATAATATATTTCATTATTATCATACCTTCTACTTTCAAAATAACTTTGACAATATTTTACTCCCTATTTTGGAAGGCAATCATTTTATGCGTTTTTTCTATGATCCTCGGTAAAACGCTGAGAAGTCTAAAATTTACTTTCCACCAATTTATTAATATTTTCAACGATATCTTCAAAAAAAATAACAACTCACAATTGCACCTAACGTTCATCACCAACTTGCCACACTGATCATTGGAATTGTGGTATTTATATATTGTATTATGTAAATTATATAATAAATAAATGTAATTGTAAACAACTTAATCCGATGGATTAGAGAAATTACCTAAGGAAATTAAGTATCCACGTTTCAGAACATATTCAAATGGCCTGTCTGTATTGCGGTGTAGCTAACAGTAACGAGCCGGTAATACAATGTAATAATAATAACCGATTCAATATCTTTCGATATTATTAATTTTTAACTAAATGTTAAAAGATAGCAAAAAATCGCCAAGAGTAAACAGCTACTTCCGGTTTCTGAATTTTCACAAAAAAACTTTTGAGCACCTTAATATACACGGTAAAACAACCTAGGAGTTCTACGCTGTAACTACTCGGTAATAAACATTTTTAATCTCGAGTTCGACATTTTCAAAAATATCTAAATTTAAAGACAAAACGGCAAAAGTTACATATCCCAAGCGAATGATTCTTATTGTATTATATATATAACCATTGCTAAAATCTGCATTCGAGAAAATCTGGCATTTCCACCTGCAAACTACTCAGCAATAAACTTTTTTGTCACACCGGCATCGACAAATATACATTTAGGAACAAAACGGCTAAAGGTACATATCCCAAATGAATAATTTTTATTTTTTTATAACAATAGCAACCAGGGCTATTATCTCCTGTCGACAAAATCTGGGATTTCCATCTGGAAACTACCCAGCAATAAACTTTAATATCACATCGGCATCGAAAAATATAAATAAAGGGCCAAATCGGCCATAGGTACATATCCCAAATGAATAATTTTTATTTTTTTATAACAATACCAACCATGTTCATAAACTACTGTACTGTTTGTAGGTGATACCAAGGAAAATAATTTATTTTTATACATGGTAAAAGCGCCGGAAGATTGCAAGAAATATTGCTAACTTCACATACATTAATCAGGATTACTCTGATCTCAGAGTATTTCTTAAATCAAAAGTCCAGAAAATACAGTTTACAATTGAAACGCTGGAACGCAAAAATCGCGAAGATTGGAGTCTGAAGAAATGGGCGATATACAAACAAACTCAGAAACATGGCCAGACGGAATCACAGCAAGCGATTTTTTTTGTTTCATAAAACATCATTTCGAGCAACATTTAAACGTAAAAACAGTAAATAATCATTAGTCAATAAGCAATACTACAGACCTTACAGTACAAAATGTGTTATCAATAAAACGAATGTCGACGGACATAAAATAACTTTCCTCCTGACCGAGAAATGGTGTAACCAACATACGAGTAATGTTAAATACACGTACATCCAAATAAATGGCTACTCACTAATTGATGCATATACACGGAAAACTCGAGAATATTGCGGGTGTATTTTATTTGTTGTCAATAAAACGAGTGAAAATGTAGAACTAGTGAATATAACGCAGTTTTGCATAGAATCTGAAGTTGAGTGTGTCGGATGTTCAGATAAATGACTAGAGTTTAAAACAACCATAATATGTACATACCGCCCACCATCAGGCAATTTCATTCATTTTCTAGAAAAAATATCTGACCTCATGATGGAAGGAAATAAATCTCACCGAGGTATCATTCTGTGGAGAGCTTTAAATATAGATTGTATTATAAAAAATGGTGATGTGGCCATCACTTTCTCCGACTTGATCCGACTATCATTTATATTTACGCTATTGTGGTTTATTTACAATTTAAATCATATTTTAAATGTAAATCTAACATTTTGTAGACTCGGATGAAACTGATGTTTAAAACGTCAAAATTATGAAAGATGGAAAAATTATACTGCAAATTTAAATACTGAGTTTACCCTATGTACTTTATGATTCAATAAAGAAATAACAATTTAAAGACTAAAAACTGTTTTTTCGGTTTAATTTAAATCTTGCGTTAATTTTGGAATACCCTGTATAAGAAAATAATGTTACGTTGTGATATAAACCTCATTTTTTAAGTGACCTAAATTTATCTGATAAAACATCAAGAGCTCTAATGTTTGTTCTAAATGCTGATGAAGCTAATTTTTGTCTGACTGGGCCAGCACATCATATTAATACACATCCTTATTGGATTCAAAGAATTTCACAGGCAATGCCAGTGCAAGGTAAATATGAGTGGGAATTATAAAACGGCGTCGTTAACCAAACTCTGCTGCTCATTATTTAATTTATATATAATTTGAATTAATACTTCACTAGCAGGTATTTTTCTAAACAATGAATATGGCGGTGCATCTCATCAGAATATTTTATTTCAACAAGATGGGGTGCCTCGTCGCTCTAGCAGTTAGATCGATCAATATATGTTACATTTACTAAAATATTGATAGGACGACGAGGATGAATAAAATAACCAGCACGATAACTCATTTGAATTTTGTTTTGTATAGGGTTATTTTTTTTTAACTTTGGCAGGTGCCCTTCAGTCGCATCGATAATGTATTGTTCATATTATATGAAATAGACATCCACAAACACCCATGCCCTCGCCGGGATTCGAACCCGGGACCCTCCGCATTAGTACTGGCGCGCTAAAGCACGCGGCTAGTGGGCCGACATATAGTTATTTAAAACTAGGATTTATTAACAGTAGCTTTGATTTTCAAGAATAAAATTAAAATTAAATTTAAATTAGTTACATCAAATTTATAAAAATAAATATGAATGAACAACTTATGGAAACTACGTTTTTTTTTGAAAAAAAAAAAACTATAATTATGCAAAGTAAGAAAATTCATTTTATACTATTAAATCGGATAAAGTTACATCAAACATTTTTAAGTCTAAAGAAGGGTTTTTTGGAGTCTTTCCTTGATCTATATAATTTACTATTTGTGCATGCAAATACTTATTTTATTTCATTGCATCTGACAATGAGCCAGAATATTTATGAGAAATTATTATTTCGATATTCCTATATTTATTTGTATGTGGAAATAGTTTTTCTTTTATTATCTTGTTTGTATGTACACATCAAGATCTTCATTTAAATAATATACATTATATTAAATTAAAATATGAATATAGACGGAAATGTACGTTTTCTAGGCCCTCAATTAATATAATGGCTCATAAAGGGTACAAATGGGATTTTCTTATTTTATGATCTTTTGTGTTGTGCGTTTGTTAGGGCTGAACGAAAGTTTCGACCCTATCATGAAGTTACGTCGGCATGACCGTTTGGGACAATAAGCAGATTTCCTGGAATTTGTGACGTTTCGTTTTCATCGTGTTAGAGGGCAGAGAGCCGGAAATGGGACTTTCTGGAAGGAGAAATCCCGGGCCTAAACGACCAACTTGAAACCTTTGCGGTTCCACCATCACTGAGTGCACCCCTTCCAAAAGGAATGTGCAACCCTAACTATTGTAAATATAATAATACTAATAAAAATGAAAATAGTTATAATTTCCTCAAATTAAAATTGCTATTAAGTAATTTGTAAACTAATGTACTTCGAGGAGAAAGGCGGAGTTTAGCTTTGATATTTAAGTATACATAAGCATATATACTTCAACACCAACTCTTAAACTTTACACATGGTAAATTTAGCTCAATTACCAACTTTCAATCTGAATACATCGTTTAATTATTTATTATTATTTTTTGTATTATACCGGGTGTGGCACTTAAGACGCCTCGGACCATAGCTCCTTTACGATAAAAGCTATCGAAAAAAATCTAAGAACAAAGTGGTGCATAGTTACCGTCGCTATGTTTTAAAAATATTTCTAATCATCAGTGGCGTGCCGTACTCCAGTGGCGTACCAAACTTATGTTTTTTTAAATGGAATGCCCTATTTTTTATTGCAGATTTAGAAAGTGCTCGACGAGTACTTATTTTTTTATCTAACATGTTATACCCTTCACTTTAGCGGTTTCGCTGTTATAACCCCTTCTTTCAAAATTGCGCCCCATTTTTGAGATTTTTTTGTAGAGAAACTAATTGACGCCGGCGCCTAAATTTTGAATTGAGGTACAGGTTAAGACCTCGTATACCTTCACATAATTTTTTTTCGGGTAATTTATGGAAAAAAAATAATTTTTGATTGATCTTCGTATGTTGTCATTTTTTCCGAAAATTTCAAATGGCACCCCCCTAAAAAAATTACGGCGTTGTACAGCCAAAACTCTAAATTTTTCATTGGTGTAAAAAAAATTACACATTGCATAACAAAATTTCGGAGAAAAAAGGAATTTCATCGCAAATGTCGGGAAACGTTTTCCGCTCCCAAGTGTGCCATGAGAAAACAAAAGATTGGTAATTGTCAAAGTACCAAAACAAATACACAAATACGGTCAACATAATAGTATGTACCTATTTATTCAACATGATATGAAAAATGCAGATTAAGAAAATTTAACAACTTAAACTAAATGTTCGAAATGACGACCTTCCTGCTGGAGGCATAACCGCAACTTCTGGTGATATACCGCAGTTCATTATTTTCGGTAATAACTGCCTTCTTTCTAACTCTCCTTGGCCGTTTCACACTTCCCGTAGTAGTAAATCTCTCCAACACTTTTTGAAACGCACGTTCATTTGGATGTGCCCTGTGCGGATATCTCGCAGCGTACACTCGTGATGCCAAGAAACAATTCTTGTTACATTCTCCAAGAATAAATATCATGTCAACCATTTCCTCTTGAGTTCGGAACATTTTTAGAACGTTTATCAAAAATGACTTATGGCTGCTACTGACGTCTAATAATTTACTTTGACAATTACCAATCTTTTGTTTTCTCATGGCACACTTGGGAACGGAAAACGTTTCCCGACATTTGCGATGAAATTCCTTTTTTCTCCGAAATTTTGTTATGCAATGTGTATTTTTTTTACACCAATGAAAAATTTAGAGTTTTGGCTGTACAACGCCGTAATTTTTTTAGGGGGGTGCCATTTGAAATTTTCGGAAAAAATGACAACATGCGAAGATCAATCAAAAATTATTTTTTTGCCATAAATTACCCGAAAAAAAATTATGTGAAGGTATACGAGGTCTTAACCTGTACCTCAATTCAAAATTTAGGCGCCGGCGTCAATTAGTTTCTCTATAAAAAAATCTCAAAAATGGGGCGCAATTTTGAAAGAAGGGGTTATAACAGCGAAACCGCTAAAGTGAAGGGTATAACATGTTAGATAAAAAAATAAGTACTCGTCGAGCACTTTCCAAATATGCAATAAAAAATAGGGCATTCCATTTAAAAAAACATAAGTTTGGTACGCCACTGGAGTACGGCACGCCACTGATGATTAGAAATATTTTTAAAACATAGCGACGGTAACTATGCACCACTTTGTTCTTAGATTTTTTTCGATAGCTTTTATCGTAAAGGAGCTATGGTCCGAGGCGTCTTAAGTGCCACACCCGGTATATATGAAAGCTGGTACGCAAGCAAATTACGTATCGCACTAGCGAGCCTTCCTAACTTTTTCTACGTTGGTGGTCATTATAAAAATGTCACTTCTAATTTCTATGGAATAGAAACTAAATGGTAGAATATGTTTAATTAATTTTTAAATTTAATCATTTTTCAATTTTTTTCAGAGAATGTACAATTATTATGCACATTATTCATAATACATGGATGTACCTCACGCACTTAAATTGATTCCAGGTTAGTTGGTTGCGACAAAATTATGCTACAAATCACTCTTAATCTCATCTCGACCTTAACTTAAATAAGTTGACCACAAAGTAAATGCGTTTACTGAAATACCTTGTATTTTATTTCCTTGACCATTACTCAAACTCACAAATTGTTTTTCATAAACAGAACCGGTTTTATTCGGCAGTAAATAAATTTTACCGTAATTTCTCACATTTCTGGTTCTGTAAAATTGTTGATAGCAAAAAAATATTATTAAAAATAATTTCAATTTTTAATCTTAAAATTTGACATGACTAAATGACCAATTTTTAAATTATGCATTTATATTTAAAAAGAGGCATAAAAGGTCCGAAGTAGAAAAAATAGTATAAAGAGCTTGTTTATTATACAATTATTGCACTTGATTTTTATAAAACTCATGGCTTCGCTGTAGGTTTTATAAAGTTCAATAAAATTTGCCATATGAAACTTGTTCTTTAATAACCATTAAACAACAGTCTATTTCATTAATCAACGGATCTTCTAATATGTTTGATATACATCGAATTCATTCTCTAGTTTCTCAAGAAGGCCATACAATTATTGTTTTAGTAAATTTATATTGGCAGACAATGTTAATTTTAATGAAATCAGTTCTACAGAATATTTTAAGTTTGTGACACGATCAGACCTTAACATTTATTGAATGCCTTCAACAACATGAGCAGAGGAGTGATCCTGTTTATGGAAAATAGAGAATACTTTAAACATAAGGTAGTGTTTGTTAACATTTATTCAACAGAAATGTAACCTTAAACATACTCATGTCTCTTTTGTTACTGACATAAATAATAAATATAAATAATTTCATTGCCTTCTAGAGGATTAAAGTATTTGATTACATGGTACAAAACAGGTCTATCAATAACAAAAGAATACAGCAAGGGTTGCTATTAAAGAAAATTGATGCTGACGTTAATGTATTAAATCCAATGAAGCTATATAAAAAATACGCCATAAGTTGGCATGTCCGAGAGATATACCTAAAGACATTAAATAAAGTAAATATTAATTATGTCATCACGCTTTATATAGGAAAGTAATTTTTTTACAGCTAATTGCTGTAAATTTCACATTGAGTTTAAGTTCAAGCCTAATTACATATACAGGGTGTCCGAAAAATATGGAATATCCAGTATAGCTCAGTAAGTATCCACTTTAGAGAAAAAAGTTTTAAATAGAAGTTATTTAACACTTAGTTAGTTACCTGTCACCTTGGATATATCAATTTTATTTTTTGCTATAAACACAAGCGCAACGAATAACACTTACATTTTTTTAAATGACAAGGCACATCTTTATTATACTCATTTAATAGAGTTTTTTTCTCTTTTCAACGAAATAAAACCGCTTGCGGACGAGGCAAGACAATCGCTAAAAGATTTCGCGGCCCAGATGTACACACTATTTTTTGTGCAACCGCAAATATTTTTTTACTAAATATTTTTAAATACATTATAAATCGTAGGTGGCTTTTATGTCACATTGACTACTTGTGACAAAAATGGCTGCAGCTTCAGAATCTGAAAGCGATAACCATTTTCCCGTCCAATGTACTTCTGCGGAGTTAGAAACTATTGTCGATTTGGCGCTTTCAAACTTGATACCGCAAGAATCGAAACGGCAATATGAAAAAGGCTGTAGTGATTTCAAAGGCTGAAGAAAAAACAAAACTGTGATTATTTCATGAAGAAGTCTGAACTTTTAAAAAGTTCAAGTTTGTGGAGCGTATACTCGATGTTGAAGTGTGTGCTTAATGTACGAGAAGGCATAGACATTAGAAAGTACATAAAATTAATTCCAATTTTGAAGAAGAAATCTGTTGGTTATCGTGTAAAATACTGACACGAGATCAGATAAATACATTTATAGGAAACGCTAATGATGAAACCTATTTGTTTTTGAAGGTAATTATTATATTATTAGCTTTACAATAAGTTTTGTAAAGTCACTGTCACTGTCACAATTGACTTTTAGATTAGCAGCCGTTGCTAACAGTAACGGCTGCGAAGTAATACTTCGGTTGCACAAAAAAATGGTATTAAACTTTCCAACTTGTGGAAAAAAGTTTTACTTTATTTACTTGTTACATAAACAACTAGTATATCTCACTTAAGTGTTCAGTCATTCGATTAAACCCCGTTCAATTTAATTTATTGCTTCCATTCTCGACCTGAAGCGCTTACATGCGCTCACTCTGCTTTGATAATGGTCCAAAAAAATGTTAAATAGGGTAATCTAGTCTTACTAGTTTTCCTTTCAGCAATACCCCATACGTAGTTGTTCAAGAGATTTATATTTGGACTATTGGGAGTCCAAAATTCTTTTGAGCATGTTATCCGATAGTCAGTGTTATAACTGGCTTGTGGGTGCAGATGCGCTGTCCTGCTGGAAAACATATCACCTCCGGGAGGCCACAGTTTCTTCTCACAGTTTCATCAGAATGCGTTTCTGTGACAGTTTAAAAAAGAAGCGGCTTTATGACATTACCCTCTCTGGATACAAACCTAGGACGAGAATACTGGCCGAAAATTTGTTCTGGCAATAACTGGCATATCTTTGGGATTGTGTCCCTCGGTTAATTTTGGCATCAATAAAAAAATAATAACAGCTGGCCACTTCGTACTAATCATTTAAATGCCATGTCTTTGATGAAACGCTCGTAAATGTCCTTCAGGCAATTAACATAAGAAATGTTGACCATTGTACAAAAAAGCGTCAATCAGAAACATGTGCATTCAATTCATAGGAGACTGTTTAATTTCTTTTTGAAGCACACTGCATAACGAGCACAATAGCAACTTTGCTTGGAGAGCATCTGTCGTATTTTATTTTATACAATTTGTAGCGTAGGTCCTCTTTTTCAATCTGGCTCATTGTTGCCTGACTCACAGCAAATATTCTCCCAAAGTTTGGAGAGGATAACCAGGATCCTACGATATATTTATTTATTTATTTATTTATTTTATTTACGGACGAACCTTTTTACAAGAAAAATTTAAAATAAAAAATACAATAAAGAAATCAAATAAAATATTGCACAATATAACTATTACATAACAATAACGATATATTACAAAAGTAGAATTACCATTATATAAATTATACAGATTAATAATTAATAACAACATTATATAGCAACAATATATGGTGATACATCAATATATTTTAGATGGCGTTTAAATTTATTGTAACATGTATCGTACAGGAAAAAATTAGGGGAAACACAAACCAGATTGCATAGTCTGAACATTCTGCACAACGCATAATTTCTAGCAAAATTTGATCTGTGAAACGATTCTTTAAAAACAGTAATGTTTCTTGTTTTGAATGGGATGTTGAAATTCAAATATGCGAGAAGCTCACAACAATTTATAGAACCGTTCACTAATTTATAAACTAGACACAAATCTGCATGTATTCGCCTTACACGTAAAGTTGGTAGGTTTAGAAAAGAAAGCATATTGCTGCGACTATACTCAATTCTACTAATCCCAATTCTAAAAGAAATTGACATTAAGAATTTGTTTTGAACACGTTCTAGTTGATCAATCTTATTATTATATGCCGGCGACCAAATGCAAGAAGCATATTCAAGTTGTGGTCTTACTAAAGATGTGAATAGTATTTTCTGGGTACTGATAGAAAAGTTTCTGGCAAATCTATTAATATATCCAAGCATCTGTAAAGCTTTCGAACAAATGCAGTCAATGTGTTTCGAGAAGGAGAAATTACAGTCAAATAACACACCAAGATCTTTAACTTGCTTAACAGATGGTAATAGATGATCATCTATGATATATGCATTTTCAACTAAACGACCCCTTCCGAACGAGATTGACATGCATTTTTTATAATTAAAATAAAGATTGTTATCAGAACACCATCTATAAATATTGTTTAAATCATCTTGCAAGTATGCTGAGTCTGAGATGGAATTTACCGCCCGAAATATTTTGAGATCATCTGCAAACAATAAAAATCTGCAATGCTTTACATATGAACTGACATCATTAATGAATAATAAAAATAATACTGGGCCACAATGTGACCCCTGCGGCACCCCTGAAAACACAGATATTGGTTCAGAGACGAAATTATTGATTTTTACAAATTGTTGTCTATCAGACAAATAACTTCGGATCCATTCAGTTATACAGTCTCCAAAGCCCAAAGCGCGTAATTTGTTCACTAAAATTGAATGAGAAACACGATCGAAGGCTTTGGAGAAATCTGTATAAACTGCGTCCACTTGACCGTATTTCTCAAGAGCATTTATAATATATGATTGATAAACAAGTAGATTGGATGAAATGTACTAGTCGCACATTGAGGACTATAGAGCAGTTTCAATTCAATCTACTTTTCCGAAATTATTTGACAAACTTATTGCAGATCAATTAATGTTTTCATGTAAGAGCATTATCTGCAACGAACAACATGGATTTTACGATGGAAGATCTACTGTATCCAATCTACTTGTTTATCAATCATATATTATAAAGCGACTAGTACATTTCATCCACAGCGGCAGCAACAAAGGGTCCAACTTGCGGTTTGTTTACTACCAACCATTAGTGATCCTTTTCAAGACCAAACCGTGAAGAAATTGAAATTTATGACCGACACGTGCCACCCGACGACATTTGATACTTTACGGGCTACCCGGTGCAGGTAGTCCTGGCCTAGGGTGAGCCAAGAGCACAATACGATGAAAAAACAAACCATAAGATGTAATTGCTGTTACTCGGTAATTTAATTTAATAAGGTTATCAATTGTAAGAAATAATTTAAATTAAATTATTATATTATCTGACAAGTAATTATGCGTGAAAAATCAGTTTAAACAACATGCCTTTTGTTTAAATGTATGTATTAATAACGTTTTTTTCTAAATTTGCAAATAAAACATTATAATGGTAATGATAGCTAACAGGGGTTTTTATTTCAAAAATTCCAGGACACCACCTATTTTCATAATAGTTTAAATTTTCTCGATTTCCCCTTAGTATAGAAAGTAAAGAAAAGTAATGATATGGTTATATGCAAAACTATTTTCTCTAGGAAAAACATTTTCATAGAATGGGCGAGCCGCACCTCGTTGACCTCCGGCTAGCTTACGGAGCCGGTATCGTGTTGAGATTACCACAGAATGCAAAGAAAGGGATAAGAGGCATAAAAAAGCAGATTGGCGCGATAACAATCGCTATTATTTACAAGACAGAAATATTTACACGGCACAAAAATTAAATGTTCAAAGAAAAAAAAATATATACACTATACACTAAAAGTAACAGGAAAAGTCACATAAGTCACAATAACATAAAATGTTCAAAGTTAATGTTCAATAATTCATCGTGTAATAGTGGTATAATTTCTTTTTAAAGGAGAATGTTAAAAAAAAACCCGTTTTATTACCTAACGCCGCAACGGGAAAGATACACAATTCAGGGTGGATTAAATCGATTTTCTCTAAAACTATCAATGATTAAGAAAAATGTTTTAGATAAAAAAATAAACGGTTTGGAGGGGAACATACGGTAGTGACCTTGATTTGACCTTATGATATCTTGTAGCGTCTCGACGCGCCACAGACGTCGTTATACCGGCGAAGTGATGTCCGGGGCGGAGGGCGCCGAGTGTGTGCAGAAATCCTTTTTATTCTTGTTATGTTAAGTTTTCGGAAAAGCGCGCCCGGAGAGATTCGGACGAAGAAGGCGCGAAATGCGAACCGCCGCGGAGTGGTACGCGTATTTAATTAAAAGTAATTAGAGGGCACCACCTCTCGTCGTGGCCTCGGGGTCGAGCAGCGTGCGGCATGACCGGCGGAGGAGCGCCTGGGGGGGAACGCGGCCCGGGTTCTAGGAGTAACGAGCAGGTGGGCTTCGCAAGCGCTTGCCCGGTAACCGAGTGGCGAACGGAGCGCGATTTGCGGGAGAAGGAACCGGGATCTCAAGCAGTAGCTGGGGTGAGTTAGAACGCCATTTCTGCCTATGGTTTTTGGCTGGGCTCTCGGACGGACTGCCATAGAACGGGTTTTTCTTGTAGATCCAAGGTAGCCATTACGACTCGGAGAGCGTGGATTGTTAAGTACCCTGAGACGAGTTGGATCGGACAACAGACCACCTAGGGGGAGACCGACCCGCCCTGGCTACTCGCTGGATCCGCTGTGGACGAGCGCCGTGGGGACCCCGACGGAGGCGAGCGGCGGTGGTGACGCCGGTCAAGGGGAGCAGGAAGAAGGAGGCGGCATTAGCGACACGGATCCGGTCTCGGCCGGCGGCAGGTATCGCGCCTCTAGTCGTATTATGCCCGCGGGGCACGCTTTCCGAAATATTTGCGCATCGCGAGCGGTTCCGTTTATCAGAACAAAAATGTAGTTTTTGTAAATCTGTTTTTGTTGGGACGAACAATATATATTTATTTTGGAGGAGACAGTGTAAATTAATAACATCCATAATTAAACCTAGACATCCGCCAGTCTACTGTCGGAGACTGACGGCGCACAAGTTTTTTACCGACAGTGGCGCCCAGAAAATAACCACCCACACAGACAGGACCCACGAGCCGCTCTAACCGCATGCTCCAGTGAGCTGAGCTGCCGTCCGCAGTCGTGAAGACCCCTATCAGGAAAGGGGAACACAATAATTGGCGCCCAACGTGGGGCTCGATTCAATCAGAAACGCATCGACTGTTATTTTTAAATGCGGAAATCCGTGCATTAAATTAATGATTAAAATTAATTAGGTTTAGTTACTTCAATATTAAGAGTAATAATCGAAACTGATTTTTTTTTCTTAGAGTATAAGCGTTTGAGACGGAATGTATGCCCCGATAAAAGGAGGCACGTTAATATTAAGTTTTTGTCGCAAATAGTATTAGAAAGATAAGGAACAAGGATCCTTGTTACTGCACATATTCGGTACACTCCCGTCTGTGAAGTAAGAATAGGAATACGTTTTTGAGAATACTACCGATCGGGGGGCCGAGTTAAACTAGTTCGCTATGGAGGGAGTTCTAAAACCAAACTTTTTGCTGATGTCGGAATTAAACTACGAATTGCGAATCCGCGGCTGCATAGCTATGAACAAAGATGCGGTGCAAAAACGGAAAATGCTGGGACGGTTACTAGATAAAGAACGCGGACGCGATATTAAGATAGAGGACCCGGGATTTAATTATGACGAGGAAAGGCTAGCTATCAGCGACACCCTAAATTCGATTAAAACTCTTTTAGATGATTTCGAGGGCCCGGAGACGGACTCGTCGTTCAAGCGAATTGTGTACAGATTACAGCACGTAACGGGGCGCGTTCAACGAATACCGGAATCCGACTTAACATTAGACTTTAAAAATGACTCCTTTTCAACTTGCATTGAATATGAGGCAACCTTATATGAGAAAGTCCAGAACAACCCGACCGATAACGGTGCACCGCCGACCCAACACACTACCAGTCAGTTCACCCCGCCTCCCGTTAGCTCAGGTAGACCCGCGAATGTCTCGATATATAAATGGGGAATTCAGTTCGATGGTAAATCTACCAGCGTAAACTCATTTCTAGAAAGGGTCGACGATTATGTTACTGCCCGCAAGGTAGACTATAAGGACGTTTTCGGTTCGGCAATAGACTTATTTTCGGGCACAGCTTTAATTTGGTTTAGGTCCGTCCGGGATAAATTAACGGATTGGAATTCTTTGGCGACCATGTTGAGATCTGATTTCCTACCCCCTCATTATGACGATAAGTTATGGGAGGAAATAAAATCTCGTACCCAGGGCAAAGTCGAACCTGCTCATATCTACGTAGCCATCATGGAATCGTTATTTAATCGGTTAAGCCGACCACCCGCGGACAGCACGCGCCTAAAAATAATTCGCCAGAATTTGCTGCCGTACTATACGAACCACCTGGCACTAGTGGATGTAGCGTCGACTGCGGACTTGGTCAAATTGTGTCGTAGGGTCGACGACGCGTTCGCAACCAGAAAAAAGTACATAGCACCGGGCAGGAACCTTGGTACCCTAGAACCAGACCTGGCGTACACTAGCTGCGAGGTAGAGCCTACTAGCTCGGTTAGGTCCTATCCGAAACGTAACATATCGACGCTAGAAACGGTTCACTCAGAGCGCGAGCCCTCTGAGGTTGTACCAGCTGGGCAAGTAAAATGTTGGAATTGCGGTTTAGCCAACCACCATTTTAGGCATTGCACCCTAAAACGTAAAATATTTTGCATGAGATGCGGAAAACCGGAATTTAGGGTATCGAATTGCCCGAACTGTAGTACGCCAAAAAACTAAATCGTGAGGTGGCCACGGCCGGCCGTTGTCCACCTCAACAGAGAAATAAAACCGCAGTCAAGTATAATTTTAGTTTCACCCACGATGACTTCCGTTGGTTACACTGGTTAAAGACAGTAAGTGAGTTTTATAAAAGGAAGCATCGCGAGTCTCGTGCCTCGACCGCCGTATCCCCGGTTATTCATCGAGGAAAGCAGGATAATCGTCCACACGTGGAAATAATAATCGGCGGAAAACGTTTCGAAGTACTCTTAGACACCGGGGCAAATAAGACAGTGATCGGACAGACCGGGCAGAAATTAATCGAGGACCTTGGGCTTCAAGTGGTCTCGTTGAGTCGCGATTTTGTAACTACGGCAGACGGAACTAGGCAGGCAGTTAAAGGTCGCGTAAAGTTACCCCTGAAAATAGATAACGTAACCAAGTGGGTAGAATCATTAATATTGCCTTCCCTGACACATTTCATGATTCTCGGGGCGGACGTAGTACGTCTTTTCTTATTAAAACTGGACTTTAAAACCAATACGTGGCAAGCGCAAACGCCGGGCTGTCAAACCTGCCCTCTGTCAATTACAGAAACCGACGAAGCCAAAGTGGATTTTAGCAACCTAACTAGGTTGGACGATTTGACGGACGCGCAGCGCTTACTCGCAGACCAAACGGTATCTAGATTCGCGACCCTCAGTAAAGAAAATAAATTAGGGTGCACTTCGGTGATAACGCATCACATAGACGTCGGCGACGCTCGGCCGTTCAAACAAAAACAATACCTGATGTCCCCGTACATGCTAGCCCATTTGAACAAAGAATTAGACTCCATGCTCAAACTCGGAGTGGTCGAGCCCTCGTTCAGCAACTGGTTGTCGCCGGTACTACTAGTAAAAAAACGCTCCGGCGAGTTCAGATTTTGTTTCGACGGGCGCATGCTAAATTCGGTTACTAAGGGTGATTCTTACCCGTTACCGCGAATCGACCGGATTATCAACATGCTTCGAGATGCAAAGTTTATATCTTCCCTCGATTTAAAAAGCGCATTTTGGCAAATACCATTAGACGAAGAGTCGAAAGAAAAAACCGCTTTCGCTGTGCCGGGGCGAGGTTTATTTCATTTTTGTGTCCTCCCATTCGGGTTATCAAATAGTGCGCAATGTCTCCAGAGGCTCATGGACAAATTATTCGGACCCGAGTTCGAACCAAAAATTTTCGTCTATCTGGACGACATTATTGTTACTTCAAGCACGTTCGACGAGCATATTACCCTCCTCGAAAGGGTGTTCGAAAAACTAAGTGGTGCAAATCTCGCGGTCAATTATGACAAATGTAAATTTTTTAGGACGTCGCTGAAATATTTGGGTTACGTCGTTGACGAGTTCGGGTTGCGCACGGACGACGAAAAAGTCAGGGCCATGTTGGCCTACCCTCGTCCCAAAAATACGACGGAGATTAAGAGATTCGTCGGAATGTGCGGATGGTACCGCAGATTTCTTCCCAATTTCTCCGCGTTAATAGCCCCGCTTAACGACCTATTAAAGGGTCAGAAAAAGAAATCGGCTGTTATATGGAATGAACAGGCGGAAATTTCTTTCGATCGAGTAAAAAAAAGTTTGGCGTCCGCACCTGTCTTGGTAAGCCCGGATTTTTCCCTGCCTTTTGTTGTCCAATGTGACGCGTCTGATGCTGGTCTAGGAGGCGTCCTGACACAGTTACAGGGGGGAGCAGAAAAGGTCGTCGCTTTCGCGAGCAGGAGTTTGTCGCGCGCCGAAAGGAATTATAGCGCGACGGAAAAGGAATGCCTGGCGGTAATTTTCTGCATCGAAAAATTCCGGCCATACGTCGAGGGGGTTAAATTCACGGTGGTAACTGACCACTACTCCCTGTTGTGGCTAAATCGTATGAAGGAACCCACGGGTAAACTAGCTAGATGGGCAATGAGGCTGCAACAATTTCAATTTGACTTGGTCCACCGAAAGGGTAGATTTAACGTAGTCCCGGACGCTCTGTCGCGCGCACCGGTCTCGCTCGATACTCTAGAATCTAGGGGGCAACCGACCGACGAGTGGTACGGTCATTTCCGCGATCAGATTCTAGCGAATCCCGCGAAGCATCCCCTATGGGCCGTTAAAGACAAAATTATATACAAACGTCTCACCAGATTACCGCGAGGTTCCTCGAATAAATCCGAGTGGCGAATTTTGGTTCCGGTCGGGGATCGCGTGAAAATACTTGAAAAATGTCACGATAATTCCACAGCGGCACATTTAGGTTTTACCAAAACGTTGGCTCGTGTCGCGGAGGATTTTTACTGGACAAAAATGAGGGCGGACGTATTAAATTACGTAAGAGATTGTACGATTTGCGGCGCGCAAAAGGCCCCCTCCTGCAGTCGTTTTGGTTTGATGGGAAATCAACGGAAGGTATGTCATCCCTGGCAAACTATAGCGGTAGATATAATGGGCCCTTTCCCGCGGTCGACCACGGGACACCGATATTTGTTAGTCGTGACCGATCTGTTTACGAAATTTGTGGTTTTGCAGCCCCTGCGACAAGCCACTGCCACGGCGGTCGTGAAATTCGTGGAGAACGACGTATTCCTTATATACGGGGTTCCGCAGTACATTATTTGCGATAACGGGACGCAATTTACGAGCTCAAATTTTAAAGAGTTAGCTAACCGGTATGAGGTGCAGAAGGTGTTATATAACGCGCGCTATCACCCGCAGGTTAACCCGGTAGAGAGATACAACAGAACTATCGGTACGGCTATAAGGAGTTACATCAGAGACAACCACCGAGAGTGGGATAAAGAAATATTCCGTATCGCGCACGCACTTAGGACGGCCAGGCACGAAGTGACCGGTTATAGTCCCGCTTTTTTGACTTTTGGGAGGCGCGTCCCAATTTCGGGTGCTTACTTTACCGAGATTGAAAACATTCAAGAGTCCTTGGAGTTTGAAAATCGGGATGATTACGTGAACCAACTGGCAAAATTGCCGACGGTTTATGAAGATGTTAGGAAGAGGTTGGACATGGCGTATAAAAAAGCCGCTAATTTTTATAACCTACGTAGGCGCGACATTTCTTTTCAAGAAGGCAGTTTAGTCTGGAAAAGAAATAAAGTGATCTCCGATGCCGCGGAATCGTTTTCGGCAAAAGTCGCCCCGAAGTACAAGTTATGTAAGGTCGGCAAGAGAATTTCTAAGCTCGCGTATGCGTTACTCAACGAGGACGGAAGCGACGCGGGCGTGTGGCACGTCCAAGATTTAAAACCCCACCGGGGGGGATAGAGAATGCTAATATCAGTTTATTATTTATTTATTATAGATAGGTAGAGCGTTTCGCTAATGAAATGGTTACGGTTTATGAGATAATTAGCGTAGCTGGTTGGTGGGAGAATTATTGGTAGTGTGTAACGAGCGAAAAATAAGAAAAGGTTTAAGTTGGATTTTTTTACTGTAAAAAAAAACTGTGACGAGGGATTAGTGTTATGTTTTTGTTGAGGCTTCACATCACCCTAGACAAACGACAGACTTGTTTTGACAAACCCCGAAAATGACATATCAGTTTAGTCCTTCATTTGAAGCGTTTGGTACGCGAAGTTACCGCTTACTTGCCTAGGGTGCGGGCGTGTTTAACCTCGGAGGCCCGATACGGCCGCGGTGTTAATTTTAGGCGTTATGAGTGTCAAAGTTTTTGTTTCGTATATGCGGTAGGGGGTATTGTAGCGTCTCGACGCGCCACAGACGTCGTTATACCGGCGAAGTGATGTCCGGGGCGGAGGGCGCCGAGTGTGTGCAGAAATCCTTTTTATTCTTGTTATGTTAAGTTTTCGGAAAAGCGCGCCCGGAGAGATTCGGACGAAGAAGGCGCGAAATGCGAACCGCCGCGGAGTGGTACGCGTATTTAATTAAAAGTAATTAGAGGGCACCACCTCTCGTCGTGGCCTCGGGGTCGAGCAGCGTGCGGCATGACCGGCGGAGGAGCGCCTGGGGGGGAACGCGGCCCGGGTTCTAGGAGTAACGAGCAGGTGGGCTTCGCAAGCGCTTGCCCGGTAACCGAGTGGCGAACGGAGCGCGATTTGCGGGAGAAGGAACCGGGATCTCAAGCAGTAGCTGGGGTGAGTTAGAACGCCATTTCTGCCTATGGTTTTTGGCTGGGCTCTCGGACGGACTGCCATAGAACGGGTTTTTCTTGTAGATCCAAGGTAGCCATTACGACTCGGAGAGCGTGGATTGTTAAGTACCCTGAGACGAGTTGGATCGGACAACAGACCACCTAGGGGGAGACCGACCCGCCCTGGCTACTCGCTGGATCCGCTGTGGACGAGCGCCGTGGGGACCCCGACGGAGGCGAGCGGCGGTGGTGACGCCGGTCAAGGGGAGCAGGAAGAAGGAGGCGGCATTAGCGACACGGATCCGGTCTCGGCCGGCGGCAGGTATCGCGCCTCTAGTCGTATTATGCCCGCGGGGCACGCTTTCCGAAATATTTGCGCATCGCGAGCGGTTCCGTTTATCAGAACAAAAATGTAGTTTTTGTAAATCTGTTTTTGTTGGGACGAACAATATATATTTATTTTGGAGGAGACAGTGTAAATTAATAACATCCATAATTAAACCTAGACATCCGCCAGTCTACTGTCGGAGACTGACGGCGCACAAGTTTTTTACCGACAGTGGCGCCCAGAAAATAACCACCCACACAGACAGGACCCACGAGCCGCTCTAACCGCATGCTCCAGTGAGCTGAGCTGCCGTCCGCAGTCGTGAAGACCCCTATCAGGAAAGGGGAACACAATAATCTATGTAAGGTCAGGTGCAAATCAATATGTGAGTTGTATATCAAAAACTAATACAGGAAATAACATGAAACTTTGAACATAAGTCTTATTTGATAATCCCAAAAATAAAACAGCTTTTAGTAAAATTTCGTACACCGAAACTGGGTGTTTGCCTTAACTGTTTTTAGTTTCTTTTCCATAATTTTTTAAATATGAAAAATATTACAGAAACATTAAGACAAATTAGAATTAGAAATATATCTTCCCTTATTGAATCAAACCAATTTCTCATTCGCAAATCGCTTACTTGAAAAAGTGAAGCATAATCTTAAGTTTTCCATAATTAATGAGCAGTTCCACTTCGTTTTTTCTTCATTATCTAATTTGATATAATATAAATACTTGTTTCTCTATTTACTTCAAGTTTGAAAGTGATCAGTACATAGTTCAAAATATAATTACTATATGATAAATAAGTGTGATATTAACAAAGATAGTATTCTTTATTTCAATTTTTAAAATATTAATTTTAATAAGTATTGAGCGTTTCAATATGTCGATGAGTTTAATGAATCGAAAAAAAAAGTTTCTACAAACGATAAATGTTGTTAAATTAAAGTGAATAAATGTCCATTCAAAATGATTGTTTTCATCTATGACATATTTTACAAGTTACTATTTTTTCTAAATCGAACGAAATTGAAAATGCACTTTATTTTATTAAAAATAATTTCAAAATCTATGACATATGGTTAATTTTTTCCGCCTATGAGTTCTAATTCGTAACAGAAATACTCGCCGTATTGTGATACATCCCTTTTTTTGGGACTACCTGCGCTTCGCCATACCCGAAAAAGGGGCTGCATGGCCTTGACCGTAAAGTATGAAATGTCGTCGGGGGCCTCGTGCCGATCGGCAATTGCCCTGACATTTTTATGAGCCAGTGGTGATTATCACTTACCCCAACAAACCATCCCACAATTAAAATTCCATGTGGATGGAATGTCCAGGTCCTCCTCAATGTTACTTCTACTACCACTTTTAAATATAGGCCGAATGAAACTAGTTTTCCATATCAAGGGAAACTCACATTTATGGAGAGAAACGTTAAAAATTTTGTTCAATGGTGTACAAAGTGAAAAAATACATCGTTTTACAAAAAAATTTGGTATACCATCAGGTCCTGGATTAAGGGAATCAGGTAAAGAGTTAATTGCTTCAAAGATGTCGGAAATACCAATTTTAAAATTACATAAGTTAACAGAGTCCGAGCTAAAAGGAAATTCTGGAGTTACGTTAATTAATAGGTTATCATCATTAACATAAGTGCTTGAAAAATGTTTAGCAAAAAGGTTAACACAGCTTTCACCAGAATTGCAAGATGTATCTTTAAAGTACATAGACTTAGGAAAGCCTGATGTTTTCCTTGACTCATTAACGTAATTCCAGAATGAATTAGTGTTGGTACAGATATTAGATTCAATTTTATCCATATTGTTGGAAAATAATTGATTACTTAGAATTGTACATTGAGATCGAAGAGATTTAAAGTGTTCATAATCTGAATAATTACCACTACATTTATACTGGCTGTGAGCTTTCTTCTTCAGTTTAATTAAGTTTATTAATCTAGAACTGAACCATTTTGGATATGACGATGATTTTACAATTTTAATTGGTACATATTTTTCAATAGCATACTTACAAACCTGATAGAATTTATCCACAATAACATTTATATCATCATGCATGAGGTATTCATGCCATGATATATTGGATAAAAATGCATTAATGCTACCATAATCAGCGGCTTTAAAGTTATAAACAATATCATAATAATCTAGAGAATCATGGATATCGTTGGTGTTAACAGATAAGGTATAAGATACATGGTGAAAACTGTCACTGAAAAGAGGATCATCTGATATAGACACAATGGTACTAGATATATTTGAAAAAACCAAATCAAGGAACACGCCACGATTATTTGGTAGGGTATTAATTTGACGTAAGTTATGGAATTCAAATGATCCAGCTAAAGTTTGAGCATGTGAACAAATATTGGATGACGATAAAATACTCTTACGATCAAAACTCCACGATGCTCGCGGTAAGTTAAAGTCACCACAAAAAATGAACTTAAAATCGGGATACAAATTACAAACGTAATCAACTGAAGTACAATAATCAATATACAGTGTTGAATTTAATCCTGGAGGAATATAAACCGAAGATAATATCAAGTCATTTCCAATTTTAACAAATAATACCTCAAGACTGGATGGTACATTCACAATATTGCTAATTAAGTTTGAACGGACCGCAATCAATACACCACCACCCCGTGACTTAATACTATCAAATCGATCACACCTATATAAAGTAAAATCACGAAGGCCTAGTTCAATATCAGAAACCGTCGAATTCAGCCATGTTTCCACAATAATTACAACATCATAATCAGTCAAATTAATATTAGAATTTAAATTAAAAATTTTTGAACGAATCCCACCAACATTTTGAAAATAAATTTTCAGTTTTTTAAATTAGAGTTTAAATTATTTTCTATTACTGATGGAACCCCTTTCAAATATTTAATTGACAGATTTCGTTCACCCATCTCTCTACGTTTTTCCAATTCTTCTTTTAAAGATACTAGATGTTCACGCTGGAGTTTGGTCCGGTCATTAGAAAATCGTATGTTACCGGTATCAACTGCTTTTGCTGCTTTGAACACACTGACGACTGCTTCACGAGATGGAAAAGTAAGTTTAATGGGCCTTGGATTTCCAGATGGTTTCCCAATGCGAATAGCTCTGCGTGGATTAAATTCAGTACATTTTGAACTTATAATAGATTTTATAGCTATTATATCCTTCTCGGATATAAGCCTCCTGAACCGTTTTATTGACTGCTGGTGGCGTATATAAGTTATCTCTTTTAAATAACTCTCTCTGGCCAGATTGGCGAAGACTTCCTTGGAATATACTGAAGCCGGATATTTCACTACAATACACCGTGGATCTCACGTACCCGAAGAACCAAATTATCTCAGAAGCTTTTGATTATCGCCGCTCTTTATTTATATTCGACTTATTAATAGCTCAGCCATTAATAGGTTATGTCTAGTGATGGGCCGATTCGAATGAAAATAATCAGTAACTCCGATTATTAAAATAAACGTCGAGTGGCGATTATTTTTAATCCGATTCGAAATGGTATTCCGATTCGGATTCGTATGCCGATTCGAATTCGTATTTCGATTCGGATTCGTATTCCGAATATTATTCCGATTCGGATTAATATTCGGATTCGGATTTGCGTTCGGCACTTCAAGGACAGTATAATAACATGCTTTTAATTCGAGGCGAGACTGGTAAACACTTAAAGTAGATTTAGAATGTCTACTCATCACTTGTTTGTATTGGTGTCGATCTTCCGTAAATCGCCCTTTGGAGATTTTCATACAAATTATTCAACCAATGATTCAATAATTTATTAATTTAACACTTTATAAATTTAATTTTAATATATCCCTGTCGGCTCTGAGAAAAATTTCGACGCAGCGTTTTTGCGGTACTACGACGCACCGTGATCCTTTGGATCTCGTTTTATTGCGTCTTGTCGATTACGGGTCGATAATAAGCGTAGAGAAAAAAGCGGCGCGTTTCTGTTATTTCTGAAGAAGTAATTACAATCCGAAAAAAAAATCTCTACTGTTAGAAATAGGATAGGAAAATTGTTTTTACTTTCTCCGTTACGAAGTACGATATTTAAATATCGAATATGACCGGTAGGGGTACAATTTTCAAGGGAGGGCCTTTTTGTATTCTCCGACTATCCAATTATTTTTTCCGATTTCGATTATTTTTTGCAATTCCGATTATTTTTTTATTTTTCCGATTATCAAGAGATACTCCGATTATGATTATTATCCGATTATTTTCGTCATCCGAATCCAAATATTCCGATTATTAAAATCATCCGATTATCCCATCACTAGTTATGTCCCTCTACTAAAAGCATCTGGCTTACACAAAGGCCAACCAGCTCTGGGTCAGCTTGGGAACAATATGGAGGGAAATTGAAATATACGGATTTATATGATGCAGCCTGCGTATTTATTTATTTAGTTTTTTAATGAAAATGTATATTTTAATAATTTATGAAAATTCAAACTGTATCTGCAGCTGAATTTCAACCGGTGTCCTTCAGTTGAACTATGCTACCTGACAAGGATTTATGTGTATTCTGTAATATACTTGCTATCGAGCTATGATTAATGATTTTTTTATGGCCGGAATTGGAAGATATTGATGTGGACGAAGTTTATTTTCAACAAGACGGCGCTACGTGCCACGCAAGCAACGAAAGAATTGCAATTTTGCAAGAAAAGTTTCCTGGCCGTGTTATTTCGCGAAGAGGTGATCTCAATTGCCCCCCGAGATCTAGTGACTTGACACCTTTAGACTTTTGTCGTTGGGGCCACGTGAAAGATAAGATCCATGCCAATGCTCCACAGTCGATCTAAGACCTAAAAAATTGGTCATGGAAAATTTCATGAAAAGGATATGGTGCAGCAACCGTATTCGTGGCGGCCATTTGGCTGATATCGTTTTCCCTCGTTATTGGCATACCTTTCTCTTTACAACGAAACAAATATCCATTAATTTCTCTTAAAATATACTCGTTTTTTTTTATATCAAAATGAAACCTCTTATTGGAAAACCCTTTATAAGTGGCTCTACCATTAACATGTTCCACGAGCCGCCACTGATTTTTGCTATGTATATTTCTGAAAATAAATTTATTTTCAAAACCTCTTGAAAATGCTCTAATAAGGTGAGACTAGTCGAGAATTTTAAATATTCATAAACCAAACTATTTTTTTTTATTTGGTAGAATTAATATTCATTTTATATTAATAGCCCTTAAAAAAATATCGACCGTAGGTCTTTCTCCCGTGTCTAATACTAAAACAGTGGCATACATTTTTAACTGTCAGGATGCTGCGAACTAATTAATTGATGAAGGGTCATAATGGGATATTTGTTTTTCAAGGGAGTATTGAGCTTATGAGGAATATAAATCGATTTTAGCAAATTTTCATGAATTTTATTAAAT
Organism: Ocypus olens; assembly: GCA_910593695.2. NCBI lineage: Eukaryota > Metazoa > Arthropoda > Insecta > Coleoptera > Staphylinidae > Ocypus > Ocypus olens. The sequence continues at coordinate 27,341,479 of OU343048.1, read as the reverse complement.
ATCAATGAATTTATATAATTTTTAATATAATATATGATGAAATTCCTAAATTAATTATTCACATAAAAGAAAAAATAGTTTAGTTTTTCTTTATACGTTCCAATAAATTTTCATCGATTCTAATCAATAATAATAAATTTCAATTAGATATGACAAAGTTTATCTAATATTAATAAACTGTAAAAATAAATGGAAATAAATTTAAACAAATTTTAATAAACCATAATAAGTTTGAGTAGTAATAAAAGTTATAAATTCTAATGTAATAAACTATTCAAATTGATTTTAATTTAAGCAGCTCGAAAAATCTTCATAAATCCTAATAAACATTAATAAACTCTAATACATGTAAGTAAGTTGTAATAAATCTTCACAATTGTTGATAAAACCAATGATTCAACATATTTTTCAATTCTGAAACAATATGTTTACGTAAAAAATGGTTTACTTACTCTACTCTCACTCACATTTTCAATATCCAGCTAAGCGGCTTGTACGCAATTTTTTTCACTTGTGCGTGATATGCTATTTTTTTTTGACTTAGGCATGAGCCATTCAGTCACGACCAGGTTATTATTTATGTATTAAATTTGGGACGAGTAAATGAACAAATGAACAAATGAATAATGTCAGACGTATACAACAACCATGGACCCGAGCGAGTACTTCTCGATCCCCGAAAAATCTTTCGCCCGGGCTTGGATTCGAACCCACACGGCAGGCGGTGCAACCGGCACAAACGCTCGCCTGTATCCACTACACCAACGGGACCGCCCTTGTGCTTTGCTATTTACAACTCTTGTTATGTGATATAATATTTAATTGTACAAAGGTTTGATTACTGGAGGTTTGATTACTATCGCGTAATTCCAATCATCAGTTCCAGTTCTAAACCAGAATGTTTAGAAACGGAGTCAGATTACTTTGGCTATACTGCATTTTCTTGTACTGTTCGTTGCAATAGAGAAACATTATTCTTTACTTGAGAAATAGTAAATAGTCCGCGTGCAGTTTAATCCGGCGTTAAACTCCGGTATCGAATCCGCCTTTCTGTTCTCTATTAAACGACATTAAAATTCTACGATCGCCGTAGCTGAGGAACTATCGGCCAACTAAGTGTGTCTGACTTGCTTAATTTATCGATTTTCACGTCCAATACTTCAGCTCTGGCATCAATTTAAAATTAAATAAAGTTTTAATCCGGTTAAGTCGGGGCTTTTTTTCACCCAGCGTACCTCAAGGTAGGAATTTTAAAATGAAGCCTTTGAAGTGATCACTCCTGAAACTATCCAAAGCTGTCCGTTCAGGAATCACATAACGAATGTACTTTAGAAATTCGTTTCATTATTGTGAGAGGTAATGGTTGTAATTGGCTACATTATATTGTTCATTTCGTAAGAGTCAAATCTATCAAATTATAGCTGCTCTTGTTGTATGTGACCTATATACAGGGTGGCCCATAAGTCACAGAGGGATTGTAAAAGCTAATAAACTTTTTATTATTAATATTTTTCTTTATTACTTTTTAAGTGCAGTAAACCGTCAGGGAATTTATGATGGAAAAATTCACAACTATATAGTCTATTAATATTTTAGAATTTTATTTCCAAAATCAGCGCAAGTATTGAAAATATCGTCGACATTTTTTAACATCAGTTACCCCCTAAGCAGCAATGATTCTTTGCTAGGTTGCAGGTTTCCATTTGCATTCCTTCAAATACACGGTCTGGTGTGGTGTAACCACACATTACATACATTTTTAATGAAAAAACTTATGAAATATTCAATAACTTTGACAGAAGCCAACAAATCAACAGCGCACCGTTTTTGTTTAATTTCATGGCAACTATTATTTTCATGAAAATGATCATTTTTATTTTATCATTTTTTAGGGTTTTTATGAATGCTAAAAAATAAATAGTAGCATGACTGCATGCAGGAATTTTTACTCTACAAAACATTTATTTACATGTTTCTTCTAAAATGATCAGGGAAGATAATATTCTAGTATAAAGAAATTAACATTAAAAATTCTATGTTCCGTTTTGTTCCACTACACCCTGTAGAGCAAACGAATCCTCAGACCTCAGTATTCTATTATTAAAAAAAGCAATTATCAAACAAGTTTTTCTCAGTTCAAACCACTTTGTGATTTCTGGGCCGCCCTGTATCAAGTGTATAGTTTTAATAATAATAATTATACAGTGCGCGCCTAAAGTATGGAATATAGTCAGTAAAATCCAAATAAAATATTTTTGGAAAAATCCTCGAACACGTAGATTTTTTTTATAAAAATACATATTTTTGCATGGAAGTCGATTTTCAGTCGTCATTTGTTTTTGAGTAACGACGTCAGCGATTTTAGCATGCGAGGACCGATAGAATATCCCACGAAAGAGATAAATACGCAGAATTAGCCTGGAAAATATTCAAAATGTTCAAGAAGAATTTCTACATGTTCGATTAAAAAAAAAAAAACGCGCCTAGTGCGGGGATGCGCCGTCTTGCTAAAACCATATTGTATTATATGGAAGGTCAAGATCATTGTTGTTTGGAAAAATTGCTACAAGCGCTGGAACAAGGTCATTTTCTCGAAAACAAATTTATGTAAGATGGCAACATTTTTATACTTCCAGTTTGACAATAAAAAGATCTCTCAAAATCAAGAATAAAAATAGGGGGTTGCCATTTAAAAACAAAATGGATGACGTCATTACTCAAAAACAAATGACGACTGAAAATCGACTTTCATGCAAAAATGTGTATTTTTATAAAAGAAAATCAATGCGTTCGAGGATTTTTCCAAAAAATATTATATTTCTATTTTACTGACTAAATTCCATACTTTAGGTGCGCATTGTATAAATAAATGTAATAACGTATTCGTCCATTTTCTTTTGTGCACACATGACAAAAAAACTACCTAATCGACGTGGCCTCTTCAATTAGTTAATGCAAACTGTGTATAAAAAAATAATACATTTGCAGTAAATGTCCGTTACTTAATCATAACATATGCCACCACATATAAGCATAAGTGCGTCTGGAAACAGTGTCAAGATAACACAGAGATGTAACAGCAATTGAATTCCATTCTTCATTCATGATTGATATTCAGATTCTGGTCAAGCTCATTACGTAATTCAAACATAAAATATTTAAAGGTATAATCGTTTTTTTTTTTTATAAAATGACTAAATACACGTTCTGGTGTCTGTGCTAGTATCTGTGTAGAATCATGTACAAAAACAAAATCTCGGATTGATCCGATATGTTTAATTGCGGATAGAAAACGTTGCTTCGTAACTTTAACCGCAAGAATCGATCGTTAGAAGCAATTACGAAGAATTCTCGCCCTCTTAGGAAAACAGTTCAAATTAAAAGTACATTAACGTTCAGTCGGGATCACGGTCCACCTTGCAGGGAGCTTACCTAAGCGGTTCCTCATTCGCCAGGAGAGTTCGGATCAGAGTCCTTTCAAATTTAAAACGTATTACGGTCGGAGGATCCTGCGGACTCGGTGAAATCCGGCCGCGCCGACAAATCCCAGGGATGTTTTTTAAGTGAAATTCGATGGTGTATGCAAGTTGATTTGGGCATCTAGTGTTATCGAAAAGATGCACATGTGCTAGAATATTGGAGAAGGTAGTGTTATCAAGGGTGTACATGCGTGATGTATATATAAATATTTTTGTTGGCAAATGGAGTTTTAAATTTAATACGCATTATATTACCGGGTGATTTTCTTAAATGTTATTACAATTTGCTCATTGAATGTTTTATAATATAATTACTTGAATACTTGAGGCTTCTACTTTGTTAAACATGTTGAATAATATAATAAAACACTTTAGCTTTATTTGTTTGTTAGTTTCGGTATCTCAACTTTAGGTTTTAAGGCAGTGACATTGATTTCGATTTTATAAATTTCAGGTTCAATAACTTTTTGTGAAGTAAGAATCAATATTTATGTTTGATTCAATCCAGGAGTACAATAATTGTTGTTAACCTCGGGATAAATGTTGAAAAAATTACATTAATATTTTCAAGAAGTAACGAAAAATAATTGCTTTTAATATAAACGGGAAATATTTAACAATCCAGAAATATTTTTTTAGGTATGCTTGAAATACTATGACACTGAAAGAAAATGATTTAACGATAAAATTCTAAGTTGAATTGCAGTTATTAGAAATAGTTTGTGTTTTACTAATTGTTTCACATCAATTATAAAACAAATTTGGTCTCTGCATATACTCTAAATTGCAACAGAAGTTTCCATTTGGGAACGAAACGTTTTGGGGTGTTAGTATAAATTAAATTATAATTGTAACACAAAGCGGTAACTCGATCGAAGGAATCGATGTCGGTGAATTCCGCGTAGGGATTTCGTCTAAAATGTGCACCCTCCCACACAAATTAATTAATCCCTCACAAGTTTCCGTTACTTCGTCGGAGTTATTGCAAGTAGCATTAATTTTAATTACCCTTCAAAGTAATTGGATTCGCCTGGGCTGCTGAGCAACTTTTGAAAAACCATCCAGTTTTCTCGTTTCCTACCCCAACAGTATTATTTCTAATACAAAGTTAGCAACTTTTTTGTAAATATTATTATTTTTGCGTAACTAAAACCGAAAATATTTATGTAATTAGTTTTTGGTTAAATATTCGATTCCTCTATGTCCTCTTTTTAGGTTTATCACTATATTCATCAGAACTATATTCAAGCCTTGGGTGGCATTAAAAATTTACGTAATTGTAACTTAAAGAAGCTTTTCGCAACACTGGAAGATTATGTTTGCGTATGCATTTAAACGAATATACAGAAGGAGAGCCGTGTTGTGGAGCACTAGACAGTAATAAGTTTAGGAACCTTAAAAAATTGATAGGAAAATATGACTATATAATATAAACTTTGGGTTATGTTTTACTGGTTGGATTGGGGGATAGAGATAGTTTAAGTACTATCTTACCACCAACATCTACCAATTTTTGGTGAGGGCTGACTTAACAGATATTCTCTTTCCTTCGTAGAGGTAAAAAATCTGTCCTCGGTCGTGCTGCATGCCGTGAAAAGGTGGGCAGGTACTATGAGTCCAGTGCAATAGGAACAAACACCTCATGGACTAAAGAAAAGCAACCCTTAGAACGACTAGCCTATACAAGACGACCTCCACCGGTGCAGCGTTATTCATAGCTAGCACGTGTCAGTATGACCTATTGGCCATAGAACGGACAAAGAGAGAAGGGACCCACTGGTGAACAAAATAACGAGGTGTGGCAGGAGCGATGGGAGCATTCCGAGAAGGGGAAATCGATGGCCACACTGATCCCCAGGGTCCAGCTGAGGGTCGAACGGTGCTGGAGGGAAGTTGGCTACCACCTGCCCCAGATGCTCTCAGGGCATGGGTATTTCAAGGAGTACCTCCACAGAATGGACCGTGGTCTGGGTAGGACTATGTATTGTCGACAGGTAGATACACCGGAACACACTATATTCCGGTGTGAGAGGTGGACGTCCGCAAGACATAAGGCTGAAACCAGCCAAACCCTCGGAGCACTGCTCCCAGAGTCGGAGGAGAATTGGAAATCAATCGATAGATTCGCAAATAAGGTCACCGGAACGAAGAAAAAGGAGGTGAGGCAGCGCCAGACTGAGGAAAAACGGAAGGGAACAGTAAGTACGATGGGCAGGACCATAGGAGTATTCCTAAAAAACAGGTCCACCGGTATCGACGACTAGAAGGGATGGTCCCACGGGATCAAGCACGATAGCATTTGAGTTCCTCGCCCAATAGAGAGTGGGCGGTGAATATATCCAGTGAAAACACTAAGATCATGAACCCTTCAGTGGAATTAAGTAAAAAAAAAATATGTAAAAACCCAGTGGAATATCATCTGGAATAGTCTTGACATTTTTATCCAACAGGATTAGTTTTCCCCGCACAAACACTCGCATTTGAACCTGCTCATAACAAGGGATCACTTTCTATCATTACTTCGAGTCGAAAGTTCCTTTTCTGGTTAATTTGATCTACACGCCATTTGCACCAAATCAAGCGTAGATAATCTATCTATTTGTTTGCATTTTTTGAAAACAATAGTCTTCATCTACTTTCTAGGGAATAAATCTGTTCCTGGGTATATTATCAGATATTACAGGTACTTTCGTGCCCAATATATTCGAATTCACTTCAACATACAACAACAACAAAATTACTTCATCTGCAGATTTTTCTGGAGACCGACCTTTTGTGCCAACTTTTGGCTTATTTATAAATAGCGCTACATTATCAAAACAGTTACTACCAATATATTTTCTTTAAATAAAAAGTGGTTAGATATATCTGCTGAAACCTGTTGACCTTGAAAGTTGGAATAAATGGGCTGAAACTTGCGATCAAGAGACCATCTTTCTTCAATACCGGAAAGTTGTATGAATGTGGCTCATAATCCACGTACTGGTCATCTCCTGGAGCTTCCTCTTCATTCACCAACAGTCCATTGTCGATATCAATATCAACGTCATTTTACACAGAAATTAATCATCAGTGTGCAATGCATCTGGCTCTAACAAGGGGACCTGTTAATGGAAGATTTTCATGGGTGTTACATATATTGTAAAGCTACTTGCCCTGCTCATGAAGGTATACAAAAAATTTCCCAATGGGCCTCCGAGGAAAAAGATTTTAAAAGTTAAAAACGTACAATGTGTCGTAATAATCATGAAAACGTTTTTTGTAATTTATATTAATAATATAAATCTCGAAGGTTCCTTGATGCGTTCCGAGTAGAGATGGGTAACTCTCGAGTGAGCCAAGTCAGTGCAGTGAGTGGGGTATTAAAGTGACTCGATTGAAATTATGAAGTTGTTTTTGAGCAATGACAAAACACGAGACTATTTTTTCTACAAAGTCTACTTTGGCAGCATTAGTTGATATCCCTTCCCTAAAGCCATATTAAGACTTAGACAATGGTTTCTTTAGTTTCAAGAAAGATCATCTGGTCGAACATAAGCTTCTCTTGTAAAATATATAAAGCGGGAAAGACAGTAGTTGTAAAACTTAAACAAATAAAAAAAACAAAATTACAGTTAGAGAAAAATGGCGGGAGGAGGTCAAGGAGAAAAAAAAAGCTCAACAAAAAAATTATTAACCTTGAAGGACAAATTGAAAGAAAAAAGAAAGGGCAAGAGAGTAGAAAAACATTATTATCAAAAAGAAATGATTCCAAAATAAAGAAGTCATTACGACATTTTTGAGAGAATTATTTCAAGTAGAGTTGGAAATCCAAGAAAATTTCAGCGAACATGATATAATGGGAAAGATAGTAAAAACTAAACAAATATAATACAAAATTGAAGGCAAGAAGAAAAATAAATTGCAAGAAAAAATATACATAACCTCTTCAAGGACAAATTAATTTTAGAATTTTAAAATCATTTGAAAAATTATTGTTCGGACCGGACAGAAAGAGGCATGGAAATTTATTTATTTATTTGTAAAATATCCAGTTGCGGGAAAAATAAAATTTAGATACATATGAAAATAAGACTATCTAATAACAACTTATATTATCTTATTGATCCACAACGGTGTCAGTCTTTAGCACTTGAGATGAGATGGCGATAGAAGGCTAAATCCTATTTGTTTAGAACAGGGGTAGTCAACCTGGTCCACATCGCCGAGACAGAAGGAAAATAAGTGCACAAATATTATTGCAACTCCGGCCTTTGATGACCTTATTTTGATCCTCGTTTTTTTCTAAATTTAAAGCCAGGAGTCTAAATTGTCAAAGTGAGGAAGAAAAAAAAAGCTCATCACAGGCAGGAGGCAGGAGTTGAAATGTTAATGCGAGGAGCAAAAAGAAGGTATTCAACATCTTAATTTCAAAAACAAATTACTGAAGAAAATTTAACTTTCACCAAACAATGTACAACAAGTGGGCGGTGGGTATAAACGATTGACGAAGGAGCAAAAAGAGCCACCAAAGACAAAAGGCAGGAGTTGAAACTTTTAAGGCGATCAAAACAAATTTCATCAAAAACAGGAGACAAAACTTGCGAATTTTAAGGCGAGGAGCAAAAAAAGGTCTTCAACATCACGATTTTCAAAAACAAAGTTACTGTTTTTTTTTTACTTTTACCAACGATACACAACCCCTGGTTTAGAATGTATGCATCATCTTTTAAGCGTACTGCACAATCTGTTTCTGTCCATAAAGAAGATGAACGATGATATGGCAAAAGAAGAAAGAAAGATCCAGGAGTTCTTAAGGAAAAGAACTGGCACAAAGAAAGAGAGAGTAAAGCAGTCTGATAAAAATAGGATACTAAAAGGTAATAATCAATTGGAAAGTAAGGAAGTGCAATAAGTCAAAGGTAGACATAGAAGATGGGGCAAAAATACTAGAAAAACATAATCCGGGAATGGGAAGACTTGACGACAATTAAGGACATGGGTGCCCGAAGCAGAAAACGGCTCCACTTTTTTGTAATTTTAACGTTATCACTTATAATAAAGAAAAAATATCCTTCAGTAGATGCAAGAACCATACATCTCCAAGCAATAGCTTTAGAGATATAAAGAAAAGAGCTGTATTTGTGCGTTATAAAGTATTTTTCGAAGTATTTTGTTGTCCGTCCTGGACAATTTCAAAAACTGGAGTCTTCAATTGGATGCCGAAACAAGACAAAACAAAAATACACGAAGCCACAGGACAAAAAGAACATAAGAAGTAAAGTTAAGCAGGAATGATTGGAAAAGACGGAGACTTTTGAGAATAAATACCCGATTATCAGCGGAATTGGGTGACACGAACTCACCTTGTGATCACAAAAAGATTCATTTTGCCAATCTCTAGTTCCGAGTAATACGGAGCACGTAAAACTTTAAAATTGTGTTCCTCCGATTCTAAAGTTCATTGGGAAATTGAGAATACCTTTACAATATATGTAACATCCATCAAAACCCGTTATTAACAGGTCTGATAGTCCCCTTGTAAGTTATCAACTAACTCTTGTGATAAACAAATTAGAAACAACTTTACTAGTTGCAGAAAGCATTAGATAAATACAAGAAAACGAAATGTAGCCTGAATATATGAATATTCAACCTGTTCGTTAATTTGCAAGCAAAAAATTAAGTCTTACTAGCCAGGGAAGTAGTTGTTTCAATAAGTTATTTGTTTATAGTCTTAGTAAGACTTAATTTTTACTTTCTCCGTTACGAAGTACGAGAAAGTATTGTGATCGTGATTTTTTTTTGAAAATTTTTTTTTACCGAAATATCCGTTTTGGGGTCCCTAGATGCTATTTCAACAATTTCTGGAAAAAAAAATTTGTGTGTGTGTGTGTGTGTGTGTGTGTGTGTGTGTGTGTGTGTGTGTGTGTGTGTGTGTGTGTGTGTGTGTGTGTGTGCGTGCGTGTGTGTGTGTGTGTGTGTGTGTGTGTGTGTGTGTCTGTGTGTGTGTGTCTGTCTGTCTGTGCGCGCTGTATCTCAAAAACTAATAAAGCAATTGATATGAAACTTTGAACATCCGTCTTATTTGATAATCTGAAGAACTGAAAAGCTTTTGGTAAAATTTCGTACACCGGAAGTGGGCGTTTACCTTAACTGTTTTTTGTTTTTTGCCAATATTTTCTTAAATATGAAAAATATCACAAAAACATTTAAACAAACTTTGAAAACAACAAAGAAGTGAAAATCTTTTGCTTGAAAACATTTTTCATAAAATCATTTTTATTCGAGAAAAAAAAATTATAATTATAAAACGATAATAGTTACAGCAAATTTATAATAATAATTGTAGAGAATGCTAAAATGAACAACTTATAAAGAATAAGTTTTTTTCGAAATCCCTTTAGTTTTTGAGTAAACTGAGTTTTTGAATTTGAAGTATATTTTTCCATCTTTCATAATTTTGACGTTTAAAACGTCAGTTTCATCCGAGTTTACGCAACGCTCGATGTAGATTTAAAATATGATTTTAATTGAAAATAAACCATGGAAGTGTAAATAACATCAAATCGGAGAAAGTAATATGATGCCCACATCAACATTTTTTGCTTGCAGATTAACGAACAGGTTGAATATTCATATATTCAGGCTACATTTCGTTTTCTTGTATTTAACTCTTGCAACTTCCTCATAGTTAGAGTTCCTTCAAAAGTGCATTCAAATGCAGCTATCACCGATGATTCCATAACTAATACCATTTTCTAGAGCCTATTCTGCATTTTTCTGCAGTTTTTCTACTGTTACAGTAAGTCCACATCAATAGAAGGGTCAAACATATTTTTTGCGCTACCGTTCTATATTGCTATGCTTACTGTGTGTGTATTTAGTCACGTTTGAATGGCTTTCCCGGACTAATTTCGGTTGCTAGGAAACTCACAAAATAACAAGCCTGTTCTGAGTCATGACAGTCCTAGTACTGTTATGGGCTAGATAAAAGAGCAGCGATTTTTAATTATAAAAGTCGTTTTGAATTATTTTTTTACTACTTTTATAACTATTTTAAATCGGTAGCGTAAAAAATACTATACAACACTCGGTTCGTTAAGTGCATTCAAACAGGTCTCGAAAATTACAAATACTCGGCTCTGCGGGCCTCGTATTTTTAAAATTTTCTCGACCTGTTAGAGAGCACTTACCGAACTTGTGTCGTAATATACTATAAATTTACATACGTCTTTTATCATGAGAAGACATAAACACATAATAATATAGATACATAAGCCGACAAATAATTATCCTAACCTTAAATATTTTGGTAAAGCGGTGCAAAAGTTGCCATCTATATCTTACAGCGCATCACATAAGATAGACACTGTACCGCATCGGAAATTCTAATACATTGTTGAGAAAAAATAAAAACCCAAGGTATCATATTAGATACAGGGGGGCCGAGGAGGACATAGTAGTATATTTACTGTTACGTTGTATTGACAAATATTTAATGTGATTTTTAAGTGTGACTTAATTTCCAGGGTAGGCAGTGCTCTCTCGGTCGTATTTTTATGTAGAGATGCACTGATGCTGAAAAATGTATCGGTATATCGACCATATCGGCCACTGAGCCGATATTTAGCCTAGGCTAGCCATATCGGCTATGAATATTAAAAAAGTTATGTATCAAGAGAATATAAAATGAATTTATTTTTAGATACATCGAGTGTCATTTTACTTAAACTAATCCCAAAACACACTTTTTTACTATTTGTTGCCATTTTTAAGTTGAATATTGTAATTTATTTGCACGCTCTGTTGTCTGTGCAAGTTTCAATTAGTTTCAGACTAAAGTTGGAATCGGTGCAGCGCGGTTTTCCCTTATCCGACGGATTTTACTACAAATGTCGATTACAGACAATGCTCCGCTATTTGGCCGATACATATCGTTATTGGTCCATCTCTATTTTTATGTGAAATAAGAAATGCACTATATTTTATGGACGTCGAAATTTTTAAGCTACTTTTTTTTATCAATGTTTTACAATTTTTCAAGTCTTTGAATAATTAATTAATTAAGGAAAATAAACAGAAAGTTAACATTTTGATGATAAATTAATGGTTACCATGACAGGGAATAGTATTTCCTGCATGTCTTTATATAAACAACAGCTTTCAACATGTATAAAATGCATAAAAACCTATTTCGCACTTCAATTTTCTAACGTTACTAGAAAAAAAAAAAGTTGATCAGTGCCGACCAAACTTTTTGCGCAAAATAGGATTCCTCAAAGAGGCAGATGCCAGTACACTTTAGTGCTAATACGAGATATATTGTTTCAAAAACCACTCAGCGAGGTGTAGTATAAAATATTGTTTGATGCCAATTTAAGAAAAGTAAGGCAAACTTTCTCTAGTCATATTTCGATTTTTTTTAATTAGGGGGATTAATTGAATCTAATTAATTTATATTAAAATTAAAAACCTTTACTTGTTGCAGAAGCCTTAATTAAACGAAATGAAGACATTTTTATTTCATTTAATTACTTGTTGAAGAATCCTTAAATGATATAAAAATACACACCTTTATTTCATTTAATTAATTTATGGATAACACATATCCTCTTTTCGTCTCTATTTTGGAAATTTACTATATCAGCAACTCAAACTTCTTGTATTTTCTTTTCACTTAAAGAAGTCAGAGTGGGGCAAAAGAATTGTACCGGAAGCAAAATAGTACATTTTGCAAATAAAACTGACTTTATTATAAAAAAAAATGTTACATACAGAAATAATGTTTAAATGTCTATTCTCTGAAGTAACAAGCTCAGTTACACCGACACAAATACATATCATAACACGGTTGAAGGATACAATTAATACTACTGCTGTATAAATGTCTTAATAGTATATTGTACAACGAGCATATAATGATGGCTATTAATCACGAGAACGATGTTTGCGGAACGAGCCGTAGGCGAGTGGAGCAAATCGTTTGAGTGATTCATAGCCATTATATGCGAGTTGTACACTATACTTTGTTCAGGAAAATTAAAATCAAAATTAAAATCAAAATTAAAATCAAAATTAAAATCAAAATTAAAATCAAAATCAAAATAAAAGAAAAAAATCAAAAACAAAATCAAAATTCAAATTGAAAATAAAGTTGTAATTACAATTACTATTGAAAAAAATTAAAACCAGTATTAAACAGGATAAACAAAATATTATCATAAACCGCGTTCTGCGAATTAGCGTGTTTAATAACCATATTAAATACGCAAATGCGTGTGCGTGTTTAAGAAATTGAGTGTTAAATGTGCCCCATTAATGCTGCCCGCAGAATTGAATAATGCGCACATTATAACATTTTCGTGAACAAAGTAATATTAATTGTTTTTACTTGATAAAAAACCCATTTAAGAATTACAATTTTATAAGTATTTTTTCAATGAAAACTTTCTAGATGTTATCGAGTCCGTGAACAATATAGAAACGAGTGAATATAGACGCACCCCATTCAGAGAGATAACTATGAAATCAAATAAAAAGCCGGGCATTAGTTTTCCCGTCCGATCCCTTTTTGTGTACACTTGTTTTTCTCGTGTTCCCTTTATTTATCGCATATTTAACGTTTCCTCTTCGTGCGCGCAGCCCGCTTGATTTAAACCGGCCATAAAGGGAAAGAGCTAGAAAATTGGACCGATAAAATTTGAATTACGAAACAAAAAAAAACAGACTAAAATTTTATAACAAGACACTCGTAAGGAAGTGGCTGGGTGTTTATACCGACTAAATGGTATAAAAAAGTTTCAAACAATCCAACATATTTTGGTATAAATCACAACTATTAGAAAATCGCATTTGTAATAATAAATAACATTTGTCATTTTGGGGTAGATTTGTCATCGCTTAGCCAATAATGATTTTTTTTTTTTGATAATTCAAATTGCAGAATAAAAGTCTGTAATAATAAATCAATTAGTTAAATTTGTTTGTAGATATGAAAGAGTTTAGACTTCACGGACAATTGACCTCACTTACTTTTGAACCAAAGAAATCGCATAATGTTGATTACATGTGCCAATGATCATTGATTACAATGAAAATCACGCTGGGTGCATGATTGCCCTCGTAATTGCTCATGTTGGTTTTGCTTAGCAACGCTGCATTTTCTATTGCAAGACGTCAGTTAACGCCGGATATTTTAAACTGTTTCCACAATGATTGTTGCAATCTGTTCGTATTTTCGGGCATTCTATTACTGATTTTATTAGTAATAATATTTTTAGGAATTTCCCAAAAAAAATGGTAAGCTCTTTTTTACTACAATTATTGTAGCGCAAATACTTAGTGTCACAAATTATGAAATGTTACTGTTCGATCAATTTTCTTCTGTAATATTATGTATTATCTTTTTTACTTTCTCCGTTACGAAGTACGAGAAAGTATTGTGATCGTGATTTTTTTTTCAAATTTTTTTTTTACAGAAATATCTGTTTTGGGGTCCCTAGATGCAATTTCAACAATTTCTGGAAAAAACATTTTTGTGTCTGTGTGTGTGTGTGTGTGTGTCTGTGTCTGTGTGTGTGTCTGTGTGTGTGTGTGTATGTGTGTGTCTGGCTATGTGCGCTGTATCTCAAAAACTACTAGAGCTATTGATATGAAACTTTGAACATACATCTTATTTGATAATCCGAAGAACTGAAAAGCTTTTAGTAAAATTTCGTACACCGGAAGTGGGTGTTTACCTTAATCGTTTTTTGTTTTTTGCCAATAGTTTCTTAAATATGAAAAATATCACAAAAACATTTAAACAAACATCGAAGACAACAAAGAAATGAACATCTTTTGCTTGAAAATATTTTTCATAAAATCATTGTTATTCGAGAAAAAAAAATATTATGTTTTTTTTTAATTTTTGGTTTATAATTATGAAACGATAATAGTTACAGCAAATTTATGTGATTAATAATTGTAGAGAATGCCAAAATGAACAACTTCTAAAGAATAAGTTTTTTTCGTTAGTTTTTGAGAAAACCGAGTTTTTGAATTTAAAGTATAATTTTTCCATCTTTCATGATTTTGACGTTTTAAACGTCAGTTTCATCCGAGTTTACGCAACGCTCGATGTACATTTAAAATATGATTTCAATTGAAAATAAACCCATGAAAACGTAAATATCAAGTCGGAGAAAGTAACACGATGGCCACATCACTATTTTTTTAAAGTATTGCCAAGTATAGTGTTTTGGAAAATGGCACTTTACTGACTCAGCTATCATCAAAATCATACATATACTCCATCTCCTCATAGATTAGACTTTTTTGACATCTTCAGTGACAAACACTAAAAAATGAAAAGTACCAACACGGCTTTGAGAAAAATGTAATTTTGCAGCAAGTAAGGTTGGTACAGATATACATCCAATATACTCATACGCGACATCAACAAGACACATTATTAAAACAGTTTGTTATGTTATTGTTATTGTTTTTGATTTCCGACATGGAGAACGTTCTAAATTATGTGATGAACCAATTACACATCAACGCGGTAATATTCTTGAGTACGATTTTCGTAATAAATTAAGTTTACTATTTATTACTACTTTTTATGGCGAGAGTTGTTCGGCAACCTAGTGGGATTTCTACCACTCAAGATGTCAAAAAAGTCTAATCCATGAGTAGACGGGGTATATCAATCTGCAAAAACATTCATTACAAAAATCAAATCTCATTCGTATTTTCCCCGTTTTCAACATTCACGAATATAAGAATTCCATTATTAAAACATCCACACACATTACCTATAATTAATCGGAATTTATTCCAGTTCCTGTTCGCTATGTGTGTTTTTTTGCAAATAACTGTGATTTATAAATTCTCAGGGCGATAAATCACCCGGATTTATATCCCCGCGGGTTGATGTTTGCTCCATAGTTCACGGATTTGTTTGTTTTTTTAGGTCCTTTCTTTCGCTCCAGCTGATTGATTGTATGCGCACGCCGTTTTACATTAATAAGAATTTGGTGTAATTTCCCCTTAAAACGGCAAAACCGAGAAAGTAAACATTGGGTACAATGGGAAATCCGCAACGTGCTTATGTATTTAGCAGTTTGTGTTTCAAGTAATGAAATAAAGTGTACATAGCTTAAATTTTGCAAACAAAGGAAACACGTGATGGTGAAAATTGAGTGACTTACCAGCGCAAATAATTGAAAGTAATAATACAATTTCAATTTAAAAAAAACAAAACAAAGGAAACACGTGATGGTGAAAATTGAGTGACTTACCAGCGCAAATAATTGAAAGTAATAATACAATTTCAATTTAAAAAAATACTGGTGTTTATTAAGTCAATTTATTTCTTTTACAAACCATTTATTTAATTATTTGTATATTGCCGGTATTCGATAAGGCCATCATACAGAGTGTCTCCTAAAAATGCCGCTAACCATTACACCGATTTCAATAAAACAAAAAATAAATCAAATGGTTCGACAAGTTCTACAAAGAGGAGTAATTAAATCAAATCAAATATCTTATACAGGATGTCTTCTTTATTTATGGACCAATTTTAATACAACAAAAAAATAAATGAAATGATTCCACAGGTTCCAAAAAGAGGCCTCCATTTTGATTTTTTTTACAAAATCAGCTTTCATTTCAGCGATTGTTAACTTTTTCAAATGGCCACGTATATTTTCCCTAATTTATGCTGGTAGATATTATTTTTTTGAATCCAAAGATGTTCAACAAGTTGGCTTTCGTGCAAGTGTGCCGCCGAAAACAAACTGAACACAGTAAATGTCACCTAAGTGATAGTGAGTCAGGTTACCTTTTTTGTAAGTTCAATGAATTATTCTTTTGTGAAATAACTCAAGTGATGGCTAACAATATTGCCAATTGACATGACTGACAAATATTTCGAATGTAATAATAGTATATTGTACAACGAGCATATAATGATGGATATTAATCATGAGAACGATGTTTGCGGAACGAGCCGTAGCCGAGTGTAGCAAATCGTTTGAGTGATTAATAGCCATTATATGCGAGTTGTACACTATACTTTGTTTACGAAAATTAAAATCAAAATTAAAATCAAAATCAAAAATATAAAAGAACAAAAAAAAATTCAATCAAAGTTAAAATCGAAATTAAAGTTGTAATTACAATTACGATTGAAAAAAAATAAAATCGGTATTAAACAGGAGAAACAAAGTATTATCATATATCGCGTTCTGTGGATTAAAGCGCGAATTAGCGTGATTAATAACCATATTAAACACGCAAATGCGTGTGCGTGTTTAATAAGCATATTAAACACGCAAATGCGTGGTTAATGCAATTGAGTGTTAAATGTACCCCATTAATGCTGCCCATAGAGTTAAATAATGCGCACATTATAACATTTTCGTGAACAAAAATATTAATTAAACAGTGCTCCCGTATATAGACCACTTTTTTGAACAGAGAAGCCCCAGAGCGTAGAAAATTTGGAAAACTTGAAAAAAAGCTTTTAAGACACCGAATTATAGACAGAAGAACTCAAATGCAGGCCTGCAACTTAGAGGAGGAAATATCATATCATTTTCGAATGTGATCGCTCTGCGTTCCAGACCCCACCTTGTTGGAAAAAAAGAAAAAGACTCCAAAGAGGGAGGAACATACGTTTCGCGGAAATGTTGAATTACTTTTCTTTCTTGGTATGCAAGAAAATCCAAAAACAACGAAGAGGGTGGAATGTATATTTTGCGAAAATGTTGAATTAGTCGATCTTTTTCGTATGCAAAAACATCTATTTAGGAAATTACAAATATTATTTACCAATAGGAGGATCCAATATGTCCGACCAATAAAGTGAAATATTTATCAATTGTATTGAAACTTTGAATACAAGGGTTTTTAGGGTCGCTGAACACAAATTTTGGATCAGATATGAAAAATTCAAAATGGCGGATTCAATATGGCGGCCAAAAAGTGATCTCAATTTTTATGAAACTTTGACTATAGGGGTTTTTGGGGCCGCTGACGTGCTTACGAAATCCGTATCAGTTTCGGCCGTGTATTGATTTCCTTTGAGCTGAGGTCTGTTTGTTCTCTAAGGACGTCCACTGCCCCCCTCGGCCACATTTTTCGGTGCAATTTCACGTTTTTTTAACAAGGACTACTTCGCTTTCACGGAGACATCACTCAATTTGTAGGTTGGAGCATGCCGACAACTTGAAAACTCAGCAGTAAATACTACTACCATGTATAGGAAGAATGTGGACTACTAGAATTATCATCTGTGGGTACAGTGACTCGTTCCGGAGCGCGCGGCGAACTCGGGATACCGCACCGTGGTCCCAAATGCCGAAAATGTGGCCAAAATATGAAGGCGTTATCGGAATTTAAAGAAAATTAGTATATCAGATTTTTTGAGGACGCTGATTAAGAAACTGACATTAAAAATTTGAAAAACAAAATGGCGGATCCAATAGGGAGGACAAAAATGATTAAAATTGTCATTTTTCCATAAAAATTCGGACATGAGGTTTTTCAAGGTCTCTGATTAAAAATAATTAATTACAAATTTGAATCACAAAATGGCGGATCCAATATGGAGGACAAAAATGATACAAACTGTCAAGTTTTCATGAAAATTCGGATATAGGGTTTTGCGTGGTCGCTGATTCTAAATCTGGATCTAAAAATTTTAAAAACAAAATGGCGGATCCAATAGGGCGGACAAAAATTACAAAAATTGTCATATTTTCATAAAATTTCGGATTTAGGTGTTTTTGAGGTCGGTGAGTGAGAATCTGAAATTAAAAATTCACAAAACAAAATGGCAGATCCAATATAATAGTAATTATTTAAAGTGAAATTGATGGAGGATCCTTTATTCTTAATATATAATTCAATCTAAAACATATAAATAAGAGGCGGCCTTAGTTGGCAAATATTTTGAAATCACTTCAAACCCGTTATTTTTTAGTTAAATATGTATGTATCGAACATGTACGGTACATATTGAAATCAAAAGAATCAATTGCAAAAAATAATTCATAATTTATTAGAATGAAATAGATGGTGAAAAGATAAAATCAAAAAAAGTAATATTCATATAATGCACTACTTAATAAATGAAACATTTAATAGATTTATCACATCCTCAGATAGCATAGATTTCTTCTTGCAAGGCAGGTTTCTTAAACCAGTAATATATGGGTCTGAGTTAAGAAGTCTATGCAGAAAGTCGATGTTAGTCACGTGACAGTTTTCTTGAATGACTGCGTCTAAATAATTTAATATTTTTATTAAACTCCGCAGCCTCTTCAGATAACTCGCCTATAGGTAGCAAAGCATGACCAATTACCTCTGACCCATGAATCAGTACTTTATGTACTGAAGCAGGAAGATTGTACCAGGGATATTTCTGGACGAGTTGCCTGGCTACATCTAACGCCAAAGTCCCAAATTTATCCTTATTAATGCTGTAGCCTGATGATAAGCAATTGAGCAAGGTACTACATAAATAAATGATATTTTGATCGATTCCCGTAATTTCTGAAGAAATGGTAGAATTGGCGAAACATTTCCTAGCAGTCTTTCCATCATTTGATGTCCCACTTCCACCACTTCGCGGCTTGTCGACAATCAAGCCTAATTTCTCTCTAAATTCAGCTTGGATGGTTTTTTTTCTCTGTGCAAAGATGGCTTTATCTGATCTAATTTGCCATTTTTTTTATTACGACCCTATACGAAAGATGTATAAAATATTCAAAAAAACGAATCCAGGAATGCAGTGGGGACAAGCCAAATTCATACCTACAATCATTAACAGTATTTTTTAAACAATTATCTATATTATCCATCTCTTTCGGTGATGCATCGCATATAACACCTACTTGTCGCTGTTTCACTAACAAGGAGAGGATCAGATGTGTGACTCACCAATTTGATCCATCTTTGGTACATGTGTAGGTCATGACTAGGAGTGTAAGAGATGCAAGTAATAGGGCGCACTATTCAGCCGTTTTCGAGAAAAAAAATTGATTGATTCTTAAATTTAGATATTTAAATACACATAAATTTATAAAAACTATAAAAAAGAAAATTAATGAATCCAACTTCAACAATGGGGTTCGATCCTTCGACCTTCCGACTACGAATCGGAGATTTTATCGATGCGCCAAAAGGTCGGTATATGCTTGTTAACGCAAAAGGTATATAAACATACGAATGAATAAAAAAATTAAAAAAAACATTTTTTCTCGAAAACGGCTGAATAGTGCGCCCTATTACTTGCACCTGTTACACTCCTAGTTATGACCTACACGTGTTTTAAAGATGGATGAAATCGGTGAGTCACACATCTCATCCTCCCCTTGTAGTGCGCTACAGACCTTCCCCTCTACCATAGTTAACTGCAAGGAATGTTTCACTCTAACCTCGCGGTTGTTATATTGAAGTATATATGGTTCTAAATTATTAATTTTATTTTTAAAGTAAGCCTCTTCTTGCATTGAGAGTCAAATAGTCTTTTTTGCAAATTGGAATTGAATAGGCCTACAAAATCGGGTAGAAGAGGGGCGCGGATTTTTCCAAATAATGTGATCGATATTAGTAGCTCCTGATTTACATATTAACTGCAGAGGAACATAAGACGTAACAAATAAACTGCTGTCATCATCGATACTTGAGTCTAAAAATGTTTGCTTGTATTCGCTGTGTCCTGTTCTACCATCAAAACCCCATTTTCCTATCAAAGTCATGTTGTCTAACAATTCAGGACTAATAGTGTTTAAAACATCATTTTGGCACTCCAGTATCCGGTTGGCAGTATGATCTAATAAATTCTGTAGTTCAATTTCGGTCGACAGCCCGGTGACGTTTTCTTTCGGAGGATCATACTTTTTAAATACTTTTTTGTAAGACGGCATTACATCGGATGAAATAAGTTAATTAACAAAATGTTTAATTAATAAATACTGGTGCTTACTTAAATTAGCCTCTATAATAAGTGATAGAACATTATCAGGACTTGCTTGAGAGACAGTTGCATTGGATCTAGAGTTTCTCAATAATTCATTAACAGCAGAATCATCTACCTTTGACAATGCAGATATTCTTCTAGGTTTTGACCATTTTTCAAGAGGTCGCATTCTTCTAGGACGTTCAACCAATTTAAATATTTTTCAATAAACCTCGACTTCTGATGGTAGCTCTTTTTCCAATATTCCATGAGTTTCTTGCAAATGTAGCTGATACGATTTTGCAAATTTTCAAGATTTACATTTTCGATGTCGGGAAAGGACTCCATCATGTAACATGTGGCGAGCCTAATCTGCATCACTCCCAGTTTTAGTCAACCAAATCTCAAACAAATATTTCCTCGTAAAGGAACATTTGTAAAAAGTATCTAAGGAAAAAATAAATGGAGATATAACACAAATGTTTTATAAATGTTGGTTTACGTGTATAATTTATAGTGGATTCGCCATTTTATTTTTTTCATTTTCCAGTTTAGATTCACTGACCTCAAAAAACCCTATATTTGAAATTTCTTTAAAAAAGCACAATTTTTATAATTTCAGTCCGCCATTCTTGAGCCGCCATTTTGTTTTTGAATTTTTTAATTCCAAATTCTTATTCAGCGACCTCAAAAAACCCGAATTACAAATTTACATACAATTTGAATAACGTCGTAATATTTTGGCAACAATTTCGGCATTTGAAACCACAGTGCTATGATGACAATATAAACACTATGTAAAAAGAGCAGCTGCAACTCGCTGCAGATAAATGAAATAAGTTAACGTCCTACAGGCTCTAAGGAACAAATTTTGATATATTATCAGTAGGGGCTCGTGGGGGAAAGTAGTTAAAAGTTTTTATAAAACAAATAAATAAAATCGAAAATTTTAATATTGTTTTTGCAAGTTACACAGCTTATATATTTCAAAATGCATAGTTTAAAAGTGAGTTAAAATAGAGTACATACCTTGTTCTTGGAATTTCATTGTAAAACAACTTTAAAAATCAAGAAAAATAGTGAGAAATAATTAAATTACTGATGACGCACCGATAACACAATTGTGTACTAGCGACGAACTGTCACTTCGGATGTCTAAACACAAAAGACTGTTCTATTTTACAGGTTCGATTTTTATACCTACATGGAGTAAGAGTATTTATCATGTAGTAAGCAAAGTTTTATGCAATAAATTTGACATAAATATTTTCGAATTATGACCGCTGCTGAAACCACTGTGCACCGGTCCGTTCAAAGCCGTATAGCGGCAAAACTTATTCACAGATTGTAAAATAATTTTACCTACTCCCACTTTGTAATTGATGAATTACCGAACTGTTTTCACCAATCGTAAGCGACCCATTATGAATATATAGATCATATACCGAGTGTCTGGGATAAGGGGCGAACATAGGGATTTAACATGTAAAATTAAATATGTGTAATTATTAGCTCCCCTATTCATTTTAGAGAAAAATTGTAAAGGAATATTTTTTAGAGAATTAAAAATTGTAAATGAATCATCTATTTAATTTACGTTTGTACCAGAATTCACCTCAGAAATAATAAAAATAAGTTGAACAATGTACCAGTTAAGAAAACCCTTGCCATGAATTTGACAAATGTCATGTCATAGTGAAAATTTTGCTAGTCAGATATCAATTCACGCATTGTAATTGCTATGAACAATTACGTTTGGTTTGTTGTAAAGTGTGAACTAGAATTCTTCGGTAAAACAGACAGACTGAAAAAGTTAAGCTTAGTTTAGTTTTTAGTTAGTTTATTAATTCGCAGCAAATGTTGCTATTTTAAATATGTAAATGCATATTAATGTAAGTATGTTGTTCTCCTTAAATAAACTACGGCAAGTCTCCAATCTAATGTTGTTAAAAATTAATCTTAATATTCTTTTCTGGGCTATGAATATCCTTTGAATATGACTTCTTTCCCACGCTGGTATATTATAGGAGATATGAGGATATACCTATGAGTAGAAGAGTTATGATTGACTCAGGTGGTAAAATTGGTTTTAGTTTATGAACTGCATATTAAGCAGTATTTAATTTACTACACTCATAATCAACATGCTGACACCAGGTGAGTTGCTCGTCCTCAGCAATCCCAAGAACTTTGGTGCTCTGATTTAAATTAACAATTGGTGTCTTTCTATTAAAAAACTGAATGTTTACTGTTTTGTTATATAGAAGTAAATTATTAGCATCCATTATGGTCTGTATTTGATCGATCCTGCATTATTTCGCAGAATACACACCTCCTTTCTTCATCCACTAACAGTATCTCCTGATGGCATTGATGTTTTTAAGAATGATAACCATGCTTCTTCAGAATTGTCTGTACAGAGAATTTAGACACATTGCACTCACGAGCAATGCATCTTATGCTAGTTGTTGGTTCAGCATTTATCAAACCCAAAACTGTTTCTTCCAATTCATCGTTGTTTCTTCTGTTCCGTTTGCATGTAATGTCACGAACTCTAAGTAAACTTACGCAACTGCAAAATGTTTTAATAATGAATACGCTCTCTTCATTGGAATAACTCAGATTATTGTTAATAGTAATTTCAATGCGTGAATTAATATTTGACCAGCAAAATTATTCTCACCATAACATGACATTTGTCAAAGTCATGGCAAGGGTTTTCATTAAATGATAAATGGCTAAACTTATTTTTATTATTTCTGAGCTGGATTCTAGTACAAACGTAAATTAAATGGATGATTCATTTACAATTTTTAATTCTCTAAAAAATATTCTTTTACGATTTTTCTCTAAAATGAATAGGGGAGCTAATAATTACACATATTTAATTTTACATGTTAAATCCCTATGTTCGCCCCTTATTCCAGACACTCGGTATAAATGTTAAATGTTGTACATAAATGTGTAATATGTACTATTACCACTTATGTACCTCGCTATATTATATACTTATTAGCCAATTACAATGAACGCCCGCCGAGTGACGCATTCGTCTGTTCGTCGTTTGTTTAGTTAGTAGTCGTCCTACATTGCCATTACCGGCTAATTTAATACACATTTAAACGTCACCTTGACAAGATTCAGTTTCAATATGTCTTTAGTTTAAGCGATTAAATGCATGGTCGAAGGTAAAGCATAGTACATAACGCGAGTTGTAACGCAATTACGCGCTCGTGAAATTACGTTACTCGCCGCTACGCAATATCTTTCACCTGCGCGTAATTTGCTACTTACAACTCTAGTTATGTAATATACTATTACGCACATATTCTAGACACTTACAGCATTCGATTCATGCAATAAAATAAAATCGATTTTTTGAGAAAAATATAGATTAATTAATTAAAGTTTTTTTGTTTAAAAGAAGGACGTTTGGCGGAAATTTGAGTTAGGGAATTATTATGGATGATTTGGGACATTGGCTTAGACAGCGTAGGTCATGCAACTATAACGATTTGTTCATAACACATTATTCATTTTAAATGAAAATAGATATCTACAACATCCATGTCCTCACCGGGATTCGAACCCAGTACCCTTAATTAACATTAATGAACCTATCAAATTATAAAAAAATGCTGCTAGCGTTAAAGTGAAAACTTGGGACTAATTTGCCAGCTGTTTTTGCTTCACTATTTTAGTAGTACAATAATGACGCACTTCTACATGAAAATTTCAGTTTTATCAAGCCCAGAATTCATTACGCTTAAACGAAAATGTAATTTGCATTTAAGCAATTACAGATCCCGAAGATGGCCGATCGGTATGGTGATAATTGTGTTGTATTGATCGTGAAGAAGTCACGCCGGAAATAATAGTTATTCATTATACGAATGTGGAATGTACGTAAGAAAAAGTTATTTTATTAAGGGACTAATGAGGAATTCCACATGAGTATAATATAACATTTTATGTAAAATCTTTAATTGTATTAAATATTGAAATAATGTTTATAAAATTTTAATGATAACTAATACTTATAGTTTGATAATAATCATTGTTTGATCGAAACTGCAGTCACTAATAAATAAACAGTGTGATATTAACTAAATAAAAGTTTTTTTTTTTATTAAAAATGTATCACGAAGTAAATGCCGGCAACCTCGATCTGTCTTTCTTTTAATTTGTTACCGTAAATACTGTGTACAGGCTATAACTCTGTTCATATTAATAATATGAATGTATGCGTTTAAGATTGTTTGAATAGTAATTTATAGATTAAATTAATCAAATTACTGGACCCATGTATTCATTGCAAATCTTAGAATACATTGAATTCTGGTTAATAAATAAATCTATTTTTTTAATTCACTTAGTTGCTGCTTTCCAGACTATAATAAAATTCAATATATCCAAGCCCGGGACCGGTCCGGGCCGGCTAAATTATACATCGGTAGGCCCGACCCGGCCCGGCCCGGAGAATGAAAAATACGGCCCGAGCCGACTAAGCTGAGTTGACCTATCCCAAATCGAAAGAACTTTTGCAGAAATGACATGAGTGAAGTAATCAAAGAAAATAGCAACAAATTCCGATTATTTTGATAACAGATTAGGAACGTGTAGGTTTAGATTGAGGAAACATTAATCACGGAAGTTTTCGCGCCGGCCAGTCATGGTCATTAATCAAACGGAATCGCCAAGGGGCGCCACTTCGCTATTAATAACATATTTAATACAACAGGGGCTCAATAGCACCCGGACTTAAGAGAAAGACCGAAACTGCTTTCTCGTTTCATTCTACCTTAATTATACTCTAATGCCAAAAACTACTTCGAAATAGTTTTATATTTGCGATATCGTAAAACCGATCGTAACAATTTGATTGTCCCGGAGAATTCATTTAGGATGTGATTTATTGCAGGCACAATAAGCAGTCCTGTCGCGGTAATAATTACATAAATGTTATGGCAGGGACGGAAAAGTATTATGCGGTTGACAGGTTTAAGAAACGCGCGTCAGCGGATGTGAACATGGCTTTAGCGGCGCATAAAAGGGGTTGCTTTTTTCACCTAGAAATATCTATCATTGTTAATGTATTCGTTTATTTACATATTTCCAATTTGAGTGTAAATTTCGAGAGGATCCAATTAACTAGAATTAAATTTATACACATCTAGCCGAAATGAATGAGTGTCGGTTGTCGTTCTAAGGGCGGGTTCTATTGTGCCTCGAACAGGCTTAGTTATTAAACGGATATACCGCAGAAACATATACAATGTTCTACATTTTAACAAAGAAATATAATCAATAATAACGTTCGAATTAGTTAGCAATACAAATAAATATAATGCACATTCAAAATTTTCAGTTTTAGTAATCTAATCGAATTTATAAAGGGAGTCTGCTATTGTTATTTTAAAGGGGTAATACTATTCATACATATAATAAAATTTCTAAACTGGAAATAACGGAGGGTAGCGTTGCAACAAAGCACAAAGGAAATAATAAGAAGGAACAGCATTTTTACAGAAGGGTGTATTTGGCTTTCTTTTGTTGAGTTTCACTGAATAAAGCCATATGCCGTACACTATCATTTTTTTTTTAGGGCGAAAATAACATTTTCATGAGCTGTTTATAACTATGCGATATTTTAGTAGTGTCAGCAAAATAATCGGTCGGTAACTAATTAAAAGGGTGTGGAAATCTTGGTACTCAATCAGTGGAGGTGGTCAGAAGGTATCCGATTAAGTGTGGATATATAAATTGGAAAAGATTTGCGAGCACGCTGGATTCGAGCCGGCAACCTTCAGGTTTGACTCGTGATACTTCATGCACAGTATAGTTCCTATGCAGTAGTCTCACTCAAGCAAATTAGAGTTTTCAGATTTTCTTTGCGCATGTTACTGCGCAGCCATTTAAACCCAGACATTAACCAACCACATGTGAATTATAAACATACCTTGTTTTTGATCCTCATACGCAAGTGTTTCCATAAGCGAATAAAGATGAAAATCAATAGATAAAATAGGTACTTACTTTCATAACATAAGAAAATACCCTTATCATTAATAATGTAACAACAACAGCGGCGGCTCGTGGATTTCAGTAGGTGAGGCAAAGACAAAGAAGCCGCTCGTGCTGCCCCACTTACTCTAACGAAGGAAGCAAATATTCCGTTGCTTTTTCGGTCAAATTTTCTTCCGTTGCCTCACCGCCGAACATCCACGAGCCGCCGCTGAACAACAAATACAATTTCAAGCAAAATTCGATGTTTATAACCTATGAAATTACGTTAGGCATACACAAGGCCAAAGTTGAACAGCTGATCGCACGACATGCACTTTTACAATTTTTTGATTAAAAACACTAGATTCTATTTTCTGCACAATTTTTCAACTCAACTTATCTATTAAAACAATTTGCTGTGCAAAACCAGTCAATTTAAATAACTCACTCAAGACATTACTAATTTATTACAGAATAAATTGAGCAGTGTAAACAATGCGCAGTAACATGCGCGAGCATTATTTGAAACCCAAAAGATCAAAGTGCCGTCTTCAAGTCTTGCGGGTAGTGTTACCAAGTCAGCGGAAAATCCGCTAGATCTGGCGGATTTTCTAACGGAATTATGTTGGATTGTTGAGAAAACTAGATTAATTCAATTTAAACTTTATTTTCAAAACATATATTTTACAAGAGAAAAAGCGGAAACTAAAAACATTAATTTTTACAAATTCATAACTCACGAAAAAATGAACACATTTTCGAAAATTAGAGTTAGTTTTAAAGGTAGATGTTCTGTGAATATGCTAAAATATTTGAGGAATATTTCAGTACTTATTTTCTTTTCGATTTTTGTTTTGCTTAACTGTTTAACAACTTAAAACAATAATTTTCAAAAATTCATAACTTACGGAAAAAGTGACACATTTGCAAAAATCAAAGTTAATTTTAATGGCAGATGTTTTGTGAATATATTTAAAAAAAATTATTTTTTGTTCAAGTCTTTTTAAATATTAATTTTCAAAAATTCGTAACTCACGCAAAAATTTACACATTTTCAAAAATCTAAATTGACTCTAAAGGCAGATGTTTTGTGAATATACTTAATACATTTTTTTTTAATTCTATCATATCAATATTTGTTTTTGTTCGACACACGAAAACGTTAATTTTTAAAAATTCACAACACCCAAAAATGAACATATTATCAAAAATCAAAGTTTATTTTAAACGTATTCGTTCTGTGTGTACTAAAATATTTGAGGAACTCAATTTTGTTTCTATTTTTTTGTTTTGTTTAAGTATTCGACTACTTAAAATATTAATCTACAAAAATTCTCAAGCAAACATACTCATTTTCAAAACTCAAAGTTAATTTTAAAAGTAAATGTATTATGATTGCATTACAGTTTTGAATGAATTCAATTGTATTTTTTTCTGTTTTTTCTTTGTTCAAATATGCGAAAAAAAAAAATTAAAATTTATACCTCGCGCAAAAATTGACACATTTTCGAAGATGATTCATTCTAAAGGCAAATGTTTTGTGACTATATTAAAATTTTTGAGAAATTCTGTCATATCAGTATTTTTTTGTTCGACTTATACCGGGTGGACCATTTAATATGTTTTCAGGAAATATCTTCGAAACAAGAAACTTAAAAAAAAAATGACCCAAACAAAAAATGATTGTATTGAAGGGGGCCATAATAACATAATTTTGTTTTTTTCATAGATGGCGCTGTTGTCGCTAAATCGAGGTCAACTTAGTTTTTTTTAATGGAAACCCCTACTTTTTATTACAGAATCAGAGTCCTTGTTAAAAAATGAGAAGAATTCACTCACCTAACTTTTTCGTCAGAGTGATAGATGGCGCTGTAATCACGAAAAGAAGTTGTTGCATTTGGACGCTTGCGTATTCGAACTTCGCGCGCATGTGTGTGTGTGTGTGGTGTGTGTGTGTGTCAAAACATGACGTCGGCCGTATTTCCATGAATTACAATTTTAAATTGAAAAATAGCTGGAAATAGCTGGATTTTGATGCTTTCTTTGACTGAACAAAAGAAAATTTAGTTTGGTAATCAGTCGGTCTTCTGCATTGACGGGGAAAACGTTACAATGGTGCGGTATACTATCGCGGAAAAGGTCGACATGATTTTCGTGTATGGTGAAGCTAGACGCAATGCACTTGATGCGTGTGGCTTGTATCCTGATCGAGATCATCCGAGTCACATGACTTTTCTTCGGATCGTCAACTCATTTGTGGACACTGGCAGCCTAAAACGAACCAGACATCGAAGACGCACCGTAACCCAGGAGAATGCCGAAGTTGATATTTTAGCTGCAGTTGCAGTCAAACCCAACATAAGTTCTCGTCAACTGGCGCGGAGTTCAGGCACACACACACACACACACGCACACACACACATGCGCGCGAAGTTCGAATACGCAAGCGTCCAAATGCAACAACTTCTTTTCGCGATTACAGCGCCATCTATCACTCTGACGAAAAAGTTAGCTGAGTGATTTCTTCTCATTTTTTAACAAGGACTCTGATTCTGTCATAAAAAGTAGGGGTTTCCATTTAAAAAAACTAAGTTGACCTCGATTTAGCGACAACAGCGCCATCTATGAAAAAAACAAAATTATGTTATTATGGCCCCCTTCAAAACAATCATTTTTTGTTTGGGTCATTTTTTTTTAAGTTTCTTGTTTCGAAGATATTTCCTGAAAACACATTAAATGGTCCACCCGGTATATAACGATAATTTTCAAAAATTCATAACGCTCAAAAATAAACACATTAAAAAAAATTGTGATGTGGCCATCTTGTTACTTTCTCCGACTTGATGGTATAATTTATATTTACGCTTTCATTGTTTATTTCCTATTTAAATCATATTTTAAATGTACATCGAACGTTTCGTAGACTCGGATAAAACCGACGTTTAAAACGTCAAAATTATGAAAGATGGAAAGATTATACTTCAAATTCAAAAACTTTACTCAAAAACTAAAGAGATTTCGAAAAAAAACTTATTCTTTATAAGTTGTTCATTTTGGCATTCTCTACAATTATTATTAACATAAATTTGCTATAACTATTATCGTTTTATAATTATAAACCAAAAATGAAAAAAATAATAATACATTTTTTTCTCGAATAAAAATGATTTTATGAAAAATGTTTTCAAACAAAATAAGCTAATTTCTTTGTTGTCTTCAATATTTGTTTAAATGTTTTTGTGATATTTTTCATATTTAAGAAAATACTGGCAAAAAACAAAAAACAGTTAAGGTAAACACCCACTTCCGGTGTACTAAATTTTACCAAAAGCTTTTCAGTTCTTCAGACTATCAGATAAGTCGTATGTTCGTAAGTTTCATATCAACAGACACACACAGACACAATTGTTTTTCCTGAAATTGTTGAAATGGCATCTAGGGACCCCAAAACGGATATTTCCGTAAAAAAAAAATTGAAAAAAATTCACGATCACAATACTTTCTCGTACTTCGTAACGAAGAAAGTAAAAAGTTAGTTTTAAAGGTAGTCGGTCGTTTTGTCGATTTGTTAAAATATTTAAGGAACTCAATTTTGCTTTCTATTTCTGTTTTAAGTGTTCGAGAACTTAAAATATTAATTTTCAAAAATACATAACTCACAAATAGTCTCATTTTCAAAAATCGAAGTTATTTTCAAAGTAAAAATTGCATCCAAGTTTTTAAAGAATTTAATCATATCGATATTAGTTTTTTCTTCTGTTTTTTCTATTCTATTATATTGGACTACTTAAAAAATCATTTTCAAAAATTTATAACTCGCGCAGAAATTGACACATTTTCAAAAATGGAAGTTTATGTTAAAGGTAAATGTTTTGTAAAGATATTAACATTTTTGAGAAATCCTACTATATATAAGTATTTAGATTTTTTTGTTCAAGTCTTCAACAACTTAAAAAATTCATTTTCATAACTCAAGTAAAAAATGACTCATATTCAAAAATTAAAGTTTATTTTAAAGGTATTATGATTGCATCACAGTTTTTACGGAATTTAATCATATCGATATGATTTTTTTTTCTAATTTTTTCTTGTTCAAATATTCGACCGCTTGAAAAATCATTTAAAAAAATTTGCAACCCACGCAGAAATTGCCAAATTTTCAAAAATCTTATAAATATATTAGAAATATTTAGCAATTCCATCATATAAGAATTTATTTTCTTTAGATTTTGTTTGTTCAATTTAAAACATTTAAAAACATTCATATCTCATGGAAAAATTGGCACACTTTCAAAAATTAAAGTTAGTTTGAAAGGTAAATATTTTGTAAAGAAATTAAAATTTTTGAGAAATTCTATTGTATAAGTATTTATTTTTTAGATTTTTTTTGTTCGTCTTCCACAACTTAAAACATTAATTTTCAAAAATTCATAACTCACGCAAAAATTGACGCATTTTTAAAAATCAAAGTTAATTTTAAAGGTATTATGATTTCATCACAGTTTTTAAGGAATTCAATCATATCGATATGATTTTTTCTCTAATTTCTCCTTGTTCAAATATTCGACCGATTAAAAAATCATTTTAAAAAAATTACAACTCACGCAGAAATTGGCACATTTTCTAAAATCAAAGTTTATGTTAAAGATCTTGTGAATATATCAGTAATTTTGAGCAATTCCATCATATGAGAATTTCTTTTATTTAGATTTTGTTTGTTCAATTTAAAACATTAATTTTCAAAAATTCGTATCTCATGGAGAAATTGGCAGACTTTCAAAAATTTAAGTTAGTTTTAAAGGTAAATGTTTTGTAAAGATTTTAAAATATTTGAGGAATTCTATTAAATAAGTACTTGTTTTTTAGATTTTTTTTGTTCAAGTCTTCCACAACTGAAAACGTGCATTTTCAAAAATTCACAACTCACGCAAAAATTGACACATTTTCAAAAATTCACAACTCACGCAAAAATTAACGCATTTTCGAAAATCAAAGTTACTTTTAAACGCAATATGATTGCATCACAGTTTTTAAAGAATTCAATCATATCGATATGATTTTTTTTCTAATTTTTCCGTGTTCAAATATTCGACCGCTTAAAAAATCATTTTTAAAAATTTACAACTCACGCAGAAATTGACTCATTTTTAAAAATCAAAGTTTATGTTAAAATCTTGCGAAGATAATAAAAAAATTGAGCAATTCCATCACATAAGTTTTTTTTTAGATTTGTTCAATTATTCGACAACTTAAAACATTAATTTTCAAATATTCATAACTCAGGGAGAAATGTCAGATTTTCAAAAAATTAAGTTTTAAAGGTAGATGTTTTGTAAATATTTTTTAGATTTTGAACAAAAAATTCAACCACTAAAAATATAAATTTTCAAAGATGCATTCATTTTTTTATGAAATTCAATCAAATCTGTATTTATTTTTCTTATGATTTATTCACCTAATATTCAATCTTAATTCGTACGCAAAACGTTAAATTTAACTGCTGAACGTTACGTTAAAATAAGAGGTAGATTTATGTCGTACTTTAAATTTTCATATTTCCAGCGGAATTCTGGTGGAATCAGGTTGGCTATCTGGCGGAAATATTATGTGATCAGTTGGAAACGCTGCTTGAGCGTTTGACAGCACTGCTTTGGCGCACGCTGGTTTTATTTTAATTTACATTTAATTCCTAGCTTTAAACATTATTACTTTCAACCAGCAAAATTTGTGCGCCACCGTATCACACGGTATGCATGGTGCGTAAGTAATCCTAACGTGGAACGCTATAAGAAATCGAAATCGATTGAAAGCGATTCGCTTGAAATCATACACATTATTCGACCTCAACCGCAAGTCTTTCCAGAGATTCAGTCAAATCCTGAGAATGTCGTACATGGACGTCACTTTAGCAATGGGGAAATAAATATTATAATAATCATGATTAACTCCATACCTTCGCTTTTAATTTTGTTATTATGAAATTAATTTCAATAACAATATCCAATATCAAATTTCCTGGTAAAATAAGAGTTTTTACTTTGAAAATAACAAGGCGCCTATGTACTTCCTCAGTTTGAAAACAGGGGCGGTCGCGTTTGATGTATCGCTTTACTCATTGTTGACCGCAGAGACGCACGATTGCGCCCTCCTCCCGTGCTTTATCTCAGCGAGCCTTCAACCAACTAAAACCAGGACCGGGTTGGCTGTTCTTACGGCAGCAAACAAATTGTTGCAAAGGACTCTCTGCCAGGAAGTGGCCCATAAAATAAATCCCTTCGCGTATCCAACAAAAGCTTATGTAAATGTAATATCCACATGATCGTCCATTGTAATAAACTCGAGGTTGTTTGTTTTAAAATGTTGATACTAACAAATGTTTCGTTAGCTATTTGAATATTTTCTCTACCTTAAATATTTAAAATAGCTACAAATTTAAAAATGAGTAGACTGAAACATATACGTGATACAAGTTTGAATGCTATTTCTATTGGCGTAGGTATAGATGAAAGAAATCCTAGTGGCGTTCATTTGAGTGACAAATTTGATGGCGTGATTGTGATTGACTGTTGGTATGTTCGAAATTATTGGACCAGCAGTATTTGGATGCAGCATTACATGCACGAATTAACTCCGCCGTTCACGAGAACTCGTCAGTTTTGCATAAATTTCAACCTAGACGAGAAAACACATTACGAAAGAGTTCACGTTTACTAAATTTTTGCGCAAATAATCTTAGCCTTAGACCCAAAAATCCTGCTATAAACAAATAATTATAATACTAAGGATAGTAATATGAAATAAAAACATTAATTCTACCAAATAAAAACTCAGTTGAAATTCTGAATGTTTTTTTTTTCGCTTATGGTATTTTCACGAGAATTTTAAAATTCATTTTAAAAGGTGATTTTAAGATTAATTAATAAGAAACTAATCGAGAATTTAAAGTTAAAGTTTTTATTTCGTAGAATTAATATCTATTTCATATTACTCTCTGTAGCAATATGAACTACAAAAACGTAAATATTAAAACAATTAAATAATTGCAAATTCGAAAATTTTGAAACAAGATGGTGGCGACCGCGGCCATTACAATATGACACTTCATTTTTAGGGATAAATAAAACAGAATTTTCCATGTTCTCTCCCCTAACTATTTTTCCATAGCAATTACTATTTTTTGTGCAGCATTTTAATTTTTTCGTTAGTTAAAATATGCGGACTATATACTGCGTATATTATACGAAAGTGTGGTGTAAAACGAACAATGGCACGTCCTGAATGGGACGGCCCGGGGCCCCGGGATCAATCAAATTTTATTGAGGAGTGAAATGTGCGGCACTAAACGTCACATCACCATTGCATACGGTTATTAAAACACGGACATAAAATCCAAAACAGCACTAACCACGTCGTCGTAACTCAAAGCCCTAATGCTGCGCATCACGCACATACACTGGAAGTCAAAAAGTTTACATACTGATGAGGCATATTTTTTTTAGTATTATTTCATCGATATTTAATCATTTACCATGATACTTGAATTTCTATTTGTCGTTGATATTTCATTCGGATTTAAAATATTTTATAAATTCGGCCAACTTACTATTGAAAGCCTACGTGATTATTTTTATACGTTCACGTTTCAAAGAAAAACGAATAATTTGAATCTAGAAAGTGTTTCGTTAAACGCCTTGAAATATGTATTAATCAGAATCGCAAAAGAATTAAAAATATTTGATAATACGAGTATAATAATTTTTTCTTTTGTTATTTTCCACTACTACTTGAGCACTTCTGATTCAATAAAAAAAATGAATCCGAAATACATATACGAATAACTATTGGGTTTGAGTATAGAAAACTATATTAAATGAAAGATTATTAAATGGGCTTTCGTACTAATAAAATATTTAAAAAAATTAAGAAATGGTACAGTTTGTAAATATCGATCACCATGTATGATATGGTGAGTAATGTGTCAAATGAATATAAATTACTGCAGGCCAACTATCAATAAAACTACACAATAAATTAGATATTATCAGCTCTATCAATAAGAGAGCAGCAAAAAATAATTAAACCGCATACATTTTTCTATACGCATCTGATTAACGTGGAAATAATTAGGTATTAATCCCTATAACCAGGTATCTTTTCTGTTCTGTAGCACCAACTAATTGGACAGGGTCCAAAAATATAAAGATATATGTTCTATTAAAAAGAAAAACAACATAGGTGTGGTCTGTAACTTTGATATCAACCAGCCTGTATAAATTTCAGTATTTTTATTATATGCAACTCATTATTGTAGTACAGTGCGCGCCTAACGTATGGAATATATGCAGTAAAGCCGAAATTACATATTTTTGGAAAAAATCCTCCAATAGGTCGATTTTCTTTTATAAAAATACACATTTTTGCATGAAAGTCGATTTTCAGTCGTCATTTGTTTTTGAGTAATGACGTCATCCATTTTGTTTTTAAATGCAACCCCCTATTTTTGTTTTTGATTTTGAGAGATCTTTTCATTGTCGAACAGCCAGTATAAAAATGTTGCATTCTTGCATAAGAAATATTTCGAA
Source organism: Ocypus olens (assembly GCA_910593695.2). NCBI lineage: Eukaryota > Metazoa > Arthropoda > Insecta > Coleoptera > Staphylinidae > Ocypus > Ocypus olens. Next base: position 27,306,476 of record OU343048.1, on the reverse strand, counting down.
ATGATAATTGAAAGTGTGAACTTGATATTTAGAGTTTTTGCAAAATGACCTTGTTCCAGCGCTTTTTTCCAAACAAAAATGATTTTGACTTTCCACATAATACAATTTAGTGCAGGGAACCATATGTATTGTATTATATGGAAGTTCAAGATCATTTTTGTTTGGAAAAATTGCTACAAGCGCTGGAACAAGGTCATTTTGTAAGAACTCTAAATAACGGGTTTTCGTCTTCAATTGTCATTTACTCTAAAAATTTGTTATGTAGGACTGCAACATTTTTATACTTCCGGTTCCACTGTGAAAAGATCTCTGAAAATCAAGAATAAAAATAGGGGGTTGTCATTTTAAAACAAAATGACTGACGTCGTTACTCGAAAACAAATGACGACTGAAAATCGACTTTTATGCAAAAATATGTATTTTTATAAAAGAAAAGGATTTTTTCCAAAAAATGTTATTTCGGTTTTACTGAATATATTCCATATTTTAGGCGCGCACTGTACATAACTTTTTTAAAAAAACATATTTTGGTATTTTACTTAATAACCCTGTGGTTGATCGTTCACTGAGCGATCAAACTAGGGCTGAAATTTTTATTCGAAGAGTTCCCATCTCGAAGATTTGAAGTTTCGAAGAGTCGAAAATTCATAGAAAATCTTCGAAGATTGAAATTTCAAAGAACTCAGAACTTTTTAAGTTGCGAATTTTCCAAATTTCTATGTTTTTAATTCTGATTAGCTTCACGAGCGCTGAAAAGATGGTTCTTGTATTTAGGTCAAATGTACATAGCTCCAAAAATTATATACCAGATGAAAGGTTAGGTTGTTCCTAGAGTGTGCCTGAAAAATATTTTTTTACCGGATTGGTTCCGGAGATATACAGGGTGTCTCGCTTCGACTTGCCGAAACGAAAACAGGTAGTGGATAATGTTATTATAAACAGAAAAGTTCAAATAAACATATGTCCGATTTCTTACTGTTATCAAGATAAATGATCTTTAAGATTTTTCGATTGTCAAAATAATTAATGCGAATGACACCTCAATTCTGTTCAAAATGACTTGAAGAAATTTTAAATGATCTGTCGCTTGCACAACGGCTTAGGATGTGTCTTCAACATGATGCGAGTACCTCCCCATTATGCAAGAACTAACAGAAATTGGCTAAACATTCAATTGCCTGATATGGATTGGATGAGCAGGCCCTTTTCCCTAGCCACCACCATCTCCAGATCTTACACCTATGGACACTAGGGTGTCCTTTATTTCCCAAATCACGAATTTTTTTGCGAGGACTATTTTGAAATAAAAAAAAAAACTTATTGGTAACCGCATTCGCGCGTGCCTGCAGGCAAATCAAATTTCCCATTGGATTAACATGTCTTTAAACGCTCATGTTTTTGTACAAATTACACAAATTATCACATACCGTGACAAAACATCAAAAAACGTGTATTGAATACAGGGAAATGTATTTTTTTGCAAAAATAAAACCATTTCTGGCCGCGAATTTTAGGTCTGTTACACTAAAAAAATGTAAGAACCAAAAAAAAAACAGATCAATGATTTTTCCATGCACCTTTATCCATTTTTCGATGTGAAAGTCATGAAATAACGTCAAAATTCCTGTTCTACGAAAAATGTACGATCGATTACGTGCTCTCTAACATTTTTCTACGTCAAAATGACAATTTTTGAGAGCAATAGATATTTATGCATCGAGGGAGATATGGAATGTTTTTTTCCCAAGGTTGATGGGGTTACAAACTGAGGGCCTCTGGCCCGAGGTTTGTAAGTCAACCGAGGGCGAAGAACATGAATATCTCCCGGGGTGCATACAATATTTTATTTTTTAGTAATTCGTAAAAATATTCAGTATATCGATCTGTAATATGTATTTGCATGGTTGCTATGAGTTTGTTTTAAATCAAATCATCCACATTTCATGAACTGACGTTTATTTATTTTGATTTGATTTGACGTTAATGCTTTAACAACAAACGTACAGTTGTGAATAAAATAGTGAACTAAGGAGAAAAGTTTAATTCCGGTCTCGCTATAAAGTTGGTCGTGAGCAGACGCAAGATTGTCTATCTTCAACCGTCATCTTGAGCGGAGAATTTGGAAATTGTACGTACTATTCGTCAGGTAAACAGGAGCAGACCTCATATCTCCCAAGGGAGATATAACTCATATCTCCCGTGGGAGTTATTAGTACGCTTCTATGCCTTGTATCCACGACGATAATAGTAAATATCATATTACTAAAAAATAAACATGGTTTTTCCAATTTTTTGTAAAAAACATCAAAATTTGAAAAAATCTCCAAAAATTTTTTGGACGGTCTTTCTATTTACAAATACCGTAAAAGAACTGCAACTGTAAGGAAACTGAAAAAAAGTGCTAGAGCATCTGAAACCTCAGCTCAGTCGACGGATGTAAGTTTTCGACTAATTGTGAGCTTTCGCAAATTCGTGAAAACCAATATCAAAACTTTAAAAAATTCCATTTACTTATGCTATTTTTTCTTTCTCTTTCAATTACTTTCGTTCATGACCTAATGAAATTAAATTGATTATTGCATTCATATTATTAAAAATGTTGTTTGTCACTGCTCGAAAAATGGTAAAGATGACAGTAATTTTACTTGGTGTAATTGACTATGTGTGTAACTCTGTTATTTTTAGTCAACTAAACTTTAACCTGTTCAAATGTTTTTGTTTAATTTTAGCAATCTAATAAATTTATATTGAAAATTTGTAAGATTTTTTTACGATCAAAGAATCTTTAAGATTATTTATCTCCATAACGGTAAGAAATCGGACATATGTTTATTTGAACTTTTCTGTTCAGAATAACATTATGTACTTCCTGTTTTCGTTTGGCACACTCGAAACGAGACACCCTGTATGTTCGAAAACTTAGCCAATTTTACATGGTGATAATAGGAAAAGGAAGTTCAGATCACATCTTCAAGGAATGCGTTCATACCTCTCGACCAGAAGAACGAATAAAAATATGTAGATAATCAATGTATTATAATGATGGTAAAAAAATAGTTAATAAGAAAAAAATGGTGATGTGGCCATCATGTTACTTTCTCCGACTTGATGGTATCATTTATATTTACGCTTTCGTGGTTTATTTTCAATTTAAATAATATTTTTAATCTACATCGAACGTAGATTCGTAGATTCGGATGAAACTGGCGTTTAAAACGTCAAAATTATGAAAGATAGAAAAATTATACTTCAAATTCAAAAACTCATTTTACTCAAAAACTAAAGCGATTTCGACAAAAAACCTATTAGTTATTCATTTTGGCATTTTCTACAATTATTATTAACATAAATTTGCTGTAACTATTATCGTTTCATAATTATAAACCAAAAATGAAAAAAATAATAATTTTTTTTCTCGAATAACAATGATTTTATAAAAATGTTTTCAAACAAAATAAGCGCATTTGTTTGTTGTCTTCAATGTTTGTTTAAATGTTTTTGTGATATTTTTCATATTTAAGAAAATATTGGCAAAAAACAAAAAACAGTTAAGGTAAACACTCACTTCCGGTGTAGAAAATTTTACCAAAAGCTTTTCAGTTCTTCGGATTATCAAATAACACACACACACACATATACACATACACACACCCACACCCAGACACAAAACATTTTTTTCCAGAAATTGTTTATATGGCATCTAGGGACCCCAAAACGGATATTTCCGTAAAAAAAAAATTTGAAAAAAAAATCACGTTATGTTATTTCATTGGATTCAATGCGTGTTTACATGAGTGAGTGTCCGATAAAGAGTACGTTTTTTTTTTATACTTTGTAATGTCGATTGGTTGGTTCAAAGAACGAAATACAAAGGAAAATATCTTTATAAAAAACTATAATAAACGATAGGATTGTTTAAAGAACTCATTGTATAACTTTATTTCAAATGTGATGGTGTATCATCTCGCGAATATTGATAAAAGAAAGAGTTAATTTATATCAAATTATTTTAAAACCAATAAAATAGATTGATTTTTTTACCTTGAAAATACATTAGTTTGATGTTAATTCACTAACTCACCATGCGCATCTTATGTTTCGTCTTGCATTTAAGAGGTAAAAATACTGAAATTACATAAAAATTTAAATCCCTAACTGGTTTAGGGATTTGGGATTGAAATATTCGAAAACTTCAATTCTTCGAAAACTTCGATATTCGAACTTTGTTCGGATTCTTAGAAGTTTTGAAGTTGCGAAACTTCGAATTATTAGGACCCCAAGTTGAAATTTTGATTGTTGTTCCATTTAAATCGATTTAAATATTCAAGTAAATAAATGGAATAATTTCAATTTCAAACATTTTTGGAGAAACATTGTATAAATTCTTTTGGGATGAAAATACATTAGGAAAATACTATGTAGATTCTGTTTGTGGTGAAACTATAAAAATAATCAAGATTGCAGTCAGAAATAATATTAAAGTCTTTGTTGTTAATGAAATCCAAAATTAAATCCAAGAAATTTCTGGTTGCCACAAAACGATTATAAACAATTAAAATCATAATTTTTTACCGAGCAATTGACTTTTGAAGATTTTTTTCTACCAGAACCCTCACCAATTAATTAATTAATTAATTTCATAATTTTTAATGCATGGTATTAATTAGGTGGAAGGGGTTGCGCTTAAGTTTGCATACATGACTTTAAAGAAGACACTTCAAAGTTTTTCGCCCTCAAAAATTCATCACAATCGATTGAAAATACGCCGAGTTATGGCGGTTTGAAAATCGTCAAAATATCAAGAATTTCAAGTGTTTCATTTTCTTTTCCACCAGTGTATATGATAGTTTTGTAAATGTTTATAAATAACATATGAGGATACAATATGGGAAGATAGAGACCCTTTTCTCACAAGCCTAAGGAAGACGCCAAAGAAAAACGCAGTATTATTTGACAAAGACGTTTTGGCTTTACTTAAGATACCAATTGTGAGTTATTTTGAGGATGGTGGCGGCGTCAATAAATAAGTCGCAGTGATTCCCACGTTTCCCTTTTTATCATTTTTGTCCACTATATTGGATCCACCATTTTGTTATTAAAATTTGAAATTTCATAGCGCAATAAATTACAACTAAAGTGTTTTTTTTTAATAGTAACCTCTCTTTATTTCTTAATTTTTGAAATACACTAATTTTTCTGCTTCTTGAAGCAGAACAGTTATTCGTTTGATAAGGCAATAAAGTGGCAGTTTTACTGACGTGGCTATGAATCCAGCCAAGCACCCATGTAAAACAAAAATTGACATTTATAATAGACATTGTGGTGTCCATATTTTGCCGGTATATATGGTGTAATCATTTATAATCATAGACAGTGCTTCTGGTTAAATATTAACTCCGCGAAAAATTAGAGAAGCGGCAAGGGACATACAAATCTACTTATTATAATAATTTCGTAAGTGACATATAATGAATAATTAAATATGATGGAGCGTAAAGTCTCATCTGATTGGCGAAACAATATTCCCTGGGTCGTAAAGTTTCATCCTGTTGGCGCAATCCTTTAAAAGCGTAATCACTAACAAAGCATTTTAAAAGCCTTATCCGTAAAGTGACACTTTACGGCCTACCAGAAATCACTAAAATCTTACATTATATAACAATCCGCAAAAGTAGTTTTAGTGGGTCACAAGCAAATTTTCGAAAAACATTTTTATTACATTTTACCAGTTGTATATGCATAAAGTTTTGTTATCGGCGCTTAGTTTATCTACGCGTCTTAACAAATGCGTAATTATCTTAATTTGCATTTTATGAGCTAACCATTGCTCCTTTTCAATATTAACATAAATTCCGCATTATTGAAATTTCCAAACGAGATAATTTTCGAGGGAAGAGTAGGGCGTCGGCCCCGTAAAAGGCCATGGAGCGCTCCCCAGAGGATCAGATGAAATACAAACAAACATTCAGTTCATCATTCGTCACAACACCAAGTCGCCGCATGCTGAGCCGAGGCGCCGTCGATCCATCGACGCCGCCGCCGCCGCCGCAGCTTCCGTTGCCGCCGCTTCCATCGCCGCCGTCGATGTCGATCCACTGCCGTCAACGCCGCCGCTTCCAACGCCGCCGCTACCATCACCGATTCGGTTGCCGCCGAGCCGCCGGTCATCCATCCGCGAACTCGTCGGGTAGATGCCGTGCTTCACAAACGTTTTAGTGAAGTGTTGATGACAATACTTTTTCGTGACTGTTTATTTTTTTCGTGACTATTTTTATTGACTTTCCCGCGTGTATATATTTTATTAATTTCTTGAACTTTGAACATTTTATTGTAAATTTTGGCCGTGTGTAAATAACAGCGATTGTTAACGCGCCAATAAGACTATCTCTGCCTCCACCCCATCCTTGTGTTCTTGTGCTGTTTCATAGCGACACCGACCCTATGAGCTAGCTGGAGGTCAACTCCCCTTGACAGTTTTAGGTACCGCAAGTGTAGTCAGATCGCTTACTAGTTTGATGTAATGCGGTATCAGAGATAGGACTCTCTTCCGTCTGTTCATCGATGTTAAGAAAAAAAAACAGATTTTCTTGACTTTGATATCACTGTTTTCTTCTCCATTACATTCATCCATTATCAAATTACGAAAGTACGTAGGCTACTATATTAACACGTTCACTGCGTTACAGGGCATATACAGGGTGGCCATCTCAGGGGTAGCCTTTGCTGAGTTACGCAGCATTTTTGAAGAAATCGCCGAAACACGTCGATTTTTGTTTCGAGGGGGGACAACTTTTGATGACATATCCACCTGCATAATCTTAATCTCCTAGCCACCCCTAACTTCATGCTCCGATTTTAAATAAAGTGGGTCGAGTGATATATCCTTCAAAAGCTCTTTTGATTCTTAATACAACGATATAATTTGTTTTCGTTTTCATTGATTCCTAAGGGAACGGCAACACTTCGAAATGACATTTGAGGTAACAAGCTTTGTCCATTTATCTCAACCACATCCCATATACATGATTCTAAAATTTGTTTTGACATATGAATTTTAATATTTGTCTGTTGCCGAAAATCATGAACACTCTCGAAGAAAAAGTGGAAATATCTCAGCGTGCAATGGATGATCGGAGTTATATTTTTAATGTTAGTTTTTTTGACGAATGTTCTTTTTCTTTGAATCTTGGTCTGTAAATCGTTGTAAAACATTTCTCACGAAGTACATACGCACTATCGACAAAAGTTGAATGTTCGTATTCTTGGAGATCACATCGTTGGTCTATTCTTTCTACCCGGTAATTTAAAGGCAGGAATGCACCAGTAATTGCTACAAAATCAAGCCAATCTCTTCATAACAAAACTAGTTGCAACTGATGATAGTAATAAAAACCAACTAATTTTTCAACAGGACGGTGCACTTTCACATTTCGCTTAGGCTGTACGACAGTACCTTGACGAAACGTTTCCTGGGCGATGAATTTGATTGGTAGGTGAAGTACCATTGAATGGCCTGCACGGTCGCCTGATTTTACACCCTAAGACTGTTTCTTATGAGGACAACTTAAGGGCAAGGTGTACAGTCAGAGAAAATACAAATGCGAAACTTGCTCGGCGAGGGAATGCTGCCGCATGACGGTGCTTAGTTCGGTCGAAACCCCCTGCTTAAAATACAATTATGAGGTAATAAAATTTACAAGCCTAGTTCCCTCCTCGCCCCTAAGTGACCGAGTGAAGGATTCCATATCTGTGATTTTTTCATCTTCTAATTATTGGTGCGTTATTTAAAAATATTCAAATAGTTAAAATTTTTACGTTATTTTGATATTTTTTATATATTTATCAATTGAAGAGTAATTTTATATAAAATTATTGGTAATATTTTAGTATTAATAATTTTCTTTTCAGTTTTGTATAAATAGCCCAATTTTTGCCAAGATGTGACGTTGAAACCCTCGAAAAATTAGATTTTATTTTTTTTAACCACTAAAAATTATTATAATAAACTGAAATATTCACATATATTTTTTACTCAAATAAAAGGTTATTTAGGTTATTCATTTTTTTTTTAATTTAACCATTTTTTTAAGTTTAACCATTTTTTTTCGCCCCTAAGCGATCTAGTGACTGAAATTTTTATTTCGTCATATGATTCCTGTCGGTGAATACCATATCTTTCAATGTTTGGTGCGCCATCTTGAAAAATTTGAATAACTAATCTTTTTACAATATTTTGATATTTTTGATATATTTATCAACAATTGAGCAGCAAAATTTTAACTTATTAATAATAGAGGAACATTGTGTTTATGTTTAGTTTAGATTTTTTTTTAAATTTCAAATACCTTATATCTATACACATAATTATTATAATTATTATACATATTGAATAATTTTTAACAAATAATATATGAAATATTACAATATTATTTGAAATTAAATTGTAAAGAAATATAACATAATAATATATAATTTTATACTTATGATTTGGAAATTAAGTAAAATATTGTAATGTTATAATATAGAGCTTAATGCTACTTTCTTTAGTTTTTAAAAGTCGTATTTATTTTCCTGATTATAAGTAAAAAAAAAACTATAAAAAAGACCCTAGCGTTCTTCACATTTTTGAAATGTCAATGGATCATTTAAATAATTTTTTTAAATTATAAGTAAAAAAAACCTGAAAATTCATCTAGTAATTTTAAAATTTTTGAACACGTGTTTTGGCTCAAAAAAATATGAAGATATTGGAATGAAATACATTTTAATTATTGGTTTATTATCATATGTATAATTCAATTCCATTGAGTTCTATAGATATTTAATTCTATGATATATATGTTAACTTTTATTTACGGGAAATATTCAGAGATTTTATACCATGTGTTTGTGAATACATATAAGGTAACGATAGTATTTAATGCTTATGTTACCCTTTTGAAACTAAATTCCTAATAAACCTAAAAAAAAAACTACCAATTTAAACTTAATTTACCTACCTTTGAGATTATTTTTCAAGAATGTAAGAAAGAATTAAGATTGTTTTAAATTTTAGGTTGTCACTCGATCGCTTAGTGGCGAAAAAGAAGTTAAACTTAAAAAAAAATAATACTCTAAATGACCTTTAATGACCTTGAAAAATTGTATAATTGGGACAAAAATATATATGAATTTTTTTCAGATTTTTATAGTGGTTAAAGAACAAAAACCTATTTTTGGAAGGTTTCATGGTCATATCTTGACCAAACATTGGTTGTTTATACGAAACTGAAAAAAATAATTAATACTAAAATACTAATATTAATTTTACATCAAATTTTTATAAAAAATATCAAAATATAGTAAAAATATTCGAATTTTTAAAGATGTTGCACCAAACGTTGAAAGATGAAAAAAATCATATAAAATTTATTGATAGTAATCATATGACGAAATAAAATTTTAAACTAGTGGGCGAATTTCCTTTTTTTTATATTCAAACATTTTTTTAATACTCAAAATAACGTTTAATGACCTTGAAAAATTCACCTAATTTGGTATTTGGGTCAATAATATATGTGATTTTTCAGATTTTTAAAACAATTTTTTAGTAGTTAAAAAAATTATATTTGAAAAAATCTTATTTTGGTGCTTCCCGTGTGATGTCGGGGGTTTTTCAATATACGGCTTACGGTTACTTTTGTTAAGGTCACAAGTAATGATATTTTCATATTTATTTAAAAATCCGTGTCGGGTGGCATTTTGACCATCTTATCTCGGGATACCCTCTTATTACCTCATAAATGGATTTTAAGCAGGGGCTGACTGGTTTCGACCGAACTATGTATTTTCTCTGACTGTACTACAATACACCACCTGAATCGCTAGACAATCTGCGCGGTAGAATACTGAATCTTTATTTCTGTGTGGAAACCAACGGATGCAATTCTGAACATTTTCTTCAGTAGTTATTAATGTTTTGAGTTTATTGTTATTGTTTTTTGTTCTTTTATGTTAATTAATCATGCATTAATTTTATGTTCCTTAGTGGATTGTTTACTTGTTTGTGGCGTTAAACAAGTGAAATTGCAATTTAGAAGTGTTGCTGTTCCCTCAGGTTCAATGAACACGAAAACCAATGACACCGTTATATTAAGAATCAAAAGAGCTTTTCAACGATATATCACTCGACCCACTTTCCCTATTTAAAATCGGGGATGAAGTAAGGGGTTAAGGTTATGAAAGTGAAAAAGTTATAAAAAGTTGTCCACCTCGAAACAAAAATCCACGTGTCTGAGTTTTTTTTTTCAAAGATGCCGCGTAAGTCAACAAAGTCGATGGTTCGATGAACCACCCTGTATGTCCCGTCTTGAACTTTCACATTTGGCGGATTAGAATTATATCGAACTTCCCTACGGTAGAGGTTGCAATTTCGTCGTACCTTGACGGAATTAAAAGGTTTTTGGTACAGATTAATATTATTTTGTGATACCGATTCACTCCATTCGGTTTGCAGTAACACAATTAGAAAAATATGTACGAGGTTTATATGACCCGTACCGCTTATTAAGAATTCACACAAAAATCGTAGTTGCAGTGAACGTGTTAAAAAAATTGTAATGTGGCCATCATGTTACTTTCTCCGACTTGATGGTATCATAGCCATTTATATTTACGTTTTCATAGTTTATTGAAATCATATTTTAAATGTACATCGAGCGTTGCGTAAACTTGGATGAAACTGACGTTTAATACGTCAAAATTATGAAACATGGAAAAATTATACTTCAAATTCAAAAACTCGGTTTACTCAAAAACTAACAAGATTTTGAAAAAAATTATTCTTCAGAAGTTGTTCATTTTGGTATTCTCTACAATTATTATTATTACAAATTTGCTGTAACTATTATCGTTTCATAATTATAAACCAAAAACTGAAAAAAAATTAATAAATTTTTTTCTCGAATAGCAATGATTTTATGAAAAATATTTACAAGCAAAACATGTTCATTTCTTTGTTGTCTTCAATGTCTAAATGTTTTTGTGATATTTTTCATATTTAAGAAAATAAAAACAAAAAACAGTTAAGGTTCACACCCACTTCAGATTATCAAATAAAACGTATGTTGAAAGTTTCATATCAATTGCTGTATTAGTTTTTGAGATAGAGCACACACAGCCAGACACACACACACACACACACACACACAGCCAGACACACACACACACACAGACACAAAACAAATTTTTCCAGAAATTATTGAAATGGCATCTAGGGACCCCAAAACGGATATTTCCGTAAAAAAAAATGTTTGAAAAAAAATCACGATCACAATACTTTCTCGTACTTTGTAACGGAGAAAGTAAAAAAGAAGTTGTATATCACTGCGCTTATACGTGATGATGTAGGAGAAGTTTAATGTCAAGTAATGCACTTCTATCACAACAGATTTTTAGCTTAACTCTAAACTAAACAAGTTATATTAATATTTCAATACTTTTTCCTCACCCTGTTCATAACGATAACAAATTTATTTTCTAATCGGCGTTATGCAAAATCATGAATCACGACTTCCCCAATTCCATTTCATTCGATCATTCGCAAACCATCAACCCCAATCAGCCGCTAATTTGTTTGCGGATCAAGAAAAACAGGTCGAAACATGACGTGCCGATAATAAGACAAATCCGCAGGGAAAACTTAATTAATTGCCCCTTTGAAAAAAGATGTGTGCGGCCCCCGCACAAATAAACTGATCAAGGATTAGGTCGATGAATCATAGGGCTTGCTCGAGCCGGGCTCGGGCGCCCGTAATAAATTCAGTTATAAAACTTAATTTATAGACTTAATTAAAGCCTATAAACTTTAAGTACATGATTGATACCAGTGTTCTGTATGGAGGGATAATCGAGTGAGGGTTCCAATTAAGGGCACTGCATTGCGCCGTGGGATGCGTTCGCGCGTCGCCGCGGTTAAGGGTTGTCAAATTCGCAAATGGTATTAGGGATTACGCAAGTTTGTATATTGAATCTTGTCTTGGCTGGAAAGTGGCTACAATGTTTATTTAGAGTATTATGGGTCTCGGGATCCGGGCAACTCGAGGAGATGCACATTATCAATAATTTGTGGGCCGAATGGTTTATTACATCAACTATTATCAATAATAATTTCATTCTGCCAAATTTATATATTGTAAACAGATTAGAGCATTTCAATATACCTCAACAACTCTCATTCTATTTTCATTTTCATAGAATTCTTATTGAATTTTTTGATTATAAATGCTTTGCTAATGTTCTCAGAACCTTCCCAAAAAATGAGTCCATATCTTAGATTTGACCCTATAATCGTAAAATAAAATAGTTTGCTGATGTCAGCATATTAATGAGAATATAATTGATTTGAAATAATACAACTCAAATTGGCTGGCACTGAAAATACAACTGATCCTTAAAAATACAACTATGTTGATTGACTAGCGCTAATACAAACTAGACAGTGACAGTGGCTATCAAACGGCGCATCCATTACACGAATTTGTAAATTCCGCTACGTTTATACAAAATGCGGCGTTTTTGAAACCGCCTGCACCACAGTTATGAAAGAAGTGAAAAATTACGTTCCGAACATACAAAACCAAAACAAATTTTATACGTAATTCGTTATATTCTCTAACCGAACACAACGCGTGTGGAGATTAAAACCATTGCAATTTTATTTTGAAATGCACTCGTTATAATCTCGGATGAAAATGCAACGACTGCGAACTCGTGATTTCATTGAAAAAAAATTGCAATGGTATAATCTCCCCACTTGTTATATTATAACTGATTATTAAACTGGTGGAAAATGCATTAACAGTAATATGTTCTCACTTTCCGACTCTTCTAATTGTAAGTTCAACTTATTTCAACTTTTAGAAAAATGAAGTCATATATAATATGCCTTATTAATTATTTTTTATCTTGAAACGTTTCATGAATTGCAATGAGGAGTCGATGTTAATATAATCGGCGACCCTCTCTTTCACTCTCTTTTCAAGATATGGGATAGTGATACGGCAGAAGGTCGCGCATTTGTTTTCTCGCCGTCTGTTTCCCCACTATATTCTCATTTGAAAAATTCCCGAGACACGTCAAAACTGCTCCCCCGTCCCCATTCTGCATTTCGGAACCGGAAATGGGGAGTGGGCGAAGACGTTCCGGCGCGAAATTAATTGCAGTTCCGCAAATTTTCCTCGTCGACGGGTGAATTATGAGAATATTCCTTTTGAAATATGCACCGAATTATTCAACACGATAAGATGGGTCTCGATATATAGAATATCCGAGCTGAAAAGGTTCCGGGCGGTTTCTGGAGTTAATTGAAATACAATTTGAGTTGATTGTACGAAGAAAAATATACACAATTTAAAAATTCACTGTAAACAATTTCACAATGTAATTATGGAACTATTCTCTTCAGCATTAATAAATTTACATTTGAAAACATAAATCTGGCTATGTAATCTGTAAAAATTCGCCTGCAATATCCAAATACCTAATTTGTTGGATGTAATTAGACGTCAACCAATTGTAGAATTTAACAACAAAAAGTGTAGGTGCAAAAAAATGCTAACAGATGTCTAAACTTGTGAAAAAGCGAAGTAAAACTAAGAGGGCAAACTTGAATTTTAATTAACGAATTTATGCATATTCATTAATTCTACGTGGCGCGACCAATCCCCCCTTCACGAACAACAGAACCTCGTTCATTTTCTAGAAACACCCCAACGCAATGTCATTTGAATAAACACTAATTAACGATGAAGGAGGACTTAACCACATGCCTTGTATACTAAATATCTTAAGTTAAAGTTTTTGTGCCCTGCTAATTAATTAAGGACAGCATATTTACAAATTTATCAGATGGAGTAGACGGCGTATTTACGCAAATTCCAATTTTAGAATAACTTATTTTACAAACTTAGATGGCAACATTTCATGGTTAAAATGAACTTTATGGTATTGTACCTTTTCCTCTTCAATTTACGAGAATTTTATTGCTACTAATTCACAGACTAATCGATCAATTCTCATAATAGGATCAATTATAATAACAATGATGATTTTTTTTATTATATCATGGTCCATTTTCAGGTAAATTCGACTATCGAAGTTATTACAATTCAAAATACCGGATCAATTATTACTAAAATTAAACAATCTTTCTCAAATTTGGATCTCATCAGCACTTATTAAAACACGTAATATTTGGTATTAACAAAGTAGACGTAATTAAACGACTTGAAATTAGAAATGGAAGGTAATTTTGAAGGAAATAAATCAATTTTCTTTACAATTAAAAACAAATACCTTAGATACATTAATTGCAATCTATAGTGGGGATATTTTGAATTTACTTTCAACAACGTCTTTGAGTAAATATAAAAGTAGCCTTATGATCATTTCACCCAACATTGTATGCGCTTATTGACCATAGCAGCACATCATGGATGTTAAAATCAAAAATTTTTCCAAGCTGCACAGTGTGAAATTTTACGAATCTAAGAGAACAAAAATAATATTTTTTAATATTATAATTATGTTTTTGTTGGTGCAAATGTTTACGTTTTTCAATGGTTAATACGATTGCTGTATTCTTAATAATCAAAACATGTATAATGTAACTCAGAGTGCGTACAACAATTTTATAATAAAATCTGGAAAGTAGTTTAGTTCGATTCATTAGTAGTGAATATTTTACAAACATTTCATAAATGCATTAAAAATTAAAAATCAAAACATTTATTTAAAACATTCAAAGACCATGAAAGAATTACATAAAAATAATAATAATAAGCTTTTAAGAGAAGTTTTACACAGGTCGCTTTAAACTTTGATTCTGTATTAGAATATGAAACTTATTCTATGAATTGTTTATTAAGGTAATAGTACATAAGTGAAGATACCTGCAGTGTGTAAAACTAACGTTATATTGTATAATAAATATTAAAAGATATGTGGGTAAAACATATACACCGTGGGCCAAAAGAAACGGTACAGGTAGTTTTGTACCCACATATCTTCGTGAGTTATTAATATTTTCAAATAATTAGTATAACACTAAAAAGCCCTATTTTTATAGATAAGACAAAGTACTTTTGCTCTAAAGAAATAGTACTTAAACTTGTGCCCCGAAGCATCTTCTTCCACAAACTTCTATTCTTTCAGGAATTCGTACTGTACGTGGTCTTCCACTTAAATGTTACCGTAAGTTCTGAGTTTAATTTTTATTCATTGAATACTTGCAACCGACCAACCCTTTTGTGGATTTTTGTTCACAATCTTTCGTGCAGATAAATTGTCACATTGAAACAAATGTTTATCTTATTTATATAGGCAAACCATTTTTGGCATAGCAACTAAAATAACCGATAGAAGTGATGGCTAATAACTGAGATTCATAAGAAAACAAAAACAAATCATGGCCCACTAATTGTGATACCTACAAATGCGAAGCGACCGACGCGTCGGTGCATTATAAACTCCCATCTTTGCAGAGCATTCCTTAATGTGAAATATCCTCGATAAAAAGGCTTTTCAAAAATGTAATTAATCATTTTTGTAATCGTGTTAATATTTTGTGATAATTCGAAGCAAAATTGAATGCGTTCATATTATTGATAATATGAATGTTTACAATTTGTACCGTTTTCTTTTGGCTCACTGTGTATATAGATAATACTGCAAGAAGGAAATTACACATTAAAACTTTTAATATAAAGGTAGGCCAAAAAAGCAGTAATAAAATTCTACAATAAGTAAATCATATTCTTAACATGCGACAAATATTGCGAACGAGCTTGCGTAGACATCATCCCAAAAAGTCACCATAACAAAAATTATAAATTATCGTATAAAGTGAAATAACCCCAAATAGCACTGTAGATGCTAATTTAAGTAGGAATAAATATAAATTACTTCATAAAACTGCAGCCAATGAATAATAATTTAACGGAAAAAAAAACTTGGTACCCTCCAGAAAATTCTATTTCTATTGATTTTGTCGAAGACAACAAAGTTCAAGATATTTTCGATCATACGACGAGAAGACTAGCGAAAGGTTTTGACGACATTCGAATTTGGAAAATATGAATTTTATTTTAATATACTGTTTTAAACAGTCAATATAAGCTATTACTTAGAAGAAAACAGAAATGAAAATCTTTATTCATTATTTTCTTCGTCAAATTCAATAAAGCAAGCACTCGAAACGGGACCCGGCATCTAACGATATGCATGCCAATCTCGGAAAATTAATAACAAATGCACCCCTTGCCACAGGGATGTGAAAGAGAGAGCAAACCTAGTTTAAAATTTGGGGAGGTTAACTGTGGTAGTTCCTCAATGAATTTTTTTTTAAATTTGACAGTCAGGTCGCCCCGAATACTACTACCTCCTGGCTACATAGGTGGTCCTAGGGTATCTAAATTAGCACATTTTTTTTTATATTGTTGCTTTACCCTTCCTAAAATTTAATTTACAATAGGGCTAGCAGCTTTTTTGGAGGACGACGATGAGAAATACGTACAAATTTTTTATTCCCGTTTAAAAAAAAAGTATTATGTGGTATGGAAGAGCAAACCGTAAATTCCAATAAACAGCAAGACTTGTGTTCAGAGAAGCAGTAACGCTACTCACTAGGGCACCGCGGCCCCAAACAAAAGATTTAAATAATGAAAGTAAGAAAGTTAAAAAGAGTTGAAAAATCAAATAGACTGTCGAAATATCCACGAATCTCATACTCTCTTATTAACAGTGATGGCAAGGTATGTAATGGATTTGCATATAACTCCTGAAAGTATTATTTATGTATGTGCAGCTTCTCAAAAGCAAACTAATGTGAAAGTTACAAGATATGTAAATGACAGTGTGTTTGTATTTGGCATATCTTCTCTGCACGCCTGGTTTTTCGGGTATCTTCTTCATATTGGCTAGAGATTTTTTATAATGAAGTGGTAACTTAGAAACAAAGAAGATAAAGGAAATTCAGCGAATAATCTGAACTAATATGGGACTCATAGTACGAGTAGATTAGCACAAACTAGGCTAATGAACGAGTAACGATGAAATTACAGCTAGATAATTTGTTCGCAAAAAAGGGAAAGTTTCAAAATCAATAAAATAGTTTTTAACTAAGGACGTGTATATTCATCAAACACGATTAACAGATTAAGTTAACAATAACCTTTTCAGAAATGAATTGTCAGAAATCAAATAACATCGTTTTTCGTAAAATTTATAATAGGACTATTTACCCAGCGTTTGACGTGTATAGTCGTCATTGCTTAAAATCAAGCAATTCCGCAGTGTGTGAGGAGTATAAAAAAATTAAGTTCCGACGAGTATACACGTTTGACGTGTAAAGTCGTCATTGCTTAAAATCAAGCAATTCCACAATACTATAAAAAACATAAATTTCGCAATTAAGAGGTTAATATAATTCTTCAAACAATTTCTTACTTAAAATATATGTGCAAGTGCAGCTGTATATTAAATTACATCCATATTTTTATATGCCTTCAACAAATGAAGACCTTGCAGCAACAACGAGGCAGATCCATTTTAGCAAATTGTTCAGGAGGTAAAAAAACATTTTTACAATAATTAGGTACGTTTTTGGTGATTGAAATTGTTTTCTATAATAATCTTTTGCAAATCAGATTACCTAATAGACATTGCGAAACAATTCCAGTTTCGGATTATTTTTTATTATTAATAATGTTTTGGATCTGCCTCGTTGTTGACACAAAATAAAGAAAAAAGGGACACATTTATTATGGTGTATTCATTTTATTACTACAAAAATACATAAACAAGATGTTATTATATTTTTTTACATTTTATTCATGTGTATCTTCATCTGTTTCATCAGTCTCGTTTTCATTTTCTGAGCCAGTATCAGAATATAGTGACTTATAAAATGGGAAATCATTTTGTGGTACATACTTATTTGCCAATGTCATTATATTTTTCAATTTTGCGAGTATCAATGGCAACGGTCCAGAGTAGGCTTACAATGGCTCTGAAGGTATGGTTTCAGTTTTCCTAGCTATTTAAAAATCCTGCATAATCAAAAAACTTGCAGATCTTGAACAATGGATTCCTTCCAGTTGACTGGCGTATGATATTAGCCGGAGCTGTGAAATTGCAAATTTCTCTTTACCCTTATAAGTTATATATTTTTTGAAAAGCGGTTTGTAATGTTCAACAAAATTGAATATCATATTTTGCTTTACAGATACTATATCTCATTTTCTTGACGATTTCTTTAAATGTCGGAGATATACACGTTCCACTTTTCTCATGTATCTTTCAACATCTGTCATACGGCAAAAAGCTACGCCCAGGCTCAGGAAAGCGATGCCCAATTTTTTTAATCCTTCTAGAATGGACTAAAGAATATAAATAATAAACAAGAGAAAAGTTTTTATTTTGTGCTCCGCAGTTATCAGAAAATAGATACAGTGTATCAACATTTTTGTCTAGAATGTTAGAAATGTAGTGGTTAAAAAAACTTATTGTTTCATTGGGTGTTTTTTACCCTCTGCTTTATGGCACATATAATAATGAGGCTTCCCAGATTTCCCTGAATATATACAAAAGTTGAACATCCAAAGTTGCCTTAAGTAAAAAGCATCGCCAGTTGGAACTTTTGGTAAAGGTGAGTTTTGTGAATTATTCATGAAATATTAGTTCGTGTTCCTGCCTCTACAAATTCATTTATGCTTCCAACTGACCAACTCTTGGAAGAAATTTCGGTCTCACTTCAAAGACTTAAGAATATATAGATAGTATAGCACTTGAAAAATGCACCAATAAGGATTTTTTTATCCACAGCTATGTATCTAGAGCGGTTTATTTATCGATTCGTAAATTCGTGCATTTTTAGAGTTTGTTTCCTGATAATTTACCGAAGCCGCAAATTTGACAATGAATTCAAGAACAAATGTACGTATTGATTAGACAATTAAAAGTAACCTCGGTGTGCATTATTTTAGATTATTTCATGAATGAAAATTATACTTTGATGTTTATTTCATTAATTCAACGTTAACACTGTTCCATATTCGGGGTTGTTGTGGATGGCAGGTGTTTGCGATAATTTACCACATAATAATATGTGCGATAACAGAAAACCGATAATGAATGGAGTGGCTTGACATTACAACAATGTTTTGCATAATCATCAAGTTAGGTCCGATAACAGAAAAACGGTAATTAGGCTAGTAGCTTTTAAAATTATTAAAACATGATGGACATGACTTTATGACACTGGCATTAAGTTTTAATTTAATTAACACAACTATTCTTGTAGTAAACCAATCTTTTCAACTTTTAATAAACCATGACTTTTACTGTTCCTTATTATTGTTTCATTTGGTAAAATATCTACCCAAATATACCGCAAGCTTTGATGAATTAACAAAAAAAAAACATTTTTTTCATACCTTTTACCTTTTAGTAATTCATCTCGACATGACATTTGTTGTCGTTAAATTAATAGGTAAGGAGGTACTCAAAAAACTATTTTTTGATAATTAGCCTCGATCTTGGTATATTACTACCGATAAGTTCCCGTCGTCATGATGCGATTTTATGTTTTTTTTTGGTTATATGATTTTTTAGTTGTATTAGTAGTATGAAATTTGTATTAATTTGTTAAATATTGAATACTTCCCATATATTTATACCTATGTATATTTTCCTTTGTAATTAGGCATTTTGCCTGTTAAGGAAATAAATAATAATAATTATTATTATTATTATAAGCTCCCGTCGTTAAGTAAACAGTATAAGCAAGCGTTGATTGGCTATTTTAACCAAACCTCAAATCAAGCGTCAAATTTATTGGGTAATAAGACATGTTATAAATGAAATTGACATTATCGCTAATATGATTAAATTGGTAACATGAAAGAAATAATTAAAGTATTCAAGTTTGTCTCATGAGACAATGAGTCTAATATTAAGTTTATTATTAAATGAAACAAATTGATCTGAAAATTAAAATAATAATTAGTAAAGCAACATTTACCTAAATAAATAATTTGCATTAGTTTGTTTATAAACGAAATGGTTTTGGTTTGTTTGAAGTTTTATTTAGTAAAACTCGTTCCATTTTGTGGAATACGTATTTCTTTGGAAATATGTATTTTTTTCAAAATTTGATTATGTGCGAGACTTATTCATTTAATACTGTTCTTAAACAATATTGCCAAAAAAAAATAGCAGCCTATTTTTGTACTCCAAGATATGTAGAATTTAATACCGTGCGCTGCCGTGACAGGAGTTTTTGCAACTTAGAATTTTAAAATTTTTTATTGGAAAACATTCCCCATCTTTATCACCGCGTTTCATTCTTTCGTCTCGTCGCCATATTCGAGGGTGATTTTTCTATGAAATTGTATTCATTTATAGCCATTAATCGAGAAGTTGTGGTTGAGAACTACGGCAAACCCAATATCCGCCCGCAAGTTTTTTTGGCGCCTGATTTTGAAATTTTACTCGCAACGAGTTTTTTTTTTAATTGTGCATAAAGCTCTTTAAAAAATTCAACTGACGAGTTTATTTCAGTGAGAATTTAAAAGGAAATTGGAGGAACAATAGTTAGTACGAGTGTACTAATTTATTCCCTTCCGGGCCTCCCTTACCCTCGAGGGGTGGTGCCATACGAGGGTCTGTAAAGCGGCCATACTTTTCCAAATTTCCGGAATTTTTTTAATATGCATTGGAGACCAAATAACATCCCTAAATTTCACACCGGACGCGGTGTATGCTTCACAACCCATGACAAGGGGTGAATTAGTAAAATGCCGAAATCAGCACGCATGTTTTGGAGACGGCGCGAGTATTTATGGGGTTGGAAATTTATGACAATAATAACCCCAACACAATTCATGTACACCGAAATAGCATTTTTTTAGACTTGCGACATTCTTATGAACTATAGAAATGAAGAGTTTTTCCAAACGTTCTTCATTTTTTTTAAATTTATCACATACATCATAAACAAATTAGGAACAACCTTACTTGTTGCAGAAAGTATTAGATAAATTCAATAAAACGAAATGTAGCCTGAATATATGAATATTCAACCTGTTCGTTAATCTGCAAGCAAAAATTAAGTCTTACTATGACTATAAACAAATAACTTATTGAAACAACTACTTCCCTGGCTAGTGCCACGTCGGATATTGAATGATACAAAAGAAATTTGCATGTTATTACTAGTACTACTAGCAAAATAACATTGGTTTAAGATCGTTTATTTCTACCCACAGCACTAACTTAAAAATTAAAACTAAATTGAATTTGAAAACTTTTAACTATAAAAACTGAACCCTAAAATATGTAAAAATTAGGTAATGTTATTTCGCTAGTAGTACTAGTAATAAAATGTACATTTCTTTGGTATGATTCAATATCTGGCGTGGCACTAGCCAGGGAAGTAGTTGTTTCAATAAGTTATTTGTTTATAGTCTTAGTAAGACTTAATTTTTGCTTGCAGATTAATGAACAGGTTGAATATTCATATATTCAGGCTACATTTCGTTTTATTGAATTTACATACATCATTATCAACTAAGCATAAAATGACAACTGCAAACCAGGCCGCTAACAGTACAGTGCGTTCTTTGATGGCGAGTCGTAGTGTTAATACTTTTTTTAAATTTCATATCAAGTATAATTTTGTTTATAAAAGATTTAGATCGACCATACATGAGCGGCCCATCCTATAATACGCAAACGTAATCAAGGCGGCTTTTTAATGCGGTTCTTTTAGTTTTAAAACAGCCGCATTAAAACTGAATCCGGTTACGTTTAATTAAACCCGGATGCACGGAGAGCTTTCATTAAATCGCTTATTTAAATATACTTTCTGGAGCAACGGTCGAATGCAATTACTGAAAGATACACACGGATATCACTCGAATGTCTGACGAATAAAACCACTGTAAATATTTAATTACAACTGTGTATATCGTATATATACAGGGTGTCTCATTTTAAATTGCCACCCCAAATATCTCGAAACCTGAGCAACATGGCAAAAAATGTTTCAGATAAAAGTTGTAGAGTTCGGAGAGGAACATATTCTGGTGACCTTGAAAATGACCTTGGCGGTACCGTTCAAGGTCAAACGAAGGTCAACTTTGATTTTTGAAATAGAACCCCCTATTTTTCATTTCGGGATCGTATTCTACGGGAAAAAATACAAACTTTTTGTAGGAAACGTTTTTTTTTTAATGCTTTATTTAAGAGTTTTTTTTACGAATTTTGTTAGTTATGTTGTTTGAAATCTCAGATCAATCCAGGCTGTGATTCATGCATTATCCTCGGCATTGGCATCAAATGTGCGGGTGCAAGATCCCCTATATAGACTCGTGGTTGGTGGATCAATTTTTATTAGGTTTGCAACGTCGATTTCAAATTTTAATTATAACTCGTAAACTAGTATTTTATTATTTTAATGGTGCTGCGTCTGTTGCATATTTCCATCATTTCTTGCATTGATTAATTGTATATTAAAACTGATGGTAAAATTACAAGTTTTAATTGTCCGCCATGTCAAATCTGTTGCTATTTTGGATATATTTAATAATATTCAATGTTTACATTTTCTTCACTCAGACAACACTTTGATAGTAACTGTAAATGTGCTAGATTTTTAAATTCTGAACATTTATTTAGTATTGAATTTTTTTTCTAAAATATTCGTAGAAGCAGCAAAGTACTTAAATGTGTTTTAACATGTTCCTACGATCGACTTTGAGAACGGACATCCGGTAAATATATTGTAGACATATTACCACAAATAATAACTTTTAAGGCGTAGAGTGCGTATATTTCTTCTTTAATTTATCATTACGTTATTAAAGAAATGTTACTCTTAGCGTAATTTTACAATGTGTTCGTGCTGTTGAGTATGATGTGGCTAATGAGAGAAATTAGCCATAAATAATGGTTATGGCATGAGGTGCCTTGCGGAATACGGGTAGGAATTTTCAAGTTAAGAGTGATAACTGCTCCGGTGCGGATTTCCGCAGCGATTTGTCCTAATTTTGGGCCCAAAAGTGACACAAGGGACTTAACTACGTGCATACAACGCTCGAAAAATCGCATTTTGCTCAAATTAGCTGCATTATTTAAAGTAATTTTAGCGGAGAAATTGTTAATCTTTATAAATTGCGTGTACTTTCATATATTTAATAAACTGTGCTGATTAAAGTTGTTAATAGATTTAAGCTGGCTTTAACCGGAATAAAACTAGCAAGATAGTTTGGGAATATGATTAGAATTTTATAAATACAATTTAACATAATAAAAATACGCGCCTATTCATTGCAGGATATTTTACACCTTTTTTATTCGTATGATTACCAAGATCTATATTCTTACAAATGAACCGAGTGAAATAAGCAATCTTAAAAAAAATCAAATTCACTGTATATGCCATTCATTCGATGCTTAGATTAGAAATAATTGCACTTAGAAGTTCTTATTCGTGGTGGTATGTATACAATATATACCGAATACCGTTCTCAAAGTCGAAAGTAGGAATTTAACATGTAAAACCACATTTAAGCAGTTTGAATACTTTAGAAAAAAAGGACAAAATTTAAAAAAAAATATTAAGAATTTAAATATTTACGAAATTCCATTTACATTTACAAACAATGTAAATTTCTTCATAAAAAGAAAACGTAAAAATTAAATGGTGTTAAATACATCCTAAAATAGCAGTAGCCGCGACAAAGTGGACAACTGTATTTCATTAATTAATCAATGCCAGAAATGATTGAAAAATGTAATACGGATGACACTTATGAGATGAAATTTTGACAGATGTCACTTTTTTATCTAACCTAGGAATAACTTATTTTCTACATTAAAACACAATTACCTTTACATTTTCTACATTATTTGCAAATTTCAAAGCGAATTTAAACTTCTCGCAAGGAAAATGTTCAGAAAGAAAAGATGATGAGTTCAAAAATACGTGTAATAATGAAGTTTTGACAGCTGTCACTTTTTTATCGAACCCAGTCGGCTGTGAAATAGTGATTTTTCCGGACTCGTTCCTGTTAGGACTTCATTTACGGACTGGTTCCTGCACTCATCCCTAAACACAATTCGCTCCGAGTCCTGACTTGTCGTATTCCCAACATGTACAGTTATGTGCAGTCGTACCAGGACCAAGGGACCGACCGTCCGACCGTACTTTGGCAAGAGGCGGCGCACTGAGGAATACGCGTTACAGATTATTATTACTTTGTAAACTGTCATTAACGGCACTAAGTGCAGAGACTAATTACGCTGACACTGCAGTTAGAACGCATTTAACATCTAAAGTGATGCATGCAGTGCATATTGTAGTGAGTAATCCGCGTGCGGACTCCGCCTGTTAGTCTGTAACTTAACGCTTTGTAGAAGGTATATTGTGAACCGTGATTAAGTTGGACCACATTTTCAATATTTAAGTGAAATATGATATACACTGGTGGAGAAAAATGAAAAACTTGAAATTTGTGAAATATCGACCATTTTCAAACCGCCAAAACTCGAAAAACGTGTTTTATTTTATTCAGTTTACCCCCTTAAAGTAGAGCCAAAATGGGATTTTTCCCGAAATAATCATCAAATTTGGTTGAAAAGTCACTGAGTTATGTGCGAAAAACCTCAAAATGCACTTCTTTTTCAAACACCCATAACTTGGTGCCAAATCGTGATAGGAACTTCGTTTTTTGAGTCCTGCATAGGGAATTGATCAAATCTTAATGCCTTTATGGTGGATCGAGTCGACAAAAATTTTTCTAGTCCGTATACATCGTCATGGTTTCTTTTCGCAAGGGTGCTAAAGAAAGGCGGAAGGGGCTACGCTTAAGTTCGCATGTATGACTTTAAAGAAGACACTTCAAAGTTTTTCGCCCTCAAAGATTCATCAAAATCGATTGAAAATACGCCGAGTTATGGTGGTTTTAAAATGATAAGATGCTAATAATGATTTTTAACATGGTAGTAATTAAAACATTGCCCCTTATGTAGTGTAAACTACAAATATATCGCGTATCACCCCTCTTGTTGTAGCACATACGCAACACTTTCAGCAATAAACACTATTGTTTTCCTTTGCCAACAATTTTCTACAAAGTCTGCTAATGCATATAACCGCATAATCGGCCTGGCGGGTTGTCGCAATTAGGTGTACGTTGAGTACAGATAGAAGTTTTAGGTTGCGTGAAACATTGATCTACTTCTTTTGACTCCTCTTCTGACCAATTTTTCGCCAATTCAAGCAAAACATAGTTGTTTATATATCAAGGGAGAGAAATGCCTCATTTTCCTGAGGTGCAAATTTGTATCCCGAGGGCGATAGCCTATGGGATACAACGCACCGAGGGAAAAATAGCATTCTCTCCCGAGGTATGTATTCAATTTTTTTCACAAACGGGATATTTTAAGAGTAAAAGGTTCGTTTCTAAAATCTAACCTAAAAAACGCTGTCAGCCGTGACAGTTAAAATAAATAGGGAGAAAAAATTATTAAATGATTACCTCTCTCCCTAGGGAGAGAAATTTCTTTCACGATTTCGGCGGCTGATAAACCACGAACGAATTAAACAATGCTTTAATTAACCAAAAGGCTATTTTTTATCACTTGACCGTTTCCCTAAGGATGGAGTAGTAAGCAAATACTGATCGATTGTAACCAAACACTTAATAAAATAATTTATTTTGCCATTTCGAAACAAAGAAAATAAAAATAAAATATACAGTCTGTTTGATTTATTGTAACACAGCACATATGTCCGTTATTAGTACAGATAGAAAAAAAAGCAGTTTTAGTATTTTTTATGATCTATTCAATCGTAATATCAGAAAAACAGTTGAAAATCAAATAAACACGTGAAAGCTATTAGTTTCATTTTCTTTAATAGAACACCCTGTATATTTTGTTTATTTCAAATAGGCATTAATATTAGCCTTATAATGATGCCACATAAGTACCCCTTTATTATAGAAATAACACGACAATTGCCAATAAATGAAATTTATCAGTTGACATGAATAACTATTTAAAGTGTCTATTCAACGTGACGTCCGTTGTTTGCAATACATTCTTCACATCTCTTCATTAAATTTCGTCGTGCTTTTTGCAACATCCGTGGTGTTATTTGGCCACATGCCATACGAATACGATTTTTCAGATCGTCTAGATTTTCTGGACGAGTAACATAAACTTTTTGCTTTAAAAATCCCCAAATAAAAAAATCTAAAATAGACAGATCTGGCGATCTTGCTGGCCAGTTTATGGGGCCACCATTTGCAATCAATTTCAAACCAAACTTTCTTTCCAAAATATCTTTGACATTTCTTGCGTTATGGGGAGGAGCTCCATCTTGTTGGAACCACATATCTCGACGTATTTCTAGGGGGATATCATCTAAATAATCTTCAGATTCTATCGTAAGAAAGTTGGCATATTATTCAACGTTCCTTGATAAAAAAATGGTCCTATTATGGTATCACCTAACACACCAAGCCACACATTAACTGCAAATCTTTGTTGGAATCTGCATTCTCGAATTTGACGTGAATTCTCAGTATCCCAGTAATGGTCGTATTTTCGGTTGGAGATTCCGTTGTTGTTGAAATTTGATTCATCACTCCAAAGAATTAAATTTAATAAATGTTGATTGTTGCTAAGCCAATTACAGAATACTATCCTCCTGTCAGAATCACCATCTCTTAAACCTTGTACTAACTTAATTTTATATGGTCTCATTTTATGTTTTCTCAGAATAGAAAAATTTTTATGCATACTTATTCCTAAGTCAGCCACTACTTCGCGTATTGAATTACGTGGATGTGCTCTAAAATAGGCCAATATCAATACTTCTTTATTATCTTCTCTTTCTTGTCTTCTCCTTCGTAATTTATTATTAAAACACCCATTTCTCCGTAAATTTTGTTCAAGTCTTGCAAAAGTGCGATAATGTGATTGTCTTCTTTCTGGATACATGTTTCCATAAGTGATACTAGCTTCTCTAGAATTATCGTTGCATCTAACGAAGACCTTTAGCATATCCATTTTTTCATCATTAGAATAGTAATTATCACCCATCTCTAAAGATTTGAATCAACAACACGCAAGACGGGAAGTTACTACACCACTTTGACATTAAAGCGTTAACAAATTGTTTTATGTCAATTGTTATTCATGTCAACTGATAAATTTCATTTATTTGCAATTGTCGCGTTATTTGTATAATGAAGGGGTACTTATGTGGTATCATTATAAAGCTAAGGTTATTATCTATTTGAAATAAACAAAATATACAGGGTGTTCCATTAAAGAAAATGAAGCTAATAGCTTTCACGTGTTTATTTGATTTTCAATTGTTTTTCTGACAATGCTACTCAATAGATCATGAAAAATACTAAAACTATTGTCTTTAGACTTTTTTTCTATCTGTACTAATAACGGACATATGTGCTGTGTCACTATAAATCAAACAGACTGTATATAGATTGTTCTGGCGCTATGAATAGTTAAGCTAATATGTATTAGTCGTGCATCATTTTAAGATGGCAGACTTTCTTCTGAAAGTAATTTCTATTCATAATTTTTTTCGCCGGTTTGACGTCAGATGGAAATCTGTTTATTCTGATGGTTCCGCATACTGTCACACCTATTTTCAAAGAACTTTCAGAAATTTTTATGTTAATATAATAATTATCTTGATAAACATGGTAGCCTTGATCAAGATATAGATTTAACCCCAAAAAAATTGCTTCCTCCAATTTCTTTATAGTCCTGAATAAATTTCAATATTTCCAATATATCCGGTTTTACTTTTGCATACTGCTCTAATAAGAAGATATTTTTTAATTTTCTCCCGGTTATAAGTTCAAAATACCAGCTTCGTCAAGTTATAATTGCAAAATCTGATAAAATGTTCCAGATCAATATTTTTGAATGAAATGTATTTTGCGAAAACGGGTCTGTGGACCAATTATCCCCGATTTTTTTTATATGCGGCATAAGAATAATAATAATTATCCATACTTTATCCCTACTTCTTCAAATTTTACTGTTCTAGAACATTTCTTCCATTTGTGTTTATTTTGATGACGGAATAAATTTGTTTCATCACACATTTCTTTTGAAAGAAGAAAAAACATCAAAACAAACCTGTGGTTTCAGGATTCGAAGGAATATCGTTGACGGATTTCCTGTAAATACATCCAAAACAGGAACCTTATCTTGTTTAATTCATGAATTTTTCTCCGAAAGTGCCTCTTTAATATCGTCACCCTCAACATTTTCATCACAACTGCATGCTTTATCACTTAGCAGAGGACAAACATATTTTTTTTTTTAGAGGTTGATCAGACAAAAATCACTATCGTCATCAGAACTGCCATCTTCATTACCATCAGTTTCAACATCATTTGGCACATCTGAAAACACATCTGGGAACTTTTTCCCTTTGCATGTATATTAATACTCCCATTTCGATCTAACGCTCAACACTGACTTGGGGGTAACAAAACACACCCAGAAACCCAAGTAAATACAAGCCCTTTTCAAAAGTTTTAACAAAAAGTTTAGGTTCCATTTGAAAAAAAAACAAAATTGGTTGCAATAGCAATTAAAACAAAATAAAAAGATGTAAACAAAACAATTATGTCATTGCAAGCTAGAAGACTTTTCGCAAAATTATATATTTTTTAAACTATAAAAAAAATGAGTTCGTTTGGTTAAGATTAAAAAATACATCTCTCAAAGTTAAGGGGAAAAATTGTTTTTATTACGAAGGTTTGGATGGTGGAACAGTAGGAGTGTCTCACTCCATACTGAATCCCGCCTTACGGTTCTCCGTTGCGATTATTGTATCTTTAGTTTCTTATTTATTATATGATATCTTATAATGAATTATATTTTTCTTATTTTAATTTATAATTTTTATGGGAGAATAAAGTTTATTATTATTATTATTATTATTTCATATATCCACCATGGAAGAATTTAGAAGAATGAAATTTGACAGATAACTCTTCCTAATAATATGGCACTTTTTGACATTTTTGTAACCCTAAAATATTATTACAAGGGGTGAAAAAATCAACCCCTGTTAGGGTTTGCATCAGAACTTTTTGATGTGTCTACATGTTTCTATTTCAAAATTTGATTTAAATGGAGAGATTCAATTTGCAACTTTTTTGTTTCTCGCCATTTTCTCCTAAAATTGTTAGTTTGATCACAAAAAAATAAATCATTCTCAGACCCATTTGATATAAATTCACAGATTGGTTATTATTTAGTAAGAGAAATCAAGGAAGGAAGGGGGTTTGAACTAATAATTATCCCTTAATTTTTGCTGAAAATCACCCTTTAAAGTCTATAGAAACACCCTATATACATTTCAACAAACTTATGATAGATTAAACCTGAGAAGTGTGTTTTTACAAATTACAAATCAAAACTTTACTGAAAGAAAAATGGCGGTAGTTAAAATCAACAAAAATAAATCTGTGATCGATTATTTAATCCTATAGCGTGTGATTTGACAAATTATTAATTCAAATATTTTCATCTTGACTGGATGAAAAATCACTCTGGTCAAAACTTAAATTTAATAAACAAATACTTCTTTCCCTTCCCTTAGGTAATTGTTTCTAATTAATGTAACGACTACATTTTGTCAATATTATATGATCTTAATCGGCATCTACTTATGGACAAGAATGCAGAACAATAATTTCTGAATTAATAAACAGAATTGTACAATACATAGCATCAAAGATAATGGGGCCTTCGGCAAATATGTGGCAAAGTCATACATATGGAAATAAAGCCGCTTCGTATTTAGCAGCTGTATGTATTTATTTAATTACGTTCGTGCCACCCTTTGTGCCTTTGTGTACGCATAGGAAACTAGGTCTTTATTATTTATCTCTTTACATATTGCCATGCCTTTTTTCAACAAACCAACTCAGCCATAGAGGAACTGCAAGTAGTTATCCTGCACCGGTTCTTTTGGCTGTGTAGTAATAATAATATATGTGGGTATAGTTATTATTATTATAACTTTAAATAGGGTTTTTCGGAAAAAAAAACGCGAGGTCGTGCCCAACTGATATTTTAAAGGAGCCCGCGGTTTTTGATAGGGAAATGGCTTTCAGTCAATCTCCTTGAAGCCAACTGAAAAATATCCACCAAGTCATGCCGATCAAAAGTCGCCATGGTCGCAACAGGCGAAGATCTCAAGATCTCGCGCAAACGGCAGTTCTGTGCCTGATACTGCAATAATCGAAAAAATCAATCGATATTTTTATCAAAAATCCATGTGTTCGAGGATTTTTTCCCAAAATATTTTATTTCGAGTTTCACCCAATTTATTCCATACTTTAGGCGCGTATTGTATATCAAACCAGATGGCTCACCTGTGATATCATTGGCAATTTCAGTAAGCGACGAAAAGTGTATCAATTTATTCCACAGGTGATTTTCAAGACTAAAATTATTTGATGACGTATATGATCAAAAAGGACAATGGATTGTAAAGAAACACAATCCGTGTGTTGGTGATTTATCTCCATTCAAATTCCGCGGATATTCAAACGTAAATATCCCGGCAAATATGCGGGAAACGATGTGCAGGATTTGTTATCGCAATTAGATTATAGCGCATAATTCTTGGACGCAAAAACACACGCATTCCGGTATCATTGTTGTAATTGTGCTGCATCAATTGCTGAATTTTGCATACGTCACGGAAAACTCGCCGAAACCGGTGAAATGCGCAATATTTGTATAAATGTGTCAGCACGGTATCCGGAAAAAACAAATCGCCCTATGAAATAATTCAACCGAAAGTAATCGCAACAAATACGTTTTCTGTCTCAAATGTATATTTGCGTTTAGTACAAGCTGGAATTAATGTAATATACTTTATAATTATTATGGAATGCGTGAAATTTAAGAGATTTTCATTAAAAGCGACGCATTTTGTTTGTAAAATAAATCACAGATCATTTTAGTTCGGTATAAAGTACAGTTATTACCGTTATTGATGGAACACATCAATCAAATGTCCGTTATGGAAACGCTGACATGAATCCGTTGAATACAATTTTCTATGGCATTTTACATAAATTGGGTCAGCAATGTCAGCAACAACACGTCCAATGTCGGTCTGCAAGTTGTGTTTGTTGGCAGACAACCATAGCTTCACAGAAAGAAGTCTAGGGGTGTTGAATCGCTTAAACGGGAAAGATAATTATGAATGGTTTATTATCTTTCTTGCTCAAGCGATTCACCAAACTTCTATATAAGTAAAAATATGTTTAATTGACAATGTGATAAGTGGCACCATCTTGTTGAAACCACATGTTGGCCTAGTCGAGAGCATCCAATTAAGGAAAAAGAATCGGTTAACTTTGAGCGATAGCGAGTTCAATTCACGGTAACGGGGTTACCAGAATAGTTGAAACAAAAGTTAGATCCAACGACTCCTCCAACATGAAGTTCGCACCAGATGTTTCTTCGTGCATTACATCTGCCTGATTTTTAGACCAGATATGATAGTTTTCCTCATTTACAAAACCATTAAACCTGATTGTAAATTTTGTCGCAGAATATGATTTTCTAATGAAATTCTCCAAACAATTTTCAAATCTCCGATGCAATCAATGATTGGTTGGTTTGAGTGCTTGAGTTAAAGAAAACTTGTAGGCACGTAGGGCAATTTTTTTCGCAAAATTTGTCACAAACTGGTGTTCGAAATATCTGAGATCCATAAGGAATTCTTCAGATGCAACATTCTGTTCGCTCCTTGCATTCCTTTGTCTCGCTGGTTTGGGAACTTAATTAAGTTAATATGCTGATACGAATTTTTGAACAAAACGTTCAATCGTTTTTCGTACAACGACCGAAAAGTCGGAGTAGCTGCGATTGGATGTGAATTTTGATAAAACATTAAAGTGATTTCTAAATTTTGCGCAAAGCCATGCATATAAGATCCTTAGCTAAAAAATGGGTTCAGAGATATGGCTCACTTTTTGTTAAACGGGAATAATAATAACCAAATTGCCATATATGGAGTGTCCAATCCAGAAGAGCACCTCCAAACTGCAAAGCCCTTTTGTGTGGTTCATATGCTCGTGACATCGTCGGACCATATTGCATCAAAAATAACGCCGGAGCTTGTATTACTGCTAATGGAGATCTATTCAGGATCATGATCAATGAATATTTGTTCTAAACTATGGATTACATTTATCCGGCAAAAATGTGATTTCAATAGGATGGCGCACTTTTATCGCAAAAATGAGTTCAGAGATAAGGTTATTTTTGGCTCAAAGGGAATGAAAATATTGAAAGTATTCTCTATGATGATCGGAATTCATCTCTTTTTATTTTCGGTGACTACAATCTACTTCATATCAGCTGGCCAGGTTTTTTTCTCTGATGTCCACACCTCATGTGTGACTTTATCGATTATTTATATTTTTTAACCTTCAGCAAGTAAACTGCATCCCTAATGCTCTTGGTCGTTACTTGGATCTGAGACTCTGTACCCACACCAATTATATAGTGGTTGATATCTCTGCTGATCACCATCCAGCTTTAAGTTGCCTAATTAAATTAGACGACCAGATTTCCCGCCTGGATAATTGTGAAACTTTCATAGTGCAGATTACACCTTAATTAATAATACATTGATGAATGTTTACAGGGATTTATTATTTAATGATGAGCAAATAGATGATTGCGTAGACCTATTTTATTCAAAATTCTTTATTAGATAGTTGGCATGTTCGTATCTGTACATATTCCTTAAAAGGAAAAGAGATACCCTTGTGGTGACTGCCTGGACCGGGAAATAGGAAAATGGAAAATGAGGATCACGGGTAGCCGTGAGGAAATTCGGTTACTATGGAGAAGAAGAAAAACAAAAAAGAGATTGAAAACATTTACTTGTGAAATACACGCTAATTCTGTATTTTTACAATTAAAAAATAATCATCCTGCTAACGCTCAACCTGTCTCTCAATGAAGTCTCGCAATTAATAAAAGTAAACATAGTCAGTAACGTAATTGACTTATATATGTTGGTTCCTTGGGTCAACATCCCCCTTGAACTAACACCCTCCTTGGTTCAGCAAGGAACTCATAAATTTATTGAGATTGAAACAACTTCACATGCTTTATAAACAAGATAAAACCTCCTTCTACGTGGAATTCAGTCATCTTCGCCAGGCAGTGAAGGAAAATATGTTTCATGAATATAAATTATATATTGAGAAACTGAAAGATGATATTAGTTCACTTAACAATCCAAAGCCTTTCTGTAAGTTTTTAAACTCTCTTAGGAACTAGGCCTAGTAGTATCAGAGTTGAAGACAGAATAGTGGGCAACGCTGAAGATATATGTAATGAATTTGCCAGCATATTTTCAACTGCATATAGTCACATATAAATTCTATTGGCTGACGAGATTAATAATCCAACTGTACTCACCAATATACCCGCAATCTAACATCCTCGAATATCTATTATACAAGAATTGGATAAACTATTTACACTCGATATCAAGAAAGGAGCAGATGACATTTCATCCGTATTTGAAAAATCTTGTGCTCTACAGTTATCTATTCTATCAATTTTTGGGAAGGTATTTTGGAGTCCCGTAGTAGAAATATTGATCCGAGATTTGCAACCACGTTTTATTTAAGAGCAGCATGAAACAGCGTTCAACTGTGACTAATCCTCAAAATTTTGAAAATTACATATCCTTCGCGTTGGAGCATAACTGTCAAGTAGACTCCATTGATACTGATGTCTCCAAGGCGTTTGATAGAGTTAATCATAGCCTATTAGGTTATAAACTAGAGAAGATAGGATTTCATGGTTCTTTACTTAGTTGGCTCAAATATGTTTCCTAATTCGTGAAGATAGGAACCTTCATATCTAATAAAATGACCGTAACCAGTATCGTGCCCTCAAGGCTCTCACATGGGACCGCTACTGTTCAACATTTTCATAAACGACGTGAAGTCAGTTTTCAAGATCTGCAATATACTCTTGTATGCTAATAATCTTGAAATATCTAGACGGGTCTCGGGACCAACTGACGTCCAGCTAATTTAAAATGATATTGCCTCTTTTGGTGATTGGGCAACTTGAAACCATTTGAGTCTTAAACCCTTGAATTGCAAGTTCATATATTCCTACAAGACTCGTAATGTCATTCTATCCGAATATAATATCGATTCTGTAGCGATAATTTCTGCATCAACTATAAGTGATGTTGGTGTACATTTTTCCGAGAACTTCACATTTAACGAACATGTCGATGACACAAAAGCCTCCAAGACAGCTTGGCTTCATCAAAAGGCACTCCAGGGATTTCACACTCAATCAAACGGTTAAATGCTTCTATCAGTCTATAGTGAGACCCATCCTCAAAGTAGCTATATTACTTAAGTATATAGTCTCCATATACCATTACATATCTCAAGAAGCTAGAGGCTGTTCAGAATAAATTTACAAAATTTATTAAATTCAGACATCTTCACGTGGGCTGAAGCATTGTGGTTCTCCGGATGTTACGAAACTCGAAAATCGAAGAGCAGTTACAGGCATTAAAAGTGTCTACAACATTATAAGCGAAAATATCGACTGTTTGCCGTTAATTGTCCCACCTAGGAACCTTCGACAGACTTCGATTTTTAACGTCCCTGGATGCCGCACAAATTGTCAATCCAGAAAAATCTCCCTAAACTCCAATGTCCTTTGGTGCGGTTTATATGCTCATGGCATCGTCAGACTATATTTTATCAAAAATTATGCCGGGGTTTGCATAACTGTTAATGGTGATCTATTTCAGATCATGATCAATGATTATTTGTTGTAAAATATCGAATACTTTGTATAGGTTTATAAATTAAAATTCACTTGGTTTGTTTCACGATTAAATTGTTTTATTATCAACTAGTTTCGGCTTAGTGCCATTTTCAAGAATGATGTACAAACGAAATTTTATGGATTATATATACATTAGGTGACCGTCGGTCAGGTAATAAGGGCATTTAATATCGGGGAATTCCAATTCGTTTGTACATCATTATTTTTTTTTATTATTTAATCGTGAAACAAACCAAGAGAATTTTAATTTATAAACCTATATTAACATAATGTTTCACCAAGTGATCAATGAGAAACAAGTATATGACATATCGAATACTTTGATTCGGCAGAAATGTGGTTTCAACGGGATGGCGCTACGTGCCATACGACTTAAAGAAAAGACACAATTCTGGTCATTTGACGAACGTATTGATAACAACATTTTATGATATATAAATAGACCTGTCAACTGGCCTTCAAGATCGTGCAATTTGACATCTTTCGATTACTTATTGTAGGATTAGCTTGGAAACTAACATTGTTCGAATAATTCATGATATAAAAACTCAATAATTAAATATTTAAAGTCTTAAGTTCTAATGCCATAATAATATGTATTGTTATAATTACGTAAATTTGGTTTATGGTTACATACCTATCTTGTATTGCAGTAAGTCATTCTTGTTGTGTATATCGATTTTTCTTTTACATTCTTTACTTTAAGTTGCATATGTATGTGTATACAAAGCGCGCCTAAAGAATGGCGCTATTATTCAAAAAAACTAGAAAACAGTTTGTATACCATTAACGAGTACTTCGCTTACATGGGGCAACAAGGAGTCCAAAACGGAACACCTACCAACCAACCACTATTACGAAACTATTTTTTTTAATGTAGGTATATTTTTAATATTTTTAATATTTTTAATCTGTTTAGTAAGAAAGTATGTTGCTAAATCAAATTATAATCTATTTAGTAATGTATTTTACCTACTCCCACTTTGTAATTGATGAATTACCGAACTATTTTCACCAATCGTAAGCGACCCATTACGAATATATAGAGCATATATAAATGTTAAATGTTGTACATAAATGTGTAACATGTACTATTACCACTTATGTACCTCGCTATATTATATACTTATCAGCCAATCACAATTAACGTCCGCCGAGTCCCTCTGCATTCGTCTATTCGTCTTTAAACATCAAAACTGACAGTGACATTTAAACGTCAGATTACAACTTATTGGTTACAATAACCGACAATAACCGACACGATAAACTTCACGCCATGCCTTATTGGAACTTCCATCGCAACGGTATCTCAGTAGATTAACACTTCAGAGTGAGTACAACGATCCGTATCCTTAAATTTGTTCAATCAATGTATTGGACAATATATTATTCGACGGAAAATTGTTCGAGGGGTAATTCATTTGTTTAGTTGGTAGTCATCCTACATTGCCATTAGCGGCAACTAATACAAATTTAAACGTCACCCTGACAAGATTCAGTTTCAATATGTCTTAAGTTTAAGCGAATAAATGTAAGGTCGAAGGTAAAGTATAGTACATAACGCGAGTTGTAACGCAATTACGCGCTCATGAAATTACGTTACTCGCCGCTACGCGGCTCGTACGCAATATCTTTCCCTTGGGCGTAATTTGCTACTTACAACTCTAGTTATGTAATATACTATAGTAAGTTTGTCTATAATCCCAAATTTTAATGTGTTTACCAAGTAAGTCTGTAATTGTACCATTCTTTTTAAATTTAGTAAGTAAGTTTTTATGTACCAAATTTTAATATGTTTAGCAAGTAAGTTATATATATATATACACGAAGCTATTATACTATATTGACACTCCCACGAATATAATATCATTCTTTTTGGAAATAAATAAATAGAAATAGAAATAGAATATATTCGGTAAAACCGAAATTTTAGGAAAAAATCCTCAACCGATCGATTTTCTTTGAAAAAAATTAAAACATTTTTGTATAAAAGTCGACTTTTAGTAATTTGTATTTGAGTTATAATGTCATCCATTTTAATTTTTAAATGGTAACCGCCTACTTTTGTTCTTGATTTTGAGAGATATTTTAATTGTTCAGCTGGCAGTGTAAAAATGTTGCCATCTTACATAAGAAATTTTTCGAGTAAAACAATTGAAAGTGAAAACCCAATATTTAGAATTTTTGCAAAATGACCTTGTTCCAGAGCTTGTAGCAATGTAGCTGCTTGTAGTCCAAATAACAATGATTTTGACCTTCCATATAATACAATATGGTTTCAGCAAGACGGCGCACCCCCGCATTATGCGCGTTTTTTTGACAATTGCTTTACGAATAGGTGAATTGGCATAGAATAGCCCACGAGAGAGATGAAATGCGCAGAATTAGCCCGGAAAATGTCCAAGAAGAATTTCTACATGTTCGAACTGTGAATGGCAGTTACATTTAATGTAATAACTGCATTTGCTGCTACAGTTTTTCACTTTTAATTGTCATTTAGTAGAAAATGTTCTGATATAAGATGGCAACATTTTTATACTCCCAGTTCAGCAATGAAAAGATCTCTCAAAATCAAGAACAAAAATAGAGGGTTGCCATTTAAAAATAAAATGGATGACGTCATTACTCAAAAACAAATGACGACTCAAAGTCGACTTTCATGCAAAAATGTGTATTTTTACCAAAGAAGATCGACCTGTTTCAGCTGCGGTGGTCATATGCCCGAAATTATCTTCAAATGTGAATGTCATGTATCTTTTGAGTAAAAATATATTTAATGCTAATAATTATTTCTTTCTGATATTTTTTATAATCTCAAATTCTATCGGGCTTAAGGATTTATTATATAAAATATAACAAGATAAATTGGGAAATTTATTTAAAATACTACACATAAATCTAAATAGCAGTCGAGCCACAAAGGTTTGAATCCAACCGTTGAAATTCGTAACTATTAACCCATTGGCAGCTACATAAATTATAATAAAATCGATTTAAAAATACTCGACTAAATAGATTTATA
Organism: Ocypus olens; assembly: GCA_910593695.2. NCBI lineage: Eukaryota > Metazoa > Arthropoda > Insecta > Coleoptera > Staphylinidae > Ocypus > Ocypus olens. The sequence goes on along the minus strand of OU343048.1, from coordinate 27,268,492 downwards.
TGCATTTTCCGATACTCCTAGGAAATTGTGGGAAGGGCTGGAAAATGCCCTTTGATGAGGTCCCGGTGTGGAAAAAGTTGAGAATAAATTTCCCTGACCATTGAAACGGTGCCCCGTTTAATCTTTCATGTGATGTCGTTTCGGTCCAGAAGGGTTTTCACGAGACTCCCGAAACTATCAAACTAACTTGAAAACTCTTCCGCCGGAACGAATTTTCTGGTGCTTGTGCATGCAGAGTCCGAGATCAAAACTTGCAAGGCAGGAAATTACAAAATAATAAAAAAAAAAGTTAAACACACTTTTGTCGATTTTTACAGTTGACATGTTTACTCAACATGTTGTGGTACAACTTATTGTAGTGAAGATTATATCCAATCCGTACATAAGGAAACTTACGGTTTATCGTCATGATTATACAATGTGGAAATATAGTTGGTAAACCAGGCAACCAAATAAATAATTATTTGAAATTACATTTTCTAAGTAGTTATTATTTTTCTCAAGCTTACTGTAGAATTTGATGCAAGGCGCGTTCGGAGAACGCGGAGAATCGAAAGTTTCGGAATGTTTTGTTACCTACACGTATGTACATAGATTACCAACGATGCATCAACTTTAATGAATATTTTGTATGCATTCTGAAACATTTTCATTTCCTCAAAATTTCCTGTAAACATTCTCTATAATGCATGCGTGAATTTAATAACTTTAGCCTAGTTACAAAATATTTTCGCAGGAGCCAGACAATTATTACTGCAAAGATTTCGCGAATAGTAATTTACGTAACAAGTTTCGAAAGTGATATTTTACAGGATGAGAGTCCCGTAAAATCACTTTTGGAACGTGTTACGTACAATTTTTTTTCTGCAGCCGTTTTGTATGTTAAAAAAGCAAAAACACACGAATGTTACATGACATGCGCTATCATAATTAAATATGAATTTGATGTTATTGTCAAGGCCGTCTACATATATACCCAAAATTGTCCCGAAAGTAACAAAAATCGGCCCGAAAGTAAAGAAATCGTTCCGTAAGTGAACAAAATCGTTCCGAAAATAGCTACTTTCGGTACGATTTATGTAAAGTGGTACTTTCGATTTAATAAATAATACCAAAAGTTTTCGAGACGGCTGCAGAAAAAATATTTTTCTACATTCGTCAGAAAAGGGTGACATTGACGCACTGCTATCGGGATTTGAGGTTATCTATTTTTTAACACGTCAAACAATCACTAAATTGCCAAGGTTAAGTCTGTTTCATATGCGAAAAAATAATATTTTTTCACTCGGGAATTATTCATTGAAAATAACGTGTTTTTACATTTTTTCAAACATGAAAAAAGTATACCCCAATTTTCAATATTCTTATTTTAACAGTTGTAGAAAAAATATTGTTTATATTATGTATGCGAAATAGATACAAGTATAATATAAGCAAAATGACTCATTGCTGATGAAAATGCAAAGTTTCCGATCTAAAGTAACGAAAGTTTCATTCATGTTTAGGTTTTACTGCAATGTAAGTTTAACTTTCAGCGTTTGCATACTTAATCAAGACTTAAACATAAACGAGGGAGCTATCAAGTTGTTCGTTAATATATGTATTTCTAGTTTAATTAACTACCGAAACAGTCGCGCTCATTATTAAGTTTTAATTAGCTTTCACCTCGCCTGGGGATCACTTTTTTTTAAACGTTTTCGTTTCGGAAATTGAAATACTATTTTGTATTAATAATCTTTAGCACACAAAACATTTTATCACAAATTATTAAACTCAAATATTCATCCAATTAATTAAAAACTTGTTTTAGTGAGACTTTATTTATAATTAGTGATTCAATTAATTAATCAATAAAAGTTGATTTAATTCTCGCAATTAAAGCCACTAATTAAAAATCAAGTTTGTAATATTACAGTTATTCGTATTTATTAAATATTGTTCCCCCATCAGAACACCTATAGACTGGTTTCGACCTTTCAGGTCTCATCAGTGTAGTTAATTGTTGATGGGGAAACGGAGATTACTATAGGAATATAAGTATTCCAAATACCGTTAAAGGTAGAAACGCCAAAGTGGCGGAATGTCCCTATCTTGTCGGTGTTAAAGCCACCCGGATTTGGCTCAGTACAGCATTCAGGCAATAGATTCCGCCACTTTGACGTATTTGGCGTATTATTCGTATTTTTTTTCATTTCTAATATTAAAATAACAAGGATAAATCCTCAACAATTATTTATTTATTAAATATTTGATTTAATCAAAAACAGGATACGCTGCTCTTAAAAATGAACAGACTTCCATCAACTTCCGGCTAATTCCTTCGCGAATTTGTCTTTTTCTTTTTATAAAAAGTAAAACACTTGAGCATATAAAAACAAGATGTAAATTCAATGCAGCATTGAGTACATTCGGAATGCTTTAATAAAGTACAGCCAGGATGTAAATAGATCTAGTTATGGTGGCGTAACTAGTTAACATTTAAAGACGTATTCTCCTGAAATTACAATTTCAAAATTCCTAGCGAATGCGGCGAGTTAATTAAAGATTCTGAATAAATCAAGTCGAAATGAAAGCCACGTAAAAACATCGCCAGACGAGTTGAAACGTTGAAACGTTCCTAGAATTTCATTTTCTGAAAATAACTACCTCTTACAACCGTTAATTGCAATAACACGAATGAATATTATTCACAAAACTTGTCGCCAATGCACTGCCTCAATATCTAAGGGAAATAATTATTAATTTGACATTTGCAACAGGCAAGAAAAAATAATAAAAGAGCATTAAAAAGCATACGAATCCCAGAGGATAGCAACAGAAAAAATCAAACCAGTTGCGGTTTTTTAAAGAATTTTATTTTCTGAAAACAACTACCTCTTATAACCGTTAATTGTAATAACGCGAATGAATATTATTCAGTTTTGTAAAGTACATAAGTATTTATGTAAATATAGTTGAAAATTATATATGATGAAAAAAAAATCTGCAGGCAGGAATTGAACCCATGACCCTCTGCTTGCCGGGCGGATGCTCAGACCTGTAATCCCCATAAGGTGCATGCCTGGGTGACGGGCACGGGAACATCGCTTTATCGGATCATTTAACTTGGTACAAAGTTAAATGCCTTCCAGTTGCGTCTGAAGGTACAAATTGTAACGTTAGTTTGGTGATCTATAACTTTTATGATTGTAGTACGATTGAATTGACTATTTTTTTGCTCATCACTTTTTCCAGACATACTTTTTACTTATTACAAACTGTCATGACTCGACTCATTGCAGTCGACTTTTTCTCAAGTTTAAAGTATGGCGAAAGAGAGAAAACCTGCTTTGTTTTTCAAAATTAGTGTGTCCAAGAATAAGAACAATTTACAAAAGACAGGATTGAAAAAATTCTTACATTTTGTAAATATTGAAGATTTATTCAAGAAACATCACATACAACATGCCCTCCTGCTATTAATTGGAAGAACACTCATACAAACTTCGGAAGCTAAATTCCGCGAAATATACTTACCGAAAACCGAATCTTTAACAAACGATTGGCCCTTGATCTCCAATTCCGTAAGATATATTGGATGGTTAACAGAAACACACACCTACCGCTCGTAAATAAATTACTTCTTTACAATACTATCATGAAGCCTACATGGTCTTTGGGACTCGACATCAAATTATAACATCAATATTATATAAAGATTCCAGTCCAAGGTTCTGCGAACAATGACAAATGCTCCATGGTATGTAAGCAATAAAATCCTTCACCAAGACCTTGGTATTCCCATGATACAAAAGGAAATAAAAAGTAAAGCTAAAACTTACAGCCTTCGACTTAAACCCCATCCTAACATGCTTACTACCAATCTCCTGGAAAGCTTAGGGCCAAGAAGAAGATTGAAGAGGAAAACCACTACATATCTGCTGCATTCACAAATAAGAGAAACAAAACAAGAACTCGGATGGATAACTGGACTCATAAGCAAGACTACTTATACTCACTTAATCTAATACTTAATGTCCTTGAATAGATTGTGAAGTGTCTCATTCTAAATGGTTAGAGGGAGAAACTAATTTCAAATATTATGTGAGATATGAACGACCCGGAAGGCCTGTTAAAGCATTTTCAGAATATTCTGCCAAAATACAAAGAAGAAAAGTCGAATCGCTGGTAGAAAACTTACTTTAGTAACTTTAAGCCTTCGTTCTAAATGCAGAAGAGGTGCCGCTAATAAAGAAGATTCTCCAAATCAAGCCACTGCGATGAAAAAGGTACTCAAATCAAGTCAACATATGCTCATTAAATTTAGTGCCTTCAGCAATCTAAATAAATAATAAGTGAAGCAAGCAACAAGATACATCTGCGGAGATTATACTGTGTCTCGTATTGTCATGTCACAATATTACCGATAATTGTAACATTCGTATAATTTATAATTGGAGATGTGACGATACGTCTGGTCAAAGCAATTATGAAGTTTTTGGAATTGATCAAAGTGGTGTTGAAAAACTCGATGACTCCTTTTTATTTGTAATCTCGGTTGATCCTTTTGATATGAAAAATTGTGACAACATGCTATGGAAAAATCAGCTCTGCCTTCCACTAGATATTGTCATCCCATAAAACTAGTATTTAAAAAAGAGATTGCTGCTTTTAAAGTTTTTCGCTCTCAAAGATTCATCAAAATCGATTGAAAATACGTCGAGTTATGGCGGTTTGAAAGTGGTCAAAATTTCACGAATTTCAAGTGTTTCATTTTTTTCCTTCAGTATATAAATGCACATATCTCAGAACTTTGTAACGCATAAAATACTCCCTCTAATTATGACCATTGTTGATGGAAAAATCTGTAAAGCGCTGACCTAATAATCAGAGGTGGTAATACAAATAGGCGCGGTCATGCCGCCAGCCTTTCTGCAACCGATCCTACCTATCTAGATTGCCAGCTCTGCTACCTCCGCTGTACCATGAGTAACCCCACAAGCCGCCAGTGGCTGATATTATATGTCACCTCTCGAACTTGCAACTTTTGACAAATCAGAAGTTCAAGAGGTCCGAAATAAACACCATAGAAGCTATACGTACAGCACCATTCGCAGAAGTTATCCCGCAATGCTAACATGGAAGATCTTCTGTACATAATGTCGTTTTCCTCCGAACCAGTTATAACTTCCACAGTAAAGTTGGAAAAAAGGTGGCCTCTAACTACAAGACGTTCTTCAATGAATTAAATATTTACCAAAACCAGAGAACAACAACGACAACGACAATGAAAAACATATTTTCTGGCTCGGAATAATTTTTAAAGTTAATTTAAACCGTTAATGTCAATAATAATAATAAAAATTTGATTATTTTAAATTTTTTATCACCTACAAATTCATTTTACATAAATATTAGCTAAGTTTTTTTTAAAGCTATATAAGTCTATACATTTTACTCGCAGGAAAATTGGTACATTTCCAAATTTTGTCATGTAGATTCATGAAGTCGACCACTGTGCGCCGGTCCCTGTGGCAAGGGAGCGCTGCCATAGATGGCTATTATTTCTGCCCTCTATAGAGAATCCCATCTCTTAATGGGAACCCGACCAAAACATCCAAGAATAGGTGGCTCAGTCGCCAAGATTCCTAATTGTTAAGAAGTGCGATGGCACGAACTTCGACAAGGTCACCCGTTTGTTATTTCGAAAGGTCTATGCGTGAAAAAAATCAAAGAGATGATTGAGAATATGTCGCAAAATAATCTGCTCGATTATTAAAGTTAGATAAATTCTTATATTATATTGAAGGTAAATCCCCATAAAACACTGAATTATATACTACAGGTTTGTTTGCTCAAAAATGGTTATTTCGCAAGACTTCTAATAGAGTGTTCGGTCATTTCTTGCCTGTGAAATATTGAGATTCTTGGGTTCTCCACAACTGACAAATCAATATTCTTTACCTTACTTATACTCTATGTTTACGCTTCATAAGCGTACGCACCACAATACTCCTTAAATTCATATTTTCTTGTAATTTAACTTTATAGTTAAGTGCAAAAGTTTAATTTATAGTCAATTATGTTATTTAAATATAGTAATATTACACTTCAATTTATTCGGTAATACTACATTAATAGTATAATATTTACCCCCCCCCCATGCTACGCTTATGTCAACTAGTAAAATGACAGACTACTCGACAAAATAAAGATAGAGAATTAAATGTCTCCCGTGTGAGTTTTCCCACAATTTCAACCAATCGCTGAACAAGGTCATATCTGCCCTATCTTTTCCTGCTTGTAATCTTACAAAAAATAGACTATAGATCTATTGCGTGTGACCTTGGATCCATTTTCAACAGAGCTATTTTTGCCACGATTTAATCATTTCGGGTCTTGTCAGGGTGTTTTTCATTAATAATGTTGGCAGTTTTACAAAAAGTGTATAAAATGTACAAATACAAATACAGGGTGTTTCAAATTCGAGGCTCGCCGTTGGGATCTCGCTTACTGGAAGAGATAGTTGGTATGGGTAAATTCAGCACTTTTTCAGAATTCTATGCTGAATAATAATCAATTGAAAATAATACTTTAATTATTTTGTTTTCGAGCAAAGTTCAAAATACTGAAAAAATTGTTTTTCTTTTTTCTTTATATCTTCGTTATTTGAGGTGATTAAAAAAGATTAAAAATGTTCTTATAGCACTTTTTTATTGTCTTATAGATGGAATAATTTTTTTTCTTTGTAACATGTTTCGTTTCTTTGAACCATCAACTTTCTTATTTCTTATAGAGGCCATATTTATGTTTTATGCTGATTTTTTTTGTGGACAATAATATAACACAACATTTATTTAATTTCATAATTGAACTTACAAACGTTCATAAATCTTTTATTGGCCATCCATGAAGCTCTAAAAGCTACTCAAAATCATCCGTGCCATAGAATTAAAAACAATTGAAAATCTGAATAACTCTGTGTTTGCCAAACACGATAAACTATTTTTTTAACAAAACCCAAAAAAGAAAATCTACAAGCTACAATTCCGCCGTACCCAATACACTCATTTGGGTACATTTCTTTTAAATAATTGCGAACGTTTCTGGCATTGTGCGCTGGTGCACCGTCTTGCTGCCACCAGAACTTTGAAAATTAAATTAGCGGATAATTATCCAAATAATTATTAATGCTTGTTCGAAGATAATATCGTTCACTGGTTAGAGACCCATCGTACTTTATTGGTCCTATTAAATGTACATCATAAATACACTCGGCGTCAAAAAAAGAACCACTCGAAAAATCGCGAAAAAACTCGATTTTTCAAACCGTCGTGACTTGGTTCAATTTGGTCGAAAATCGATGAATCTTTCAGTTTGGGAAAGATTCAAGTTCAAGTCCAACCGTAACAACGCGATGGAAAAAAAAATGTTTTTTATGTAAAAAATTGTCCAACTTTGACAAGCTGTACCGTACGTAAAAAAAATCGGCGGGAAATTTCACCACAATGGCAGAAAAATTTAATAAACCTCCTTCAAATGCCTTAAAAATTCGAGTCGTTTGGATGATTTGAAACAAAGTTATGAATTTTTGGCCATAACTTGAGTAATTTTGCACCAAAATCGATGAACTTTTGCAGTCTGAATAGTTTCAAATTTTCTCTTCAACGTCATGTGAATTGTTTTGTTGCTGAAACGATTCCACCCCTTTTAATTTTGTCATCTATTATATAATAAGTTAATAATAATGCTTTAAGAACGTCTTTGCCGTTTTTAAATATCATCTCAAATAACGGAGATTTAAAGAAAAAACGAAAATCAGTTTTTTTGACTAACTCGAAAACAAAACAACTTAAGCAACTTTTTCAATAGATTATTAATCAGCATAAAATTCTGCAAAATAGCCAAGTTTAAACATACCCTTTATCTCTTCTAATAAGTTAGATTCCCATGGTGAGCCTCGAATTTGAAACACCCTGTATATTAAGACAATTTCTACTTTTTGTTGTTATTCCACGATTGGAGCCATTTTCAAGTGATAATTTAACTTTAAGTCAAAATAATTATCTATAATGATTAAAAAAAAAATATTTTGATAATGTCAGAATGTTTAATTTATTTGATTAGAAAAACAAACGAAAATATTTAAGTCGTAGGTAGTTCTAATTTCGTATTTAAAACCTTCTGTCAGTTCTAAACAACGTTTTCCAATAACAATTTTGCATATCTTTAATAAAGACATTTGTAATCGTTTCACTATTTTTTTATAATTCCACGTATATGCAAGCAGATAATTTCACTTCGATGATTGCTATTCAGATTTGAAATAATGCAGAAAATTTCTTCAGGTATAAAAGTTAATTATAAAACACCTGTTTAATTTTCTTCCGGACCCTGTGTACATAAATAACCCAATTTAATGATTCGCACTTCATAGGTCTAGTTAATAAATTAGCGGCAATAAAATCAAAAAAATAATACAAATACGTTTCGTTTAACGTCTCCAATATGTATTCCAAAATACAAATAAAAGATTGCGTTGAACTTTAGGTTTGACCACAACAACATAAATCCAGTAGTAGTGGTAATTGTTAAATTTATTAGAAACTATACTAAAATACAATTATTTTTGTTTGAAAACAAATTGTATCAGAAAAACGAAGGATTATCAGTGGGATCACCCTTAACTCCATTACTGGCTTATATCTTTATTGGTTTGCTATAAAATGGGCAAAAACATAAAATACAAATGTGGTATAGATATGTAGACGACATCCTAGCAGGCTTAGTAGGTTCTGATAGGCAACTAGATCAATTTTGAATTAACATGAATTAATTAGCGTCAAATTAAATTTTCAGTAGAAACAGTAGAAAACAAAAATATAAAATATTAAGACCTTTCCATCACAAACGACAACTCCAAATGTGGCTTCAAATGCAGTGTGTTTCAAAAATAAATTAATTGCAGTCGCCTATGAATTGAAATGCGCATGTCTCCGATTTACTCTTTCTTGCAAAGAGGTCAACATTTTTGACGTTAACTGTCTGAATGACAACTACATGGACAATTTAATACATAGGCGGCTGCGATTTCTTTTTGAAACATACCGTATGTGGAAAACCTATATTCATGGATTCACTAATTCCAATTAATTCTAACTAAACCGCAAATTAGTCGTATTAAACTCTATGATCCACAGAACGCGTATCTACTTTATCCACAGAAGCCTATCAAAAATAAATTAATATAATCCACCAATTATCAATTAATACCGAATACACAATGCAAACAGTGAACAGTTTAATTAAAAAACAACATCATAAAATTAAAAATACTTTATATGAAGATAAAACATTTTATGTCATCAAGATATTAAAATAAACATTAGTAATATTTTATATAAGCATAACATAAATGTAGCATTTAAACCATTCAATAAATTTTTGAATACCATTTTTAATTCCAAATCTCCTGTAAACAAATTTAATAAATCCAATGTATATAAATTAACGTGTATTGTACATTGGTCAACTTCAAATCCAGGTTGAAAGAGCAAATAAATTCTTTCAGATGAATACGAAAAAATTTAACATTTGCCAACCATTTAATTACAAACGGACATACTTTTGGCGACGATGTACTTACTCCAGTAATCCATTTCCCCGAAAAAGGGATCAAAATAGATTCACTTGAGTCTCTCATAAATAAGGCAAAGCGTATTCCCGGAATTTCCCTTATTAACGATCTGACTGACCTTGTGTATCCTCTGTTCAAAGCAGTATAAAGTATGTGTTTTGGTATATTTTAAATTACTTTGAGTTTTAAAATGATCGCCAAAAAATAAACTATGTGATATTAACAAACTGTTTTAATTATTTTTTTTTTGGCATAGGAAACTAGTTCATTCCGCCAGAGTTTCAATTAACTGTGTATGTTGATTTCCAAATATTTATTATATATATATAATCATTCATATATTATATAATGATGTGGGGGGGGGGGGCATACACTGGACATCCATGGACCCGCACGGCCACTTCTTCGTTCCGAAAAAGTGACCGCACGGATGGGATTCGAACCCCCGACCACGAGGCCCGTAAGAAGGAGCTCTACTCAGTAGGCCACCGCGGCCCCATTTTAATTCTTATTGTAAATATTTAATTATTATTATTTATAATATTAACTTTAACATCGTATGTACAAACGTTACCCGTGCTGGGCATGTATTAAAACCTAATTCAATTATGAATATATAGCCCGAGGAACTGCATGCATTTAGTCGTTTAAGACCCACTTTATGTCTTCTCACGTTACATGAAATGTTTTATAACAATTGTTTGTAGTTTAAACATACTACATTTTTCAATTCAATTCAGTAAACTAAAAGGTAATCCAAACTTAATTTAAACTCATTCGGGAAAGTTTAATGTTTTGTTTGAAAATACTTATTTAAAACTGTACATTTCTTTCTCGTTCCGTAGAAATGTAAGTTGCAAGGTAATTCCTGAAAAAGGAATGATGTATGCGTCCCAACCATTTGTCTTCACTAAGAAAGACTCGAAGCCTCCCTTAAAAAGTATTTAATGATATATTCAACGGTGTGGGCGACTTCGCTCCGCGAACTTCTCACCACCTCCGTTTAATTGATTTAAAGTTTCGAAGCGGCGGAATACTTTTATCTTTTTCAGGTCAGACACATTAATCTTTCTTTCAATTCTCTTATACATACTTCACCTTTTTGTAATATAAATAAATTAAGCTTGTCGACGCGAATGGTGGTATGGCGCAATAGTAAGAGTAACTATTAGTACTCTTAGAAATAATTATTTCTGCAATCAACAGTATACAGGGTCCTGCACCTCACCTCCCGTCTTCTACAGCTCAGTTACTAATTAAGTTAGGATTTCGATATTTTGTAGAATATATTTGTATCCTATGGTGCATTTCAGGAAAATATTTTTGATTATACCAGGTGTCCCAAAAAAGCGCGACGTCATGATGATATATATTTTTAAATTACATGCTATGTATTTTATTGCTTATTTGCGTACCTTTTATGGTTGCCTACATACTCATATAATTTTATTAGAATCGATTCAGGGATAGCGGCAAAAAAAAAATTAAAACTACAAAATCAGTTTTGCACTATTGTTTTAAAAAATGAATAAAAATAGTGCCTTGTTAATAAAATTATCACGATTTAGACAAATTATTTTGATAATGTCAGAATATTTAATTTATTCGATTAGAAAAAGCAAAAGAAAATATTTTAGACGAAGGTGGTTCTAATTTCGTATTTAAAACCTAAAAGTATCAAAGTTGTGTGTTTTTTTTTTAATAGAACCCCCTATATTTTATTGCATTTTCGGATTCTCCGATCAAAATAAGTGTCTGCTTTAATAAGGTTTTAAATACCTAAACCTTAAGGTTTTTAAATAATTAAAATTTTGTCAAAATCTAAGCTAATATGTTTCAAATACTTAAGAAGTATTTAAGTTGTGTATGCGAAATTTACAGTAAAGTATAACAATGGATCATAGTTTACAATAAACTTTCGATCTTATACAGGGTGTAGAAAAATTATAACTAATGAAATGAGAACTTTAAATAGCCATCTTGATTTATTTAAATAGAACGCCGTATTCTTTAAACTTACCAGAAAATGTACTTTTTAATTACTCAATTACCTTTAAGTATTCGCGTTTTTACAGAAAACGCCGAAAAATCGCTTATTGCGACATTTGATATTTTTTAAAATAAAAGTTCTAATGTATCTAGTTGTTACGGTTTTAAGAAAAATCAGATAATATCGTTGTTGTATTGCTTAGTCAAAGTGAAGATTTACTCAAAAGAAGAGCGAATTGATATGATTTTCATGCTTGGGGAATGTCATCAAAATTGTTTTATGGCTTAGTTAATACTTAAAGGTTTTTGAAAAGAAATCATCCCAAGTTTTTGAGAGACTAGTTTAAGGAAAATGGAAGTGTCCGTTATACAAAACCCATTGCAAGGAAATATATCACTGAAGATGAAGTAAATGTTTTTACTGTAGTAGGTTCTGTTATCAAAAATCCCAATATTAGTCAAAATCAGATATTTGAAAATACTAACATTAGTCAAGTATTTTAAGAATTCTTAAATAAAAAAAACAGATTTCATCTTTATAAAATATAGCATTGCCAAGAACTTTATTTAAATGATTTTGACAATCGAATTGAATTTTGTATGTGGGTGTTAGATAAAGTGGCAGATAATGAAAACTGTTTTAATAATGTGTGATTTAGTGATTAATGCAATTTTCATAACAATGATCTCGTGACCCAACTTCTATTATTATTCTGATTTGAATCCGCACATTCGTGCGGATTCAAATCATTCATTGTATTCACAATACCTACAATCTCCGTCATGAGAAATCAGAAAAGGCAATGCCGTACTTACCTATTTGGAGGCCCTAGGCACAAAAATATTTGAGGCCCAATAAAATTTGTTAACTATAAAATAAGTTAATAATTTAATTTTCTTTCATTCTTTTTGCAAATAGTAACCAATACTTTTGCATCTATTTACTAACCAAAGCAGTTTACCTACTTTAAAATATCCGATTAAGACTAAAGTTATCTATTTTCAAAATTGTTTATGTACTAAGATTTAAATATTAGCTGGAATAAAACAAAAATCGTAAAAAAATAAAATCGTTGCGAAATACTTTAGCATCTGTTTACTAATCAAAACAGTTTATCTCTTTTATTGATATATGTTTTTAATTTTCCCTGTAATAGGATTAAAACTCTAGCCAGAATTGAAAAAATCGTAAAAAATTGAAAATTGTAAGAAAAAAGTTCAATATTCTTAATTCATAAAAAAAAATACTGTTGAGTAATTAAACTGCATTTTATACCAATTTTACTACATTACAGTTTCATTTTGGTTTGGAAGTTAATTAATATAAACATTCTAATAAAGAAAATCCCTACAAGGAACTGGCAGAAATTGCTTTATTCCTTCATTATCTACCTACCCAAAACAGAGGGTGAAATGTCTTACAGGTGCTAAGTGACGCACCCAAAAACCGTTTAATCTTTTTTTAATCTTCATTAAAGGGATGCAAATTTGAAAAGTCATACCTCGAAAACTCGCAGTCAAAACAAAAAATGTACCCCCAGAAAACTAGTAGAGGGGTTTCTTGTGAACAGATTAGATGACTTTTGCGTTAATTTCTACTTAAAATAGAGGGTAAAACCGCATCCCGAGAAATGTCTTACAACTGGTACCAAATGACGCGCCCTAAAACCGTGGGGGGGGGGTTGTTTCCAAAATTTTTGAAAAAATTGCAAATGGCTAGTATTTCAACTATTACAATTGAGAAGAAAAAAAAATACATCCTTGAAAGAAACATCAAAATAGGTACCAAATGACGCGCCCTAAAACCGTGGGGGGGGGGGGTGTAATTATTTTGTTCAAATTTTGAAAAATCATATCTCATTACACGATTTCGTAAATCTGCTGATAGTAGTGTTGTAGGGGGTTCTTTCTTAATAGATTAAAGTACTTTTACGTTAATTCCTACTTAAATGGCGAAACCGCACCCCGAAAAAAACCTTTCAAAAAGTGCAAAATGACGCGTCCTATAACCGTGGGGAGGCTCCAAAAATTTTGAAAAAAATGCAACTGAAAGCTAGACATACTCATTATTAATCGTAAGAATTTCAACTATTGTGTTTTAGAAGAAAAACATTCGCAATAAAACTGGTGAAGCATTTTGGTCACATTTAAAAAAATTATACCTCGTTAAGGGAGCACCAAAGAGAAAAATGTGCCGCTATTGTAGGGGGTCTTTTTGAACCAATTAGAGTACTTTAGCGTTATTTTCTATGAAAGAGAGGGCAAAACCACACCCCGAATAGTGTCTTAAAAAAATGCCAAACACAGCGCCCCGAAGGCAATGTGGGGGTTTTAAAAGTTTTGAAAAATTACAAATGAAAGCTGGAAGGATCCTTTACCAACTGTAAAGATTAAAAAAAAAATGTTTCGCAAAACAAAATATAATTAATTCAATGAAATATTTTTTGTTTCCTACAAATAGATCAATATAATGCAGAACATTTAGAATATATAATTTTTAATAAATTAACACAATTAAGTTTGGATAATAAAAATTTTAGGAGATAACGCCTCCAATACGTCTGGTAAATATTCTGGATTGCAAACTAGAATACGAAATCATAGTGCTACATATTTTTTATACCCTGTGCCAATCATTCTCTAACAGTTGTAATCTGTGCAGGAGAATCTTCTTCTGCTGCAACTCCTAATTTTTGTTTTCTTCAAGATTTATTTACATCTTCCTCCACTTTAACTAAAAGATGGAACACACTGCTTGATACAATAAATGACATTTGTTCGGTTTATGGGAATGCTGCAAGTGTTCAGACAGTTCGCAGTTGGTTTAGAAAGGTTAGAGCCGGTAATTTTAATCTGGAAGATGAAGATTATTGCGGCGTCCGTCCACTACAAATACAAATCTTATCAAAGCCATGATCAAAGAAAACCCGCGATATACTGTTAGCGAAGTAGCTGATGCTCTAGAAATTCCAGTTTATAATCATCTGATAAACAGTAATCGTTCAGATCTGTGATTTCCTTAGGAATAACAGATCGAAATAAACTTGAACGTGTTAGAACTGGTTCTCCAGCAGCATAATAACCAACTTTTTTTTATTAATTCCAAGAAATACTGTTGCTAATTAGACAATCTAAAGCAGTGATTCCCAAAGTGGGCGCTACCGCCCCCTGATGGGTGCTGCGACAATTCACGGGGGCGCTGATGGCCACAGGTGCATTTGGGGGCGATGAATAACTGTAAGGGGGTGGTGATAGTATAAAAGAAAGAAGAGATTTACTAGTGGGTTCAGTGCAGTGATCAATTTATTAACAAAAAAAAAGAAACGAATTGCAAATAGTAAATCTTGGAGATTTAGGATTACTGCTGAAGAAAATAGAGCCCAGGATTACTAAATTAGTAGCGGCACACAAGGTTCATCTTTCTCATTAAGATGATTTCGAATGTTTTAACATTAATACATATATTTCCTATTAATTGCTATTAAAATTTAAAAAAAAAATAATTTCCAGGGGGCGCTCAGTAATATTTTTTCTGGAAAGGGGGCGGTAGGACAAAAAAGTTAGGGAACCACTGATCTAAAGGATTCAATTGCCAGAAAACTGTCAGAATTGACCCACAAATGAGGCGTCGTTTTTCATAATAACGCCATATCCCATGTTTCTTTACTCATTAGAAATAAATTATTCTCATTTGACTGGGATGTTTTACATCATCCTTTACACTCTCTTTCCATTACTATTTATTTATTTCATTGAAATATTATCTCCGTGGGAAAAGATTTAATTTAATAAATGATATAAAAATGTTGCTTGATCAATATTTTGCTAACAAACCTTGGAAGTTTTGTGAATTTGGGAAGATTCTGCTGCACAGACTCCAACTTTTACAGAATAATTGGCACAGGTATAAAAAAGCTGAAGCATTATGATTTCGTATTCTAGTTTGCAATCCAGAATATTTACCAGATATTTAGGAAGCGTTATCGCAGTTTTGTCCCCTACAATTTTTAATATCCAAAGTTACTTCTGTTAATTTATTTAAAATTTTCTTCTAAATGTTCTGCATGATCTATTTGCAGGAAACCAAAAACCTTTCCTTTAATTCAGTATTTTTTAAACATATCTGATTATTCAAATTCATCACAGATTTTGTGCGATAAGTAATTTGTCATACCTGGGCCATAGTTGGCAATTTTTTCTAAATAGTTCTTTACAGGGGCGGCTCGAGGATGTTCCGCGAGGAGGTTGCTGAAGAACATTTGACTAAAACAGGAGCGGAATATTTGCCTCCTCTATAAGAGTAAGTAGTGCAGCACGAGTGACATCTCTGTCTTAGCCTTCTGTGCAAAGATCCACGAGCCGCCACTGGTTCAAACTAGCTAAGGTAATCTAAAAAGCTTAAAAATTACCTTTCCGTTCTTACCGCAATCATCCGCTGAAATGTACACTTGTTTAAAATAAAAACAACAATTGTTTCGAAAAAGCAAGTGAATTTTTTTTGTGGAATTTTATGTGGGCCTCTGTTTACGAGGGACCCCTTAGGCCTTTCTTTTAGCGAGGCTCCCAGCTAGCGCTTAGTGCGCCTATACATAAGTACGGCACTGATTAATGTGTGGGGTGGAATACTGGGCCCATATTTAATTGGACCCAATTTTTTTAAGGACCTATAAATGGTGTTTCTCGATTTTCTTTTACACCAGTATTATTAGAAGTCCCTTTTAACATCAGAATCAACATGTGGCAATTGGATGGATCTTCGCCTCATTATCATCGCGAAGTTTGGAAATTTTTAAATGCCAACTTTCAAAACTGGTGGATTGGAAGAAATGGATTTCAAAATTGCTTCCCGAAATCCCCGGACTTAACACCACCAGATTTTTTTAATGGGGATACTTGAAAGGAATTGTCTACAAAGCGTCTCTGACAACACCACAGGATATGAAAATACGCAAAAGACACGCGTTAGAAACTGTAACGCGGCTAATATTCTCCAGAGTTAGCGGTGGTTTTCTAAAAAGAAGTAAGTGACTAGAAAGGAACCGTCGATATTTCGAACATCTGTTCTAAATATTTTTCTTCTGTTTTATGTTATCGTTGTTATGTTATTACCAGTTTTGTTATTACAACCTATTGGATAATACATTTTCTGAATACTTGTAAAGATATTCGTCATTATTAGTTTTATAAGTGTAAATTATCTGACCTTTGTAATAGGCAACTAGATACATTAGAAGTTTTATTTAAAAAAAGATTAAATTGGGGGGGGGGGGGGGCAATACACGATTTTTTGGCATTTTCTGTAAAAGCGCCAAGACTTAAAGCCTTGCTTTAAATACCATTCGATGGGTAATTAAAAAGTACATTTACTGGTAAGTTAAAAATATGGCGTTATGTTTAACTAAAACAAGTTGTAGCCACTAAATTCCGCCAAATTCGCGATAACAAAAATATTCCAGTAAGCTCGTATTTGCGACAATGAAAATTCTCTCGTAAGATCGAAGGTTTTGAATTGTACTCTTCAATCTCTTTGATAGAATCCACGGCTCACAGCCATATTTTAGTATTGACCTGTAGATTCCATCATATACTGTTGGTTTTGCCTATTTGCTTACTTCTTTTTTACTGATAAATTTGGGTTTTATTGCACAAAATAACTTTGCTGTTTCGAGAATTCTTCCGTTTACATCTGCTTCTTGTAGACTCATTACTTCTATTGTCGCCCCTAGGTACAGGAATTCTTTAACTTGTTTAATTTTCTCATAATTTATTTTGCTATTTTTCTTTCTACGCTTTAACCATTACTTTTGCTTTTGTAACATTAATTTTCATACCATATTTCTTAAGATTCTCATTCCATTCGATTATAACATTAATGTGCATTTTCTGGGAAAACTATATTTATTGATCGTACCGGTACAAATGCTTAAAATTCTTTAAAATACTCTCCCTCAGCATCAATACACTCGCGGAGACGTGTCTGCCATGCCTGGAAGGCACCCTGAAACGCCTCGACGAGAATGTCTTTTAGGAACCTTGTAACATGCTTTTGGACGTTTTACACAGACTCCCAACTGTCAACTCAGCCTTTTACCTGCAGGTGCTCAAGAGATTGAAACGCTGGGTCACGCGCGTGAGGGCCGACATCAAAACCATGGTCAGGCTCCACCATAACAATACCCCCAGCCACACGGCCTTCATCGTTACTAATTTCCTGGGCTGGAGCAACACCACGGTGGTCCTCCAGCCCCTTTACAGTACCGACTTGGCTCCGTGCGACTTTTTTTTTGTTTCCCCGACTGAAGAGAGAGCTGAAAGGCAAGTATTGGAAGTCCATGGAAAACATCCAAAAGCAATGTTACAACGTTCCTAAAAGACATTCCCATCGAAAAGTTTCAGCGTGCCTTCCAGGCATAGCAGCCACGTCTCCGCAAGTGTATTGATGTTGGAGGAGAGATATTTTGAAGAATTTGTACCGGTACGATCAATAAATATATTTTTTCCAGAAAATGCGCATTACTTTTATAATGGACCCTGTATTCAGGTTATTATTATTATTACTGATAATTTTAACATTTCACATATAATAATACAGCAGCTATAAAAATTAAGTAAGTGAGTACATTTCTGTGACAGACAGCAAAACGTCTGCATAATTCAGAGGAAGCAAATAATAAATTGTATCTCGAGCATCGGGATATAAACCATGACAGGAATTAAAAATCTAGTACAACTTTATATACATACGAATCAGAGAATTTACTTTCTAAATCCCTCCCCGAGCATCCATTTAAATATATAAATCTTAATATCGGTGCGGAATGTATTTACATTTAATTCGTAATTTCCACTCGGGAAGGAGGATGGATAGGAAGAAGGCTTTATTAAAAGATCCAGCCGAAGATCGGGGGCCGAGATAATGGAAATTGTTTTCCTGCGGAAGCCGGTGGATTTTATCGTCCTGTTTATCTGGACGCTAATGAATTATTGATGCTCCGTACGCATTTGGGATTAGAAAAAAATGCATCGGATGATGTGGTGGAGGCGCCAGGCGACCTTTGATATACACGAGGCTAAAATTGCCAATTGCAACATCGAGATTATTACCTTCTATAAAGTGATAAAAACGACGATAATATTTCCACACATATAACTACAAGCGTTTAAATCATACCTTTTCTTAGCAAGGGGTGAGATTTATTTGCTCTAGCAAGTATCAAGGTGAAGAGTTTTAAAACTCAACATATAAAAATTGCAGTTATGATTAGGTATGTATGTCGCCACTAGTAATACAACAAGTATAATTAATGATTGTCGAAATATAAATTCATTCGCTTTTAACATAATTTATTTCGAAAAAGATAAAGAATTTGCGACAATCGTTATTTACATGAGATGATTTCATGAAGAAATATATATTTTAATAATGTATTCTTCAAACCGTTTTGGATTTATTTAAAACACATTTATCATTTTACAGGATCACAGGTACATGGATGGGCGCTTCCAAATTGACTGAAATAGCCTATAAAAAACGTACTAGAAAAACGATAACATACGCAAACACCAATCAAGAGCTGCAATGCAAAATCGAAAACATCGTGTATTCAATTATAAATACGCATATTTGAACCGATGAAATAAGTCTATTTTGTGTTGAACGAAATAATCGAATATTATTTTTGGGCGCATATTTTTGTCATTTTTAACGAAAACGCGATTGCCTGGAAATTTCATGAAACAAATTGTCTCTGACGAAATCAGAGTCAAATTGCCGTTTAAGTTCATAAAATGAGAGAAAATATCCGACATAAAAAACCTCGAGTACGATTTTGTAAGGAAATTAAATGAATATGCAATCAGTTTGGTGGTCAGGGTCCAAGATGCTAACAGTTAAGTAAAAGTTGGATAACATCGGATAGTCCCTATCCGTGCCCTGGTATCATCTATTATGTCAATAGAAACTAATTTTATTTATCGAACACAGTTCGATATCGGTGTGCACACGCAGCCGTGCCTCGGCGCGACCTTATAGTGTAGTAGCTTGGTCATCGTCATGGATAATCAACAAGCACAATATCCACTCGCATAAAATTTCTGTTCGATTTTATTCGCTGATAAAGTGACAAAAGTATTGACGCGTATGGCATATTATACATAATTTGAGTTTAATTATCGAGGGTAATATTACAAGAGGTAAGAGTCATCGAATTGATACAAATTTCGAAAAAGAATTTTATCGTAAAGCGTTTATGACCCACAGTATTAAGTTCATAACTAAATTTAGCTAAAGTAACTTGTGCAAAAAATCTCACGTAAAACTTACAGGAATTTTATATACATATCGGCTCTGTATACTTAAAAAAAAAACGTGCCAATGCAATGTTTTAGTGTAATTTATAGGCAACCAAATATACAGATTTATGTAAGTTTCCTTTTTTGAAAAGGGTATGTACTATGGAAACAGTAATCAAATTATTTAATGTCAAATTGACTTCAATTATTTTTTATGTTGTGAGTTTAACAAAAAATAGTTATTTGTATATCAAGGCCGCGAAATATTTTTTTAGCGGCCGAGAGAAAGATTGTCGCCGAGGCAAGACAATCGCGAGGGCGCTAAAAGATTTCCCGGCCGAGGTGTACACACTATTTTAAATTTACTAAATATTTTGTTCATTTTTAAATACATTATAAATCGTAGAGGGCTTTTATGTGTCATTGATTAATTTTGTCAAAAATGGCTGCAGCTTCAGAATCTGAAAGCGATAACCATCTTTCCGTCCAATGTACTCCTTGATACCGCAAGAATCGAAACGGCAATATGAAAAATGCTATAGACTGGAGCAAAAATTTTCGTAAATATTTTGTTGGCGTATTTCATGGAGAAGTCTGAACTTTTAAAAAGTTCAAGTTTGTGGAGTATATACTTGATGTTAAAGTGTATGCTTTATGTACGGGAAGGCATAGACATTAGAAAGTACATAAAAAAATCAATTTTCAAAGAAATATGTTCGTTAACGTGCAAGAAAGTCTAGAGTATTGACACGAGATCAGATAAATACATTTATAGAAAACGTTAATGATGAAACTTATTTGTTATGGAAGGCAATTATTATATTATTAGCTTTACAATAAGTTTTCTAAAGTCACTGTCATTGTCACAATTGACTCTTAAATTAGCGGCCGTTGCTAACAGTAATGGTCGCGAAGTAACAACACGTACAGCAAAGACGAAAACGTTGAAATGTTGTATTAGAATGGAAGTAGCTTGCGAACGGTGAGAGCCGTATTTTCGACCAAATATAAAGAAAGACCAATTATTTGCATTAAATTGTAAGGCCACATAATAAATTCCCACACAATAAGGACAAAAACAGCCATGGATTGATTGAAGATTTGAAATTAAAAATTATATGTTAAGTTGAGGAAAGCTGATGGTGTCACTATTTATCTAAAAGTTCTGTATTTAAAACAGTAAAAGAATTTAAGTTCAAACCATACCAATTCTCCAACCATCAACAATTATTAGATAAGGACAAAGAGAACAGGCTTTTGTGAAACTTTGAATAATTTGTTAGATGAACATGAAGACAAGTCAATAATCAAAATTACTGCCGCAGTATTCACCACGTTCTAAATTTAACTCACACTCAGTACATGTAGAAAGTCAATGTACGGGGAGGACAAGTTATTAATAGGCCTATCGGTTCATATTTTATTGATGGGAATCTCACCGGCCAATTTTGGAGTTGCTAAGAAACTATATCATTCCGGCGATAGAACATTTGGATATCAACGAGCCATTGGATTGATGCCGTCAGAAACTTTTTAATTGACAGGTTTCCAGGACTTCTTCCTTTGGGGCTACTTGAAATCAAAAATTTATAACAATGTCCAGATGCAATGAACCGAGTCCTGACTTTCTCAGGGACGCTGTGCGTGCTCTTCGTGATCGATAAGGTTATCGTTTGGAAGAAGAAGGTGGTCATTTTAAACACATCTTGTAAATGATGCTATTTTTCTTTTTGTGTTTTATATTGTTGATGGTTTATGTTTTTAAACTAATAGTTTTATTAAAACATTTTTGATACAGAAAAAATTGCGTTTTATGCACAAACATACTTTTAAATATTTATTTAATATTTATTATATTTAAATTAAATAATTTCGTGGATGTCTTATCAATTCCACAGCTATCCAAAGACTTTTTGATCACATTCAATTACAGCAATCTATTTTCAAAAATTAAAGGTGTATTTTTGGTTGCCACGAAAACAACCAAAATGCATTGACACGTTTCCTTTAAAGTATACAGAGACAATAACAAAAATTCCCTGTTGAATCAAAATAATACAATTTTCAATTTTAATATTTTTACTCACCATCCACCAGCTCATATAGATTACGTGTTAAAGATTGCAGTTAGGGACTCACCTGAAACAAAAAAAAAATCAATTTAGTTCATAAGCCAAACCTGCTCTAGTCCATTATTGTAATTTGCATTTTTAAGCGGCAGCGAATTTGCGTTTAACATGCATGTTCAAATTTTACAGTGTATTATTATTTTAGCAATTGAAATTCTATCGGAGTTTTATTATTAAATTAAATAAAGACAGATAGATAGCTTATTTAATGCTTCTGCAACAAGTAATAGTTTTCAATATTAAGTTTTGTTATTGTTAGGGTATTGTCGTAAGTTTAAATCCGGCCCTTTGTACCATTTTATATGGCTCGTGGTTGCTTGCTTCACAAAAACTTTCAGCAATTTCCAGCAATGAGTTCATGTGTATATAAAGCACTCCTAGCCTCATATATTTTATTTGAAACATTTTTAGCTAAACTCTAAAATAAAGAAAAAGTTGTGTCAATATTTCGTAACTTTTTTCTTACTCTCTATCATTAAAATAAAGGGTGGGCCATCGCAAGGAATCTTTTTAAAATCTAAATAAAACACAAATGGCTAGACGGAATTTCATGATCTTGCATTTATTTTATAGCCAAGAGTATCCGGTTATACATGGAATATGACATCAGTCAAATGGCTGCCACGGCTGGCCTTATAATAGTCCATTCTCTGGATCCAATTTTTCAGAACTTTTTCCAACGTCTGCGGCTCTATCTCAGCAATGGCATTTCGGATATTGACTTTAAGATCATCAATCGTTGCTGGATCATTAGCATAACAACGTTCTTTAACGGCACCCCGGAGATAAAAGTTCATGGGCGTCAAATCGCAGCTCCTTGCTGGCCAATTCACATCTCCACGACGGCACGATTTTCAAACTTTGACCGTAATAAGTCGATAGTTTCGTTGCTAGTGTTGCATGTTGCCCCATCTTGTTGGAACCAGATGTTGCCTATATCCAAACCAGCAATTTGTTGCTATCATGGTCCTATAGCGGTTTCCTTTGACCGTTTCGCCAGATTTAAAGAAAAATGGGCCGATGATGCCGCAGGCCCATATCCGCACCATACAGTCACTCGTTCGGAATGCATTGGCTGCTCAACGATCACGTGTGGGTTTTCCGATGCCCAAATCCTGCAGTTTTGCTGGTTTACATAGCCCCCGAGGTGAAAATCATCGGAAAAGATAATTTTTCGCCAAAATTCACCATCGGCTTCCAGCTGCTGTAAGTCCCAATTAGCGAAGTTGTATCGAAGTGGATGGTCAACTCTCTTCAACTGCTGTGTTATCTGGACCTTATAGGCAAATAACCCGATGTCATGGTAGTGCAACTATGTTCAATTGCTGAGAGCGATGACGAGTCGATGTTCCCGGATTGGCTTGCGCACTACGGTTTACAGCAACAATATTCTCGAGTGTAAGAACCGGACGAGCGCGTGGAGCTTTAGTACGTTCCACCAGCATACCAGTTTCACGAACTTAGTGCACAAATTTATTCAGAACACTTGCATTTGGTGTATATTCGCGACCGAATTTTGTACGCCATTTTCGCACTGATTCTGCAATACACGAATTACATTCAAAGTAAATTTTTAACATTTTCCAACGTTCGTTAAACATATAGCGTGCCATTTCGTTAACCGGGTGTTGTATACTGAAGAACTGTCATACATCAGATGTCAAATATCATGAAAGTAAAAATAAAGTGGTAGTTCAAAAAGATTCCAAGAGATGGCCCACCCTTTAGAAAGTTATCTGAAAAAACTTCGAGAACTTGAAATATGCGGCTATTGTTTCTATATTTTGTAATCGCTAGGAAGGTGAACATCAGCATGAGTATAAGGTGTGTTCTCGAGTTTTCGCCTCAAAATATAATGAGAGGAAGATTTTGGTTGTGTTTGAATTATTACCATTATCTATTTTAAGCAAAAGTTCATGGGCGACAGTTTTGTATCTGTGGTAATTGTTTTCATATTTTTCGAATCCTTTAGAAAGTGACCATTTGCATCACTATAAGATGTGTTGTCGTGTGCTTGTTTGAAATTTAGATGTTTTGTTAGAACTAACAGAATTTATTTTGAGAACATTGGGAATGTTTCAAATCTGTAGCAAATATTTTTATATTCTTTTAATCGCTTGGAAAATCTATACGACTATGAGGTTTTTTTGCTGTTTTAATTATAAAAATATTGAAGAATCAACACAGCAAATTTGAGCAGTTTCAAGGATATAACAATAGTTTTAATATTTTATTGTTCCCTTGAAAAGTGAGGAATATCGGCGAAAGGCATTTTGCTTAAACGGTGTGTTCTCGAATGCTTGTCTCAAAATCTAATAAACTGATGTTTGTTAGTATTTTTGTAGTAAGTAGGAAGTAGAATCAATTTTGAGCAAATTTGCAAAGTTTCAAGTCTGTTACTATTGTTTTTATATGTTTTATTCACTTGGAAAGTAAGCTAATCTCCATGACTATAAGATATGTTCTTGAGTGTTTATCTCAAAATACAGTGACTGAATATTATTTGGTTTTGTTTGAATTACAAAGCAAAGGAGAATGTTAAAAAACCCCATTGTTTTACCTAAAGCCGCAACGGGAAAACCCTATTTAGACCGCAGAAAAGTCTGGGGAAAACATTTTTTTGTATCATTGATAGTTCAAAGAAAATCGATATAATCCATCAGGATTTCTTTTATCTTTGATAGAACCTCAAAAGCTTTCCCCTGACTTTTGCACGGTCTAACCTGTGTTTTCATCATCCATAGGAATTACGGATACATATAGGTTTTTCCGTTGCGGTGTTGGGTAAAAAAAAGGTTTTTTTTTTAACATTCTCCTTTGGAAAGTGACAAGCATGTGGTAATTGTTTCAATATATGTTTTATCCTCGGAAAGTGAGCAATATCAGCAAAACTATAAATTGTGTTCTCGTGTAATTATCTCATGATAAACTCAAGGGATATTTTGAGGTTTTGTTTGATTATGAATCAGAATCTATTTTGAACAAATTTGGAAAGTTTCACGTGTGTAGTTATTGTTTTTATTTTATTTATTTATTGTATCACTTGGGAAGTGAGCAACATCCACTTAAATATGAGGTGTATCCTGTGTGTTTAACTATAAATCGAATTAAGGGCTATTTTGAGATTTTTTTTTCCATGCCGTACCGACAAATGTGCGTTGACTCGTTTACAACTGTGTTAAGCAATTTTTGCCGATGCGTGCCGTCCGTCCGATTCCGATAAGTGTGCGCGTAGCTTTAGATGACCCGCGAGAGTTGTGAAGTTTTAAATGTGGCCCATGCATAGAAAACGGTTGTCCATCCCTGGTCTAAATTCTTCGAATTATTTACTAGTGTGGCTTTATCAGAGCATTGTTAATAGAAATGAAACACAATTTTATGTTTTACAACACTATTGTGGGTATAATTGAAATAAATGCAAGTATTCATTATAATCTCCTTTGTAGATGATCGTAATAAACCAAAATACGTGCCAGAAAACTGATTATATTAACATGAAACCAAAGAAGATCCTTATTTTAAATATACCCACAATTTTGATTTGTTTCATTAAAAGCATAGCACAAAAAAGTGTTAATTTGTTTTTATAACATTTTCCGACTATAGTTTCGACTCTTTCTGGTCATTATCAAGTGACTGATAATATTAAAAATCATTAATATTCAGTGGTATAAAATATAGGCTACATTTCGAGTTTATTAAATTTATTCAATATACCTCCAATGCATCAACTAAGTGTTTCTAATTTCATAGATAATTGCGTTTCATTAATCCCTAAAAATGAAGTAACACATCCACTACCCTGTTTCTTAAAATCATTTCTTTGTTGAATACATGCTAATTCGTTATAAATTCTGCCTGATTACGAATTTAACATAATTTAAATTTTAATCTCTTGAAGCACTGCAACGCATTTAATGTATTGATTTAATCATTCCATAACTTCAGAAATCAAATTACATCGCACGTCCTGTAAACCAAAGTGATTTAAACCTAAAATTAAACGATCATGTTTTTATTGTTGGTCGAAGTAATTATAGAAGCGTACACATCCATCCCCCATGCATCATGCACGTGATACCCTTATAGGCATTTCCATCATTTCCGCGCTCAAAGCTTGGTGAAATCCGTAATTGAAAAATATCGACAAATACATCAGCTCAGCGTTTATGTACATCGGACACAGGTAAAGGATAATTGAGAGGGGTGGCTATACTGCAGCAAGGGTTGAGGGTTGCGCGTTGTGTGTGTGTATGTTTATTGCATTCGCCCTATATTACCGTGGAACCCCCGTGTGTTCATGATGCGGTTTTGCGGTGGTCGCCTACAATCCCAACAACAAACAGTCGAGCATTACATTGTTGGCCGGAATTTCCTCTGTAATTTCATTTCGCGCGCAACGGGAAACTACAAATTTGTTTAGACGCAGGTGATAATTGAGTCTACGCCAAAAATTTGCACAGATTTCATGCCTCAAATCTATTTAACGATGGAGAAGTGTAATACACAGCAACCAACGAAATGCAGTGAAAACATATAGGAGTAATTATTGCAAATAAAATCAGATTAAGATGATCTTAACGTATCGTTACGTACAAACTTCAGAATCAAACATTGTAGGTTCAATTATGAGATTAAAATTTCAAAATATTTAAATATATGTCTATAATGGAGCCAGCCATAAGTGTGATAAAGTAAGTGTATGTAAATCATGTTCTGTAAGTGTAAAAAAATATGCAATATGTCTAGAATGCAACAATAACTATCATCCTAATAATAGCAGCACTAACTCGTTTTAAGATTAAGTTGATGCAACAATGAATATTTCCTTTTTGTCCAAATTTATACCAAATTTTTAATAATAAATGGTGTAAACATAGCTATGCCGGGCGAATTGGAAATTATGAATATAAACCAAAGGAAATTTGGAGGATAGCAAATAAAAATATAGGACGGAAAGGAAAGTCTAGAAAATGGAACATTGGAAATAGGGCAAATAGTTGACGACTGAAAAGGAATAGCTTATGTTTTTGATTCATACTTTACCAATATTGCAAGGAAAAAACTGACACATTTTCAACAAACCGTTTCTAAATCTTTTTCTATTTACCAAGAGATCTGTAAACCAACTTAGCAAGTGAAAACAATGTACTACCTAAAATTTCTTTTAATATGGTAATTGATATACTCTAGAACTCATGACATATTTACTTAATATGTTTATTGAGAGCCAGACATTTCCATCGGATTATAAATGCTCAACAGTCATCTACAAAAATGCAAACTCTGCTGAAATTGAAAAGTGTAGGCTTATCTCTTCCCGAAAATTGTAAGAGGAGTTACAACAAAATTATGGACTTTGTCCAAAAAAATGGAATTTTTTAAGTAAGTTAAGTAGTTTTAGAAAAGAATTTTCAAAAAGAGTCTGGAATCGTATCAGTTTTTTATTTATTGTATATTTCAAGGAAAGTATACAATTGAACCATTCTTTTATCTGAGTCGTATCTACAATACCATTTGTACCGAATATAGTTAAAAGTTTCACAGTATTCTGTGACCTAATTTAAACAGTATAATATCATACTCATCGCATCTAATAGTTAATATTGCCACAGGTTTCAGCCCTTGGTTCCTTAATCTTCCGTATGTTTATAAATGATTTACCAAATATTCTGCATTCGGATCATACAGTAATGGTTGCTGATGTTACCTATATTGTAATAGCATAAAATCGTCTAGAATAGTTTTTCTTATCGTGGGCGATACGGACCCCTGGTGGGCGATCGGCGTTTAAATTTGGTGTTTTTCTGACAATCTGCGTTTGGGGGGCGATGGTAATTTTGCGCGGGTGAATGCATTTTGAATACCCACCTGCAGAGATGGCTCAAACCGCCTAAAAAATAGACTTAAGATTGTGTCTTGAAATTAGAATCAAATGTTATTAAACTATGCTAACATCAAAGAAACTTGCGTTGATTTTACATGATTTTTTTTAAATATTGAAATAATCACAAAATTCGCTACATTTTGCAAATTAAATAATCAAAATCAAATAACGCGCTCGTAAGTTAAATAATTTATCAAAATTCAAAACTTGATTTTGCTGAAAATTTCAATTGTCTGGACATGAATGTTTTTAATAGTTATTTAAAACACACTGAATTAGATTTTGGCAATTTTCATTGACTTGACATGATTATCTCTTAATACTTTTTCCGAACACACTAAATTCGCTACATTTTGGCATTTAAATCATCAAAATCAAACACCGAGTTTGCAAGTTAAACAATTTTTTCAAATCAAAAACTTGATTTTGTTGACTGAGCTGGAAAATTTTTGTATTTTAGCACATTCCATTGTCTCTGCATGATTATATTTAATGCCATTTTAAACACTATAAATAATTTTTTTAACATATGGCATATTATAATTTAAACTTGCGTTTAACACACCTCAACCATTTTTAAAAAAACGAAAGCGCGAATTTTTGGACTTTTTTCATTGATTCGACGTGAATATTTCGCAATAATTTTTACAAACACACCAAATTCACTACAGTTTGGCATTTAAACCTTAAGAAAAAGTTAAAATTTTATCAACATTTATCTTGAAAAATTTCAGATATTGTCAATTTTCGCTATTTTAACAAGATAATTCAACTCATGTATAAAAAGGTGCATTTAAAACGGCGGACAAAAAAATTTGCAAATGGTTAAAAATTTATTTACCTTCACCATGACAACGATCTCTATATTAACAATTTTAGTAAATAGCTAACTTCAGTTGAACACGGGCAGATCGTGTCAGTTCTGAATACCTATGCGGTGAAATATAATTGAAATCCGTTTCGGATACGAAAGTTTTGTCACGATTTTCTTTCCGATCCATGTATCAGTTGTCAGTTAAGTAAGCATTTCACCTTTTAGTTACGTACATTTGCAATTTAAGCCGGCGACGGCATTTCGTACTTCGGCCACGAGATGTCGCAAGCGTAGCGTTGTGAGAAGTGCGTGAATCTAATAGTATGAAATAAACATTTATATATTAGTGTATTTGGCGTCTTCCCTTTTATGTGTTGGAAATAAGTGCACCCGGTCAATTAACGATCAGCTGTTATTGGTTTCCTATCTTCATGCCGCTTGTAGTGTGTGTGTGAGTGTGTGTGTTTGGTGAGAGGTTATAACCTATAATATAATATAAGAAACGTCAGAAATGTATGGAATGTATACTGAATGTAAGTAATAATATATATTTATAGAAAACAATAATTATAAATATCTTTTTAACGGCTAGATCCTAGTGTTTGTACCACTCGCAAACGTGCAGGAGCCTTTGACTATATACTATTGGACTGCTAGCGCCGCTTCATGTGTGTCTCCAAGCAACGGTGGCGCGGCGGGACCCTAAATGGTTGCGGTATGTTACTAAATTGGTAGCTATTTTGTGTCTATGACATATGACTCTACGAGCTCGCATTTCATATTGTGATACCCTGCAATTTATTCACACCTTTGAATATATAAACATTTATATTATCAAATATTCAAACTTTGTCAAAATATTGCTATGTGAAAGGCTGCAATACGTCCACGTATATATGCCAACGCGGTTATAATACTCGTCAGCTGATGTACACGTCAGTTGACTTTCGACTTATAACCTAAAATTCTGTATTAGATTTCCATCAAATCCGGAACTTCGCAAATTATGGGTTGATGCTTTGCTTGTAAAGAACAGGCAGGAAAGTGGACCCGAGTTGCCGAAATATGCTCGCATTTGCATTCTCCACGTTGCTGATGAATACATCGAGAAATATTTTTTTTGCTTTCCGGTTTTAAATTACGCTCCATTTTCGGCTCTGGGGCGGGACTTATATCGGGCTCCAGCTTGTGGACAACTTTTGGAGCAGTGATCAAATGGAAAATGGAGGGGGGCTAGCAGTCCATTAGTATATAGTCAAAGGCAGGCGCGAATTTCGCGATTCCCGTAGCACTCAACCATTTTTTACCCACACACGATTTTGACGATTGGTGCATCATACAATTCTATCACAAATGACCAATGCTCTTTCACCCATTGTACTTTTAATTAATATAAATTGTTAATATAAATATAGTTCTTATTCGTTAAATTATCTCAACAAATACCACTCGCGGTTATAATTTTTTCCATCTCAATTCATTCTCGAAATATGTATCGATTCAATGGCTCGTGCAAACAAATAAAATTTATCCGGCCAAATTAAACCTCTTGTAGTATTACCCCCGAATATTTTTAAAGGTAAAAACGCCTTTACTGTACCTTTAAAGGTGTTTGGAATATTTATATTCCAATAATAATTTTCGTGTCCCCATCAGTTTCTGACTGTGCTGATGAGACCTGAAAGGTCAAAACCGGTTACTAGATGAACTGATAAAGAAACAATATTTGATGAATATTTTTTTATACTTTTTCAAAACACTAAATTATCTACATTTAAACATATAAATGATCATAATCAAGAAATGCTTTTAACACCTCAGCAATTCTTTGAAATCAAAAATTTCAGATTTTGGCAAATCTAATTGACTCGAAATGAATATTTCTTAATATCTATTTAAATCACACAAGTCATCATAATCAAAAACGCGTTTCACCAACTTTTCTAAAAAGTTAAAACACGATTTTGTCGTCTTTGAACTTGGAAAACAATTAATTTTAGCAAGTTTGTTTTACACGATATGTATATTTCTTTATATTAAAACCACAAATTGGCTTCATTTTGGAATTTAAATCATCAAACTGTAATAACGCGTTCGGAAGTTAAGCAATTTAACAAGATCCAAAAGAGATTTTGTTAACAGCGTTGGCCAAAATTTGGAGTTCTAAAGTTAGGCAATTTTGCAAAATCAAAAAAGTTATTTTGGTGACTTTGAATTTGGAGAATTTCGGATTTTGGCAATTTTAGCGAATTCGACATTCAACACCAACATCATCATCATCATCATCATCATCATCATCTTCATCATCATCATCGTTATTTGACATATTTATGTACAATTAACAGTTGCTGTGTCTAAATTATATAATAAAACTACCCGATTTCTTGTTTGTTAATGTTGTTATGGTTAAGTGATTGATTCGCCAGATGAAATGATGGACTGGTGGGCGATATGCCCCCCTGGTGGGTGATATGGCCCCCTGGTGGGCGATCGGCGTTTACATTTGAAGTTTTTCTGACAATCTGCGTTTGGGGGGCGATGGTCATTTTGCAGAGGCGATGGTCATTTTGCGGGGGTGAATGCATTTTGAATCGATGGCTCAAACCGCCTAAAAGATTATGAATATGAAAATATAAATGAATTGTGTTAAATTAATTATACATCTGCAAATTGTAAAGTTTCTGGGATTTTCCGAACACCCTAAATGAAATATTTATTTATGCAACAAGTGAGTAAAGTTGCTTTACTCTCGAGTTTCATACAAAAAATTTTCTACGTCCGTAACTTTAAATAAATTCGATAAAACCTTAATCAATTTTTATAAGTAATAATACTTTTTTTTAAATGAAGAAAATAATAATCATCAAGTTTTCTTGTTCGGAAACGAATGATTAACATTTATCGGCGGAACTCGAAGCGTTCGTGACACACTTTGCGCAAACAATTTTATAGTAGCGTTAAAAAATGAACCGCTATGGCACTTTTTTTCACGAAAAAGAGTGAAAAAATGAACCGTTATGGCACTTTTTTCACGCTGTTTGTAGGGTTCAGGGATCACATATTTTATGAACCCAAATTAATGAAAAAACTGTACATTTTATAACGGACGTAGAAAAAAAAAATTAATACGTTTCTCTTTCAATAAAAATGATTTTATAAAAAAATATTTTCAAAGAAAAGATGTTCATTTCTCAGTTGTATTCAATATTTATTTGAATATTTTTGTAATATTTCCATATTTAAAAAAATATTGTAAAAAAACGGTTAAGGTTTTAATTTCACCAAAAGCTTTTCAGTTCTTCGGATTGTCAAATAAAACTTATGCTCAAAGTTTAATATCAATTGCTCTGTTAGTTTTTGAGATACAGCGCGCACAGGCCCACAAACACACACACACAACACAATTTTTTTTCCAGAAATTGTTGAAATGGTATCCAGGGACCCCAAAACGGATATTTCCGTAAAAAAATTTCTGAAAAAATTTTCAGGATCACAATACTTTCTCGTACTTCGTAACGGAGAAATTAAAAATCACAACTTCCTTAAGAAACCGATTATAATTAAGAAAATAAATGAATTATGTTAAATGAATAATACTCCTGTAAATTAGAATTTTCTGAGCACTAGAATAATTTTTCCATATTTTTAAACCTCAACTACGTGTTTGTATTTTTACATCGTTAATTTTGAAAAATCACAACTTTCTTAAAAAGTGGTTCGGATTAGAAAAACAAATGAATTGTATTAAATTAATGATACATCTGTACATTTGCAAGTTCTTGAAATTTTCTGAGCACTCTGTTTGTTTTTTCTATATTTTTAAACCTCACGCAAGTTTTTGTTTTCGTAGATCTTTAATTTTGAAAAATCACAACTTTCTGAAAAAGAGATTCAAATTGAGAAAACAAATTAATTGTGTTAAATTAATGATACATCTGTAAATTGGCAAGTTATCGGAAATTTCTGAGCACTCTATATATACAAGGTGTCTAAAAAAGACACCACCAAAATGATATGGTGTATTCCTGGGACAAATATATATATATATATATATATATATATATATATACAAATATCGTTATAAATAATAATTTATACATTTTAAGATACATTCAAAATAAATTGACCTATCACTGTTATTAACTATGGACCAGTGCATCCTGTATATTTTTTCTATATTTTTTAACCTCTCCCAAGTTTTTGTATATTTGCATCATTAATTTAAAAGAAATCACAAAGGGAGTTGAATTAAAAAAAAAACAAAATCATTTAATGTTATACCTTGTCAGCTTTTGCAGATATTAGCTTGTGCTTGTGTTTTTCTTAGTTTTTATATAAGTTATTGCCTATAAACTGAGTTCACACTCATAAAGTTGGAAACTGTAACAAGATTTTCAATGCTGTTATAGAGAGAGCTGGGTATTCTTCTTCGACAAAAATTTGCACAATTCCTTCAGAGTTATTTTTGAGAATTTTATTTTTAAGTACGACCTGTTGACAAAGCA
This sequence comes from Ocypus olens, assembly GCA_910593695.2. Lineage (NCBI taxonomy): Eukaryota > Metazoa > Arthropoda > Insecta > Coleoptera > Staphylinidae > Ocypus > Ocypus olens. The sequence goes on along the minus strand of OU343048.1, from coordinate 27,235,260 downwards.
ACTAATTGTTCTTCTTCTTGGTACGAAAATTCACAACCCTGTTTCTTAAAGTATGACCTGTTGACAAAGTAACCAATTGTTCTTCTTTTTGGTACGAAAATTCACAACTCGATGTATTAATCGTGGCAGAGGGATTTCGTATTCAGTCATAATTTTCTATATGTATTAAAGGAAAGTCAATATTTTCTTCCATTAAAGTTAATTATCCTGTTATAGGAAACACGTCTGCTCTCCTTTTTTCTAATATGCGATTTTTTCCAAAGAGCTAAAAAGCTCAGTGGATATCAAAAATTTGTCTTCTTTTCCTTGAATGCTGATATTAATGCTATTTGAGTAATGAAAAATATCAGCTAAATGTGCCAGTTCGATACCATTATTTTGGAAGAAGGTCTACAATTAATTCTTAAGTTGTAGGAATCGACATAACACGTTTCCCCTGGATAACCACCTCAATTCAGTGTGCAAAAGTAAGCATTAGTACTTGGCTTCCATAGATATCCAAAGTTTTTTTTTTAACGCATGTTAATAGATCATAATTTCGCGGAGCACTTTCAACAAACTCATGGATCTAGAAGAACTTCAGCAAAAACATTATTGCTGAACCCCCATGAAATCCTTGTTGTTTCGAGTGTAGGATAGTAGCCACCCTCCGCCCTTTGTATTAGCTTTAACTTAGGCTACAAATGAAATTTCTTGTGAATTCATTAATGATGTTGGAGGTTTAATAATTGTCAAAGCAGCATTGGTTGTTTAGGTAAAAATTGATCTAAAGGGTAATTCAACCAGTTGATCACAGTATAATGTTCTTACACATGAACTAATTTTAGGTTTATTAATCACCAAACATAAGGCTAGTAGTTTAAGCAAATGTGGATTTGGAGAGTGATAGGTGGGTATTCTCTTACAATTAAACAACGTGACCAAAGCACAGTGTTATTACAAATGAACTAATTTACGGAAAAAATTCAAATAACATTAATGGTAGAAACGCCAAAGTGGCGGAATCTATTGCCTGAATGCTGTACTGAACCAACTAACTACACTGATGAGACCTGAAAGGTCAAAACCGGTCTGTAGGTGTTCTGATGGGGGAACAATATTTAATGTTCAAATAACATTCCTTTTATTAAAATTATAAATATATAAATTAAAGGACACATTGTTATTAATGATAGTAATATGAAATAGGTATTATTTCTACCAAATAAAACTCGGTTAATAGTATTAAAATTTGTAATAAATAAAAACAAACATATAGCGAAACCGGTTGAGTCATTTAAAGATAAAAAGCTTTATTTTTATTGAAATATCAAATTCAGTTTAAGAATATAGAAAACTAATTATATTAACCCATAGTGAACATATTGATTTTTACAATTCAGTTTAATTATGGATTACCTCGTAGTAACGGTCGAAACTGGGTCGGTTATTTACTAAAGTAAGAAAGCTAGCGAAACATGTTAAATACAAAAGTTTATAATAATGCAGAAAAATTAAGTACATAAAATCAATCGAAAAGTCATGGAAGAACAAAGTTGTTTTAATTCAAATGAAACACCCTGTATGTTATTAAATATTTTAATTGTTTGCACAATTCTAAAAACAAATTGTAGGCTTACTACCAAATACCGAAACTTAACCATTTTTGAGATATCGAGTTTTCAAGATAATACAGCCTGATGCACACTTCACCACAGCCGATTAACTTAAATCAGTGGTTAGTACTTATTTAAAACAGAACAATTTTATTCGCAAATTGTTTACACAATAACATATTGATCAGACATATTTGGGATATCTTACAAATTTATAACACTTTTATGTTCCCGCATTTTGACTTAATCGGACGCTTAACCGTGATCAACTTCTTAACCACCTGCGGTACAAGTATCCCTGAATGTAAGATTCAGGGTTTATTTCGTGTTTATAAAAGTTAAAAATATAACTTTAAAATTCATTTATTATCAAGTTAAAAATATCCCTTAATTCTTTTACTAGTAGTCCCTGGGGTACGATTCTCTAAAAAAAAAACAAACAAGTTCCATTCTTTACCAATTTCAGTCTTTCCTATTGGCAGTCTGAATCAATTAGGCCCGCGACCGAGATCAGTTCGAAGTTGGCAAGACGGAGCGATATATAAAATGGGGGAGACTACAAAGCCGGAAGAACGTTTAGTGGAGTGCATCCGGGCGTTAAGTGTAGTTTTATAAATGAGCCTTTGGCGAGCATTCGGGTCATGTCAGGTGCTAAATTGGGGCGGTGATTAAAAATTAATTCACGACCTGTTTTCATATCGCCTTATTAGCATTGCAAATGCACCCCTCGACCCTGGAATTAATTAGTTTATTAACGCGAGTTAAAAATTCTTACAAGATTAAAACACGAGGCAAAAAAATAAACGGTTTATCTGGTGATTTTAGAAGGGGCGCAGCGCATGCTTGTGTAAAAAATATAAGTGGACATCTCGGCCCTTCTAACCTTGTTAAACTTAATTAAATTTTTAAGTTCGTCACCTTAGAATGTTTTCACTTATATTCCGCAAGAGCATTAATTATTTCCGGAATTTTTTTGGAGTGCATTTCAAGCAAGTATTAATCGTTATTGCGTTCTTGAAATGCACGACAAAAAATTTAAGGAGATTAATTGATGCTCGAGTGTACATTCGGTAAGAAAATCGTAACAATATCGCCACAAAAATAATTTTTATTTTGCTTGAAATGATCAAGTTATACTACGAATATACAATAAAAACAGCAACAAAAAGCAATTTGGTAAAATTTGAGAGATTCTCTACAAAAAATTGATAAAAACGTGGAAAGTATACTGCCGAGTAATACTAGGAGAAGCAAAACATGGTTCGGAGCTTATGACAAGAAAAACAATAAGAACTGGTTGAGTCCAGTTCAAGGGACAAATTGGGAAATATAATGTTTAACATGAAACACGTAAATGGTGATAATATGATTGTCATTAATTCGATTTTTGACATAAAAATGTTCACTTATTAACTTTGCTTAGGTAAGTCTGAGTATAAAAGATATAAAAAAAAATAGTGTTGCCGTAGTTAACCGCTTGTCACAAAGAAAAGCGGCCAAATTCAATCACTTTATTTTTTGTATTGTTTTCGATGAATAATATTAAAATAAAACAATTTAAACTGAATACCCGAAATAATTAATGTTTAAATCGGTAACGTAATTTAATGTACAGAACGAGTTAGCTCTTGATAATAATTTTTCGCCGGTAAAGTCAAAACGAGTTAACTGATAGTAAGGCAAGCGGTTAATTACGCTAAAATGAATTTTTTTGTTGATGGTTATTAGTGTTGTACGATTTTCATATTAAAATACGACACAAAGCACTAGTACAAGATTTGAAACGCATGTTTTCACCGTTACGAAGTACGAGAAAGTATTGTGATCGTGATTTTTTTTTTTCAAAATTTTTTATTACAGAAATATCCGTTTTGGGGTCTCTAGATGGCATTTCAACAATTTCTGGAAAAAAAAAATTGTGTCTGTGTGTGTATGTGTGTATGTGTCTATGTGTGTGTCTGTGTGTGTATGTGTGTGTATGTGTGTGTCTGTGTGTGTGTGTGTGTGTGTGTGTGTGTGTGTGTGTGTGTGTGTGTGTGTGTGTGTGTGTGTGTATGTGTGTCTATGTGTGTGTCTGTGTGTGTATGTGTGTGCCTGTGTGTGTGTGTGTGTGTGTGTGTGTGTGTGTCTATGTGTGTGTGTCTGGCTGTGCGCGCTGTATCTCAGAAACTAATAGAGCAATTGATATGAAACTTTGAACATACGTCTTATTTGATAATCTGAAGAACTGAAAAGCTTTTGGTAAAATTTCGTACACCGGAAATGGGTAAAAACATTTAAACAAACATTGGAGACAATAAAGAACTGAACATCTTTTGGTTGAAAACATTTTTCATAAAATCATTTTTATTCGAGAAAAAAAATTATTATTTTTTTTTAATGTTTGGTTTATAATTATAAGACGATAATAGTTACAGCAAATTTATGTTAATAATAATTGCAGAGAATGCTAAAATGAACAACTTATAAAGAATAAGTTTTTCTCGAAATCCCTTTAGTTTTTGAGTAAACCGAGTTTTTGAATTTGAAGTATAATTTTTCCATCTTTCATAATTTTGACGTTTAAAACGTCAGTTTTATCCGAGTTTACACAACGCTCGATGTACATTTAAAATATGATTTCAATTGAAAATAAACCATGAAAACGTAAATATAAATGGCTATGATACCATTAAGTCGGAGAAAGTAACATGATGGCCACATCTCCATTTTTTTAAAACAATTAAAATGCAAAGAAAATTAAAATTAAATTGGTTGATTAAAAGCCGAAAACCTACCAATATCGGTATCTTAAAGATTTATTCTCGTAGTAATTCCGGTTTCCCATCAACGACTCTACTGCACTGATGAAGACTATCGTGCGAAACCTGTTTTTTTGTTTGTCGTCGGTGGGGAATGATAATTAATGGTTACAATTTATTTCATTTAAGTTACAATAACAAGAAATATACTTATAATTGTAGATAATACATTTACTGCATGATTTACTTTTACGTAAGACTCAAACTAATTTTACGTAGGAAAGAAAATTCTAGACAAATATATTTTATTACTACACAAATCCAACAGATGGCTCTTATAAATGCTGGTCATTTATTTGTCTCCGGTATAGTTAATATAATTGATGATCCGCATCTATAACATTAACAGTGACAAATGTATCATTTAGTCCTCCGTTATATCTTAGCTACACCCTTAACACAATCATTAACTTATGTCTCACTTATATTAAAATTCCTGTATACTGGAAAAGTGCACGTATTGTACCCATTTTTAAATCAGACAATAAAAGAGATACTATCGTACTATTGCAATTATTTCTAACAGAGCAAAATGTTTTGAGTTGATTTTATTTAAATACATAAATCCCAATTATACATAAAATAATATCTTCAAAGCAACATGGGTGCAGACTTAAGAAGTTAAGAAGTCGACAGTATTTTCCTTCAAGCGTAAGAATTTACTGTACCGTTTTGTAATTTTCAATCTGTAATTGGACTCGTCCGACGATTTAAAAAAAATATTTATAAAATCAAGTATAAAAGCTGTGTAAGCTTAGAAAATGCAAAGGATTTAAACAATACTGTATCATCGTAGACAGAATTATATTGTCAGAAACCTGCAACGTACACAATCGCCAGTACAGTATTTATTCTTCTGCTGAATAAACAATGCGCATAGTAATACGCTGCACAAATAAAAAAACAGGACACTGCAAAAATAGGTAATAACACCGGTGTATCCATTTATAGAAGCTCCCAGCCTGCGTTATTTACAGACATATTATCTTAAACACAAAGCGCTTTTCGGAGCTCTCGATTTAAACAAATAGCGCGCCCGAAGGCCCTTTTACCATCCAAATTCCTACGCAAACGTTGTTTATTTAGGAAATAATACGCTCCCTATTTACTGGCAGGCAGTTTCGCACACCCTTCTGGAGGCCCAAAAATGCATCGTTATTACCGAAAATAGTAATAATAAGTACAAAAGATGATGTCAAATGTGGGGTGTTTAGTTGGGAAACTTGGTCGAATTACATTACACACATCTAGCTGTGAACCGGCCTATTTCAACCCTAATTAACGTACAGTGGGAATTTTTGGGGTTGTTGGAATTGCTTTCGTTTTCTTTGTGTGCGGACATTTAGTTGGATATATAGGAGCTTGTTTACTCTGGTCCATTATCACATTGTATAAATTCGGACAAACCTTAATTGGGAGTTTACTTTTTGTAAGAGGCCTATTAGTTTACGCTATGGGAATTTATAATTAAAGGCTGCAATGGGTAGAAAAAATCGTACTTTTTTTTCAACAATTGTATGGGATCCAATCTTTCTGAATAATAATACTTAAAAAACCACAAGTCGAACACCAAACCAAACCCTACATCATTAATTGTTGAAAAAGTATCTATTCGAAAATATAAAAATATACAGACTGATCCAATAAAAAAACTGCTGATGATGTCATATCTCGAAAAATAGGGTAGCTGTTGAAAATCAAAGTAGGTCACTCAATAGAATAAATAAAACTATAAACATTCCTTTTAAAAGTAATAAAAAAAAACATACATTCAGCCAGACATCAAGTGTTGCGACACATTTTCCCAACCCTGCATATACACTCACATTTCTATCTGCTACATATTCAGTTCCCTTCCTCCAGGACTTTCAATTTTTTTATAAATGCGTTAGTGGTATTAAATTAAATAAAGAGTTTTTCAATAGCAACTTGACACTTTTGTTTTCTTATTGTGAAAGCACCCTTAAACAAATTAGTGCGCTGTCACTGTCAAAATACGCAGTAACATTTTCATCATGCAAAGACTTACGAACGAAGAATGTTTACAAGTAATTAAATATTACAACGGAAATTCCAGGTCAGTGATTGCAACTTTAAGAGCGCTTACACCAATTTTGGGTCGTCATTCTCACCCGAGTAGACAAGCAGTTCACAATTTGGTAAGAAAATTTGAGTCAACATATTCACTGATGAATGTTCCCGTGCCAGTGAGACAACGCAGCGGTTGCAGCGCCGAGAATATTGCTGCCGTTGAAGCGTCCATCATAAACGATCAAAATCAGTCGATTCCACGGCGTTCTCAGGAATTGGGCATCAGTCAGACCACACTATGGCATATTTTGCGAAATAATCTTGGCCTGCACCCTTACAAGATCAAGTTAACTCAAGAACTAAAGCCACTTGGCCATATGAAGCGACGCTCGTTCTCAGAATGGGCTCTAGAGATGTTAGCCGAAAATGACGACTTTCATCGCAAAATCATCTTCAGTGATGAAGCGCATTTTTGGTTGAATGGCTTCGTCAACAAACAAAACATGCGTTATTGGAGTGCTGAAAACCCTCATGTGCTTCATGAAACATCACTTCATCTACAAAAAGTGATTGTATGGTGCGGTTTCCATGCCGGTGGCGTCATTGGACCATTTTTCTTCATTCATGAAAATGACCATCACGTTACAGTCAATGATGAACGCTACAGAGACATGTTGCAGCGTTATTTCTTCAATCAATTACATGAGATGGACATCACTGATTTGTGGTTTCTGTAAGACGGTGCCACATCCCACACAGCTGGAGAAACAATCGACTTATTGAAGTCCAAGTTCGATGAACGTGTAATATCGAGAAGAGGTCCTGCCGATTGGCCGCCGAGATCTTGTGATTTCACACCTCTAGCCTTTTTTTCTGAGGGGCTACGTTAAATCGAAGGTCTATGCCAACAAGCCGACGGCGTTAGAGGACCTAAGAGCCAATATCGAATGAGATATAGCGGCCATTTCCATCGAATTGTGTGGCCGATTCATGAAAATTGGCTTCAACGAATCGACCGCTGCAATCATGCCCTTGGTGGACATATGACCGAAGTCGAGTTCCATTCATAATTGCATTGATTTTACTTTAAGCCAATAATAAAAGTTTTGGTATAAATGGTTTGCGAGATATTAAAAAAAAGTAGTCAAGTTCTTATTGAAAAACCCATTATGTTTATGAGTTATATCAGTATTCATATTTAGATGTGTATTTATTTATTTTTAAACCTAAAGTATAATTTAACACGTGCAGAGATATCTATAAATGTCTTACTGCAAACAGTAAGTTTTCGATCATTACATCTCAATTTTAACCAACGCCATTTAAATTTCAGAGTTTTAGCTGATAACTTATTAAGATATATTTTTTAGGGTATTATATCACGGTTGCAATTTGTTCACCCTTCAAATGATGGAATCAAGAATCATTTGATTGCTAAAAGTGGGTTTAAGATCAAATTTTAGTTTTGACCGAAGCCATTTTTCTATTAGTAATGTTAAAAAAGTTTGAATTAGTAATTGGTAGAGACACATCTTGTAGAAATATTCTAGCACTCTCCAAATTTTCTATCGTAATAATTTCAGTTTTGATGAATGTCATTTTCCTTTTAGTCAAATTTTAAAAGGTTTTATTGATAATCTTTTAAGATACGTCTGTAAGGCATAATCTGACATTTGATTACTTTCGAAAAATCTTTAGACATTTTATCAAATTTAAGGCATAGGAGACAAATCAAGTTTTCATTAACAAGAAAAACCTGCTTTTAATATAAATTTTCATTAACAAATTAAATTAAATTCCAAAAATTATTTCAATCGGGCTTATTCATGATTGTGGGAATATGAAGCTACATATATATATTTTTTAAATTTCTTTTACAATTATTCCCACCTGTTTTATTATAGTGGTTTTCTACTACACATTTTACACCTTAGAATTACAGTCAATTTTAATAAACATCATGGAAAAAATGTGAGAATAATGACAACATATCATATGAAAATAAGCAGCCCATGAGAGAAGCCCTTGAATCGAAATCTCCAATTAGAGAGCATAAATTTATCTGGAAAGTGAAAATTTAAAATAAATATTGGAAAGATCAAAGAAATTATGAAAGGAAAAAAATAAACAGATTTATGGAAATGAATACAAGGCATGTTTTTAAAGAAAGTATCAATTTTATTGTAAAAACAAGAAATATTTTTCTGAACCATTTAATTTTTATATGAAAGCCTTAAACTTATTTTCTACATAATATAATCTTATTTTGCTCTATTTTATATGAGTATTTACGAACAGGATTGTGACCTATACAGGGTGTCCCTTTTTAAATTGCCACCCGAAATATCTCGAAACCTGAGCAATATGGCAAAACATGTTTCAGCTGAAAGTTGTAGGGTTCGGAGAGGGACATATGTTGGTGACCTTGAAAATGACCCTGGCATTAATTTTCAAGGTCAAATGGAGGTCAACTTGATTTTTCAAATGGAACTCTCTATTTTTTATTGCGGAAAAAATACAAACTTTTTGTAGGAAACGTTTTTTTAATGCTTTTTTAGAGTTTTTTTCGCGAATTTTATCCGTCATGTTGTTTAAAATTTCAAATGAATCCAGGCTGTGATTCATGCATTACCCTCAGCATTGGCGTCACCCGGTGTGCACCACGTGGAGATTACCGATGGGACTTTGCACATCATTGGCTCTGAAAAGGGCTGATGGTTTTAGTGGCTGGAAGTTCGTTCTCGTTCTTAGATTAAATGCTCGATCAAGTGTCTATCTTTGTCAATGGAACCAATGTACCCACTGGTACCTGCTTGAAGATTTCGAAGGGTTTGGATGCACTGTTGTCGTGCTAATTAATTAAAAAGTTTGAATATTGATGAAACAATGCCATCAGACGTCGCGCGGAATACCTGACGATTCGTTGCGTTGGTTAGATGCTGCTGCCGAGGGTAATGCATGAACCACAGCCTGTATTCATCTGAGATTGCAAACAACTTGACTGACAAAATTCGTAAAAAACTCGTAAAAAAGCATTTTCAAAAAAATATTTCCCATAAAAAGGTTGTATTTTTTCACGTAAAATACGATCCCACAATAAAAAATAGGGGGTTCTATTTGAAAAATGAAAGTGACCTACGTTTAACCTTGAAAATTAACGCCAAGGTCATTTTCAAGGTAACCAGCATATGCTTATGCACATATTCGGAGGGGGGCATATGTCCCCCTCCGAACCCTACAACTTTTATCTGAAACTTTTTTCGCCATGTTGCTCAGGTTGCGATATATTTGGGGTGGCAAAATGGGAAACTCTGTATTAGGTATCTAAAAAGTATCGCATAATGAATATATTTTTTTTAGATATTTTTTGTATTTTGCGTCTAAAACGATGTCATTAACGCACTCGTATGGGTTCGTTAATGGCTCGCCGAGTGCTTTAATAATTTATTTTTTTAAGGTAGGCACCGTTGAAATTCAGAGCTGTCAACCTGTGCTAAATTTTCGGCGACATAGTTTGCTAAACTTGAACGCGTACGAGAAAATCGCGCTTATTGAACTCGTTTTTTAATATACTATTATGGATGGTTCTAAAAATGATTTTCACATTTGTTCGGCAGTTAGAAACGCATTTAGCGATGATGTTTTTTTTATTGCTATGGCAAGAAACTATTTTTGTTTAATAGCAACCTAAGATGTTTATTTTATTTTTTGAGTAAAGCAGTTTTTCTGCAGCCGTCCCGAAAATAAAACTTTCGGTATGATTTATTAAATCGAAAGTACCACTTTACATAAATCCTACCGAAAGTAGTTATTTTCGGGACGATTTTGTTTCACTTTCGGAACGATTTCTTTACTTTCGGGACGCTTTTTGTTACTTTCGGTACGATTTTGCGTATATATGTAGGCGGCCTTGACAAAAACATGAACTTCGTATTTAATTATGACAGCGCTTGTCATATTACATTCGTGTGAGTTTCTGCTTTTTTAACATAAAAAAACGGCTGCAGAAAAAATATTGTATGTAACACGTTCCAAAAGTGTAACTTCTTACGTAAATTACTATTTTCTATACAAGACTACTATTTGTATATTTGATCGCATAAATCGTTATTAATTCGCTGCTATAGTATTATTTTTTTTTTAAAAAGCCTACCCTATTTTTTCACTCTTTATAAAAAAATATCTCTCTACATAACCATACAATTTTTATAGGGTGGTATATATATATATTTTTTGGTAAATTCGACTTGAAGATAAGAGATCTAATGACTATATATTTTTTAAATTATTTACCGGATCTAAAAATGATTTCAATAAAAGTTGTTCGGAATTTAGTGTTGCGTCAAGTGATGATATTGAATATTCGTATGTTCTTATTATTTTTTTGCTATGACAACAACCTATTCTGTTTTTAAATTACCATATTTTCTCTATATGACAATTTTGCATTTTTAAAGGGTTGCATAAGAAAATGTTTGAGTAAATTTAATTTAAAAATAAGGGGTATTGGGTTGGTTACTATTTGCCCTAAAGTTGTGGTGGTGCCCCATCTTGTTAAATCAAACCAGGAAATAAAGTAGTGTAAGCTGAAATTATCTGTTAATCTAAGCGCACACTTGTCGGAAGCGGACGGACGACACGCATCGGATTTTTTCGGTGGTATCGCACATTGTCGGCAGAAAATGAAGGCTATGCGGAATATTTATGTTTTATTTCGGTTTGAGTTATGGAATCATCTAATGAAAAGCGGTTTGTGGTGTTAAAATTAGAGAATGAATTCAAGAAAAAGAAACGTCGAAAAATGTGGATACATTATATCTGTCTAAAAATTGATATATTTGGGGAAAATTCTCATTTGTTCAAAGATTTATTGAATGACAACGCGATTTTTTTTAAATATTTCCGTATGTCTAAGGAAAAGTATTTTGTCATTTTGGAACTAGTAAAACCGTTAGAAAACCAACTGCATTTCAAATGTTTCTGCTGTCGGCAAGTTCCGATAGGCATAGCACATTAGTCGTCATCGGCACGCATCGGACAGAGCGGACGGATTTGATCTCGTATCAGACGGATTTTTCAAATGCCCTGCGTGCCGTTCCATGCCGTACCGATAAAGGTGCGTTGACTGGTTTACAACTGTGTTCAGCAATTTTGGCCGATGCGTGCCGTCCGTCCGCTTCCGACAAATGTGCGCTTAGCTTAACAGTAAAAAGGTATGCGGCCGCTTACTTTAGACATTTTCTTATGCGACCCTCTAAAAAATAAAACTGTTGTCTAGAGAAAAAGAAATCACTTCTTTATCCAAAAACTGAAAAAAAAGGTAGGTACTATTTGAAACAAAATTGTGTTATCATAGCAACAAAATAATAACGGCCAACGAATATTCAACATCATTAGACAAAACATTAAATAAAATATAGTCAGTATGCGATTCTTTTCAGAACTCTTATTTTCAAGTTGAATTTACTAAAAACATTCTTATGCGACCCCATAAAAACTGCCATGTAGAGAGAAAAGCTCTATATAAAGAGTGGGAAAACAGGGTAGGTTGCTATATTAAAAAACAGTTTTTTGCCACAACAAAATAATAAAAGCCAGAACATATTGATTATACACCTATTTAATGCAATGATTAGCATATTTTTTTCGTGAAAAATCGATCGTATCTATAATTCACTGTGGTGAGTAATGAATTCACAACACAAAGGAACACCATTTTCGTTGTCTGGCACTTGTGTTTGAATAACTTTTAGCATCTGAATCGAAAAATGACCCCTGTTTTTCTCCATCACGTCAACCTTCTAGGGGTAGAATATCCCCCTTTGTCTCAAAATCTGTACAAATGTACAATGAAAAATTACCTGAATGTAATATTTGTTTGAAATATATTTCTTAATAAAAAGTAAGGCTATTTATTATTACCGTAAGTCAAATTATGTAGCAAACTCAGGTAGCAACGAAGGTTGAAATTTACGCCTGTGACTTTTCCGAGAGTGTTGGTGGACAATATCTTCTGATGTTCAAATAATAATCAGCAATAATTCCATCTACTCTGTTACCGTCATACCACTATGATCTAACTACACTAACAAGGAGAGGATCAGATGTGAGACTCACCGATTTGATCCATCTTTGGCACACGTGTAGGTCATGACTAGGAGTGTAACAGGTGCAAGTGATAGGGCGCACTATTCATCCGTTTTCGAGAAAAAAATTGATTGATTCTAAAATTAAGATATTTAAATACACATGGATTTATAAAAACTATAAATAGAAAATGAATGAACCCAACTTCAATAATAGGGTTCAATCCTTCGACCTTCCGACTACGAATCGGAGGTTTTATCGATGCGCCAAAAGGTCGGTACATGTTTGTTAACGCAAAAGGTATATACATAATTAACAAATTAAAAAACCATTTTTTCTCGAAAACGGCTGAATAGTGCGCCCTATTACTTGCACCTGTTACACTCCTAGTTATGACCTACACGTGTGCCAAAGATGGATCAAATCGGTGAGTCACACATCTGATCCTCACCTTGTAAGATTTTCCAGGAAATCATTAAAATGGCTATGTAGAAAAGGTAACTTATGTTGCAACCAAGCATAGTGTAGGTCTCCATAAGTTGATGTTAAATTTTGATATAATTATGTGCTCCACAAGATTTCTAAAATTACCGAGCATTCTTTTGGTGGAGTTCTGACATTGTACGGATGAAATGTTCGTTCTTAACGAGCTACCGATTCTGTGGATCATCAAATACACTGCCCTTTACTTTCTTAAACGACAATCTAGGAAGTGCCAAAATAAAGTAATGAAACAGTATCCACAGTTTTAACAAATTGCATAATAAGATTCGGTTTTATGAACAGAGCTGGAATAGTATATTGTACAACGAGCATGGAATGAGGTACATTATAGGACAGGGTACATGAAATATATCTAGAATTTTCTGCACAATCCAAAAATTTAATAATATACAGGTTGTTGCATTTAAAATAAGAAAGTTGGTGTTGGCCTCTGCTACATGACATACCCTGAATAAAAAGTTTTTGTTGAAAAAAATGCGCAACTTAAAATACCAATAGACGTAGCCGATCGCTTTTTCGAACACGCCCCCATTTATTTATTATCATATTTATTCCATTTGGCTGATGCACACTGTATACATATGGTATTGATTTTATTTTTTTCTTTACATGTTTTTTTTATTTAGCTAAATGTACATTTCTATTATCAATAGCTTGATTGGATTATAAAAATAAATATCTGACAATGTATACCTGCGGAATTTGTAGGGTGACTTAACATGAGTTAATAATTCCCGTATATTGTATTTCCCGTAACTACAAAATAATTCCATTAAATTTAAACCAGTTGCTATGATTGAAGTATAAAACGTTCCAACTATAGTTATATAAATGATCGTTTGTTTAAATTAGAATTTGTTGTTGAAAATGGGCCTAGCTTCATGTGATACAGGCGTCCCCTTTATGGACGAGTATCCTTTATCCGAATTGTGCTTTCAAAAATTGTGCACCCTAATCTACTCGCTCACTGTAAAAATTTTCATCCTAAATGGAAACGCTGAAATAGTTACGGTAGACCGATCGTAATTTTGCAGTTTTCAGTTTTCCCATCTATTAATTAGAGTCCGCAAAAAAAAAATAGTTAATGGTCAAAACCCAACGCATAAACGAATAATGAGGAAAAACGCAAATTGAGATTACATTCCATTTGTGCTTTCGAAAATAATTACTATAAAAAAACATTGCAAGTAATGCCCTGAAAAAAATTAGAGAGGTGATATTTTAGATATTATTTTCTAGTTTGAGCTTAGAAGAGCACAGGTTAATGGTACACAATCAATCTTAATTTTTAAAATTATTTTCCTATAGAGCCCCATATTTCTTAATACTACTATTTAAATTTTAATATAAACTATATAAATAAAGACCACTCTATAGTATATAGTGTATCAAGGGCCGAACATAGGCTTTAGCTAAAAGTGAAGGGTTGCTAAAGCATTTCGGCATGAGTTACACTCGATATTTTTTCACCTGCCTTAAGTAAAAACAGTGTTTCATGAAATTTTATATCGCGCACCATTGAACTGTCACAGTCAGATTTTTGCATAGCCTACTCATATTCCGCGGAAGGTTGTCTAGATTACGCATATTATTTTTTCGGCCCTAGATATGCTAAATCGTAGTTTCGGCCCGATTTTTATGGCCGAAATATATGGTTTCGGTAGAGGCAGGCAAAAAATGTAATTTAAATCAGGGTTCAATATGTGATTGTGAAATTATAATAAATGAACAAACCGAATAAAAAATAATTAAGAGATCATCCACTTGACTTTTTAGCTACCTTCATTATGTATACGTTCAATAATTTAATATTCGTGCTAGACCCGTTTCCTTGCATAATTTTTCATGCAGCATTTTTAGCATCAATGGCAGGCAGCATTATGAATTCACGTCCTTATGCGGTGCATCAATACATCTTAACCTCTAGCTTTTCGGAGTGATGGAGTGCACTGGTGATGTAGGTGCCGTGGCAACATAACAACATTACTCATACTGTATTCTCTCGAAAATTCCGGCTGAAAGTATTTATTACGGCGTAAATATTTGCCGACAAACAAAGGCCTCCCTCCGGCCGTGTATTAAATTTCGGACGACCCCGCAAGTTACTAATTCTGCGGAAACTTTCATAATTATGTGGACGTTACGTGTGACTGTCATGTAATTTCGTGTAATTAAAAATATATCTTTACTGAGAAGTGACACTTGAAGGAATGTAATAATTTATAATTACAATAACAAGTCGGCCAATTAGAAAAGTACTGGATATTATTGGGTCGATGAGGGTTTTACTCGTTGAGACTCCATGATATCACTTAATAAAACACTGAAAAACAGTGTTTTTATCCTACACAATGCCAAAGTTCGATTTTCCCGGCTGCATTGGGACGCGAAAGTAAGCATTTGCGCGGCAAGCCCGGAAAAACAAGTTCACACGGGCTGGCACCAGAGGGCATATTTGTATATCTGTCATTGCGACTGCCATACTTCAAATTTCAGTTTTTCATAATAAAAATGAGCATTGACAAGAGTAGTAAACCTGGTTTATTACGAAGCGAAAAAAGTGACGAATCTGACTACGGATTTACTACCCCCAAGAAATTAGTAGAAAGGCCAAAGAGGTAACACTAAATTTCTTACCTGAGCTGATGTATTAACCCTTAAAAGACATGGCGGCTGGAAGTCCAACAGTAAAGCAGAAGGCTACATAGAAGATTATTTGGAGAATAAAATTACAGCAGCTAAACAAATTATGGGGCCAAAGGCCACTATCACACAGTCGAAAAATAACATGATTTCAAACCGTCACCCATCAACATCAGGTACTGCCAACTCCACTAAAACACCTCCCAATAATTCAAATGATAACGTTAATATGGCAACGTCATCAATTGACATAGTTTCGTCAGAACAATGTAAATTATCAAATATATCGAAACACGGGATTTCTTCTAATAATCATATTTTTAATATTACAAACAATTCATTTTTGTGTTACGTTATCTAACATTATTAAATAAAGTTAACATTTTTTTCTCTTCTTTGGTCAACTAATATGTGTTATTATTTGATGTGTAGGATAAAAACTGTTGTGTGCTCCACGCTGCGAAAATGGTTTCCCGGGCCGACAGAAGAAATGGCCAGGCGAGGCAAACCTTCATTTTCGCGGCTAGGAACACAAATAACTATTTATTGAGTTAATATTCGATAAGATTTAGATCCTTTTTTCAGGCCAAAAACTAAAGGTATTAAAAAAATATTAAATTTGTTCCATTTGTGACGCTTATCACCACAACAAAATCATACATTGTAAATTGTAAATATAATTTTAATTTATTTATATTATAGATGTCCATAACCGAAGACCATATTTAAAAATTTAGAATAATATGCTTCTCCGGAAGAACATTGATCCTTGTGAAAATCTTTAGAAATCGCAATCAAAAATTTCACTTGCACGGTTAGAATTATTTAGGCAATAATGACTAGACAATTTTATTTGGCAAATTTATTCTAGTTCAAGATGTCCTCTCTGTTATTCTTATTTTGCCTAGCAACCTTTTGCCGGTTCTGAGGCTGTAATGTCTTACTTACCGGACTGAAACAAGTCTGGGAAATCAAAGGCTGTGATAAAATATGAAATATCTCATATTGTTATCCTTATACATATGTTAGTACTAAACTTACATTACCAAGTTTAACAGGTTGAGCGCCACGAGATTTTGTTTTAAATGTCCTCGTGGACCAACGTAAAATAAACAAATAGGGACTTGTTATATATTAAAATATTTAAAATATATAAAAAAAAATAGGAAAAAGTTATGCTACGAAATGGCGGAGCGGACACACTTAATAGAATTTAGCTTGTTTGATTCAGAGATTTATACCAGCGATTCTGAAGAAAATGGAATTTTTTGTGTTAATACACTTGATCAAACTAATCATGATGAGCAGAGCTTAAATTTTTTTTTTTATAAAGTCGATTTTATAAACTGCCGAATGCCCAAAGTGCCGATTCGGCATTTTGCCCAAAGTGCCCAATTTCATACTACCGACCATGTCCAAAGTGCCGAACGACGCCAAGCGACGTCGCATCGTTCGTAGACGAGGCGTCGGAGCCGAATGCGAATCGGCAGTTTGGACATTCGGCACTTTGTCCTTGCACCGACCTCTCAGTGAGATCCAAAACATGCCTATTCGGCACTTTGGTCCTCGCACGCACCTACGAGTAAGGCCCAAAAAGCCGAATATTGACGTTATAATACGTTTAAAAACGTTTAAAATAAAAAAAAAAATTTTCTATTTTAAATTAAAAAAAACATTCTCCAGCCCTGAAACCAACTGCCTTCCATTGATAAACTTGTATTATCAAAAATTATTTTCGCACATTACGAACATACATGAGGGTGTCATTCGGCATTTTTGGCCTTACTCATAGGTGCGTGCGAAGACGTTCTGTCCAATGACCAAAGTGCCGATTCACATTCGGCTCCGATGCCTCGTCTACGAACGATGCGACGTCGCTTAGCGTCGTTCGTCACTTTGGACATGGTCGGTAGTATGAAATTCGGCACTTTGGGCAAAATACCAATTCGGCACTTTGGGCAGGCTCCGAACTATTATTAATTCAACATTATTAACTATAAAAGTAAAAAAAAAATATTCTTATACATTTCTGGAAAATCAAAAATACATTATGTGTTAAAAATGATTTATAAAGATATGCACTTTTTTCAAACACCCATAACTTTGTGCCAAACCGTCGTTTTTTGAGTCCTGCACAGGTAATTGAACACATTTCAATACCCTTTTAATGGGTCGGGTCGATACATTTTTCCAACTCGGTACACGTTGCCAAAGTTGGACGTTTTTTGCCCAAAAACATGTTTTTTTTGTTCGAGGGTTGAAGGGTTAGAAAAGGGATCATTCCAATCTGAGTTTACGCCCTTAAAGTAGAGCCAAAGTGGGATCTTTTCCCGAAATAATCATCAAATTTTGTTGAAAAGTCGCTGAGCAATATGCGAAAAACCTCAAAATGCACTTTCTTTCAAACGCCCATAACTTGGTACCAAATCGTCGTAGGAACTTCGTTCTTTGAGACCTGCATAGGGAATTGATCAAATTTCAATGCCTTTATGGTGGATCGAGTGGACAAAAATGTTTATACATCGTCAAAGTTGGACATGGTTTCCTGAAAAATATTTTTTTTTCACTGGGGTGCTAAAGGGGGCGGAAGGGATTACGCTTAAGTTCGCATGCATGACTTTAAAAAAGATACTTCAAAGTTTTTTGCCCTCAAAGATTCATCAAAATCGATTGAAAATACGCCGAGTTATGGCGGTTTGAAAATGGTCGAAATTTCACGAATTTCAAAAGTTTCATTTTTTTTTCCTTCAGTATAGTTATGTTAAGATGGTTCTAATATTTTTCATATTCAGAAAAATATCGGAAGGAAAGAAAAAACCCTTTAGGGTAAAGACTCACTTCCAACGAAATTTTAGGATATGCTTTTCAGTTTTTCTGTTTGTCAAAGAATGCTTATGGTTAAAGTTCCATTTGAACACCTTTTGTTGTTTTTAAAACAATGCGCCCCCAGGCAGACACACTGACAGACATTTTTCGAAATCATCTCGAGGGACCTTAAAACTTTTATTTTTTTAAGTTTTGAAAAAAATCGTGATACAATACTTTGTACGGAAAAAGTATATACAATTGAACACCAAATTTGAACTCAAATTTTGCGTACGAATTTCTAAAATCTCGCCATGCCTTAAAGAGTTATCACAAAACGCACTAAAATAATTGAGTCAAATTTGATGGTCTGATCCAAAGTTATCCTCCAAATACCGAAAAACAACTAAAACTCGTTTCTTACCTTATCTACATATATTCTAGAAATTGGAGTCCTCTGTTGGAATTTTTACTTTCTCCGTTACGAAGTACGAGAAAGTATTGTGATCATTTTTCAAACATTTTTTTAACGGATATATCCGTTTTGAGGTCTCCAGAGGCGAATTTTGTGTCTATGTGTGTGTGTCTATAAGTGCTGTATCCCAAAAACTAATACAGCAATTTTTTTATTATGCCAAATATTACTAAAACATCTAAATGAATATTAAATACAACTAAGAAATGATCATCTTTTTCATAATATTGTTTTTCGAAAAAAAATGTATAATATTTTTTCGTTTTTGGTTTATATTTATGAAACGATAAAAGTTACATCAAACTTTTGTTAATAATAATTGTAGAGAACATCAAAATGAACAACTTATAAAGAATAGATATATTTTTAAATCTCTTTAGTTCGTGAGTAAATTGACTATTAGGATTTATAGCATAATTTGTCATTTCCACCTTTAAATAACTCTGAAGCGCATGATCAGATTTGCACCAAAACAAGTGGTGTATCGTTAAATGGATACTAATAACATAAAGGAACCATATCCGACATTTATTTTTGAGTATAACCCTTGAGAACGGCAAATGAAAAAAAAAATAATGATGTGGCCGTCATATTACTGTCTTCAATTTGAAAAGTTACCTATTTATATTTATAACTTCATGGTTTATATTCAATTTAAATTGTATTTTAGAAGTACATCGAGCGTTTCGCAGGATCGAATATTACGTTAGAAACGTAAAAATTATGATAAAAAATAAGTTATATTTCAAATTCAAATAACCTTTATTGCCAGTTTACTCAAATTTAAAAATTTGACATTCTCTTTTATTAATATAAATTTGATGTAACTTTTATCATTTCATAATTACTAACCAAAAATATTTTTTTTTTTTCGAAAACAATGATTTTATGAAAAATATTTTCAAACAAAAGATGTTAGTTTCTTTCTTGTCTTAATATTAATTTAAATGTTATTGTAGTATTTTTTTACACACACACACACATCTATACACACACACAGACACTTTTTTTCCAGAAATCTTTGAAATCGCCTCTATGGACCTCAAATCGGATATTTCCGTTAAAAAAAGAATTATAAGAAATGTTCACGATCACAAAACTTTCCCGTACTTTATAACACGGCGACATTAAAAATTATGCAGATGGAAAAATTGAATGAAGTAGTGAATATTGATGATGACAAAAAATATAAATTCTTTTTTTCACAAACGGGAGAGAAAGTCGATTTCTCAGCTGTCGAAATCGTGAGAGAAATAACATTTCTCTTCCTAGGGAGAGAAGTAAACATTTCTTTCCTTTGATATATAATCTACTGTTATGTTCAGCGATTTTCATTAAATTGATGAAAAATCATAGACTAAAAAAAGAAGGCAAAAGCCAAAAATATTGTCGAGGTTGGTAGAAAAAGAAGCAGTAAAATAAGATTAGCAAGAATATGGTAAAGAAGGTGACCACATTTTGCACAGATTGTATAAATAATCCACACACGAGCATTGATTCCTTCAATTACAAATATTTAAAAAAAACAAGCTAATTTTTATGTCAATTTTTGCAATGTTTATATTTAATTCAATAAATCTATAGAATTTTCGTAATAACCTAAATTTTCCTAATTAGCCATTTTGATAAAAATATGTTTTAAAGCCCAAAGCTGAATACATAATTCAAAGCAGAGCCCTGTGGAAGTGGGTTTTTGAAAGCCCGTCCCGGCCCGTCCCAGAAAAATGTTGAATTAAATAAATAAAATTACTGCACCCATGTACTCCTTAAAATTCTTAAAATACATTGAATTTATGTTAATAACATTTTTTTTCAATTAACTTAGTTGTTGCTTTCCAAAATATAATAAAATTAAATTTATCTAATCCCGGCCCAGTTTAAATTATCCATCGGAAAGCCCGGCCCGGCCCATGCAGGCCTCTGATACAAAGAACCGTAGTGACCATTCTACTATATAAAATGTATTCAAGAAGTGGTCATCCTCAAATCGTGACTGGGCTAGCGGTCATAGGGACCGTCATGGCACGTGGTGCTGGTACCATTGGCGGACATTATGACCGCTACGGTGCTCAATCTGTTAAAAAAAAGATTTTATTTCGCAGGTTCCTTCAAGACCTGCAGCAAAGTAAACGCCTTCAACACTCAACAACTATGGAACTTAAAATCATCGTTTCCGTCTAAATCGTATGAATCAAAGAAACGTTTTATCAGAGGTTGCAACGCTCCAAATTAGGCCACGTCCACTGTACAATCTCTGGCACGATGTTTGCAGTTACAATTTCCTGAGCGGAAAAAATTATAATTGGCGCTTTTATTTTAAAATAGCCAAGTTAATAGGGCCGAGAGTTCCGCTCGGAATTGTTTACTCGCTGAAAATGTTTTAAGGGATCATTAATCCTCGATTTAATCTGCTTTAGATTTCCGCCACATATCCTCTTTTTATCATTACGGAAAATTGGTGCTTGCAGTGTAAACGATGTGGGCATAAGTCAGGCGTTTGGGGCCTGGCAAATCGCCATACTTTACCGCCTTTACACACAACGATATCCATCCTTAATATTAAATAGCCCGCTAAACATATTTTCGAAAATTGCGGACCCACATATGGCCCGGAAGACGCGCATTTTCTTTAATTTATATCGCTTTTATAGACAACGCGCGCGGAGGCGTTCGCACACTATATCATCCTGAATTTTTTGGCAATATTTGCGCAGCTGGATGAATAATTGGTATTATCGTCGAAAAAAATTGATATGGATGCGCAAAATTCTGGACGGAACAGCGTTGTTCGCATTCAGAGTGAAGTCATTAACGCCCTTCCGGGGATTTATTTTAAAATGGTGTATTGAATCACAATTAAATTCGACTTAATTAATGGGCGGCCTATTTGCATCAGAGTATTCAATTTATATTGTTAACGAATACTTTAAAGCCAAAATATTTTATCCATGGTCGATAGCCTGGTATAATAAACATCGCGGATATAGTTGTTGTGAAAATATTTGTAAAGGAACGCCGCAGTAATAAATATATACCGGGTGACCCAGGGATCTGTAAAAGCCCCATAACTTATTTCCTATTTGAGATATCGACTTCTAGTTTTCCTGAACTGGTACCGACACTTATTCTACATATTTGAAAAATATGTATGTTTTTGTACAGGGTGTCCCAATATACATAACAGACCAAAGTTATGTTTTTTTAAATGGAACACCCTATATTTTATACTTTATTTTCAACCCTCTTGAGAAGCTGATAAAACTAATATAAGATAGTATGGGTCTCTAATGGATGATTGGTTAGTTATGGGTAATTTTGTGGTAAAAACAAGGACACATTGAAAAAATTGCAGAAGCGCTCCTAGCAAAGCTATCGTCATTTTTTATACACTGAAGAATTTTCCACATCATGAAGAATAATACAAATCGGCATTGGTTCTTTTTTGTTCATACTGCTATACAGGGTGTCAACATACGCAAAATATTGGATAACTATTTTTTTTCAAATGGAACACCCTATATATCTTGCTACTAGTGCATGGAATTTTTAATAAGCTTTCCAATGATGTACAATTTGTATAATGAAATATTAAGGATTCTTGAGATTTATCCATAAAAACATTTTTCTTTTGTCACCTCCTGCTCATTTTTGGATTTTCAGCCAAACCTTGCATTTTCTGAAAAAATAATAAGAGACCAAAGTTGTAGAATGGAAAATTTTCGATCGATATAGGTTTTTTGACTTTTCCAATAATGCGTGCATTGCCCGCCAGAGTGCGCAAAATCGTGACCGTATATGCATTTTAGCGTTTTTCTCAAATTTTTTGTTAATTAATTGCACTATACTTTATTTTCCATGTCCTCTAGCAGAAAACCGGGTAATTATAAAATTATTCAAATGACCTACATCGATTGAAAAAATTCCGCCCTACAACTCTTAAAAGAAGCAATTTTTGCCCAAAATGCATAGTTTTCGCTAAAAATACAAAAAACCATTGAAAAACGCAAAAATTGATACATACATTTTCAATTTGCATTTTAGGGAAAACTATGCATTTTTGGCAAAAATTGCTTCTATTAAGAGTTGTAGAGCGGAACATTTTCAATCGATATGGGCCATTTTAATTTCCCTATAATTTCTCGTTTTTCGGCTAGAGGGTGCGGAAAAAAAAGTATAAGGCCCGTTACACAGTCACGCGGATGCTCCGCTCTCCGCGCTCCGCGCGCGGACGATGGCCCGCAATCTGGACGATGAATTTGCTTGCACAGTAGCGCGGTGTCCGCGTCTTCGCCAGTATCTTTTGTACTAACAATCAGTAATGTGCTTGAACCAAATTATTTCCGCGTATTACGTTTTCAAAAAAAGAAAAGCAAAACGTGAGAGAAGATTTTGGGTACATCCCTTATAGAACAAAGATGCATCCCACAAGTATTTCTTTTTCTCAACCTCACTTACTAATAGTACAGTATCAATTTCACTACACATATTAAAAATTAAAACTATGTTGTAAGTTAAGTAGTCAAACATCAACTAATAGGCTTCGGTTTTGTTTCGTCCGCGCGCGGAAACCGCTGAACTGTGCATGCACTAATTGATTCTGTGGCCCGTCCGCCCCGCGGTTGCTCCGCGGGGCGTACGGGCCTCGCGGACGGTTCCTCCGCATCGCGGCCCTCCGCTTCACTGTGTATACTCCCATTACAGCAATGGCATCCTATCCGCGCGCGGAGCGCGGAGAGCGGTGCATCCGCGTGACTGTGTAACGGGCCTAATGCAATTTATTAATAAAAAACGCTAAAATGCATATACGGTCACGATTTTGCGCGCTCTGGCCGGTAATGCACGCATTATCTTAAAAGTTAAAAGACCCACATCGATCGGAAATTTTTCGCTCTACAACTTTGGTCTCTTATAATTTTTCATGAAAGTGTATAGTTTTGGCTGAAAATCCAAAAATCTGCGGAAGGTGGCAAAAGAAATATGTTTTTATTGATAAATCTCAAGAATCCTTAATATTTTGTTATACAAACTGTATATCATTAGAAAACTTATTAAAAATGCCATAGATTGGTGGCAACTTATATAGGGTGTTCCATTTGAAAAAAAATAGTTATCCATTGTTTTGCGTATGTTGACACCCTGTATATCACTATGATTAAAAGAGAACCAAAGCCGATGTGTATTATTCTTTATGATGTGGGAAATTTTCTAGTGTATAAATAATGATGCTTTCTTTGCTAGGAACGCTTCTGCAATGTTTTTAATGTGTACATGTTTTTGCCACAAATTTGCCCATAACTAGCCAGCCATCCATAATAAACCCATACTATCTTATACTATTTTTATCAGCTTCTCAAGAGGGTTGAAAATAAAGTATAAAATATAGGGTGTTCCATTTAAAAAAACATAACTTTGTACTGTTATGTATATTGGGACACCCTGTACAAAAACATACATATTTTTAAAATATGTAGAATAAGTGTGGGTATCAGTTCAAGAAAACTAGAAGTCCATATCTCAAATAGCAAACAAGTTACGGAGCTTTTACAGATCCCTGGGTCACCCGGTATATACAGCGGGAAACTGCTATTCATAATTTTCGTGATGTACTGACGGCTAGCGAGTTCGACTATCAATGGTTCTGCCATGCCAAGCCTTTTTTGCTGCTGAAGGAAGACATTTAGAATTCGATTCATCTAGAATTTTGAAATTCGCGTGAAAACATTTCCAGACACATGTCTATTGGGACTTTTTGGTAGTTTTGTTTCACACATCACGTTCGTGAAGTTTGGCCAACAATTTTAGTTACACAATGTGTATATTAATAAAGTTTTTAGATCCGCTTCTTAATTCGCCCACTTTAATTTTAAATCACCTTTTATTACATGATAATCCCTAAAATAATCGAGGTAATAGGTTTAGCTATTAATGTAACGAGATTATTATGCGATTCATAATAATCGAGGACGCTTTTAGGTGACGCCAGTAACTAAAGAATTATGAGCAACTAAGTTCAATTGATGATATATACGAAACAATAGTTTGTTGATTCGTAAGTAACGTATTATTCGTAACTAACGTATTATGAAATAATAGTTCTATTATGATCCTAATAATTATCGAAACATGTTCAGCATCAAATGAACATAATAGATGATGATACAATAATAGCAATTAATACAGCAAGAATGTTATGTGATTCATAATTATCGACAATGTTTTTAAATATCTGAGATTATTATAAATCGCAAATATTCGAGTTCAATTCAAATCAATAAATTATGCCTGACATATAAACATATGACACGATAAATAAATAAACGAAAACCTGGGGAGCGGCATTGCCCCCGTTGAGCAACACTGGCCTAGATAGACTCTTAGATGCTTTATGAACATTAACATACAGGGTGTCAATTTGAAAACTTTCAGTGCAAATATCTCTGAAAATAAAGGAGTTAGAAAGGCGCAATTTCGTACAAATGTTATACAGGTAGGGGGAACTAGAACCACTATATTTTGGTTATGGGGTGAGTGACCCCTTGGGCCCCATTCACCCTAACCCCAAATTTTAAATGGCATCACTCCTTTTGTGATCCCTTAACTTAAACGTTTTTTCGTATTCACCAGTACAAGAATGTTTTTAAAATTTAATACAGGGCCGAACAAAAAGTATAATTAAAATAAAATAAACTCTGATTCTATGAATTGCTATTTTATTTAATTAGATTCTTATAATGCATTCCATTTTGGGCTACAAAAAAGGATAATAAAATTTTTGGCTCCAAATACTCGAACCAGTGGGTCAGGTTTCAACAAATAACAATCACCTATTGCAGTCAGGTGTGTTAGATTGTAAGTCAAATTCAAAAATGATCGAAGTGAAATAATTTCAGACGAATTCTTTTTTATCCGGTATTAGACATGGTTTACAGTATGGCTGAAAGAATTGCGATTTAGACACCTGACTGAAATAGGTGACTGTTATTTTTTGAAACCTGACCCACAGCTTCGAGTATTTGGAGCAAAAAAAAAAATATTATCCTTTTTTGTAGCCCAAAATGGAATGAATTATAAGAATCCAATTAAATAAAATAGCAATTCATAGAAACAGAATTTATTTCATTTTAATTATACTTTTTTGTTCGGCCCTGTATTAAATTTAAAAAAAAATCTTGTGGTGGTGAATACTACTCAAAAAAACGTTTAATTTAAGGAATCACAAAAGGGGTGATGCCGTTTAAAATTTTGGGGTTAGAGTGAATGGGGCCCAAGGGGTCACTTACCCCATAACCAAAATATAGTGGTTCTAGTTCCCCCTACCTGTATAATATTTGTACCAAATTGCGTTTTTCTAACTCTTTTATTTTCACAGATATTCGCATTGAAAGTTTTCAAATTGACACCCTGTATAAATAATCAATAATAAATAATTGCGACCTTGTAATAGTAATTTTACTAAATGAGCTGCAGTAATATTTCCATCATTCATCGAATTGCATAATCAAAATGAGCATGAATTCCCTCACACATTTGTGTTGCAACCACCGAAGAGTTCTCATGCGTTATTCATACAACCAATCGCAAATCAGATTTTTTCTTCGACGCTTAACCTCTGATACCTGTGCACTTTTTGTAGGTCGAGTACATTCTTCTGACTATATTCGGTAAAACCAACATTTGTCGATGAAGATCCGCAGTTCATAGCCCTGATAATAACGCCACAGACTTGAAATTTCTTGGAGTTCCATCATTTTACTTATGTCTTATTGGAAAAGATGCAATATCACTTGATTTTAATTGAAGTAAAAGAAAAAAGAAAGCCATTTGAAACAAAGTTAAACTCAATCGAAGGAAGGGAAAAATATTTCCAATTTCCCTGTAAAATCAGCGATTTGGGTGCATTGAACCCCTAGTTAATTCTGTAAAATGGAACATTAAACATAGTGCTACGTGTTGTTTACCTAATGTGATGAAATCAAAAACCAATTAGTTAAGTACAAAGGAGCATACAATGAAATTATTAATAATTTTAAACAAAAATACTAAAACAGAGATTATGCGCCTCTATTCCAATAGTTTGAAATTTAATTAACAAAATGAATGGAACAGTATATGCTGCATATTTTGCACTTTATATACGTAATTGGTCCAATGAACAATATAAATACTTTAAAGAGTCGAAGGAATAATCCCTACCCACTCTCGAAATAAATTTCCCAAGTTTGAGTGCCTAATTGGTTATCAGTTGGATTTTACGATCGAACAATACTCCCAGATCTTTTATTTTAGGCACAATATCCAAATCAACTCAGCAAATATTGTATTTTAGATTATTTGAAACGGTATTACTTAACATTTATTTATGTTCAAATGTAAATCATTTTTAATTAAAAAAAAACATATTAAACTGCCGGAGCCAACTACCATCAAATTGCGCTTTTTCGGCAAGGTAGAAGTTGTAAATATTACGAGCAAGATAAAATTCAAAAAGCTTCTATTTTTTTGTAATTCCTGCTAAAAGATCTGACCATTGCGTTGATAAGTTACTTAAACTTTTAGAGGCATTTTTCAATAGTGCCGGCAAGGAAAAAGAGATAAGAGATCTATTAGTGGAAATTATGGACGATCTCGTTGTCATAGCATCATTCAGATGCTTTGAAACAGATACAAAATTAAGAGAATAAAAATGTCGTAAAAAAAATGAAGAATACTTCGGCGCCATCGTTGGTGGAGATCAAAAACTAAAACATAGGGAAGAAAGAGCATTGGAGCTGCAATGGAAACTGCCACGTAAAAAAAAAGACTGCATACAAAAATATATTATTTTTATGTTAATGTTTTTGAGGCAGATTTTGGCAATAAGCAATGTAAAAGTACCATTGATTTTTGGGCACAGCGGAATAAAGTTTAGTTTACGACGAGGTTAATAATTAGTGTTTTATTGGTACCACCAAGATGAGAAAACACCACAAGCTTGTGTGGGGACACCTTGAGCATAGGAGCAGTAGAAATCTGAGGCAGCAATGGTGCCGTAACTTGGAAAACGAGAAAATATAGACATTAAAAAAATATTAGAGACTGAACGTACCTAATGTAATTAGTACGTGTTTTCTTAGTCATAATAAACCAGAAAAAGAAGGATAAGCAGTTATTTTATATCATACCGTAATTCTAATGTACCGTACTAAGTGGCAGAGTCATTAGCTGAGCTTTGTCGACAACTTTTTACATCCAAAACTGATGATGCAACATCAAGCAGCCAAAGCAATAATGCAGGAGACGAGGTGAAAGTTTCTCTATCGTTTAGGAAATATCAGCAACAGTAGTATATCTGAAGTTGATGTATGTAAATTCACTGATAGAAATGGGATTTACATATTAATAGCTGCTGTAGAAGGTTTAAAACGTGACATCGAATAACTGGTGATAAATCATACTTTCAATACAAAAAATAAAGTTGCGAAACAAAGCACAAATTAAACAAAAAATGACAATTAGTGTTTCATTGAGACAGAAAGCTGCTCCCAGTACTCACCCATGTGTTCAAAATAAAATAATAAGTTTTAAAGGTAATGAGTAATGCCAGTGGAGAGGTAGGGCATAACCGTCGAAATTTAACCACTTTGATGCGATATGCCAGCAAGCAGCATAATTCCAGCAAATGAGGTAAACACACACACACACACACACACACAATTTTATTCCAGAAATCAATTAAATCTCATCTAGAGACCTCAAAACGGATATTTCCTTTTAAAAAATTGACGATTACAATCAGTGCCGGCTCGTGGAATATGTTGATGGTAGGCCACTTATATAATATACTCCCCTCCTTTGAAGAAAGAAAGAGCTGGAAGCCGTCGTGGAAGAAGATCCACAAGCCATTGTGGGTACCGATTAAAGTCCCAGCGTGGAAGGAAATTCAAGTGCCGGACTGGAAGAAGATCTGTAAGCCGATTTGGAAGACGATCAAGGTTCCCGCTTGGAAGGAAATTAAAGTTCCCGATTGGAAGAAAATATGGAAGCCAGTATGGAAACCGATAAAATTTCCAGCATGGAAGGAAATTCAAGTGCCTGACTGGAAGAAAATTTGGAAGCCGATTTGGAAAATAATAAAAGTCGCCGCCTGGAAGGAAATACAGGCACCCGCGTGGAAGAAACTGTGGATTCCTGACCAAAGTAACTGGTAAACAAGTGTTTTAAGAATTAATTAAAAATCTTGCTGAGCTTAAAACTACAGGTAGTGCCATGGCTCCTTGGCTCTATATAACGAGCCGCCCCTGATTACAATACTTTCCCGTACTTCGTAACAGAGAGGTTACAAAATAAGATTATTAAACTCATATATCCCCTCGAAATAAAAAAAAAACAACAATCTTGGGCCGAAAATTAAATGGAATGTCGAAAATAGTTGGCAGCCCTTGAAACATAACCTAATGAACAGAAGTTCAGTGGTATAACTAAGAATGGGAATTTTGGCATGGAAAACCTTGAAATTTAAATAAAAATGTGATGATCAGTTCTACTGCTAATGTTTAAAATAGGCAAAATTGGCAGATAAAAACACACAAAATTATTTTTAAAACAAGTAACCTTAAAAAATCACAATCCATGGTTTTATCGAAACATTGGAATTAATTAGGAAAAATCATTGAATTAAGTAAACAATGATTTTTTTCTTATTCATTCCAATGTTTTGATGAAACAATGTTATCTTTTACCAGAAATAAAATAGTAGTAGTACTTTTCTAAACGCCATTTCTTCGAAAACAGCTGAATATCGACATGGGGTATGCTACATGAAAAGTGCTCACAATTTTACGTAGAATCCATAAATGCTACAAAAAATGGGAGTTTGCATTTAAAAATTTTAACTTAGGGGTCGTATTTCAATTTTGGGACACCCTGTACATTTGAATTTTACCTCAAAAAATGCGCGTTAAAAAATAATAATACATATGTCCGAGCATTTTTCTAAAAGAAAATGCCCTGAATTTTAATCGAATTTATTCCTTACTTTGTGTACACAGTGTATATATTTTCCTATAAACAGACACTATAAATAAATGATATTGCAAATAAAATAATAGCTAATAAATAATATCAAATCAACTTATTCTAAACTTGCACATATCTGTAATACTTAATCATTTGAGCACTAAAGCGTATGAAAAGTTCTTTCTAGCATACAAACTTCGAATTTGTTAAATTACTTTGAAAATGTATTTTATTTTCATACATGAATAGTAAGCATCCTTTTCATTCATGTATTTAGTCTGTGAAATGGCATACTAGCATTAATAATCAAATTAAAAAAAAATATCTGTAAAACATGCATACATATTGTATGTCAAGGTCAACATATCATGTTACAAAAAACTTAAGTACTTAAGTACGACGTATGGTAGGGAATATCAATATATTAATTGTAAAAGTGGGCTACGTGTATGCAATAATGCGTAGAATATATTCCAGAAAATCGTTATTCCTGTTGTCATAAACAGCGTTTCGTTTTCCGCAAAAGTGGGCTATGTATTTTCTTTCCGGTTTCAACACAATTTAGTTGTCACTTCATCACCGAGTTAGACACCATCGCGTGGCAGAAGCAGCAATAAACAGCTTAAACGAAGCGAATGGAGTTCAAGATTCAAAGTCAGTGACAATTATATTCGACTTGCAGAAAACGCTCCCTATACCCAAATTAGGTCAATGAGGTTTATTACTAGAAACAGTTGTGGACATTTATTTCAGCTGTCCACGCGAATGTCCATGAGAAAGAAGAAGTATATACAGGGTGTTACAAAGCATTAGCATTGCTATCTCGGTAACTATAAGAGATAGAGAGTTAGTTAAATTGAGGCAATTTTTTTATGTTGATGATATCCAAAAAATATAACGTAGTATCAGAAAACTAATATTATCTTTAAGAGCTTTAAGAAAAATCTTAGTGTCAAGGCACACTTTGTTTCAAAGTCAATGCTACTTCTCAATTTTAAAAACACTTCAAATAACTCCTATAGCAAACAATTTTCTTACAGATGCGATACATCATTAGTCTTAAGAGGTGAAAAGCTACTCAAAAATGAAATAAAAATCTAGGTCCGTATTTAAAAAAAATAGTTAATGTGGGTATCTAAATATTGATAGGTCGTATTTAAGCAACGAGGAACGTAAGGAAGTATTAACATTTGAGGTAGGCGAATACGAGCCGAGGGGGAGACGAGGCTCATCGAAAATGCCGAAAATGTTAGTTGTCATTACGTTCCGTGTTGCTTATTAATTTTTTTCTGCTACCGAAGATATAATACTTAAAAAAGATCAGAAAATATTCTAAAATACGGGTTGTAACATTTGGGATTCAAATTTTTATAGTCACCTATGGGTCTTACGGCAGCCTAGCAACCGAGAAAACAATGTCGAATTTTGTTTGTTTGCGTCAATCCAGTGAAACTTTCTGCGGGCATAGATGCAAAGCTGCGAATATTGCGTGTTAGAACCGACAAAATTGAAAAAAGGTATGTGCCCTTACGACTCATTTAAGCAGTGATTATGTAAAAAGGATGCCGATGTTATAGGTATGACGAAAATGTGTTGATCGCCTACACGCTGGAGGGTTACGTTTCTGTTTATTATTTTCCTAGGTCCGTAAGTAAAAATTAAGTTCCGTCGCCAAGGACAACAAACACCACGAATGTTATCAGCCATTTACGGTACCTGTAACTATGGATGCAATGCTTATTTACGTTGTCGGTAGCGGAAAAAATAAAATTATATTCTGGAAGACCTTACAAAAGTGTCTCAAGAAAGTGCTCTTGTTTTTCAAAATAACCCGTAATAAAGTCGTAAAAAATAAAAACCAAATTTGTTTTTTTGTTTTTATCGAATATCTCCGGAAGTAGTGGGAATATTTTAAAGGAGAGTACAACTTTTAAAGGGGTTTTACTATACGGGTATCGTTTTAATTCTACATTATCTTATCTATTGTCCTTCCTTGAAGCTAGAATTAATCATTTTAAGAACGCCATACTCAAGGAAAAATTAATACATTGAAATAAAGAATCATAATAAAATCGGTTACTATAAGATGTGGAGAGTTGATTAAACTAAGGCAAAGAGGTTTCCCAAAAGTAAAGAAAAAATTCCATAATATCATTGAAAAAATACTTTTATTATACTAATTATTTTTGAAAAATAAATAAATATAATAAAATTATAAATTAAAATACATAAATTTTGCTTGACATTTAATTACAATTGGATTAATATCTATTTCGTATTACTGCTCATTTTATTTGCGGAGCTACTACTGCTACTATTTGCACTAATAGTAGAAGCGCTTTCTCGTACCTGTCCCTACACTTCACTGAGGACCGAGACATTTCCTCCACACATTTTATGGCGGTCCTCGGAGTTATTGGGTACCCCACTGGACGGGTAAATAATAATTGCCACTGGCAAGGCATGCGTATTAAATAAAATAAATAGAAATAAAATCGTGTATTTCTCTTAAGAATTACAACTCAACGTCGAAGATTAAATTAATGAACACTAATAATAAGTTATCTCAAAGGATAAGAAAAAAAAAACAACCATAAATTAAGTTATCCGCTTTTAATCGTTAATATAATTTTAAAATGTTACCAACTGTAATAAATAACACTGGGCAACAAAAAAATATATATTTCCTGTTGCATGAGATGTTTCAACTGATTCTGAGTATTTTTACAATGCTGAAATCAGTTTTCATCTGCTATGGTTATCATGTAATTTGACATTTCGATTTGTCATTATTTCTGTAGTTTGGTGTTGAATTTATTTAATTGCTCACCAATTAAAAACTTTAGAGCGATGGGGTTGGCCTACTTTTGTAGCCAAATATATCACAAATAACCTCCAGTTTTTCGTTTTTTTAATATTTTGCACAGGTGCCGAGAAATAGCTGCCCAATCACGCGCGGTCGGCCAATTTGGACATCTAAACTTTTTGCCTCATTTTTCTGTTTTCTTAAAATTTAGTTGACTATACTTTTGTAGCAAGAAACCTCACGAACAACCTCCCCTATTTCGTTTTTTTTTACTTTTTGCACAGGTGCCGAGGAATAGCTGTCCAATCGCGCTCGTTCGGCCAATTCCGACGTCTAAAATTTTTGCCTCATTTTTCTACTTTATTTATATTTAGTTCACCATACTTTTGTAGCAAGAAACCTAATGAATAACCTTGTTTTTTTGTTGATATTTTGAATAGGTGCCATTAGTTGCCGCGTAAATATCTCGAAATTAGTCGCACATATGACTTGTGTGTAAACTACCAACTTTTGTTTACTGGAAGTTGTTGTCTTTCCGCTAACTGGGGTGCAGCATGAGTATCAAGGTCCATTTCTTGATCAGTAGTCTTGATAAATTCCTAGAAAACTTTGGGGCTGTAAGTGACGAACAAGGTGAACGCTTCCACCAGGACCTGATGCTCATAGAAGAGCTCTATAAAGAGTGATGGGACAGGAATATAATGGCGGACTACTGCTGGACTATAAAACGAGATTGCCCTGAGCAAGTGCACAAACGCAAGAGCTACAAGCGTAAATTGTTGCCGGAATAGAATATTGCTGAACTGTAAGGTATCAACCTTCATTCTGGGCTCATAATTTGACTATATTTCTACGCTCATATGTGATTTATGATTTCTTACGCATGTAATATGTATAATAAATATGCAAATTTCGAAAAATGTTAATTCTTGAAGTGCTTACGGTGAAACGGTAACTTAGGGAGAAAAAATAACGTCAAATATGGATTTAGCACACCCAAATTATGTTAGAACAAGTTCTTTTATCAATGCAACAAAAATTTTGTTGCCCAGTGTAATTGAAACTCTTCAGAGAGTTAGATTTCGGTAAACTTAAATTCATAACTATTATTTTTAACTGAGGAGGTTATAAAAGTTGTAAATACTGATATACTCCTATTATAAAAATTATTGTTTGTACAAGTAGAATAACATATACATATAGAGTTTAATTTTCGTACATCATTTGCAAATGTACCAAAATTGCAAATTGCACCAAAACCACCGAAAGTAAGACTCGAAAAAAAAATTAGAAAGTAAAACCGAAAAAAAAATAGAAACCTTATCCTCATCCTACAGCCCTTGTAGAAGAAAAGAAGTTGCCTCAAAGTTAAGAAAATGAAAATCAGCAAAAATTATAAAAATAATTGGCTGAAAGACTTAGGTCGCTGGCCCATTGTATTCCTCTAAGGAGGGCAATAAACGATTATTATTATTATTATAAAAATAAAGAAATACATGAAATGAAAAAATCGGTTCAAAATAAACCGGAGAAGCAGAAACAACAAATTGTTTCATTTGTATATTTTTTTTTGCAATTACGTTGTATTTCTCTAACCAATCGTCATTTTGAGAGTATCGTAAGAGCTAGAAAATTTTGATTCAGAGTTCGCTGTGAGATAAATGTTGCATATTAAAAATTAGGACATTTAGCCTACAGGCTATTGAAAAACAGGGTTAGTTGGAGAAAATAAAAAATTGTAAGATGGATTATATGCCCACCATTTTTATGGAAGCTATTATTTCATAACACAAATTGTCTCGACTTGTCAGTTTGTTTTTAAAATGTCAATTCACGTCATGAAAGACTGGATTAGTTCAGTTGAATTAAAAAAAATCTCAGAAATGACTGCTATGTTTCTCTCTCTCAGGCATGGCCATCTCGGCAACAAAATTCAGTGGCTCACACCTAACATTTACATGCCTCAGTAAGTGATTTTTTTTAAATAGACCAATTTTTACATACTCTCGACAACCTACGGCTAAGCAAATCACAAAATGGTATCAATTTCTATGGTTCTAAGATATATAATATTCTGCCCGATAATATGAATATAAAAAAATGTCATTACCAAAATTCAGACTTTTAACATGTTATTTATTTAAATATTCTGTATTTTTATTGATCTACTTAATAATAATTGCGTTTTAACGCGTCTTTGATGTCATTGCCACATATTTTTACTACGTATTTTTTAATTCTAAATTTTAAACATTTTAACTTACGGCTTTTATCTACATTTTATTTATATATTTTCTTATTTATTTTCTCATGTATTTTAATGTGTTTGTAAATTATTGATATTTTATTTTATTTTTTAATATCTACCCCTTGACGTCTGTAACAATTTGTACTAGCTTGAATAAAACTATAGTATACTATAGTATTAGATAATTTTTGGCAATAAGCCGTCAGGGTATCAAAAAATATCGCCTAATGACTATATTGCTTTTAATTATTTGTCGGATTTAACAAAAGTTGTAAGGTGTTGAATATTAATTTATTGGCGCTTATTATTTTGTTGGTATGACAAAAATCTGTTTTTTATTAACCTACTCTAGCTTTTTTTTCTCTAAATAACAGCCATGCATGCTATAGAGCTATTCAGCAGAGATGGCGGTCAGGGTGTCTTGTCCGTCTGAATGAAGTAGTGTCCCTTGCAATTTTCCACCATAGCCTAAATCGCGCGCGCCTATGAAATAACCGGTAAGTAAGAGACGCCGTAAACTATTTCTTTCTCCTTCTATCGCTCGGTCTAAGACCGAGCTACGCAGGCCGCGTGTGTGTTTTCTAGATACGGCCGACGAAATCGTACGTCTTGGGAATATCCGCTCGGTTATCAGGTAGTAGAAAATGATACCAATATTATTTGAATGTTCCGAATTTGGTTCGTAAACCGCCCTTACTCATGAATAGTTCTATAGTTATTTAATTTTTATTTCCTTAATATTTACTTACAAATATCATAGTGTTCTGTGTGATTTATCTTTATTTTTTTTTTATTAATACGCACAATTGTATACACCTTATAACCTTTATAATTTTTTAAAATATTTTTACAAAGCTTTGCCTTGCTTCAGTACCTGCTAAGAATCGGTTCGTGTATGGTAATAAATTGCAAGGATCACTAATGGTTGGTAGTAAACAAACCGCAAATTGCACTAATTGTTGTTTGAGTTGATAATATTAATTGTATTCAAATTATTGAACCAATAATTTTAAATATCGTTTTTTATTGGTCGTCCGTAGAAAAAAATAATGTGTCTGTGCAATCTGCACATTGTGCGGCAATCAAGCACTTTCCACACTTGGTAGTCAATTAACTATTTTGTCCGTAAAATACGTTCTATGTATAAAGAAAAATTTTACTTTACAAAATATTTTTGATTTATTCATGTACCATTTTTCACGCATTTTCTTGGACTATGTGATTTTTTAATGCTTCCTGGGTTGTTAGAAAATGAGTGCCTTAAAATTGATATTACTTGCTTACAATTTTTCTAATTAAGACTAAGCAACTGCAGTTACTGAAACAAAGTAAACTTCTTTAAAAAAATCATGTTACTTTCTCCGACTTGATGGTATCACAGCCATTTATATTTACGTTTTCATGGTTTATTTTAAATTAAAATCATATTTTAAATTTACATCGAGCATTGCGCAAACTCGAGTGAAACTGACGTTTAAAACGTCAAAATTATGAAAGATGGAAAAATTATACTGCAAATTCAAAAACTCGGTTTACTCAAAAACCAACGAGATTTCGAAAAAAACTTATTTTTTTGAAGTTATTCATTTTGGCATTCTCTACAGTTATTATTCACATAAATTTGCTGTAACTATTATCGTTTCATAATTATAAACCAAAAATTAAAAAATTAATAATAATTTTTTTTCTCGAATAGCAATGATTTTATGAAAAATATTTTCAAGTAAAAGATGTGCATTTATTTATTGTCTTCAATGTTTGTTTAAATGTTTTTGTGATATTTTTCATATTTAAGAAAATATTGGCAAAAAACTAAAAACAGTTAAGGTAACCACCCACTTCCGGTGTACGAAATTTTACCAAAAGCTTTTCAGTTCTTCTGATTATCAAATAAGACGTATATTCAAAGTTTTACATCAATTGCTTCATTAGTTTTTGAGATACAGCGCACACAGCCAGACACACACACACACACAGACACAATTTTTTTTTTCCAGAAATTGTTGAAATGGCATCTAGGGACCCCAAAACGGATATTTCCGTAAAAAAAATGTTTGAAAAAAAATCACGATCACAATACTTTCTCGTCTTACATATGGTCCAATTAATGATAGGTAATTAATTAAAGTGGTTTAAAGTTGATATAAAACAAAACCATTGCATTTTTTTAAATTAAATATAAAAAAAAAACTTTTGTTTAGATCGTAAACATCGAAAAACAATTTGCGAGTGCACAATGATAGAAAGGGGGGTCCGCGGAAATTTGCATACAACAATATTTATCAGTCTCAATGTAAATATAACAAATGGCCGGATCCCGATCCGCCGGAGTACCGGATTATCCGGAATTACTCTCGCCGGTTGCGGGTTCCATACGAAGGCGAAAGTTTTAATTTAATTTTCGCACGGGGGGCATGTTTATCCGGTCCTTTATTCAAATAAAACTTCGCACAATTGGAAATTCCCGAAAAGAGTGTGCACGGTGGTAAATAAATGGTATATGATGTTCTAAATAAGTTTTACAAAACTTATTGGAAGATGTGGATTTTGGATCAATGTGCAATAGCATTCTCAAAATTTGAACAAATTAGAAACAACCTTACGAACGAACTGGTTTTATTGAACTCAAAATTTGAAATAAATAGCGAGGTAAGAAATTAGTAAAATTACTATATGGAAATAGAAAATTAAAAAAATAACACACACTCGCGTTATTTAATTCTCCTTTTAGAGCATTAAACCAAATATTAAGGATGGTAATATGAAACAGAACAATTAATTATAAAACCAAATCAGCCTAAAAGCAATTTGGGTGAATCGATCCACGGAATGTTTGCGTAATTAGCGCAATCCCACGTGCTTTTTCCTGCTGCTTTCTTTTTCCTCGGCAGCAGTGTTTGCAGCAGTTTTTCGCAGATGGTGCCGCGGTTGTATCACTTAGTTAATTAAAATTTGTCGGAAGCCTTGGTAGGGCGTCGCGACGCGACACACTCGCGTTCCCTTCATCTCTAATGGGAGTTATGCTTATTTTATGCAGTTGAACTATTAATTAGGATGTTTTAATTAAATTTATTGCCCCTATAACAAGGAAAGGGAAAGTAGGCCGGAGATTAGCTGAATACGGATGATAATGATTAAAATTGTCTCTACTACTAGTTTCTTGTTGCCAGTTGGAAAATTGAGCTAGATTCAGGTTTTCCTGGAAAGGTTTCATTAGTACGCACCGCGTGTTGATAAACTATAAAACATCTTTGAAAAATACTGCAACCTCTGAAAACTAATGTGAAACCGAATTAAGGGATGCCTACTAAAATGCTCCACCTAGTAGTAAGGCGGAAAAACAACACTAAATCTACTGGAAGGTGAACACCAGCCCAACAATCATCAAGAGCTGATTTGTGTTCAAATACTTTTTCCAGTTATATCGATTGCCTATTGTAAGCAAATTATTTTCCAGTAAACAAGAAAATCAGGAAGTGTTGTGTAGGTTTAACTGTGTGTTTAATAAATTCTCTCCCTGAAAGCTGAACAGCGTCTGTTATATACACAAATATTTACCAAGTGATTTCACACACTCAGGAAGAATATGGGGTGGCCTTGTGTTTATTATCAAGGTCAATCAAGTGACCGCGTGCTGACCTGTTCCACGATTTACCGACTTTCCTCGAAGAATTTAAGGGCGCCGTAAAGGGGCCCGTAGAGATTTCAAGGACGTAACTCCAGTAATTTGTTTTTAGATGTAAATTGTTTTCAACCAGCTAATTCTTGTACTCTTCTGGGGGTGGTTTGCGAGAATTAAATATAAAAACATGAAACATAACAAGCTTTAGTTCTAATAGCATCACAATTTCAACTCCGTTTTATCAAGCGTGCATCGTAAAATGTGAATATTATATGAAAATAAAGACAGTCATTTAGCAATAATATGAATGTCCAATTTCACGACATAAATCATAAATAAAAAATAAATAAATGTACATTTGATATAGAAAATCGAAATGCTTTCACAGAAAAAGTTCCCAATATACATACAGTACGGTTCGTTGCGAACTGTCACAATGCGATTGGTGTGTTTTCTAAAATTGAACATGCTCGCAATTAGCATGTTCAGAGATTAAAAATTCGCACTGTATATGTGACGATACAAAAACTTACTCTACAACTAGAAAATAGTGATATATTTAAAACAAAAATTGTTAAAAATTAATCTCTGCCGTTTAGAGGATTTTCTTCAAGTTTAAATTTTAGTTAATACATATCTAATGCATAATAATAATAATAATAAGGAAGCACATGCTCTTTTATTATTATAGTTATTATATTTCATATTTTTCGTCCAATTGCTAAATAAGGACCTGATCTAGAAATATATGTATAATATATGGAAGTATAAATACAACTTAAATTGATTAATTTTTAAATGTAAATAGTTTCAAAATTAATCGTATATAATTTGAATTCAAAGTATAACATGCTTCCGACAGGGATCGGATCTGCAATCTCTAGTTTGCTAGACTGGGGTGCTGCCTTTTGCGCCAAAGGAGCCACACCGTTTCGATTCCGCCAGATCACTTGCACATCCCCAATTCAATTATTAAATCGGGCAGAATCGAAACTATGTGATTTCCGTGGCTCAAATGGTAACGCCCCAGTCTAGCAAACTGGAGGTTGCAGGTTGGATCAATGTCGGAAGCATGTTACAGTTTTAATTCAACTTGTGTGGGATTTATTTTGAAATTATTTGCATTTGCAAATTAATTAATTTAAATGATACCTATGTATAGTAGCAGTTCTGTTTGTCGCTCATTTCTGTAATAAGTATATTTCCAAATATTGTGTATTATTATCATAGAGGATGGCTGAAAGACCTCCGGTCGATAGACCATTAAGAATTGCGGAAAAACATAAATTTATATGTATGTGATATATAATTGTATCAATTCTTAAATAAAGATGTTATAGAGGTGAAGATTATTATTATTAACATAATTAAGTATTCAAAATTCGATTGAAAACTCAGTTTATACTTTTATGTTTAAAAGATCACTCAAAATTCCACGATGATGATATTCTACCCCAACAAACGCAAATTCAAATTCAGTTACGTTAGAAAGTTACCAAAAAAAAAACTCAACTGACCATGTTAATCAGAATTACAATCCGTAAACGTTATAATGTCCAGGGCAAAAAATGAAACGAGTTTTCGGAATGTTATTGGATTAACGATAAAAATTTCGCAACGTGGAAACATTCCCATAAATTTTTGTGTGCTCCCTCGTTACAATCTTTTTTATATTCAATATCGATAACGACGGACAGTTAAAATCTGCTCAGGACGCGCCCTCCGCCCCTGTGAACCCTTTTCACGTGGAGAATGTGTTTAGGGAATTCTGGTCACACACACACACATAGGGAAATACTCGTATACATTGAGACAAACACATGCACGCATTTATACACAAATACATGCCTACAGGCATCTGGCACAAAAATGCAATAAAATAAATAAAACCGTCACTCGCTTTGCTTTTGTGTTACGGGAATAAAAAATATTTGAGTGGGATGACAAATGCGATGGTATATTTGGATTCTCCATAAAAAGAGCCTTAATAATGTTTCCATTCGAAATGCTTAATGTTATAACTTTCACCAAAAACAGAATATAGTATTAATACATAAATATTCAAACTGTTCGTAAATCTACAAAATTATGTCTTTTAAAAACTAAATAACTATTTTAATACAAAAAACGAAACGTTCCTACGAACAGGTTGAGTAATTATATATTCCGGCTATGTTTCGTCTTTATTTAATTTGTTAATGCTTCTGCTACAAGTGAGTGTTTTCAATTTTAATTTAAATAACTATTGCTCTGTCTAAATAAAGTTGGGTTTTTTTTTAATTTTGTAGATTTAAGAAGAGGTTGATTAATTATATTTTGAAGCTATATTTCATTTTTACTTTCTCCGATACTAAATAAGGGAGAGTAATGAGATCGTGAAAATTCTTTCAAAATTTAAAAATATCCATTTTGAGGTCCCTAGAAGCGATTTAAACGATTTCTGCAGCAACATTTTTCGTGTTCTTTCTGTTTTTCTGTATTTGTCCGTGCGCACTGTATCTCGACATTTAATACAGGAGGAGCGCTACAATTTTATCTGGGAATCGGTGGAAACTACTTCAATTCCATATTTTTTTTACTTTTTCGGTTACGAAGTACCGAAAACTATTGTGATCGCTTAATTTGTTCAAATTTTTAAGTCAAATATTACAACCTTTACAGATTAAAAATTGACGCTCTAGTCAGGTAAATAATTAGAACAAAAAATTTTTTTTAGAAAAACTATATTTTTCAATATTCCTGTAAAAAAATAAAAGAAAAATATATATAAACCAATTTTGTATCCCTACATTGTTTTAAATTCATCAAAATCAGAAAAATTGGTTTTATGTTAAAAAGATTCAATTAAATTAATTAGATTACAAAGAAAACACATAACTATATCAATGTTGTAATAAAACTTTATGAGACAGATAATGAATAAATTGGAAGAATGGTTCAAATCTCATAATTCTTTTCCGGATATTGGCACTGATAAATAAAATAAATTAAATTAAAAATCTCAAATAAAGTTATACCGTTGCTTGTGCTACTAGTAAAATTAAAATAAATGATGAACCCATTTGATTGATCCTTTTTCACCTTTTCAGCGAGCTAAAAAACATATGGTGAATTGCAACAGTACATGAAATACTAGTAAGCTCTCCACCCACTGTCTTTGTATAATGTCAGAGAAGTGAGAAAAGCACAAAAATTACTCTCTTAAAGTTTTTCCACGAATCGCAACAATTTCAACGATTTAATACGTACACTATTAATAATGGGATGCTATTAGATCGCGTTAAATGGCAAATTAACA
Source organism: Ocypus olens (assembly GCA_910593695.2). NCBI lineage: Eukaryota > Metazoa > Arthropoda > Insecta > Coleoptera > Staphylinidae > Ocypus > Ocypus olens. Next base: position 27,193,350 of record OU343048.1, on the reverse strand, counting down.
ATACATTTTTATTAATATTCGATAGTTATGTCAGGTAAGACAAGAAACATTATGACGAGAATGTAATACACTCAGCGTCAAAAAAGGCGCCACTCGAAACTTGAACTTGGTTCAATTTGGTCGAAAATCGATGAATCTTTCAGTTTGGGAAAGATTCAAGTTTTATCTTTAAGAATGTGTAGTTGATTTTGACCTGAAGTCCAACCGACCCCCCGTAACAACGCGATGAAAACAAAAATGTTTTTTATGTAAAACATTGTCCAACTTTGACAAGGTATACAGTGCGCAAAAAAATCGGCGAGAGATTTCACCACAATGGCAGACAAATTTAATCAATTTCCTTCAAATGCCTTAAAAATTCGAGTGGTTTCGATGATTTTGAGCAAAGTTATGAATTTTTGAAAAAAAATGACATTGAAAATGAAAACAAGTTGTAAAAATGTTTTTGTCAATCCAAAACACTTTTTGTAAGGGTTTTCAGGGGGTCACGAAAGTTGAAAACTTCTTAGATCGCAAAATTCTATCGAGTTTCGCGCGAAATGATTGAACTTTATAGCCATGGTGACCGATTGAGTCCACGATTTTTTTTGCACACGCTACAAGAAACCAAATTTGCACATTTAAACTTCAAAAACATTTTTTTTCCTTTAGGGGGTGGCAGGGGGTTGAATCGTTTTAACAACAAAAAAATTCACATGACGTTGAAGAGAAAATTTGAAACTGTTCAGACTGCAAAAGTTCATCGATTTTTGTTATGGCCAAAAAAGTGAAAAATGTCATTTTTTTTCAAAAATTCATAACTTTGCTCCAAATCATCGAAATGACTCGAATTTTTAAGGCATTTGAAGGAAAATGATTAAATTTTTCTGCCATTATAGTGGAATTTCCCGCCGATTTTTTTTTTGCGCACGGTACAGCTTGTTAAAGTTGGACAATTTTTTACATAAAAAACATTTTTTTCCATTGAGTTGTTACGGAGGTGGGTTGGACTTGGGGTCAAAATCAACTACACATTCTTAAAGATAAAACTTGAATCTTTCCCAAACTGAAAGATACATCGATTTTCGACCAAATTGAACCAAGTTGCGACGGTTTGAAATATCGAGATTTTTCGCGACTTTTCGAGTGGCGTTTTTTTTACGCGGAGTGTAGTTGTATCCGATGGATATGAAAAGGAAACTATTATAGTAACAGAAAGAAAACGTTGTTCTTTGAAAAATTCTCCTGTCTATTTTGCTTTTGAAGAACACATGCAAATTGAAAGTTGCGCAAGAAAAATTTCTTCCAAATGAATATATTAAAGGTAGATTTATTTCGAAGTTGATACCATATCTTATAAATAATGAAATAACAATTAAAAACACAGCTAGATTATTCGTTACTGTTGCACTGTTGTTGTAGCTAAAGATATTGACGTGTTGGTTATATTAATTATTTTGACACCAGAAGAAAAATATTTTCTTAAAATCTCCCAAAGATAAAATGCCACATCAACCAATCTTAAAAAACGTCTAAAAGTAAGCATGTGCTGTTCTTACGTGCATGCACAGGTAGTGATATATCATCATTCAAAATTATATTTGCCCAAAAATTTGGGGAACAAGAATATTTGGAAGCTACTGCTGAATTATTCAGGATGTAGATGCTTTTTATCAAGCTGATGTAAGATATATTCTTTCTCTATACCAAGAGACACGGCCCTATAGCATGCTCTACAGCTTTTAACCAGTATTGTGGTGCACATTAATAATAATAATAATAAATTTATTCGTACACATAACTATAGTCTTACACAAGTCAAAAAAGCCAACAATCAAGACTTATAATAAATAATAAATAATATTTCAGTAGGAATGGGACCCATAAAATTCGAATTCTGTGTACACCATCTCCCAGTTTAGTTCCAATATTAAAAAAATATCAGCCAAAACATAGCCTGATTGATTAATTTTAACACGTGCCAGTAATCAATCGAAATTTTTCATTTAAAATACGTAGGAAAAATTCACATTTTTAAATTATATTTTCAATTTTTCTACTAAAAATTTTCCAGGTCCAAATCTCTTGAGTTTTAGCCATATTACGAGATAGAACTTTGAAAAAAAATATTCTAAATGGCGGATGAAAAAAAATGAAGCAAGTAAATGCATTAAACTGTAAGTATTTTTTATGGCATAATATTTAAGGAAACGCAACTAATATTCCTACTCGTTGATTGATTATTATATTATAAATAAAGATGATGATTGATTGTTTGAATTTCAAGATCATAAATGAAGAATACGATTTTAGATATTAATTTTTTAAAATCCTGAATCCCAACACCTCTAACTCTGACCAACCCTATATTTTATGTCACCATTAATTTCTTCCGAAATGATGAGCGAATCAAAATTTGCAATTAAAAATATATAAATCATTTTTTTACAGCACAAACGAGTACTAATGGCATATTTTCGCTTTTATAAAATATACAACCCAGTTATCTTTGTAAGGTTTGTTTTCAGAATTACTAGAAGTTTTTCCAATAATATACGAGTGTCAGAATAGAATATTTTTCTTATAGAAACTTTATTATTTAATGTTTTAGGGTAAAACCCACCCCCGACTACCTCAATACATTTTTGACTACTAATTTCTTTTTAGGAATCAATGTTGCAACCAAAATATACTATTACCAATATAAAAAGAATTCTTTTACATGCTAAAACAAAGCTAATGGCATATTTTACTTATTCATCATGTCATTGAGCTAGTTGCCAATCTAAGCTCGCGTCATCCTACGCTCCTCAGTGTTCATTGCAATTATTCGTTCGAGATGTTACTGGTGAAATATTTGTGAGTTCCATGCAACGGATTCAATGCATTTGCGTGAAAGTATTTATTTGATAGGATTTGAAGGAAATTTTTCGTGTCTTGTTTTTAATATTCGTTTTGTAAAACTTAAGCTTCGTGGGAGTACAGGTCGGCAAACATAACTTGCCGTTGCGCACTGGCAAAATTGTGGGCGGTACCTTCGAAGGGCGCTTTCGATAGATTTCGTGAAGAGTTCGCGCGCCTGTTACATTCATTTTCAAAAGTGACAGTGCAATGGTTTTCCAAAGTAAATTAACTCGTGGCCGTGCTCGTGCCAGTCAATCTCGTGAGATAATTCTCGTACATAATTAATTAATTATGTGGAGGAGAGCGCCCGATTGGGTTTTTAATGAATAGCGCACGCGAAAAATATGTGCTTGTTTATTACAGAGACTGTACTCGGCTGGCAGTAGAGAGAGAGCTTTCACTTCCTCTCTGCGCGTCTGGCCAACTTACATTTGCCGTCCTGTATAAAATTAGTTGTGAAAAATATGATGTATGGAAAAAATGCAAGAATTGTTGAGATCCAAAGCATTGCATCGAGAAGGTGAAAAATAATATAACGAAGCGAAGACATTACAAAAAAAGTACTGCAGAAATTACATTCATTCATCTCTGGATGATATGACCTTTTTGACATAACGGATGGACATGCGCCCGATTCCATGTCAAATGGAACTGACACAAAAAAATATCTCAAAGGCAGAGAGATTTGGATTTAAGGATGGAAATGTCATTATAAAACGTTCTGAGGAAGTTGATGAACTAAAACGATCAATATCAAGAAATTGAAGAAAATGGTAAATATTTATTGATTAAAACACTTTTTCTACTCCCACCTGTAAAATGTCATTTATCGCATATGTTTCCATGACGATAATGCCCGGTTTCTCCAACGAATCTTAAAATACGTCTCACTTAAGTATGTCTTATTTTTAAGTAGTTCTTAACTTTTTGTTTTGTTGCACCAAACAAATGTATACATATCTTAGGTAAGATTTCATTACACGTGGCAACGATGTGTTTTCGCGTAAACTTGACAAGCCGTTCTATGTCAAATTCATTTCTAACCATTTTTATCCCTCCTATTGTCGAGTTTAGAGTAGTTTGATAAGAAAGAAGAGCGAAATTTATTAGATATCGGTCCACAAAATTGTGGGAAATAAAACAACAAATGCTGCCACAAACAAACAGAAGTAAGAAGCATGGGATTCCATAATCCAGGAACTAAACACGTGCAGAGAGAAACATGAAGCATGGAATAAGAAAGTGTTGCAGAAAGTAAAAGAGAACTGTCTAAGACTGGTGGAGGCATTAATGAATGAGAAATCGGTGGTTGGGTTTTCTAATCCTTTGGACAGTAATGTGGATTAGGGTGAATTGCACTTTACGGTCAAACTCCCGATTTCGGAATTTTTTTGTTTAGGGACTCTGTACGTGTTGTTATTAAGGTACTTGCAAACATTTTTGTGCGGAAACGTCCAAAAATCCAATTTTTATTTCTTCAGTTGCGCATTATGTCAATGTCCACCATAAATTTAATTATCTGCTATTTCTACAGCATCTACATCAAATGTAAATACATTCATCACTTCTAATAAATGATTAGCCATTTCAATGACCCCTTCCAATAACAGACTGACGTTGAAAATTGCTAATTTTATAGGTTAGAATCCGAATCTTAAGATGCCATTTTTGGCGTCTTATAGTGTAAGACCTTCTTACGACTAAGATCTGATTTATGGTTGGTGCAACACTTTGAGAACGTCTTACTTTTAAGATAGGTTTTATCTACTTAAGATTCGTTGGAGAAACCGGGCGTAAGTGATTCTTTAAATATAACTTGACAAACTGTGACTATGCATTTTAGTCATGGGCTGAAGTTAGCTCCAGATTTTTAAATCGCTAAAATCAATTGAAACTCAAAATCAAGTTAGTTGTCACTTACCAACAATCTGTCAAAATAAAAAATAAATAAACCAAACAAGGAATACTTTCAACTTAAATCAAATAAATAATACAAAACATCAAAGAAATTTGGGAGAATCAATGATTTCCTTTAGTAATTGCCATAATGTCTCTAACGTAACTGTTAATGTATATTTACCCAAGCAGGCTGATTTAATAATATTGTACTATTACCATGTTCATTTATGATAATAAAATAATTTCAAAATTTTACCAATTTAGTCGTAGAAAAAGTATGCAATTCGTGTTATAAACTTCTCTACACACTCGTTATTGAACACTCGATCCGCTCGTGCCTGATTAACTCGTGACTAGAGTGCCGTTTATAACACTTGTTGCATTATATACTATTTTAGTTTTACTGTTTTAAACTAAGTGTTTTAATCAATCAATATAATACGGAAATGTTTCACCATGGGTTAAGTGTAAAACTAGTTAGTCATACAGAAAATAGTAATTTATTTTTTCTAGTATGCAAACAATATGATTGATATAAGTTGTAATTTTCCGAACGTGTAGCATCTTCTGGTTCTAATAGTACGAAGTCAACTGACGATGTATTTATAGAGGAACCAGCGGATTGCGATTTACCAAAGGAGGGCAAAGAAAATCAGAGAAGGAAGGGAGGAAAGAAGAATATAATAACGTCGAAATTAGAATTAGCGCTTGATAAATTTACAATTAGTGATCATCACCACAGCAGAAGCTCATGGACACAGGTCAGAATATTTAATTATAAACAAGTCGACAATAAGTTTGGAACGAATGCGCATCCGTGAGGAAAAAGAGGCGTCATTACAAGAAAATATTAAGAACTTAAATTTAGAAAGTCTAGTTATTCACCGGGATAAGTAAGTAAATACATTTATTTCAACAGAGAATAACCGTTTGCGAAAGTCACTCCAAAAATATAATTATGGTAGCCAGCTTCCTTATTTACTTGATCCTGCAAAAGTAGTTAGATTTTTAAATGTAATAAGTCATTTAGGCAATTCAAGAATTCTCAAAATACCAGCAATAATGCCAGAAACAGAAAAATCACAAACATTAGCTGTTTATGGCAAACTTCGTGATTATAATTTAGATAAGGAAGTTAAAGCATTTAGTTCCGATATTATTTCAACTAACACTGATCGTATTACTGGTTGTATTATTTTGGAGCAAATTAAAAAAAAAAATCTGTAGCTCAAATGGAGAATCTGACCTTTTGACCGAGGCGCCTCTTGCGAACGAATTTCCAGTCGTCAAACTTTCCATCGTTGACGTTGCTTTTTTGTGTATACTTTTAAATGGTAAGCGGTTGCAATGCTTGGATTAGAGTCTAAGCTAAGGTCCACTCGTCTTTGAACCGGCTAGTACTTTTACCCGCAGTAGCTTATTTTAATTCAAGTTTGGTTGCCGCTGCTCTTTCGTTGTATTGTCGTTGTGACCCTCTGGTGTTAAAAAAAACCCTTTTCAAGAACAGATTCTTCACTTTTGTAAAATTTGTTGTACCTTCTCTGTAGACAGCACAGTTATGAAAAAGTTTTAAGGAGTTGAATGAAGTTTTATGAAGTAGGTTAAATTTCTGATTCCCAATTTGATGATTCTACAGGTCCAGATGTTAATCTTTTTAAAGAATTTTTTTTAAAATGGACCTAAAATTGGTACCGCAAAATTTAAAGAAAAAGATACTGTGGTAGGGAAAGATTTTACCAAAAATTCAATGAAAATTTTACCATTTACCACTTTAGAAATCCAACAGCCTCGAGGTGATTACAAAGAATTTCTTGTAGTAGCAGCTATCGTTCTTAGCGATTTTTCTCATGGTACTGCAGATTACACTCTATGGGCTATCCATCATGGATAAGGTATATTCGATGAAAATCGTCTTGTTTGGCGAACAATTTCAATTAAATAATATAATTGAAGATACATTTAGGAACATTTGTTTTTTGTCTATAACATTTATATTGCACAAAGGTTTACTGCCAGTTTTGCAGTAATATCACAGAATCGGGATTTTAAATTCTAATATGAGATAGTCGCTTACGAGTTAATAAACAGTAAGGTATCTGAAGTCACCTTAGCAAAATTCGTCAACCAATTATGGTATTTTATTACAGAGTATGTAGTATTATCCATCTTTGATGAAGTAATATTTCGATTGGCTCAAAAAGATACATAGTTAATGGTTTAAGTAGTAAATGTAATAAAGACAAAAATTAGCGTGAATATATGAATATTCAACCTGTTCATTTATTTAATGCACCTACAACAAGTCAGGTTGTCTCAAGTTCAAGTAATACTTCAGAAGTAAAACAAATTCTTGATAGGGCCATAAAAGATGTTCCTTTAATACTTTGTTATGGAATTGAACAATTTGTACATGCAGAAACGTTCAAATCATTTGGTAGTTTTAAACTCGATAAAAAGTTTTTAGAAGAAGATACGTTATTGTGGCCAAAAAATGATAACTTTAAAATTACAAAAAAAAATTAATATTTGTAACAAACGACGCCGCAAAAACAGCTGTAAAATGTTTATCAGACAATTCTGCACCTGATAAGTTACGGTCTGTTATAATGCATTAACAAGTCAGAATGTAATAAATTCGTAAATAGCGACCTCAAAAAGCCTGGACAACAGTGTTCCAGCTTAATTACTTCCGAGCCCACCACATTGAATCCGAGATTTAAAAAAATAAATTTTCATAAATGACGACCCAAAAAAAAAACTGGTCAAGGGTGTTTCAGATCGATTAATTAAGAAATGGGGAAGAAATTAAATTTAGAGTCCGGAAATTGGATCCAGGATTTTGGAAAATCTGACACCGGATTGTTCATTGGCAACTCCAAAGATCCGCGTGTAAGAAAATTTGGTGTATTTCCTTAAATGTTTTAAATATTTATGTTATAACATCTGCCATTTATAAAATTATTTTTTTTAAGTGCTATCTTGTGGTATTGCTAAGAGATTTGTAATCTGGAAAAATTTTAATAAAAATACTGAAAAAGATATGCAACTTAAATTACTGGCACGTGTTATTATTAATTAATTGGGCTTCGATCTGACACGTTTTTTTTTTTATTTTTACTAACAAACTATTTTCCTTTTATCTTGCGGACACCCCAGGCCTCATGAATTTAGGTCACTTCAGTTCATGCGTGGAATCTATTGTTTTGAGTGTATATTGATTGCATTTGTTGCATTGGACTGGCATTGGTTCTGGAGGTTGGCTTTCTACTACCGGATAGAGTTCAAACATGAAAGGGAAGCTGTTGTATAATACACATGAATATGCTTCATGTCATGAGGTGATGATGCGAATCATTCGTGTTTAGAAATTGTTCTCTTGCAATATCCATGCGAGACCTAAAATGTCACGTATTAAAAATTCACCTTTTTCGAGTTCTACAATTTTTTATGATAAGATAGTTGTGGACGCTTTAGTGTTAGTATTATTATTTTTGCATTTTGAAAGTGTTCAAATCGTAAAATAATCATAGTAATGTAATGTGGTATTTAGTTTATTTTCATTATTTAAGAGCTTTTGTCAAAATTCTAATTAGGCCGTCGTGAGGGAAGGCGTAATTTTGCTGTTAAGCGTGAAAGGCTGCGGTGGTAGATGTCATGGTGTTAATTGAGATGGCGGTGCCGGCAATATGAGCACCAACAATTATATGTTGGTACAAGCAGTTATGTTTTTAATAATATACCAATTTGTTAATTTTTGTGTGTGCATCCACCAACATATTCGGTGCCATTTAAATATAATTTTGAGGCAAATTTGTTTTCTTTTGTAATTTTAGTTACCTAGTGTTCAAATATACCGAAAACTGGGATGTATTGGAGTGAGGAATTATAAGTTAGAAATGCATGCAACTTAAATAAATTAGAAGCAACCTTACTAGTTGCAGAAAGCATTAAATAAATTCAATACAACGAAATGTAGCCTGAATATATGAATAAGGTTGAATATTTATATATTCAGGCTACATTTCGTTGTATTGAATTTATTGCATGCAACTTACATCAAAATAAGTTTCTTTTCGGTCTGTTTAACTACTCAAAACAAGCTGAGTTTTATATAGCAGTGCCTTCTCGTTTGGGTGGCAACGCGAGTGAACATCTTGTTTTTGGGAAGAAGTAACTTTCCCTCCCTAAAATCACCCTAGCAATCGAACTTTTATTAAGAGGTGCTGGATAAAAGTCATATTATAGTTCAAAAACCAAACATGCATGTATGGGAAACACTCAAAGCAATTTCGCCAAAGGTTTCGGTGACACGTAGGAAATTGGAGCGTAGGCGACAAAGCCAGCCAAGACATTTATTAACCCAAACCCGAAATTAGTTCACGCATTTCACACTCCTTACCGGGAAATGGCATTCTAATAATCCCGCCTGGAAGTGCGTGCAACTATTCCCAGCTATTAAGGCTGACCCTTAAAAATCCCCGAATATTACGAGCGCAAACAAAATTCTATCCAAAAACTCGGAGGAATTTTGTATTATTACCACAGCATTTATTTGAGATCGCTTTATTTGCAGATCTGAAAGATTATGCTTCAGCAGATGGGCTCCGGTGTGATGTAGTTCTATTGATTTACATTCGCCTGTATCTTTTTCGCAACCGGTGCATCCCATAGGACCTGTCTCTATGGCAATTTAATTTTGCGCCCTATTTTATTGCAGCGAGGTACGTCTCGGTCCTCCCGGAGACGGAGAACACGGGTTGGAGTCCCAAGTGCTTCTTTCTTTCTATTTACATTAAATTTCTATGAAACGCGTTGCGTTGATTCTCTTTCAAAATATTTCAATGGATTGTAATAATATTTTTTTTAGTAAAGCATCATTTTTAAGATGTGTTCATTTACATTAAATGGATATTCTTATTATTTACACATAGAATAATACACTTACTATTTTTCTACCACAAAAACGTACATTATGTATACATACATTAAATATCAATATATACTCATATTTTAACTCTGAACATATTATTGTTAATGTTCAATTGTAAAATAATCACATCAACGCATTAATAGGTAGACAACCATACATAATCAGTTTTATTTCATTGTCAAAATTGTGTTAATCAAAATGTATTACACCACCCAAGAAAGAATACAATTGATTAATTTGGTATAAGAGCGCGAACAGCACTCGAGCTGTTAAGAATTTGTATTCGGTTGCGGACCAAGCAGCCAACTTCCATCCATCGGAACAATTTTTAATATTGTCCATAATTTTGATACTGTTGGTTGCGTAAGTAATTTTCATGGGTAAAGAGCTAAAAGAAGTCGCATTTTAACGGAAGAGATGAAACTCAACATTTTATGTTACGTAGAACGGAAACCCATATCATCTTTAAGAGTTATTGTAGCACAGTTTCAAATAAGTTAAGCTTACATTTATAAGACATTAAAAGAATTTAAATATAATGCTTACAAGTTTTCAAATTATCAGCAATTATCAAATAAAGACAGAGGCAAACGAACGTAATTCTGTGAAAACGTATTTAATTTAATTAACCTAACCTTATTTGTAATGCTATGTCACTGTCACCTTTGTGTACTTGGTTGCAAACAATTTCAATTAAATGCCATGCGTTGATGTGATTATTTTACGATTGAACATAGGCGTTAAAAATTGTATGTTCAGTATTAAAATAAAAGCTAAGTACATTTAATAATTAATTATTTGTGGTGGAAACATTTTATGTGCAGTAATGGTCGCTACCATACTTATTATTATTATTATTTCGGGCAGGATGAAATTAATAGTTTGGAAAAGTTGTGTTGTCTATTAACCGGTGTTGATTCGGAATAACGATTGAATTCGTATTCGGTGATAAGGGTGGATTTTAAGGGCGATTGGTCGTTTTAAATTCACTTACACTTAGGCGTCCGGCCGAACATAATCCCGATCCAGGCGAGAATCAATCGGATCGTGAAACTCCATCAAGCATGGCTTTAGAATTCCCAAAGGGTGTTACCTACATCAAACTTTACTTCGATTGTATTTTATTTTCCAAGTTCTTAAATTTCTGGTGACAAAATCTGTTCGTTATAACAAAACATGTATTTGATGATGGTTGCGACCATTATTACCTAATATAATGATAATTGCCATAATAGACAACCCGAATAAAGGTGTTAGACGCATTGTTGCTCAACAAAATATTTCAATGCTTGGCACATAATTAGACGTGAGATAATGCATCCACACATTTATGAAAGACGATGAATTTTGCAATAGGAGTTTTAGCCAAATAGCGCAAGATGATACATTTGTTTCTTTTATATTATGGTCAGATGAAACCACATTACCACACAACACGCATGCATGGTCTCTTTGGAACCCTTAAAATATTAAAATAAGAAACTTTCAGCAGTTTAGTTTGAATGCCTGGGCTAGAACTTGTAATAACACCGTATTACCAATTGTTTTTTATATCCCCGCCTTAATGCGAATGACTACCTAATTTACTTTAAAATAACTTTGAAGAAATTTTAGATGATTTTCCGATTGCACAACGGCTTAGGATATGGTTCTAATCCAACGGAGCACCTCCCAATTCTGCAAGAAATATCAGAAATTTGCTAAACATTTAATTCCCTGAGAGATGGATTGGACGAGCAAGACCTATTTCCTGGCCACCACGATCTCCAGATCCTACACCTATGGACCATTATTTCTGGGGAGACATGAAACAAAATGTTTCAATAAATACAAAGGAACAATTACAAGTGCGGATAATAAACGCTGCTGAGGAAATTAGAAATGATCCTGACATAATAACCACAACGTATCGTTCCTTTAGCCGGCGATGTAATTGTTGCATTAGTGCACGTGGGACATTTACTTTAATGCTGAGTCATTCCATATCAACTCGGACAATTTAGAAGAATTTGGTAGCTGGTATATCTCAGATTTGGTTGAAAAAAATCAAGATAGTTTCCATACATTAAAGAATACTAAATCTGAAGTCTCTCGACTTCAAGGGGGCGCCGTGGGGCTCCGTCAAAGTTCGACAACGGCACCTCATTTCAATACATCCCAGTTTTCAGTATATTTGAACACTAGGTAACTAAATAGATTGCAATAAAATTCAAAAAGAAAACTAATTTGCCTCAAAATTATATTTAAGTGGCACTGAATATGTTGGTGGATGCACCCAAAAAATTAACAAATCTGTGTTTTTAAAGAATTAATTTCAAGAAAACTACGCGTAGTACAATAATAAGTAATATGTCAAAAAAAAACGCTCTCAGCACCAATAATTCAATTATTCTGACTACCTTTCACTTTAATCAATATTCTTACATTTAATGAGCCCAGTTGTCTTTCAAATTTTACCAAAGTTTAAGAATTTTTTCCCAGTGTTTGCTCCAAGGTACCAATCTGTAATTTTATTTTCTAATATATTCCATGCTGTATATTACAATGGCTTTTGTTTCATTTTGGTACCATGTTTCAAACAATGGAAAAACATTCTAGAAGGTATATAATTACTCATATTTTACAAAGTTTGACCCCCTACATCTCATGTTTGAAACCAACTACATACTAGCAGATGATGGGAAAAGAAAGTACTTGATGTATTCTACAAACTGTGAAAAAATCAGAGAGCTACCTTTTTAATTATCTTTTAATTAATTTTAGAAATTGGTAACTATTTGCATTTAAAATAAAACTCGCCTTCTTAAGTAACACAATAATATACATTTAATATTGACTATATATGAACATACAACTTAAAAATTAGGGAAACTATACTGCTCTCTTCTTCCAATTGGTAGCCATAACTGTTATTTTACATGTTAGCATCCGTTTAGTTGCTAAGATGCTGTTGTTGCTCAAAGCGGAGACATTAATGTAAGTATCGTCAACTGGTACAAAATAATGAAAATGGAATTAGGAGCTGCTTTTTCATATTGATACCAGTTGTTGCCTATAATTTGTAACTGTTTGCTCGGAAACAAAACGAATAGAGATTTTTGTGATATTTTTCTTTGCCCACTCTCACAGTTGAAAACGTGTCAAAATTTCTGACCCACTTCTAATGCTTCTGCAACGATTGATTTAATAACCCCTCTTATTCCATGTCATAGGCTCCTACAATGGGATGTAGCTAAAAAATTCCAAGCAGCTGAAATCCCTTCCAAATCTGTTTTATGGTGGCACAAGTTCGTAATAGTATATGCAACAAGTGCTATAAACGACACTTTAATGATGAGTTAATCAGGCACGAGCGGAGCGAGTGTTTAATTACGAGTGTCACGAGAAGATTATAACACGAATTGCGTACTATACTATTTCTACGACTAAATTATTTAAATTTTGAAATTATTTTATTATCTTAAATGAACATGGTAATAGTACAATATTATTAAATTAGTCTACTTGGGTAAATATACATTAACAGCTAAGTTAGAGACATCATGGCAATTGCTAAATGAAATCCTTGATTCTCCTAAATTTCTTTGATGTTGTGTATTATTTATTTGATAGAAGTTGAAAGTATTCCTTCTTTCATTTATTTATGTTTTATTTTGACAGTTTGTTGATAAGTGACAACTAACTTGATTTTGAGTTTCAATTGATTTTAGCTATTTAAAAATCTGGAGCTCACTTCAGCCCATGACTAAAATGCACAAAGTCACAGTTGGTCAAGGTGTGTTTAAAGAATCACTTAGAGTCATGGAAACATATGCGATAAATGGCATTTTAGAGATGGGAGTAGAAAAAAATATTTTTATTTGTATATTGCCCTGCGGCTCCATCACTAAAGTAGCGGATTTTTGTAATTATAATATAATAATAATAATAGTAATAATAATAATAATAATAATTTTATAATTTGTTTGCAGTGTTGCCACTTCATATTTTGATAAAATTATAATTAATCATACTACACGCGAATTCAATCTGATATATCTTCAAAAATTAATTAAAATATAACGAAAAAAAGTACCTCTGTGATTTTTTCACAGTTTACAGAACACATCATGTATGTACTTGCTTTTCCCATCATCTGCTAGTCTGTAGTTGGTTTCAAACTTGAGATGTAGGAGGTCAAACTTCGTTAAATCTGTCTAATTATCTAATTTCGAGATTTTTTTCCCAGTGTTTGAAATATGGTACCATAATGAAACAAAAGCCATTGTAATGTACAGCATGAAATGTATTAGAAAATAAAATGACAGGTTGGTACCTAAAACCAAACACTGGGAAAAAATGTATTAACTTTGGTAAAAATTTGACAACTGGGCTCATTAAATGTAATAATATGGACTACAGTGAAAAGTAGTCAGAATAATTGAATTCTCGGTGCTGAGAGCTTTCTTTTGACATACCACTTATTATTGTACGAAGCGTAGTTTTCTTGCAATTAATTATTTAAAAACAAAGAAAAAGGGGACGTCGCCGAACTTTGAAGGGCCCCCTCGGGGCCCCCTTGGGGTCGGAAGGTTTAAAATTTTATATTTTGTATTCTTTCATGTATGGTAACTAACCAGATTTTTTTCAACCAAATCTGAGATATGCCAACTACCATAATTGTCGGCGTTGATATGGAATGACTGCTGTTATTTTTCTCTTTGAATTACTTTTGTTTGTGACCTAATAAAATTAAATTGATTATTGATTACTGTATACCTATACTGGAGCTCAAAAGTACTCCTTAGATGTGGTTTAATTCAGCAACAAATACGTACGTTTTATTCACGTTAGAAAGAAAAAAAGAGATAATATTTTTACTGCTATCGCCAATAGAACATGTATGGCATAGCATTGGAACAACACTTCAGCGATTGCCACAGCCACCAAGGACTGTGGACCAATTGCGCATCTGTGTTCGACAGGCCTGGGGCCGCTTGCCGCCACAAGAAGATATCGACCACTTGATTCGGTCTATACCTCGCCGAGTTAGAGAGTGCTACCACAAGCGCGGCGGGCCAACACATTATTGAATCATCATTCAATATTCGGCGTGGCACTAGCCAGGGAAGTAGTTGTTTCAATAAGTTATTTGTTTATAGTCTTAGTAAGACTTAATTTTGAGTTACGGACAGGTTGAATATTCATATATTCAGGCTATATTTCGTTTTATTGAATTTATTTAATGCTCTAATGCTTTCTGCGACAAGTAAGGTTGTTCCCAATTTATTGAATTTGTGTCAGTATTTTGTGTTCAACCTGCACCAGATTGAAATCGTTTGATCTGACACGATAACTGAACATAAATTTAATACAAAAACATTTAAAACATTTTTCTTTCTGAGTGTTGCATTACTTTTGAGCTCCAGTATATTATTAAAAATGGTTTTTGTGGCTGCTCGGTAAATGGTAAAAACGACACTAATTTTACTTGGTGTAACTGACAGCAACTGACAGGTTGCTCTGTTATTTTTATTTTATTCTGTTCAGAATAACATTGTCTACTTCGTATTTTCGTTTGGCACACTAGAAACGAGACACCCTTTATATTTAAGCTCTTTACAGAAACGGATGTTTGCAAGACAACTAGTAAATTCAGAAAGAAACCAGTTTTCGGACTTTAAATGGCCGAAAATTTCAAGCGAATCCATGCTTGTGGAAATTTATTTTGACAAAGTATTTGTTTCAAAAATCTATAAGTCATCTTGAAGATCTCTTCAAGACTTATTGCTTAAAAGCAAACTTATATTTCAAGTGTAAATGTTTAAGATAGGAATTCATGCTTTTCATAATGAAATTAATTAGATCTAAAACTGTGGATTTGAAGATTTTGCCTAAAACGGCGAAAATTTATTTTTGATCGCATTCCTGATCGTACCACTAATAAATGTTATTAATATTTTAAAGGGCGCAAGTGCAATTCTCTCAGTTGGCACTAGAAGTATAAAAATGAGGTGATGATAGGTGGTTCATATTCGCGTCGTTTTTCAGCTTCGTACATACGTCTGTGGTCTATTTTGTAGACCGATGTGTTACAACTTGCTTGAATTTCGTGGATTAAATTGTAATCCCATATGCAGCAAAGAGGTAAAATGTTCTAAATCTATTAGAAAGTGCCTATGTGTACGTGCAAACTTCAACTTTAAGATCGTGAAAATCAATCAAAGAAAATTTGAACAAATTGGAAATCATAGAAAATGAACTTTACTAATAATCATCGCAGAACAATACGAATTCATGGTTGAATTTTTTATGTGGATCAGCTGCATATCAATTTAAATTTTCAATAGAGCCGTATCTAAACCAATTATTGCTATCAGATCGCCAATCTTTAACAAGAGACGATCTACGTTGAAGAACAATTTAGGTTTTTCATCAGATCGCATGACAAATTGTCTTACAAGGGGATGATCAGATGTGTAACTCACCGATTTGATCCATCTTTGGCACACGTGTAGCTCATAACTAGTGCAATTAATAAGACCCACTAGTCAGCCGTTTTCGAGAAAAAATGTTTTTCTAAATTTTCATATTACCTGTATGTTTATTTACCTCTTACACTAATAACAACATACTGAGCTTTTCGAGTATCGGTAAGACCTTTGATTCGTAGTCGCAAAGTCGAAGGATCAACTCCTGTTGATTTTTGAAGTTGGTTAATTTTCTTTTTTATAGTTTTTATGAATCCATGTGTTAATTTTAGAATCAATTATGTTAATTTCATTTTAAGGGGTAAAAGGATTCAAATTAAACAGCAGATTGAAAAATCAACATTTGTATTTCCAGTCTTTTTTTTGCACGAACTAGGATAATTTTTATGTTTTTTTAATTGGAAATAAAAATATTGATTTTTCAATCTACTGAATAAATTGTTTAACAATCCTTCCCCTAAAGATAAAATTAATATAATTGGTAAAATTTAAGCCCCATAATATTTTTTTACTTGACCCAATCCAAAACTTGGGCACAAAGATTTTGGTTGATTTGGCTCAGCAAGATGTAATTAATAGGACAGCTTTCTGTATTTGAATAAATCTGTTGATCTACTCGTATCTAGGTAACATTTTGTGCTAGTGCTGCAATTATACTAAGTAGCGCATAATTCACGCATTGGTTTCTATAATTTACACCGTTTTATTTTCTGATATTTTCTGTTTATCTTTACAGAACGTTTAAAGTAGCACATATACCGAGTGTCTGGGATAAGGGGCGAACATAGGGATTTAACATGTAAAATGAAATATGCGTAATTATTAGCTCCCCTATTCATTTTAGAGAAAAATCATTTTGCTAGTTCGATATCAATTCACGCATTGTTATTACTATGAACAATTATCGGAGTTATTTCAATGAAGAGATCGTATTCATTATCGAAACAGTTTGCAGTGGCGTCAGGTTACTCAGAGTTCGTGACATTTTCGGTTAAATTTAACAATCGACCAATTCCCTCTATCAACAATTACCAAGTTTGTGAATAAGTTTGAAAATACAGCAAATATAGCGACAGTTCATTCAAATTGTATTTTAATAGACCAATTTCAACAAATATTTTTCAAAAACAGCAACATTATAGGCAAACGAAACAGAAGAAGTAACGATGAATTGGAAGAACAGTTTTGGGTTTGATAAATGCTGAACCAACAACCAGCATACGATGCATTGCTCGTGAGTGCAACATGTCTAAATTCTCTGTACAGAAAATTCTGAAGAAGCATTGTTATCATTCCTAGAAGCATCAATGCCATAAGGAGATACTGCGAGTGGATGAAGAAACTAGGCGTGTATTCTGTGAAATAATGAAGGATCGATCAAATACAGACCGAAACTTTTTGCAGATGAATGCTAGTTCTCACTTAACAACGATCCCAACGTTATTGTTCATAGTAATTACAATGTGTGAATTGATATCTGACCAGCAAAATTATTCTCACTATGACATGGCATTTGTCAAACTCATGGTAAAAGTTTTTATTAAATGGAACATTGTTAAAACTTGTTTTTATTATTTCTGAGGTGAGTTCTGGTATAAACGTAAACTAAATGGATGATTCATTTATAATTTTTAATTCTCTAAAAAATATTCCTTTACGATTTTCTCTAAAATGAATAGGAGAGCTAATAATTACGCATATTTAATTTTACATGTTAAATTCCTATGTTCGCCCCTTATCCCAGACACTCGGTATAATTTATTATAATAGAAATGAGTACCAAATAGAGCAACAAAATCCTTGAATTTTATTTTAAAAATTAATATCAGACAATGACCTATCCAGACCACGGTTTATGGTTGTATGGCGTGTTGGCGGAAACACGGCAGTCAGCCATCTTCAATAAGTAGGCATACCATGTTCAGTTCGATCAGTCGAAAATAGTTTAGGCCCTTATAGGACAGCACTGATCAAAACACCGAAACATTAACCCGAAGATGTGCCACTCAGTTTGGATGTCCCGAAGGACTTTAGGGAATTGTTTCCATACAAAGTGCAAAACAATGTTGGGCAAAGTTTGTTTTTTGTTTTTAATTATGTTAAGCTATTTATTTATTCTAATAACTCTGTGTCTACAGTAATTTCTTGTGGGACTTATAGCATCAGAGATGGAGATTTTTAGAGATGAAAATAGTGTCCGAAATCGCCAAATCCTACAAGTGTTCATTTTCCGAAGTGAAACTCAGAGATTCACAATTTTTCCTTGCTTGTGAAGTTCGCATCCACGAATTAGCTAGAGAACAAAGTGCATGCATTAATAAGCTGCAATGAAGCTAATTTATGTCGAAATTTGTAAACATGCATGGGCTAATGAAAATTCAAGAGTTCACACACACACATCTTTGTGATAATAACAAGGAAGTTTGCTCCCGGCGCCATCGTTATGCAATACAATATACAGAAAGGTACGATGTTATCTTAGAAAGTGTCATCGTTCCATGCTTCGAAAACGAGAGAGATGTCGAGGTAACCGTAAATGAAGAGATGACCAAACACCTTTCGAGACCAACTGTTGATGACAATCAGGAGCTATGGTTTCAGAGAGATGAGGTCACTCCGCACATTGGCGACAAAGTAAGATACTTTTTAAGGAACACTTTTGGCTAAACTTTTGACCAATTGTGCAGTATTCAATTGACCTTCCCATTCACCAGATTTAGCAGCCCCAGGCTACTTCCTTTGGGACTATCTGTAAGAAACCTTTTGCGTAAACAAGCCAGTAACGATCTAGAAACTTAAGGCCAGTATACGAACTGAAATCCGAGCACTACACCTAGAAATTCTTAGGGATGTAATGAAAAATGCATTCTAGCCTGTATTTATGGAGTGGTCATTTGAAGTACATAATTTTTCGCAATTGGAGTACAAACAATTTCAAATGATATGTTTTATTTCTGAGTAAAAAATATTTAATTTATTTGTAAACCTTGCAGTTTTTTTAAATCCACTACCTTTCAAATCTAATGAATTCGGCAGTATCAACACTAAACCATTTCAAAATCGTTAGCTGTAGCAATGCCCCATAATGTTTTTATATTGACTGATTCTAAAATTTTAAGCGAGAGCTACATAGTTTTTAAAGACTAGTGTGTTCCCGTCTTTACAATAACTTTGGTCAAATCGAGCTACTTTAAAATTAAACTAAATCGAAAAATTCACTATGTTTTAACCACAACTAATTATTAAATATACATTGCATAAAGTGTATCAAGGGTAGAAAATAGGCTTTAGCAGCCCGCCGCTTTTAGCAACACGAGGGCTGCTAAAAGTGAAGGGTTGCTAAAGCATTTCGGCATGAGTTACACTCGATATTTTTTCGCCAGCCTTAAGTAAAAACAGTGTTTCAGGAAATTTTATATCGCGCACCATTGAACTGTCACTGTTAGATTTTTGCATAGCCTAGATACGCTAAATCGTAGTTTCAGCCTGATTTTTATGGCCGAAATATATGGTTTCGGTAGAGACAGGCGAAAAAAGTTGTTTAATTCAATTTAATTATGGATTACCTCGTAGTTACGGTCGCAACCAGCCTCTTCATATTTCAAAATTCATCCATAATATTGTCTCATAATTTTTTCGAAACTGGCAAAATCTAACATTTTCTGAGAGTGAAACACATACACATTTAAACGACTAACACCAATTAGTTTAAATATCGTAGACTTTGAAGATTGCCATAATTAGCAAAATCTAATATTTAGTGGAGGTGCTACAAATATGGTTCTTATAAATAACTTTGATTACACACTGAACGATTTTAAAATTTATAGATTTTGAAAATAGCTCTAAATTGTTTTTAACACTGGCTAAATCTAACAGTTTGTGTGAGTGCTACAAATATGTTTTTTTAAGACCAGCATCAATCCAGTCTTGAATAACTTTGGACATACTAATATCAAATCATCTTAGAATTTGGTAGTTTTAAGATTATCCATATTAATGCTGCAAAGGAGCAAATGCTACAAATAGTTTTTGAAAGTCAGAATATTTCTAGTCTTTTAAATGATTTTGATCGTACTAACATTAAACTATTTCAAAAGTTGTTAGTTTTGAAAACAGCCATAGTAATGACTAGAAAAAAAAATATGCGGATGCTACAAATATAATTTTTGAACAGCATATTTCTAGTCTTTTGAATGACTTCGGCCATACCAACACCAAATTACTCTAAAACTCGGTCATTTTAAAGTCATTATGATGCAAAAACCTTCAGATTTTGTGCGAAATAATCACCTCAGCAATTAAATTTTTGAAGTCCTATATCTATAAATTCCTGTGAACGATTTTGCACATTATACCAATAAAATATGTCAAAATTAATTATCTTTAGCACCGGCTTTAAAAACCTGTTTTAAAAACATGAAATATGTATTTATTTTGTCATTACCAGTTAAATCTAAGTGAGCTCTCATTTGCCGCAATGTTATAACGAGTAGATTCGTCGCACAATCCCGATTTAAGTATCTCTTCTATGTGAGAGAGTCTTGGCTTTCAAACAATTCTAATTATTCAAACCAAAATATGTGCAGAAATAAATCAATTTTCTAAGTAGAACACTTAATCGACCAATTTTTAAGTTTGTTATTAGAACTTTTTAAAGGCATAAAAAGTATTTTGCTACGTCCTTTATAAAATGTACAGTTTTTTTCATAAATTTGGGTTCATAAAATATGTGATTCCTAAACCCTACAAAGAGCGTAAAAAAAGTGCCATAACGGTTCATTTTTTCACTCTTTTGCGTGAAAAAAAGTGCCGTAGCGGTTCATTTTTTAACGCTACTATAAAATTGTTTGCGCAAAGTGTGTCATGAACGCTTCGCAACACGCCGCGAGTTTCTTCCGATAAATGTCAAACATTCGTTTCCGATCAAGAAAACTTGATGATTATTTTCTTTAATTAAAAAAAAGTATTATTGCTTATAAAAATTGATTAAGGTTTTATCGAATTTATTTAAAGTTACGGACGTAGAAAATTTTTTGTATGAAACTCGAGAGTAAAGCAACTTCGGCCCGTGTGGCAATCTTTCCTACTCGTGAAAAAAGTACTACTTTACTCACTTGTTGCATAAATAACTATTTTGTGATTATTATCGAGACAGCAACCTGATCCACATTGAAGGGAAGTTAAATAAATCTAATAGGAGTATTTGGAATAAAATTATTATGGATAAGGCGAGATAATATATTTACTTTCAAGTATTGATTTCGTGAAAAAACACATTTTCCTTTTATATGCGGTGATCCTGGCATAGCACTCTGTTCCGCAGGCATATCTCATTGTATTTATTAGATTTTCAATATCGTGAAAATGTGTTTTTTTTTAAGAAAGGATAGTTGGAGGATGGTGGAAATTGGCGTAGCATTCTGCCAAGATTGATTGTTGTAAATTTAGTTTATATACTATACGACAAACACTAGACATCCATGGATCGGCACATTTCTTTGTTTGGAAGAATAGACGCTAGAATGGAATTTGAACCCATGATCTCGAGGCACAGAAGTAAAAGGGCCATGAAGGCCCTCGTGAATATGTTGATATTGAAAATTACAATTTTTTAAAAATGTCTTTGTGCTTCGGAGTGCTCGCTTTTGAAAATAAGACTTCTGAATAAGACATTAAACTTAGGTATCTATAGACAATTCAATCGACTGAAAGGCTTTTAGAAAAAGTTTGTAAACTGGAAGTACATTGTGATGCTGTAACTTGCGAGGAATTTGATCAAAATGAAACACAATTTTGATGAGGCCCGTCCGCATTTGCAGCTCACCCACCCCTCCTCGTGTATCCGGTAACTTTTCAATTTTAAATTGCGTCGCTCGGCCAAAAGCGTTCATTACGCCCCCCGAGGAGGGTCCCGGGGATGACGACATGAGGCGTTCGCGAGGCGGACCGACGCACGCGGCGCGTTAAAATTTTAAAATTTCTAATAAATATTCAAACAGCTTACATATTTAACTGGAGAGCAGCCGGCTGGGCCCCGGCCCAGAAACGGACGTGGAATGACAAATTTTGGAATTTATGTATGAGCCTAAAAAGGGCCCCCCTTTCCGCGTCGCGGCGCCCTTAATTTTCCCATTCGGTGATTACGGTTTTAATTTATCACCACGCAACGGGGGGAACGTTGAATTAAATTGGGCTGTATGAGTGGTGACGTTTAGAAAACGACAATCTGTAATAATTAACGGGGACTTTTGAAAATATAATTTCTCAGTATTGTATTAATTTGTGAATAGTGAAGTGGAATATTTATTTTAAACAAGTGATAAAAGCAGTCTAAATGGTAAAAATAGTACATATACCTGCAACAACATTAAGGAAAGCCAACTCGATCATTAAACTCTAAACTTAAATCAACCAATCTTAGAAAGGAAAATTTATTAATTTATTTATATAAATTTGCATCTTTATGCTAATAATACAGAACTCCGAACTACATTACAAAATTCGCTGTAGAAGATCGCATTAGTGATCTTCCATTTTTGTCATCTCCTGGTGCTGGTGCTTCTCCAGCTTCATTTTCATAATATCTTTATTATGGCTTTATTAATAGTAAGTGATAGATATACCTTTTTACGAAGTCACACACACACAGACACAATTTATTTTTCTTCCAGAAATTGTTGAAATTGCCTCTAGGGACCGCAATTATTACCATTATATGTCATTAACACGTGCGTAATTTTAAAAACATTAACAACTCGTATACATTACATTGTTGCATGCAAATGACCGAGATGGCAAAAACCCGGTACGTACAGGTATATCGCGTAACATTCAATATTTTTAATTCTGCTTGTTACATAATATAATGTTTGTTTTGAGAATAATACATAATTAAGCTAAATTGAAACATTTTACGATGTTCGTTTTGATTATATTGTTATTAAGATATTTATTAATTCCTCGGTTGTATAATGAGCCGACTAGTAAGAAATGCCTATAGTGGCAATATTTTATTCTGTTTAAAAAAATTGCAATATTTCCACTTCAGCAGGGAAATGGAGTAAAAGAATCTGTTCTTACGAGCGAACTTTTATGTCGACGTGAAATGATGACCTCTTAAAAATAAATATCCAGCTACAAGGGGGAAGTTTCAGTCCGTGAGGGCGGTACGGTGGAAACTTTCCTTTTTAAAGGTGCCAAGTTAAATCGGGCATGGCAATTTATCAAATTTAAGTTTCCCCAATCTCCTTTTCATTCACAGAAAAGCTAATTATAAATCCGCACAATATTTTCCTTATACATGTTTTACACCAAATTGTTGTAGCTAGTCATACAATTTAATACATGAATAAAAGTATTTAATGTTAAAAAGCCTATCATTGCCCACAAAAATAACCAATGGCGTCGTAACTGCAGTATGCAAAACTTCGCAATATGGGTAGGGAGCGATTAATCCCCATTATCAGGGCGTTTTTGCGGGAGAGAACAAATATCAAACATTGAATATTTATGTTTAACTAGTTTCGCAAATATTACATTGCAGTTGTTGTCCAGTCTTAACCCTTTGGGTGCCAGGGGTCGTTGGAAGCACATGGTCGAAAACCGCCAAACAGCGCAATAGCGATTGTCTTTATCGATAGCGAAGAGGCCCGACAAAATATCTCAACAGCACGATCATGCTACTTGGGAATCAAAAGGTTAAATTGAGAAAACAACGATAATCTTAGTATAGACTCGTTTAAGAATTAAAACATATGCTTCAGTTTTTATTTACATTTAAACAAGTTATTATTATATATTTTTAAAGTTTCTATTCGGTTTTAAACAAAACATATTGCAAGGTTACCAAAATTGAAGCTCCTCATGTATTATGTTTTTATTAACAGTTTTCTTTGTTTTACGACTCATAATCGAGAATTATGATCGAATACAGCCAGTTGATCAAACAAAGAGATTTTGCAAATAAACTAATTTACAAAATAGTTATTTACATTATAAGTCCTGAAAATGCAATTTTACAGTCAATGAACATCGAAATTTTGAAGTGAACGTTTATAGTAATTGTGCAGGTTCTATTATATACCAACAAGGAGAGGATCAGATGTGTGACTCACCGATTTGATCCATCTTTGGCACATGTGTAGGTCATGACTAGGAGTGTAACAGGTGCAAGTAATAGGGCGCACTATTCAGCCGTTTTCGAGAAAAAAATTGATTGATTCTAAAATTAAGATATTTAAATACATATGGATTTATAAAAACTATAAAAAGAAAATGAATGAACCCAACTTTAACAATGGGGTTCGATCCTTCGACCTGTCGACTACGAATCGGAGGTTTTATCGATGCGCCAAAAGGTCGGTATATATTTGTTAACGCAAAAGGTATATAAACATGCGAATGAATAACAAATAAAAAAAACATTTTTTCTTGAAAACGGCTGAATAGTGCGCCCTATTACTTGCACCTGTTACACTCCTAGTTATGACCTACACGTGTGCCAAAGATGGATGAAATCGGTGAGTCACACATCTGATCCTCCCCTTGTAAGTATCATCATTATATGCACTTATGTCAGTTTTCTTCATTTACAAGAAAGTACGGGAAACTATTGTCATCGTGAACAATGAAAATATCGACATATCCCGTATTGGAACAGTAAAAGCAGCTTAGTGAACAATTCCAAGTTTTTAGCAGCTGTTAACTTTCTAAAAAACATGATTGAAATAGCTGGAGGTTTCCGAATAGAAGAATTACAAAAAATGTGACTCATTGTCAGAGATATTGAAGAAACTGATTCGCAGTTAGTAACTGTGTTAAATAATTACAAAATAATTGTGTTGTACTTTGGACAACCTCACTTATTGCAGATTTATCGAATAAATGTAATAAAGACGAAAAATATATTCAGGCTATTTTCGTCTCTATTACATTTAGTAATTGTCTTGCCTAAAATGAAAACTCGTGTTAATCCATTTCCTGTTTCCAAGAATAGTCAAGTTGTTTGTAAAAGTAGCACTGACAATTAATAATTATGTACATTCTCTCTTAAATTTTTGTCGTTGGGATAAAAATCGTGATTTTATAAAAATTGATCGATGGTAAGCGCCAAATTTGTTATATTGCAATTAGTTATTTTTGTAATTCTTTTATGAATGGTCGTCATTGAACGAAACACATGCTAGGAAACTAAATATAACAATTTAAACCATGCAAGTGTTTTAAGTTAAATTATCTAATAGCATAATTTTATTTCATCAAAAGTGCTATGAACAAAGTATTTACCGTATTAGCAAATATGGTATTTAATTTCCATTATTTATTTAATAAATACAAATAAAGAACTAAACGTATTTTGGAAATCAGGCACACTTTAATCTCAATACCAGAATTGTTTCCACTATTTTCCTTTAGATTGAATTAAGAGGTTGTTTACAGCGACGTAAAATTACTGAGGAAATCGCAGCATGGGAAGCGGCAGAAGAAAATAAAGAACTCAACTGAATTAGATTGGATACAAACAATACGTTTGTCATATCTGGTTGGAGACATTTGAATAGTGCATTTTCAGAAAATCCAATTACTTAAGTACATTACTATGAAATAATCTCCGGAATGTGTTCTTGATGGAATGAGAATCTGCACATAATGCCTGTATTCAGTATATTTAATACATGCACAATGGTATCTCCATAGAATTATAATTGTACAACTCTTTCCAAAATAGCTATTAATATGACAAGAATATTATGCGATTCAAAATAAACGTCCGAGTTTACTTTATAACCATTAATATACCGAGAATATATCGGGTGTGTATAAATTGGCGGATAATATACACGTGGCGATGTTCTTCCTAAAATTCTGACTAGAAAAAGTCGATGAAAAAATATTCTACCATGCCTCATGGGCGATCAGGAGCCATTTAAAAGAAATGTACATTTGGCAACATAGCGTTCACGAGCTGTCCTGTTTATCAATAATCTCATGGTTCAGAGTAGAAGGTAATAGATAGATAGAGCTGGGTTTATTTACAGATGCAAGGTAAAACAGATAATGAGTAAATAGTAAAATCCATTGTAATTGAACAAAACAAAACGAAAATAACACAAATCCACTGAAACCCGGGCACTAATACAAACTGATAATAATGAAAAAAGCAGAATTGGCACAAACTTGGAACTAGCAAGTTTGAATGAATTACTTGTGTCAAAAGTGACATAAGCGGGTGTCATGTTGCCGAACATATTTTTTATGAAAAAAGAAGTGTTAAAAATACAAGCTTGAGATAGAAAGATAGCACACACTGACAAATAATTTTCAAACTAGTCATACTACCGAAATTGCAGGGTTTTCTGTAAATTAATATCGAATAATAACGCATATTTAACGACTGGATGTTCAAACTCTGAGGACGTCGTGAAGGCTCAGAAACCATGGTACATTTTAGAATTAAGATAAGCTACTTAAAATTTTTGAAAGAATATCGTCACGTGTAGATTATCCGCCAATTTATACACACCCGATATTATGCGATTCATGAACTTGGCGAAGAAGAAAAAGCTCTTATGTACGTATAAGACAATAACTCTATTGCTTGAAGCGTTGCGGGCACAACCGAAAAACAGCTTAAAATACATTCCTGAAGACTTATAATAATGGAAAAAATTAAGTCTAGAAACCCATTTCTTGTTTGTGAAATGGAAGAAATAGAAATGTATGCATTAAGGGAGATGAATATGTTTTTTTCCCTGAGGTTGGCAGGGTTACAAACCAGGTGTTTCAAAAATTGGTAATGAAAATTGGGGATGAATCCCATTTTTATCTAGTGAAAATTCTAATTCTGACAGAGAAAAATGATCATTATAACCTTTAATAAAATTTAGTTACTGCTGCTATAATATTTATAGTTTTAACTTGTTCAGTGTATGTCGAAAAACTCAAAACAGTAGCGAATATCTCAAATAAATTCTCCTAAAAAAAACTTTAACACTACAATCAACTTCCACCAGGAAATGGGGACACAACAGAGATATGTGGACGTTTTTGTCATGCTGATGTTAGCTACATCAAGTATCAGTTGACTTATGGAATCAATAACACTATTATAATTACATAAATCACATAATTTCTGAGGCTGAGGTATGCGAAGAGAAAGATCTTTACAAAAAAAAAAAACAATTTCTGCTGAAAAGTGTGTGAATTGTCCATTGTTTAAACGGATGATATCGCCTCTCCGAAAAAGATTAAGATATACAGATACTCATAATGGATAGAGCATTACAACTGCACATAATTAGAAAGGGCGTTGGGACAGTCTCAATAAGACTACGCATGTTCTCTAGTTGGAGAACCTCTCTTGAAGGAATATATAATGAATAGAGATAGGACGAACACAGTGCTCTAGCTGCAAGAACTTGAAGAGATTTGATTAAATTTGTGGTTTTAGAATATATTAGCCGTTTATTTTGAAAGTGGGGCAAGTCCATTTTTTGTTATTACGAGGTATTTAAAGGTTTGCTTTTTAATAAATCTAAAAATATTGGTAAGCACTAATAGACATATTTTTTGTATTTTGTGGTATTAGATAATGTAAGTTTATTATCCAATAGTGTTTATAGTGTTGGCTAAAATAATAAAGGTTATATTATACCTAAATGGACTTGCCTCACTTTCAAAATTAATAAATTATTGTAATCGTTAATTAAAGTGATAATATTTCAATTGTATCAGCGTTTTTAAATATTACAGTAGAAGATCTTTTTTTTGACTTAGGCATGAGCCATTCAATCACGACCAAGTTATTATTTATGTATTTCAATTTAGGATGAGTAAATGAACAAAAAAAAATGAACAAAAAAAATTCGCTTTTCATTTTATCTACAAAACATGTTTATGTTATCAACAATGTGGTATAATAATCCTGGGGGTATACAAGGAATTGGTTTTTCGGACTACCATTTCTACCACACCAAAATCGCGATCGTTTGGTAAGAATGAATGTCCTGACAATAAAAATTTGATCGATATTTACTTCATTGTCACTGTACTGAACAATTTTCATCCACATTAAGGCCAACTTTATGTTTCCATTTTGGCCAAAGCACATATCACTATAAGCTATAATATGCTTTTGGGTCATATTCTGTAAATGCTTCAAATGGCAAGATGCTACTTCTTCTGATCCTCTGGATGCAATAGTTGCATCCCAAGCATACATATTAACTTGACATTATGAAAATTGTAGAAGCCTTTATTTAATACATACATATTCCGTTTATAATATGCAATTGATACTGTTAGTTAGTGCCTTTTAGTAGAATGTAAAATATTTTTCCGGATTATTTAAAGCCAAATAATTGTCTTTCTGCAAAGATTTTCTAGCCAGTTCGGCATTTATTATATGAATTTCATGTTATTTTGTCAGATTCTATAATATTTTTCCATTATTTCGGTGGACTTTTCTTATTTTTTTAGTCATAAGTATTCATTCTCATCTGATGACGAACTTAATATTTCAACTTTTCTTCTTGTTTTTCTGGAGTTTTTTAACATTTAGGAACGAATTGCCTTCATGTTCAGATGCTGATTCTAATATTCTTCTTCTATTACCGATTCTCAAAGGTTTTATTTTTCCAAACATAATAAACAGTTATTTTTTATATAAGACGATAAAATAATATATTATCGATGAGCGGAAATGTTAATTCACGAGCGACGCGACGAAAAGACTAGAGCGGGCTCTAGCCACCCTGACATTTATAAAAAAAATCAATTTATTGTCAACAGTTCGCACCAGAAGTTTTGCGCTAATAGAATCATGGCAAAAATTAAAGTACTTTATCTACCCTTGCTGTTAAAGTATTACTTTATCTACTCTTACGTGTAAAATAACACTTGATCTACTATTTCGAGTTGATAAAAGCATACTTTAACATGTGCTATACAAAAAAATAATGAAATAACTTGCAAATGAGGATTTTATTGGAGTGTCGTTATAACTTAGAAAAGTATTTTCATTCCATTTTTGTTACCTACCAAATTCACTTTCAGATGCATCAAAATTGAAATCGTTCTGAACTATTTTTGTTTCTATAAAATATACCACAATTCGTTATTGATTTTTAAAATAAGAGTGAAACTGTTTGGTGCAACTGACCTGAAACAGCACTATGCCGAATATTAAACAATTTACAGTTTTTTGCAGTGTTGCCAATATTACTAAAATTTGCCAGTATTGCAAGTAAACATATTATCGAAACACTAAAATTATGAAATACTTACTTATTATTATTCTAAATTCTGCCGTAATATATTCGGTTAACAATAATTTCAACCTAAGATGGACTTGCACCACTTTCAAAATAAACATATTTACAATAGCGTTACCATCTAAAACTTCCACCTCACAAATATTAGGGAATCTCATTTCTTATTACCATAAATTGTTTACAGATAAGAAGATTACACTAAGTTTTATATATAATTATCATTATCTCCATCTTTTTCAAAAATGGACTTGCCCCACTTTCAAAATAAACGGCTCATATAGTATATTTTCTTTGAGCTGCAACATCCCTAGGCACACAGGCAAGAAAATTCGTACAATAAACATCGTACCCGAATAGTACGGGAAACAGCGTCACGATTTATTAAGTTAAAGGGCAATTTAATTTCGGATATATGTGTTTAAGAGCCACTCTGCACTACACAATTTATTGAACAAGAAATGAGTTAATTTCTTGTGCAATTTAAATTGTCTACTTTCATACAGTAAATTGTCCCAAAAATTGAGTCAGATTGTAAAATTACTCCATATTTGGGACAATTTACTGTCTGAAACTAGATAATTTAAATTACACAAGAAAATAACTCATTTCTTGTTGAATAAATTGTGTAGTGTAGAACAGTTTTTAAACGCATTTACGATCAATCATAAATTAGTCACGGTTGCTACTTTGCGGCCCTTTTTTGTACTGTTTGTTGATATATAACGCCGGTTCGACATCTATTAATAGGTCTATGACTATGTCATCTGTAAGAGTGATCGATTAACCTAGATATTAAGAAATTTAGTTTTGAATTATGTTATCCATCATGTTCATACTGCTGACGGTTGAAGAAGAGAAGGTAGATTTTTACGTATAGTGAGCTTAAAGGTTATGTATAGATGTTACTTTGACGTGATTGGGCAGTTATAATGAGCTACGAGGTGAAATAAAACCATTGTTGGAGGAGAAGAGGAGTAGAGGGTTGAGCCTACGAGTGTTTTTTTTTGACGGGGAAAACATCTGAAAAGAATTATTTTTGGGGAACTATGTATTTATGTATTTAATGTAATAGCAATCCAGTGTAAGGTTTATACGGTGTTTGATACACGGCATCCCGTTCAACTGAATGTTAAATAGTTTACTAGCAACTGCACAGCTGAGATTATTGGATCGGTATCGAATTTTTACGGCAATGTTGTCTCGAGCGAGGTATCGACAAAAAAGAAAAGAAAATCTTTTCTATTATTTCTACAGTACTTCGTATTTATAATTTACATTTAAAAGCGAATTATTTTACTTCTAAAAACAAGTTGTTTATCCTTTCCTGTCATATCTTTCCTATGTGCATAAACCGTGGTCTGATCTGAATTGTATTTAGTTAATCACTGTGAAGGATTGTACATTCCCACTGATGTTTTCCTCATCTCATACATATTTTAAAATGAATTATTTGTACACATATTATACTAAGGCAATAATAGAGGGCTGCATTAACGGAAATTGAAAATAAGAAAAATAGAATCTAGTAGCGGACGTAAAACGGATAATGAGTTTTAAAGGAAAAGAGGAGAGAATAATGAGAAAACAATGAAGCAAGCTTTAGGAAAAACAAATTAACTAGGAGATCACGATCAAAAAGCAGCAGCGATGAACATGAGAATGCGATGATGAAAGATCTCATGAACAAAAACGATGATATGATGAATGAATTCAAACAAGTAGGAAAGGAACAAAGAGACACAGAGATGGTACAGTTGAAAGTAGAAGCATTTTCTTCTTAGCTTGGCAACGATCCAAACTTGAACCAGAAAACGAAAATTGCATTATAACATTTGAAAAATTATAGAAAAATAATCATTCGAGTTTTTACACAAAAGTTGAAGATCTATTAAAAAATAACAGGCTTTTGATTTTTCATTCAAACAATTGCCTGAGTGGAAACAAAACAGCAACGCTATTACTTAAAAAAATCAAGATCCATAAAAACAACACTGCAATGCTCTAAACATGAACTGGGAAAACGAAACTTGCATCTTGCGATATCAAAAATTGTACGCAAATAACAAGTCAATGAATTTTCTTAATGCAATTTGTTTATAGCTGAAGCGCATCAATTTGTTTCCGAACGGATTTTGAAATTTTGAAGTTAAGTATAGAGATTAAGTTTCTGCAATTTTTCAAATCGCCGAATGCAATTTTCATGTTTACAGTTCGAGTGTTGTATTTAGTGTCTAACTAAGATGTAATAATTGTTTTAGCGCGATGTCAAAAATAATTCTATTCTAGATGGATTTTACAATTTTGAAGCCAATTCCAGCAGATGATGCAATTTTCTATACAGTTCTAGTTTTGAGTGTTGTATTTTGTTTTCAGCCAAGATGTGCCAGTTGTTTTTGTGGAATGTAAAAAAAACGTTTCAATGTAAATAGGTTTAGAGCTTTTAAAGGTAATTCCTTGACCGATTATTTTTTACATTTTTTCAAATCGTAGAGTACAATTTTCGTTTTCCTAGTTAAGGTTTGAAGCTCTGCTGTTTTCTTTCCAGCAATACAGCAATTATTTTTATTATAAATAAGAAAACCAATACATTTCTGATTTTTCATAAAAAAAATTACTATATCAAAACAGTAACGCTCCCAACTTGAACTGTGAAAACGAAAATTGCATTCAGCGATTTAGAAAGTTGTAAAAAAATAATCAGAGAAGCAATTTGCGTCAAAAACTCTATTAAAAATCAATACATAAAATCAATAATGATTTTCCATAAAAAAAAATCATTGCCATGTCACAGGTGGAAACAAAACGGCAACGCTCTAAACAAAAACTTCAGAAACAAAAATTGCATTCCGCAAATTTACCGCGAAAGATCAGGATGTATAAGAAAACAAAATATTTTTGATTTACTTACCCTTAGCTGCACCACTATTTTATAGTAACATAGCTGCACATTGGGGTCTTTCAGGACCCCACGTTAAAAAATTCTTTAAAAATGCCTTCATTTATATGTGAATGCAAAACTGTGCATAAGTGTTCATTGGGTTATCATTGTCCTAAAAAATCAGTTACATTAGGGATTTACGTTTGCATTTTCTTAGGATTGAAGAAATAAGTGGAGGAAATCGGAAAAATGCATTTTCTTTTTTAAAATTCATAGAACTCTTATTTCGGTATATTGAGGCTTAAAATTGTAAGTAATGGTTCATTTCATATTATATTTAAAGAAAACGACAACAGTTCAGGGGTTACTTTAAAAAAAATATATTTATTCTGACAAAAACTACAGCTAAAATTGTAAATAATCATTTAGATAAAAAATTGTATTTTTACAAGAAAAAATTACATCCCACAGCAATGAAGACATACAGAGAGGCGATGTTCTTCGCAAATCGATCGTTTGTATGAGCAGCATCCAAATTTGGATTTTTTATCGACTTTTCCAGGACACATAGTACATCGTTGCTTCCGGTCAAATTCTATTTTTTGAAATTCTTTAAGATTAGTTGAGTCGCATTGAAGTAATGAATGCATTTTTTCTTAGAAATTCATTCTGTAATCTTTGCTTCAACATTGGAGAGATCAAACGCAGAATTACTTTCTTCATAGAAATTGATTGAACGTATATGCACTACTGGGGTCTTTGAGAACCACGCGCGTTGTTAAAGGCGCATAGATGCAAATTGTATACACGAAAGGTCATTAGAACACCTTCACTACTCAGTTCAAGCTGGTGACTTCTAAATCAGCCTATTAGTTTTACGATATTTTAAAGTTTAAAATGATTAAAATTACTTTTAGAAAAGAGTGGGGTCCTCCAGGACCTCTAAGTGTAGCTAAGGGTTAAAAACAGTTGCCATATCCTAGGTGGAAACAAAACAGCAACGCTCCAAACTTGATTGGCAAAACGAAAATTGCTTTCCACAGTTTAAGAAACTGCAAAAATAATCAGTAAAGGTATTTGGTTTAAAAGTTGAAGATCCATAGAAAAACAACACATTTTCGATTTCCCATAAAAACAACTGCTATATCCTAAGTGGAAACAAAACAAAGACGCGCCAAATTTGAACTGTGAAGTTGCATTTTACGGTTTGAAAAATTGTAGGAAAATTATCAGTCAAAGAATTTGCTTAAATAGTTTAAGATCCTTAAAAAGACAACATATATCTACTTTACCTAACCGCCCTGAGCTGGCCACATGGACTTAAATCCGAGGTCAAAAAATCTGATTTCACTTAAAAACAATTGCCCTATCCTAATTGGAAACAAATGAGCGACGCTTCAAACTTGAATTGTGGAAACGAAAACTTCATTCTACGGTTTGAAAAACCATGCAAAAGTAATCAGTCACGGAATTTTGTTTAAAAGTTCAAGATCCATAGAAAAATAACACATTTTTGATTCCCCATAAAAATATAATATAATATAAGTTAAAAAAAATGGTGATGTGGCCATCATGTTACTTTCTCCGACTTGATGGTATCATTTATATTTACGCTTCCATGGTTTATTTTCAATCTAAATCATATTTTAAGTGTGCATCTAACGTTTCGTAGACTCGGATAAAACTAACGTTTAAAACGTCAAAATTATGAAAGACGTAAAAATGTACTTCAAATTCAAAAACTCAGTTTACTCAAAAACTAAAGAGATTTCGAAAAAAACTTATTCTTCATAAATTGTTCATTTTGTCATTCTCTACAATTATTATTAACATAAATTTGCTGTAACTATTAGCGTTTCATAATTGTATACCAAAAATGAAAAAAAAATTAATAAATTTTTTTCTCGAATAACAATGATTTTATGAAAAATGTTTTCAAACAAAATAATCGCATTTCTTTATTGTCTTCAATATTTGTTTAAATGTTTTTGTGATATTTTTCATATTTAAGAAAATATTGGCAAAAAACAAAAAACAGTTAAGGTAAACACCCACTTCCGGTGTACGAAATTTTACCAAAAGCTTTTCAGTTCTTCGGATTATCAAATAAAACTTATGTTCAAAGTTTCATATCAATTGGTCTATTAGTTTTTGAGATACAGCGCGCACAGACACACACACACACACACACAGACACACACACACACAGACACACACACACAGACACAAAATTTTTTTTTCCAGAAATTGTTGAAATGGCATCTAGGGACCCCAAAACGGATATTTCCGTAAAAAAAAATTTTGAAAAAAAAATCACGATCACAATACTTTCTCGTACTTCGTGACGGAGAAAGTAAAAATTAGAAAAGTTATCAGTCAAAGAATTTGTTTTAAGAGGTTAAGATCAATTGAACCACAACACGTAAATGATTCCTATAGAAACAACTGCCATATCATAAGTAGAAACAAAACAGAAATGCTGGAAAATCGAAAATTTCAATCTACGATTTGAGAAATTGTAGCAAAGCTTAAATGGATTAGATCGGATAAGAGCGAGGATACAACAGAATATAATCGAATACGAAAAGAAAGCAATACAGTATTAAGAAATGCTATGAGAGAATGGATCGAGAACGGCATCAAGGAAATTGAAATCGAAAAGCCTATTATCATTGGAAAGATTTTCTTAAATATGATTTGCAATACTTTTTGGGATGAGTTTTAACACTTTAATATGTAACAATAATAATAAAAAATAATCATGGTGATGGTTGCGAGCGTTACTACGTGGTAATTCATTATAGAAACACTGAATATTATTCAGTGTTTCAATAAAAAATAACTTGTTTATTTCACCAAATTTTCTGAAACGAACCAAGTTCTTGTTTATTATTATTATTACACATGGATGATATTTCTTAATAACCGCAACATATGTATGAGTTTAAATAAATATTTATAAAATGTAATAAACAACAATAATAAATTTATTATAAATCAGCTGTTGCTGACATTGCAAACTTTAAATGTAAACAAATAACTCGTTGCGTTCACCACATGCTAATGATTTTACCTTTAATTTGTAAAATATGGATGCATTAATTTGAATACTGGTATGCACATGACGGGAACAACAGACGTTGTAATAGTTCGGAAAACAAATTTCGACAGATTTTTATAAAAGCACTTTGTAATATCACTCGAAACTGGCCGTGCGGCAGCGAGTTTATTCCGCGTTAACGTGTGAGTTATTGCGATTTCACGCCTTCGCTGACAATTCTAAACTTTCTGAATGAAATACGTTTGTAAACCGTGATGATTTATAAAACGTATTGCTAGGGAGCTAGTTGACGAAATGAGTTATGCTAGTTTTTTTTTTGTTCCTTCCTTTACCCACTTTCCGGATGCAGCTAATTCATGGCGATCCCTCCAGGGTGGATTTATGAGACGGTCAGAGTTGCCCGTTTATAAATAATCCCGGCGACCGTTTTAATAAAAATGTGGAACTTTCTGCGAACACCGGAATCCTTTCGGAAGGGCCCATGAAGACTTTCTTCCTCCCAACCGGGGCGAGAGGGCGAAAGTTTCGGTCGGATAGTTCTCGGTGAACTTGCGGAGTTTATAAAGACACCGCAATCACGCAAGGCGCGCTGTACCTAAATCTGAATTTGCAACTGCTCTAAAAGTTGTTACCCTCAACTATTTATACTATATGTATACAGGGTGTCCCAAATTAAGTAGGATATGGGTTACTTTCTATTTATTACTCATAAAGACTTGGTTAGATGGGATTTTTTGTGTTATTATAACCGAGCTCGCTACAATATTTAAACTAAATAGAAAAAAGTTGTTGTGCATTTCGTCACTTGATCATATCATAGGCAATCATATGCACGCATCTGTAAGCCAGGAAATGTTACACAAGCAGAAATAATAATACTTCTGGTCCTTTTTACTATTTCGTATACACTGATTTTCCAATATTTACTTTGATGCATCCTAAGATGTGAGTTGAAAATGATTAGCATTATCGAAACCATCATCGCTGACAATAAATACACTCCGCAAAAAAATATCGCATCACTAATATTATTGTACAGTTCAGCTTGTAACTGCCTTAAGGTACAATGTCTGATTCGCAGTGCATTTAAACGTATAAATCAGTCATCTCTTGCTGTTGTTGCCCTCTTACGACCTTGTCCTGCTCTTCGTGTGTATTCTCTAAATTTTCTTATTATTCTTGAAATCGTGAATTGCTGTATTCCCAATGCTGCAGCAGTATATCTTTGATCTCGACCATTGTCAACTAAGGACACGACACGAACGATTTCGTCTCTTGTTAAATTTCTAGAATTGCGAGCAATAGCTTCAACGTTCATTTTGAAATCAAAAATACTAAAAATTTCATATAAATAACCATTTCAATGTTTTAAAAAAATATATAAAATTACTCTTACCACAAATTCAAGAAAATCGAAGGAATATTCGTTGTTTTGTATTGTTATGTTTATTCTTCATAGAAACAGATATGTTATCACAATAAACAAACGTCCTAACAGGAAGAACGTAGCTGATGCCATAATTTTTTGCGGAGTTTACTTTGCTCTTAATAAAGATTTTTTTTCTGTTTCTGTTTGTAAATTTAAAATCCCAGACAATAATTTGAATTTATTTTCTTTTAACAATAGCCCACACTTATTATTCGTCAAATCTGAAAGTGCTTTATATTATCGTTCGTTTTCTTGTGATTTATTTAGAAGCTTACATTCATGTAAAGTCCGTCAAGTAGTTCGAACGTTTATCCCCAATAAATTTCTCAATGCTGTGATAGTTTATTACACGCTAAATTATGACCCACTACTACAATAACCGATACATGCCATGTTCTGCTTTATTCTATACTCTAGTACTATTTGTCAATCCGCATGAGTACAGCTTTAAATTAATTACTACTACAAATTGTCGAATTATTTGCATGTATTTGTGTATAAGACAAACCCAGGAGCAGATACAGGTTTTGGGAGGACCCTCGAAATGGGGGGCCACTTAGGGGATTACCTTGTCGTACAATTGCCGCAATGCACTGCCACAAGCAGTGCCGAGCTTTGATGATGTTGGGTGTGCGGGGGGGTCGGCTCGTGTTTCATCAAATATTCATATCGATTCCTGGTGTATACTTCAACAAAAGTAATTAATTCAATACTCCACTCGGATCCTCCCACGCAACATTTACTGCAGATATGAGGGCACCCTAAATTTAATTCCCCACAATTCCGGCAATTCCAACTTGGCGGAAATACACGAATATATCAGATATAAATTTCAATTCTAATGTAAGCAGTTGAAACGCTGAAAGAATATGAAATAACTTATAAATTTAATGTTATGGGTACTAAGTGGGGGAGATATAGCTTTTAATTATTTCATATACTTCAACAAAAATACCGACGAGAATTGGCCATAATTTTCCAGCCACGGATTTTGGCGTCTCTATCATCACCAAAATTATCTTAAATTGTTCATTCATTCATTGTATAAGAAAGGCAAGTATTACTAGCGCCAAAAGACACGATTATTTTGATCTCGGATTCGTGACTAACTTAAAATTATTTACGTCGCGAATTGTGAAGAGTACTACAAATAAATTGTCTTAAATTGGTTATTAGGTGTTTTTTGCAAACTTGTGTAAAGACATCACTGTGGCAAGCGCCAAACGGCAATTATGAATATTCCAATATTAGCGTTTCATTCGTAAGCTAATGTTTTACTCAAAAAATTCGTCGCTAATTTTTGCAAACGGACGGTTATTTACTGGATATCCCTTATTATAATTAAATGAGCGATGGTCAAAAAGAGGATTAAATAACATTTTATTGAGATTTTTTAAATTCGGATGATGGTGGATGCTCAAAAATCCATTGCTGGAAAGTTGTGGCCAACTTGTCGTCGGTAACAAAAGTAATTAATACAAACAATCGCCGTCGTTCAGAGTCTGGAGACTAATGTAGAAATATGAAAATTTATTTGTCCAATACCAGAGTAGTAGTCTTTAGAATCAAGTGTGCAAACAATTTAGAAGACCCACCGAAATAACTGGGCAGCTGATCAAGTTTCAAATATCCTGCCTAAAAATCTGAGAATGTTGTTAACTCCGTGTTTAATACCAAGTAAATTATAACAGTCAATGAAAGAAAGAGAAAAACAGAGACATACTGGATATGAAGATCTAAAAAGGAAAGTAAAGATGCGCCAAAATCCGTGGCTGGAAAGTTGTGGCCAACTTCTTCTCGGTAACAAAAGTAATTAATACAACAATCGCCTTCATTCGGGGTATCCAGACTAATGTATAAATATGAAAATATACTTGTTCAATATTAAACTAAAAAGTAGTCTTTAGAATCAAGTGTGCAAACAATCTCGAAGACCCATCGAAATAACCAGGCAGCTGATCAAATTTCAATATTTCCTGCTTAAAAATCTGATGATGTTGGCTCCGAGTTTAAAGCCAAGTGAATCATAACAATCAATGAAAGAAAAAAAGCAGACACAAGCAGAAAATAAAGATCTAAAATTGAGAGTAGATATGTTTCATAAAAAAAAAAAACAGAAAAATGGAAACATTACAATGGAAAGCGATAAACTAGAAATGCTAGAGAACAAGTTGAAAAAACAAGAGAAAGGCAAAAGAAATATTATAAGCCAGTTATTTAAATCTAAACAAGTTTCGACGTGTTACCGCCATTATCAAGTTAATTATAAATTGATGGATTATTGAATCTGTAATAAATATTTTAGGGTGGACGGAGCAGAAAGATTGATAACCCAGACAAACACCTTTTTAAAAACTTTGTTAATTTTGTATTTTTGTAAAGGTATTGTGTGAATAAGGATCTTGTATATATATTTTATGGTGAAGGGAGTGACCTATCGATAGTTTGTGGACTTTAACTGAAATGTTGAGCCAGCTTAAAGAGTGGCGAAAAAATAATTTTGCGCGTTAAGGAGATTCGCTTGATTACAACTCCGTTTGAAAATTTCTAACGACTCCAGGAGATTAAGCTTAGTGCTTTTGTTGCAATTATGCAAAATGCTAAGATTACCCATGCCCGAGAATTGATGATTAGTACTAACAGTAGTTTGAAAAGGAACTGGAATTTTGATTAAGACGAAATGAAAGAAAATGTTCTGGGAAAAAAAAAGAGCTGAAACACTTCGACCTGCCTGACCTACATGCACGCTATTGTGTATAATCATTATTTTAACAATACCAATAATAAAACACAGATAGAAGAATGTATAATCACAAAACTAGGTATTCAAATTTGAAATATTCCCTAGTTAAAACATGGATACAAAACCTTTAAATAATGAAGAATAGACATAAGCTTAAAGGAGATAGCATATACAAAAACAGCAATCTGACAGAGAAGGAATGGAAAATTCAGCCAGAAGGAAATGTGGTAAAAGTTTGCTACGAAAAAATGACTGACGGTAGTACATATGGAGTACGAAAGAAATAACCGTTTCAAAAAACTAAAAAAACAGTAAGCGATACAGAAGGCAGCCAGGAACAACATGAACAATGAGGAAACGAAAAATGAATTGGGTACTAGGCTACTTTAATGTGCGTACTTTACCAGAAAAAGGAGAGTAATCAAATTCCAGAAGAAATGGAAAACTACAAAATAGATGTTTTAGGATTATGCGAAACAATATGGAAAGAAACGGAATAATTAGAACTTAAAAATGGAACAAGAATCTTATACCTTGGAAAAGCAGAAAAAAACGGATATACGCGAAGCAGCGTTAATATCCAGTAAGTAAGCAAAGGAATCAATAACCAGGTGGAGCGCAATATTGGAAATAATAATAGTCGCCAACTTTGGAGAAAAATTCTGTGCATTTTTATTGCTTATACCGCTACGTACACAAACACACCGGAAGAAAAGGAAATATTCTGCGAACAAGAGAAAACGCAAAATATTTTTAGAAACATGTAAAATAAGGACAGAGAATGGCAAAGAAAAAGTTATGAAAAAGGAAGAAATTGGGACTGTAATCTTGGGTGGTTAAAACTTGGGTATCGCCGGATAACAAAACTAATCAAAATTGATCACATTGTAGTCGATAAGAAATGGTAAAATTCGTTACTAGATGTTACGGTAATGAGTGGAGCAGATGTATATACAAACTATTTTTACTTAAGTGCAATAATCAGAATAAAATTGGCACAACATCAGAATAATGTATAATTGATGGCACCGATGTGAAGATAGCCACGATTTTTCAGCCAAAAATTTCCCGGCGCCTGCACCAACGAATAAATATTTCTTCAATATTAATGATTTATGATAAAACAAACGCTGATAATGTAATTAACATAAGCCTATAAATGTACAATCAATCCACAATTTCAATTACTTTTTCTCGAGTCCACGCGAACTCCGTTTTTAAAATAACAAGAATTCAAAGTCCAATATAGCACTGTTTGACGCGTTTTAAATTTATTTTTTTAACAACAACGTGTGGATAAGAGTCTACTTAAACGACAAACGATGAAATTTTGGGTAAAATTGTTTACAACTTTTTTATGAATTTTTATTCTTGGGCGTGTTTCTGAGATTCTTTATTTCCGAGGCACCGTTACTATAACACACATTTCTGAGACTATTACTAGGCCTAGGGGGAACAATATTTAATGTTCACATTTATATTGTTATATTTGCCGCCGCTGGCAATGTCCATATCTTGTCGGTGTTAAAGCCACCCGGATTTGGTTCAAGTACAGCATTCAGGCAATAGATTCCGCCACTTTGGCGTTTCTACCTATTACTAGGCCGTTTATTTAAAAAAAACGATTTTTTTTTAATTACGAGTAAGACCCCTTAATCCAATAAATTGATATATCACTAATTTGTACAGTGGTTAAATAGTGGTGTTTAAATTTAATTGTAAATGCGTCAAACAGTGCCATATTGGACTTTGAAAGTTTGCCATATTATTAAAAATATATAGTTTGGGTGGACCCAAGAAAAAGAACTCATAAACAAGTTATAAACAATTTTACTAAAAATTTCATAATTTAAATGGACTCTTATCTACACGTTGTTGTTAAAAAATTAAATTTAAAACGCAATAAACAGTGCCATTTTGGCCTTTGAAAGTTTGCTATATTATGTATATAATTTTTAATAGTTTGGGTGGACCCGTGAAAGAAAAATCATAAAAAAGTTATAAACAATTTTACCGAAAATTTCATCATTTTAATCGTTTAAGTAGACTCTTATCTACACGTTGTTGTTAAAAAATTAAATTTTAAACGCGTCAAACAGTGCCATATTGGACTTCGAATTCCTGTCATTTTAAAAAGGGAGTTCGCGTGGACTCGAGAAAAAATAATTTAAATTGTGGATTGATTGTACATCTATAGGCTTATGTTAATTACATTCTCAGCGTTTGATTTATCATAAATCATTAATATTGAAGACATTTTTATTCGGTGGTGACGGCGCCGATAAATCCGTGTCTATCTTCACATCGGTATTGATGGCAAGTGAAGAAAGTAGACAAACATTTGAGAGGGAGTTGCAATAAAGACTAGCAATCAAAACTGTTGTAGAGAGAAATGTTGAAAAACCATTGAGATAATTTAAAAAAAAAACACACAAAGAAACAACGACGAAAGAAGTACGAACCAGAAACCACAACTTCTGGATGACAAGAAATACATGAAAGAAAAGAGAAAGAAAATAAAACAAAAAATCCTATTATGTAGAAACAGTGAAGAAAGAAACAGATTTTAAGGGCTATACAATATAAAGAAATAGAGAAAATTGCAAGATATGACAGAGGTAAAAAAACTGTAGAAGAAGCAGCAAAAATAATACAAATACACTCTATGAAGTAACCAAAGCTTTGGAGCAAAAAGAAGGGCAGAACAGTGATGGGCGAAGAAAATACTTACAAAAAGGAAAAAATACATAGAACGGCTTTGAAGGGATGTACAAGAATAAAGATATTAAAGTCACAAAAGAAGACCAAGAAATATTGACAAGAATCGAGGTAGATGAGAAAGGGAGCACACAGGTAATCGCAGATGTCATACAGACACTCAAAAATAGAAAAGCAACAAGAACAGATGAAATACCCGAGGAAGCTCTGAAAGTGGACGCACCAACAATATCTATGATACACGAACTATTAAATAAAATACGGATCACTACCAGAAGAATAGAATAAAGGAGTCATCATAACTCTATCAAAGATAGAATGAAATGTGAAAACTGAAGAGGATAACGATTATTCTATGTGAGCCTAGTAAGATACATATCAGAATCCTACCAGGGAGGATGGGAGACTCAAGTAAAATAAAAAAGAACCAAACAGGCTTTAGGTTGAGAAGCTCCAATATGTACAGGCTACGCAAAATACTCGAAAATATACTGAAGGAAAAAAAATTAAACACTTGAAATTCGTGAAATTTCGATCATTTTCAAATTACCATAACTCGGCGTATTTTCAATCGATTTTGATGAATCTGAATCTGAATCTGAAAGCGTAATCCCTTCCGCCCCCCTCTAGCACCCCTAAGGAAAAAAATATTTTTGCAGGAAACCATGTCCAATTTTGACGACGTATACGGAGTTGGAAACATTTTTTCGACTCGATCCACCATAAAGGCATTAAGATTTAATCAACTCTCTATGCAGGACTCCAAGAACGAAATTAATACGACGATTTGGCACCAAGTTATGGGCGTTTGAAAAAAGTGCATTTTGAGGTTTTCCGAACATAATTCAGTTACTTTTCAACCAAATTGGATGATTATTTCGGGAAAAAATCTCATTTTGGCTCTTCTTTAAGGGGATAAACTCAGATTGAAATGATCTCTTTTCGTTTTTGGGCAAAAAAACGTGCTATTTTGGCAATGTGTACCGTGTTGGAAAAAATGTGTCGACTCGAATTACCTGTGCAGGACGAAGTTCCTACTACGATTTGGCACAAAGTTATAGGTGTTTGAAAAAAAAAACTGCATTTTGTAGTTTTTTTATTTTTTTTTGTTTGGAGGGGGGTGGAGATCTCTCTTTGAGTGGGGATAAACCGTCTCAAAGAGGACACATTTTGCAATTGATTTCTCAAAATATCGTCGAAATCGGTTGGATAGAAGCCGAGTTATGGCTATTTGAAAATTACCTAAATTTTTACAAATCTCAAGTGTTTCTTTTTTTCCCGCAGTATTATTTATTTGTTTTTATTGGACGAATGGAAAAATGGACGAATAATGGTGAGTTAGGTCCACATT
Organism: Ocypus olens; assembly: GCA_910593695.2. Classification (NCBI taxonomy): domain Eukaryota; kingdom Metazoa; phylum Arthropoda; class Insecta; order Coleoptera; family Staphylinidae; genus Ocypus; species Ocypus olens. The sequence continues at coordinate 27,149,714 of OU343048.1, read as the reverse complement.
TTTTCCGACCCTGCAGAGATCATGAAAGTGAGCTTTTTTGGCCTAAAATAAAGTTTTTTGTTAATGGACTTCCAAGGTACAAAATGCGATATTCTTGATTTCGCGCAAAACAATGAATTTTCGTACATACCTCAAAGAACATCTTAAGAAAATGTCATTGGTAAAAACGAAAACAATTTCCTCGAAAAACTTCGGACTTATGAGTCAAAAAACCACAAAATTCACTTTTTTCAAACACCCATAACTTTGTGCCAAATCGTCGTAGGAACTTCATTCTTTGAGTCCTGTATAGGGCATTGAATTTTAATGCCTCTATGGAGGATTGAGTCGAAAAAAAATTTCCAACTCCGTAGACATCGTCAAAGTTGGACATGGTTTCCTGAAAAAACTTTTTTTTATTACAGGGGCGCTAAAGGGGGGCAGAAGGGGTTACGCTTAAGCTCGCATGAATTACTTTAAAGAAGACGCTTCAAAGTTTCATCAAAATCGATTGTAAATACGCAGAGTTGTGGTGGTTTGAAAATGGTCGAAATTTCACGAATTTCAAGTTTCATTTTTTTTTCCACCAGTGTATAAGAGAATAGCATGAAAGGAATTTGGTATGGAGCTTATGAAAAAGTATTGCTTATCAAATTATGTGTTAAAATAGTAAAGATATCAAATTACACCAGGTTTAATGTATCTATTAACAGAAAGGAAAAAAATACGTACATTAGAAATTAAACATTGTACTAGACAGAGAACGTTTAGAGGTATACGGATACAAAGCGGAGTAAGACAAGGCTTCGTATTATCATCGATGCTGTTTTATCATCATTGACTAGATTATGCAAAAGTAATAGACAATAAAACGTATAAACTGAAAATGCAAGAAGAATCTAGAAGGCCTCGATAATCCAGATGAAATAAACAGCTTAGGAAGGAAACTACAAAACTAAAGTAAATAGTAGAGAAAGCAGGACAAAAATAAACGTTAAAAAATGTAAGATCATATCAATAAATGAACTTCGAGAGAATAGATGGAAAAGACATGGATAAAGTTTTGCTACTTGGGCAGTATTATAAGCGCAACAGGCGAAAGCGAGTGAGATGTATACTCGGCGCCAAAAAAAAGCGCCACTCGAAAAATCGCGAAAAAACTCGATTTTTCAAACCGTCATAACTTGGTTCAATTTGGTCAAAAATCGATGAATCTTTCAGTTTGGGGAAGATTAAAGTTTTATCTTTAAGAATGTGTAGTAGATTTTGACCCCAAGTCCAACCCACGCCCCGTAACGACGCGATGGAAAAAAATGTTTTTTATGTAAAAAATTGTCCAACTTTGACAAGCTGTACCGTGCGCAAAAAAAACGGCGGAAAATTTCACCACAATAGCAGAAGAATTTAATCAATTTCCTTCAAATGCCTTAAAAATTCGAATCGTTTCGATGATTTGGAGCAAAGTTATGATTTTTTTTTTAAATGACATTTTTCACTTTTTTGGCCATAACTTGAGTAATTTTGCATCAAAATCGATGAACTTTTGCAGTCTGAACAGTTTCAAATTCTCTCTTCAACGTCATGTGAATTGTTTTGTTGCTAAAACGATTCCACCCCTTGCTACCCCCTAAAGGAAAAACATGTTTTTGAAGTTTAAATGTACAAATTTGGTTTCTTGTACCGGGTGCAAAACAAATCGTGAACCCAATCAATCAGCATGGTAATAAAGTTCAATCATTTTCCTCCAATTTCCTCCAAAATTCAAGTTCAAGCGATGATTTTGCGTGAAGGTATGCAGTTTTGAAAAAAAATACATTTTGCACCTTTAGGCCATAATTAGGCGAATTTAGAAACGAATCTTGCGATCCAAGAAGTTTTCGACCCCCTGAAAACTCCTACAAAAAGTGTTTTGGATTACCAAAAAATGTTAAATTTTTACAACTTGTTTTCATTTTCAATGTCTTTTTTTCAAAAATTCATAACTTTGCTCCAAATCATCGAAACCACTTGAATTTTTAAGGCATTGGAAGGAAATTGATTAAATTTTTCTGCCATTGTGGTGAAATTTCCCGCCGATTTTTTTTGCGCACGGTACAGCTTCTCAAAGTTGCACAATTTTTTACATAAAAAACCTTTCTTTTCCATCGCGTTGGACCCGGGGTCGAAATCAACTACACATAAGATAAAACTTGAATCTTTCCCAAGCTGAAAGATTAATCGATGTTCGACCAAATTTAACCAAATTACGACGGTTTGAAAAATCGAGTTTTTTTCGCGATTTTTCGAGTGGCGCTTTTCTTTGACGCCGAGTGTATGTATAAAGAAGAAACAAAAAAGCAGACTAGTATATGGTACAATAAATTTGGCAAATTGTTTGTCTAGCTTGTCAGTGCAAGTTTGACAAAGCACGAACTGGCGATTTGTAATTATAACATGAATTGTATTTCGTGAATATTAATCTAGCATTCCGGTATAATAATTTGTTCATAACAAGTATACGCGATAACTTAGTCAATTGGAATCACGTGGATTGCAAGCAGAACCGTGGAACCTGAGGCCCGTGGGTCGCATGCGGCCCTCAGACTTCTTTTATGCGGCCCACAGTGCGAAACTGGATATTAAATGCAAGCATAGCGAGTTGAGTTAAGTGAGATATTATTTGACGGGTATGATTTATTATTACTGTTAATGGAATCCAATTTCTAATAACGCTTTTTACTTACTATTAGTTTGAAATGGCTGAGAGGGAAAAGATCAGATGAAAATCGAGAATTCAATGATTCATGGACAAATAATTTGATTTTTTCTTTTGTATAGAAACAAGCCCACATGTTTGATTTAGTTGGAAAGCAATACAGTTCTTAAAGTATACAACATTAAGCGTCATTACGTGATCTGGCGAAATAAGAAAAGAATAACTGATAAAAGTTCGAAGAGAACTTAACAGGACAACAAAACTTATTCAAAAGTGTTTATTTAGATCAACAATCATATAACTATATTAAGTTACGAAATTTGCAATATTTTAGGTAAACATTGTACCGTTACCCTATGATAATTTAATAAAAGAATTTATTGAACATCATTTGCAATTTCTTTCTAATATTAGATTATACAAATTTACCGAGGCAAAACAAATTGATTAAATGGTAAAACAACTCTTACAAATATAGTTAATAACTTTGTATATTATTCTCTTTGCCTTATATAAAAAATCCAAATAATTGTAATAAAGTAGTAAATGTAGTTTAAACGGCAATACTTGTATTTTCAATGAATATACCATTTAATAATTTATTGACCAAATTCCATTATAAACCTTATTTTAAATAACCTTTAATTAAACTCACATTTACAAATAAATGAATCAATCGATTCGAGAGAAACTAGATGAAAATTTCAGGAGAAAATCCTAAGGGTGCGCCTGCCACAACCTGAATGCACACAGACGTCGTCACGAAACTTCCACTCTGCGTATAGTTCCACCTAACGATCCAGCAGCCAAAAATGTACAACACAGCACAGTATTTCGCAAACCGAAATTCCGCGATAGTTTCAAAGTGCAGATGAAGTGGTTTCATGTTCCGGAGATAACACAACACTCTTAAACGCACATATATCACTCCGGTTCCTGCAACGAACAACGACCTGCCAACCCCAAAACTGTGTTATTAAATTATGGAAAAGTGGAAACTATTCTCTGCAATTCTGCATTTTTAGGAACTTCCTAAATAAACTTTGGCTAGTATTACACTAACCAGAAACTGAGTACAATCAAATTAAAGTATAAATCTGTAACAAGCAGAATTTTGTCACAATTTATAAATATTCAAGCAGTTCACGATTGTATAAAAATTGACTTAAATCCTGGTTAGGGAATAATTGATAATATTGGAGACTGGCTCAGACAACGAAGGTAATTTAGTCAAACCCATTGTTTATATATAAATAATATTTGAAATCAAAGGAAATATTCTCATCTATTTTATGAAATTACTGCAGTTAAACAATTGTTGTGGAACAACAGAAACAATTTTAAATTTTATTCTGCATCAGCAGTTTCAACAATATTTAAATGGTATATAATTTCATTTAATTTCATAATAGTATGCATATGTAGTGTTTAAATTTCTTATGTTTTTAAGGAATATCATTATTTTTCTAACTTGAGAGCTTTTGTATTTATATAACAAATAGTAAAGCCCACAAAACCGTAATTGTATTTTTCTATTTGTCAAACTGTGAATATTTGTTTCGAATGATATATATTATTGAAATGTAACCCTCTACATGCGATTGCTGAAACGAGAGGAGGCGCGTAAGCGCATCCACCAGAATTGTTACGTTAGAGCCGGTTCCTTTCATCGAGAATAGGATTGAGCTGGCGCATAATAAGAAGGCGAGCTTTTTCCACGAGGACTGATTCGCATTATGCTCGACGGATTCCTTCTTTCAAGCAGGATGTGCAGGTGGCAGGTGGAATTTATTAAATTCCGAGTTTTTCATTCCCCGGCCTCGGCTCTGTATCGCGATCCCGAATAATTGCGACCCGTTGGCAGGGATTTAATTAAATTCCGAAAATTTTAATTAATACCCAACTGTAAGTGTGAATGGGCCGCTTGTCGCGTGGTAAACCATTTTCGAAATTCTTATAGGTTGTCTAAATTAATGATGAGAGAAAATTGTACGGTGATTATTCCAATGAGTCTACGGCGGTTACTCTAATTTCTTAAGATTAATGTTGCCTCTCTACGACTGGGGGGTATGGGATTATTACATGTGTGTAATTGATTAATAAACCTCATGAATTGTACATGCCCCTTGTCATATCCCACTATTGTCTTAGCACTAGTACACAACAGAATTGCCAAAGCAACGAGTGGGATATGAGAATGGGTAAGTATAGCCGTCCCAAAATGTCTCGACGCATTGCACAGTGAACATCTTAAATTTAAAGAGTGGTAATGCCGAAAATTTATATTTATTCAGCGAGCGCCGCGTGAACATAATGTAAATATAGACACAGAGTCGGCGAAGTGACGATTCATCTTCAATTCGGTGATGCGGCCAAGTGTAGATTTGTTATTGCGTTGAATACTTTCTCACTCTGCTCAAACTTTACACCCACGTGTCACGATATTTTGGGACGGCTCTACCTACGTTTATTAACTACTTGCACAAGTAATGTTCACATACCTCAGTAGTTATATAGCCTAATTTAAGCACGGTTGGTACGACATAGTCAGTATAGGAACGCGTTCATGCAAATACAAATATAACTGAATGATACGTATTCTGTTCTATGAAATAAAAAAATCGAAATTTAGAAATATTTCTATTCTACTATTTTAGCAAAACTTGGACAATAACAGAAAAATATACGTCAAGAATAAATGCAATGGAGATAAGATTGCTCATAAAGATCAAACATAAAACAAGAAGAGACGAAACAAAACATTTAGAGAACTAAGAATCGAACCCATTAACGGCAAAATAGAAACAGTGAGCTAAGATGGTTTGGACATATATACAGAATGCAAAAAGAAAGAGTTGCAAGATATGTGTTTGAAACAATTTAAAACACCGGGACAGATCTAGAGAAATATGTAAAGAGGAAATGAGAAAAGAAGCCAAAAAAGAGGAATAAAATGGAAAAAATAAGGGTAGAAACAAAAAAAAAACAAAATGCTAAGGAAAATGCACAAAAAAAGAGACACGCTTTACACCTTATGGTAGGAAGGCATAGGATTAAGATGAAAAAGAATATGAAAAAGATGTTTATTCTACCAAATAAAGACACAGTTGAATGTTTAAAATTCTCAACTTGTTTCTGATTTTCAAGAAAATCTAAACTGAAAAAGGAACGAAAACGAAATAACAGCAGAAATATTTATAAGAATGAAAATGTAAACGAAAACGAAATTTATATTTCTCGTTCAAGATCGAAAACTAAATATTTTGTTTTCTAATTCCATTTTTTTAGCGTTTTTATTAATTTTTAAAAGTGTATCTATTAAACACAAACTCCTCATAGTTTATGTCGGAAGTGATATTCATTTGTTTTGTGAGTTATTCAACCGCGTTGGCTTCGGGGAAATCCCGTATTCCTGACTCACGCTCGTATGGTTCCCCTTTCATAAGTCCGTGTAACGAGCATTCACTTTTATGTTGTTTGCCACCAAGTCTGCTTAAAGAAACATAAACTTAATTTAGTGTAACTTTAATTATACCAATAGAGACGTTTAAGCTAGATTTTTTAATACCTACAATTAAAGTTTATTTTAGTGTTTTATTCATTGTGCCTTAATTTTGCTTTTATTTAAAGTTGCAAAGAGTTAAATTATATTTTACTTATTACTGTTTAAATAAATCAGGAGAATTAACGACTATTACGAGACTCAATGGCTGAAAAACTGGTCGATGGCATTTAAAAATAAAAATAAAATGTTATTTGTATAGATATATATAATGCCTATATTAATGTAAGAACGATAAAAGAGCATCTAGTAATAGGAGAATCACGTAATTAATGTATTAAATTTAAATGTACATACAGGAAGGCGCAAAATGAATGTTGTGGTTTGAATTATAACCTTTTTGTTTTATTTCATTTCAGGATTATCCCCAAAGGAAACAGCCAGGAAATCGCTTCTTCTCGACATAATGCGTTCGCGTAAGAGATTCCTTAACAGAGCCACTTGCATCCACAGCGTTGGATGTTTTTTTCAAAACTTGTCTTAAAAAAATTTCCAATTTCGTTCGATACTTAGCAAAATTAATGGAAACTGTGACAGTGTCTTCATTTTCAAAGAAAATGGGCTAAATTTATTTTCGGATGAAAAATATATATACAGTATGTCTCTGTAAGTTGGAACCATATGGAAAACTTCTTTATTATTAAATTTAGGAAAACATGTTATTCTTCATAAAAAGTTCTGCATGGTCTAAAATCTAAAATGCAACCTTTTTTTCAATGGTTTACTAGATTTCTAGTAAACCATTTAAAAAAAAAAAGTACATTTATTTTTTGACAATATCGATAAATGTTATTAGGAGAAGTTGAGCACAACTAAAAACCACGTTCAATTATTCAATTACAACCTTCTAGCATGGATTTTTTGATTTTTTACTAATTTTTCTGAAATATAAATTACTATTAATTTTGCTAATTTCATAATGAACATTTTTCTCTTGTGATTGATAAAAACGTGATAAGCTTTCCTTTTAATTTGCAAATAAAACAATAAATACAAAAAATAAATTGTGTCGCTAATATAATTATGAATGAAAAAAATCCAAATGAAATTGCCCTCTCTAAATGACTAACATCTTGAAACGGCCCTTGTAGCTAAACTTTTTGTTTTAAGTGACCCCATAAGTAGAAATCTAGAGGGGTTAAATCAGGGGATCTAGCAGGCCAAAAAAGATCTGAATATCTGTGAATCACTTTTCCCTTGAAAATATGTTCAAGATAGCTCCTAGTATTTAATGTACAGTGGTATGAGGCACCGTTTTGTTGGAACCAAATACATTGACGTTCTTATAAGGGAAGTTCGTCCATAAAATCATTGATGTGATTTTGTAAAAATTGTAAATAACGTTCGGCATTCATAGATTGGTGGAAAAAATACGGTCCAATTAATCTGTTTTTATAAATACCGCACCACACGTTCGTTTTAAACCAAAATTCCTCACTAGTATTGTAAAATTGGGATTTTTCTCGGACCACCAGCGACAATGTTGTGACGAGACAATTCCATTTGCAGAAAATGTTGCTTCATCGGAAAAAATTATACTTCTCATAAAAAAAGGATTATCTTCTAACGTCCCTTGGATGAGACAGCAAAAATCAAAGCGCCTATCATAATGCCTTTCTTTCAATGTGTGAACGAATTTTGGTTTGAATGGTCTATATTTATTTAGTTTTAAAATTCTTGCCACTGTATCTTTACTTACATTATTCTGTATCAAGGATTTCCTTTTACACAATGACATTTTTGGATATTCTACAGCAGACAGCATTACTTCTAACTACGTGTTCTCATTGGCAACTAATTTTCGGAGTTTTACATTAAAATTATTTTTAATGCTTCCACTGGTCTTGAATTTGTTCACTATTTTCGCCACAGTTGAATGACTAATATTTCTATTGGGATGTCTGTTGTTAAAAATACTTGCTGCTTCTCTATGTGTTTTATAGTTTTCTCCTACAATCAAAACAATTTCAATTTTCTCTTCGCAAATTAATAACACTGCCATTTGTATGTATTTTATAATTTCTAACACGTTTCGACGGTCATTGTCGAAAATTTCTTGTCACTTGCCGGTCAATACTAGATTACAGGTAACTACAATTAAATTTACGTTCTTATTTTAGAGGTATGTTTCGATAAGGAAAAAAAAAACAGTTTTTTTCAATGTAAACGGACGTTATTACAAATTTTAACGTAGTTTTTAGTTGTGATCAACTTCTCTTTATAACATGTATCGATATTGTCAAAAATAAATTTACTTTACTCTAGAGCAAAATTAATATTTTTTGAGAAATCTAGTAAACCATTGAAAAAATTAGATATCTGAAGGTTGCATTTTAGATTTTAGACCATGCAGAACTTTTTATGAATAATAACATTTTTTCCTAAATTTAATAATAAAGAAGTTTTCCTTATGGTTCCAACTTACAGAGACATATTGTATATGAATAATAATAGTTAAATTTATTACTTGGTTGGTTATAGTTTCGAACTTGCCATTATTAAAATCAAAAGTTTTACTTCATGGTAATAAAGCAAATTAAACTACCAAATTTCTATTCTGGCGCCATCTAAATAAAGCCACCAAAACTAAATTTCTTATGGCCTGGTTCCCAGGAATGACTAAAGAAGAGGTATGGTTTGATCAATGGAACTTTACGTGTGCGCCATTACTTGCAATTATCCGCTATAGTACAATCGCGCAGAGGTGACAGTGACTCATGCTTTTTCGATCTAATAATCGCGTCTGGATAAATATCTATACTCGTTCTCATGCTTAAGAAAAACGAAATGAAATGTCGATATGTAAATTCAAGGGCTAAGTGCAACGTATGTCTTTTCTCATTCTATCTATTCTAACCTCAAAATTCACGTGCTTGTATCTGGTTTTGACCGTCTCCGATTTCGATTTAGTTAAGAGCAGAATTGATTGTATCTATTTCATTAATAAAAAGGTTAAATTTAATCACCAATTTCCAGTTGTCTTTACCGATTGCCGAAAAATACACTCGCAAAGTTTCGTCGGGAAAATATTTGCACGCTGGAGAATTTTTAAATTTCCCTCCTAGACTGAATCGAATTATTTTATGGACATACGTTTACTAGAAACTTAATTCAGGCAACATGGAGCGATGAGTCACTGTCACCTCTGCGCGATTGTACTATACAATCAACTAGCGATTCCACCAGTAGCGCCCTAAACATTTGCAATACAGCCATGTGCTACTAAACAACAAACCGTACAATATGACGAATGACTGTGTGTTATATAAACAAAGTAAAACTTGACTCGTGATTTTTGTATAGATTTTTACAACTTTACAGGTCCTTACACGTAATATAAAATGATTTTATCTACGACCACTACTGTAAATGCCCATTATCGTACAATGCGCGTACTGCGTAAATACACCAAAACACCCACGTATGTTAGAGCCCGCTTGTAAATTAAAGGTACGTGTGTGTTTGCCATAACATACTAGTGAGTTTCGTTTACGAACTTTTGATTGGTTGAGAGTTGCGCGTTTGTTCGTTTTTATTAAATATAGTAGTCCGCGATTGTTAAACGTCACATCACGCACCCCGAAGCTGTCACTTCGCTATTCCGCACATTCTCATTCAAATGCAATGATATCCAGTAATCCAGTAAGTAAGTACCAAATAATGAGGTATGTAACCATTGTTAATGAAACTCTTTTAGTAGAGGAAAACAGCCGATTCGGGGACAGGAAGTGATCCCGGAAGTGATCCCGGAAAACCGGAAGTGAAAATGGCAACGCTGTACGCCAAAATGGCTGCCAATTTAGTGGCGGGAAATTCAAATCTGGGGGATTATAGGGTGAAAAAATTCAAATCTGGGGGATTTCTGGGTGAAAAAATTCAAATCTGGGGGATTTCGGGGTGGAAAAATTCAAATCTGGGGGATTTTTAACTCAAAATGTTCACCAACTGTCAAAATCTTGGGGATTTTAGTGGCGGGATATTCGAAATCTGGGGGAATAAAATGGCAACAGCGGAGCTTGGAAGTTCTACAGTGTTGCCGAAAAGGCATCCGGTTTACGGGAATTCCATCCGGTTTCACCCTGGAATGGCAACGCTGTCGAGCTTTAAGTTCAAGTTCGTGGCGGGAAATTCAAATCCAAAGTTCAGCGCCAGCCAAAGTTCTAAAAGTGGGAAATTCAAAAATTTACCTGTATATAATACTGAAGTAATCAGAGTTTGTGGTAGTGCTAAAACAGCTGTGCAAAGATGCAGACCTGTTTTTAATAACTGCTACCTGTCTTGGAATAACAGCTACCTGATTTGGAATAACTGATACCTGTCTTGGAATAACAGCTACCTGTCTTGGAATAACAGCAACCTGATTTGGAATAACTGCTACCTGTCTTGGAATAACAGCTACCTGTCTTGGAATAACAGCAACCTGATTTGGAATAACTGCTACCTGTCTTGGAATAACTGCTACCTGATTTGGAATAACTGCTACCTGTCTTGGAATAACAGACCTGTCTCCGGAGAAATGGTTGATGTTAAAAGAAAAATATTATCCATTCAAAAGGCTATTAGGAAATTCACCTCTTCTTGAGTTTTTATGATTGATTTTAAAGGCTCCGTGATTGGTTTGTACAATTTTTCTAACCTCTCATCATTTTCATTACGGTTTAATTTCAGAGCTAATACTTTATTCCTAATAGCCTTTTGAATTGATAATATTTTTAACTTTGGATTTGAATTTCCCGCCACGAACTTGAACTTAAAGCTCGACAGCGTTGCCATTCCAGGGTGAAACCGGATGGAATTCTCGGAAACCGGATGCCTTTTCGGCAACACTGTAGAACTTCCAAGCTCCGCTGTTGGCATTTTATTCCCCGCAATTAAATTTTTTGAATTTCCCGCTTTAGAACTTTAGCTGGCGCTGAACTTTGGATTTGAATTTCCCGCCACGAACTTGAACTTAAAGCTCGACAGCGTTGCCATTCCAGGGTGAAACCGGATGGAATTCCCGGAAACCGGATGCCTTTTCGGCAACACTGTAGAACTTCCAAGCTCCGCTGTTGCCATTTTATTCCCCCAGATTTTGAATTTCCCGCCACTAAAATCCCCCAGATTTTGACAGTTGGTGAACATTTTGAGTTGAAAATCCCCCAGATTTGAATTTTTCCACCCCGAAATCCCCCAGATTTGAATTTTTTCACCCTAAAATCCCCCAGATTTGAATTTCCCGCCACTAAATTGGCATCCATTTTGGCGTACAGCGTTGCCATTTTCACTTCCGGTTTTCCGGGATCACTTCCTGTCCCCGAATCGGCTGTTTTCCTCTACTTCTTTTCAATTCTTGCAAGATAAATAATGTCCAGTAACAGCAACAACGAAAATGATTAAATAAGCGGCCAACAAGTTTCTCCCTGCTACGCCTCGCGATACAAAAATGTTTAAGGAACATTTATGGACTGGAGAATCAAATATAAATTAAGGTGAGAGTGGTCGTAGATAAAGTATACTACATAACGCGAGTTGTAAAGCAATTACGCGCTCGTGAAATTGCGTTACTCGCCGCTACGCGGCTCGTACGCAATTTTTTCACTTGCGCGTAATTTGATATTTACAACTCTTGTTACGTAATATACTATTATCTACGACTAACTTATAAAGTGCATATTATATTCTTGATGTTGGCTAAATAATGCTATACAATATTTCCGCAGGGAATAATGGGCGAAAGAGAATTATTATTTCATAATTTCCTGCTGCTAACCAATGAAAATGTGGCGCTTGAAACAAAATGCTTTGCAATTGCCAATAACTATGGTAACGATAAACGAGTTTGTCTCCGTTTTAAGATGGATCAAAATGAAGAGTCTATTAATTGTTAGTCTTAGATAAAGTGGCATATACAACTCGCAATAATGGCTAATATTTCTTCGGATGTTTACTCCCTCGCCGCTTCGCGGGAATAATAAATTTGAAAATAGTTGTGTTGGTTGGAAACAATTCTCCAATAATTACTTGTAGTTAAAACATAGTGAATGATTCAATTCAAAAGTAACAGTACTATTATATGATATATTAATAGTTATTTATGTACCAAGGGCATTAAGATGTTTATGCGTATACGAGGACGAAAAGTTTTCCTGTAAGGCGTCCGAGTAGTATAAACATCAACTAATGTGCATACATTACGTCTTATTCGTTTTTCTATTCAATCATGGAAGGGTTATATCTATCATTTTTGACATTTCAAGCTTGCATGAATGTGATTCATGTTGTTTTAAATGTGACTTTACAGTTGTGATGTAATTGCGGGCCTTTTAGTTTATGGCTCTAGGGTGTTATGTTCTACGTAACGTACCTTTTATCCTAGTAATAATGCCACAATAATGTAATAGCAACACATAAAATACTATTTCCGTTGCTCGTTGGTTAATGGCTAACTTTAATGTACCGAAATGTATCAAAAATCATTCATTAATAACTCCTATTAATGATCGATTTTTCATTAATAAACGATTTTTTATTAATGAACGATTTCTAGTTTAGCATTAAATAGCTAATTCATGAGTGGCTAATTACTTATAATTACTGGAAATATGAACTGCTGATAACTAATAGTGAGAAAAGGATCCATAATTTGCATCACATGTAAATGCAAAAGTAAATCAATTCTCTGCGCTAGAAACAAATTAGCGGCGAGTCGCCTTCGATTTAACATACCATGGACATTTAAATGTCTAATATAAGTGTAAAACGTCAAATTTATAAAACGCGTGTATCAAGTGAATGTCTGCCACTATGGATAGTGTCGAGTTTACATTAATACCGCCGAAACCACTAGCCAATGCAAATAATGCAACAGTAAGTTTGCTTTCGGAAAAGAGTAAACATTTTTACGAAAAAACTTACGTAGAATTTATTTCCTGGTGCGGGTCAGATTGCAGGCCTCAACGCTTCGCGTTTCGGCCCGCAGCAACACTAAGCTCAACACGAACAGTACCACTTCAATACCTAGTAATATAATCTACTATTATTATATTACTCAACATGCATAACGAAATATAATATAAGCCTCCAGCACGAACAAAATTTATTTAATGATAATTTATTTTATCCCCTTGTAGATTAAATGTACAATATGACTTGTAACGTATGTCAACTAAGCACACTTGTATTTCATTCATCTAAATTAAAACCCAATGGTCAGTTCGTTAAATCATGATTCGCTGTTGTTAATATGTCTGGCCGACTCGAACAACCATGTTTATAGGAATAGTAAACATTCATTACACCCTAATCTACAAATTTAACGTAAATACTTCCCCACAGAACGACCATTACCTCCCTTTGTTATGCATGTCGAGTCAATTGTAAACTTTAGACATTGACCTTTTTATCTTGACAGCAGACCATCCAAACGACCGAATGGCCCGAATTTATTATTGGATTATTGGCTTCACTAATTTTAGTTCTATAAACACACATAGAGTCCATATAATTATTTCAGAATTTGTTAAATATTTTACATGGTTAACAGATCGTAAATAAATCTAGAAACGAAATATAATTCAGAAAATACATCAAAAATATTTTTATAGTCACTTATGCGTCCAATATCAACCCAGCAACCGACAAAACAATGTCGAATATTGTTTGTTTGTGTCAATCCAGTGAAACTTTCTGCGGGCACGGATGCAAACGAAGCCGCGAATATTGCGTGTTAGAACCTGTTACCGACAAAATCTAAAAACGTATTTGTCTTGTTACGACTCTTTTTAGCAGTGGTTATGTAAAAAGGATGCCGATGCTATAGGTATAGACGAAAATGTGTTGCTCGCCTATATGTTGGAGCGTTACGTTTCTGTTTATTATTTTCCTAGGTCAGTAAGTAAAAATTAAGTTACGTCCAAACGTACAAACACCACGAATGTTATCAGCCACTTACGGTACCTGTAACTATGGATGCAATGCTTATTTACGTTGTCGGTAGCGGAAAAAAATTATTACAGTTCAATTAAACCTGGGTAATAATCGATAAAGATTTAATACGCAATTTAGTCAAATATTAATCGTTATTCGACATATTGATAAAGATCAAAATTGTAGTAAATATGGTGTTCTTGACGTATAAGTGATTACAATTAAACTATAATAATACAATTATTTATTAATATAGATATAAAACAATAATTACATACAATTTTGAATAAATAATTGGAAGTACAAATATCTCACAACCCTAAATAGTCAAATAACATTCACCGTAATATATGTAGTAATAAAAATACTAATAATAACTTTAACATTTATTATAACCTCCAGTAATAAATAATATCAAGCACCAAGGGCCAGTCAGGTTACATTTAATTGTTTTTCGTATTTTAATGTGTGTAGTTTATCATCATATGACATTTTTATGACAATTTTATTTTTACTGTGGGAAGCTTTAAATTTAGATGAATTATTTTTATCCTTTAGACAGACATGTTTATTTATTTTGTTGTTTTTCACAAAAATTACAATTAATTTTTCATTCGGCTACATGACAGAAACATTTAATTTTATTCGTTTCAGATATTGAAGTTATTAAATATTTGATTGATTGTTTATGAATCGGTAATCTATTTTAAATTATTTAAACAGTTAGTTTTATTATACGTACCGAATGAAACTCTTTTGATTAATTAGATCACTGTATATAGCAATGTCATATCTCTTGTAAACATAATTTTTCAAGAAAATCCTCAAAACCGTCGATATTTAATTTAAAAATTAAAATATTAATGCACTTTTTAAGTTCAAGTTATATGAAAAATAGATTAATTATTTCTTTCAAAATCATGTTTACAAAAGTTGCAATACTTTTTACACATGCTGTATAATATAAACATTACCAGCAGCTTCTCGACAACCTTTATTTTGATAACCCACACTTACTAAAGAATCGACGGTACTACATTACAGACCAATTTATCTGATGTATTAAAAATATTTCCAGTAAGTTTGGATTAGTGCTGCCAATATATCTCAAATTGTGTTGCAGTCTTTAGGAATGATGACATTATTAGTTATATAAATGTGGTTCGTAAATCTATGACTGATGTATCTGAACATTTACGTGCCGCTTATCGATTTTCACTTCTAGATGCAATATTTGATTCGTGGCTGCATTACATGTACAGCTGCCTTAATGAACCATAACTTTAAAGTGGGGACATTAATTCTATCGGCAAAGATTCTTAGGATGTTCGAAGAGCTGAATATTTCACAATCTGAGGTGAAGTTAATTTTAAGAGTGCATTTTCGTTACATATTCCGCTGATTACTTTATCTGAAAACTGAAGGTAAAGATTATTAAAATTTGAAGAACCCGGTGGCTGTAATTGATTGGCACTTTTTCTATGGAGTTGGCAAAATACTTTAGTAACACTTATTTTTTGTTCATTGATGTAGATATAAAAATAAAGGAGATCTAATAAATATCACTTTAATGATTAATAGTTTAGGGAAGTAACGCCGTCAAATGTAAATGTAGGGAGAAGATATCGGGTGTGGTCACGGCCTGGGCTAGTAAATGTGTATTTAATGATTAATATTCAAACATTATTCTTTTTTTAGTCAATACATTCCACGAACATTGTACCTTACTAACATCTTAAAATCACCAGGAACATAATAGCAATGAAGTTTTGCTGTATCTTCAGACCCAGCTGCAAGTGAATAGATTTTCAAGAACTGCACCGTATTGCAAATATTCTCATTCTCCCGAGAACGTACTTTTAAGAGCAGTTAACGCTTTATTTCTTAGAAACGAAATCAGATCTTCAAAAAGTGATAATCTTAAGAACTCAACTGCCAGATTATTACAATAGCGACTTTTACTCTGACAATAAATGTTAAAATTAGTAACTTAGTAATTTAATAGTAAGGTTACTTATAAGGTACTTGATTTCATATTGTTCATTTTAATGTTAACTGTCAGCCAACGGCTCGTCCTGGAAATTTCCAACTCATCCCGCAAAATATCACTTTTGGAACATGTTACGTAAATTACTATTCCAGCCACCTATCCTGAATGCTCATTTTTTAGACCAATTGGAAGTTAGCCATAAATTTCAGTCACGAATCTGGCGCACCCATCATTTTTTGCATTTACTACATTTCTTATAAATTTATGAATTTTTATTTATTTTCTGTAAATTAGTAGAGATTACTTAGAAATTTAGTACGTGTAAAAATGTTGGATGCGCCGGATTCGTGGCTGAAATTTATGGCTAACTTTCAATCGGTATTTTTCGGTCCCAAAATGCGGGAAGGAAATCCCAAGGGAGTCAAAAATGGTTCGTAAATTTTCCAATAGAGGGCAGCATACTTGTTAAAATAAATATCATTAGACTCCATCTTTAGGTAAAGCATAGTTTCTTCCCTTGGTGAACAATGTACTATTACATTTTTATATTTTGAAATAATAATATTTTGGCTCGCACACAACGGAAACAAATATTTGACCTTTCCGACTGAAATAAAACGAGGGAAATGTACGACGGGCAATTTTGTATTGTAAATAAATGTACATATATTTGAAATATATTATAGTCCGTATGTTTTTGGCGGCTGACTATTAAAGTTATAAGCATGAATAGCCTTTATGGTTTTTGATTGCCGGTCGCCACAAATCAAAACATACGTAAATTGTAGTACTACAAAATCACAATAAATTAAATAAGTTTTTCGTTGAAAAAAATAATCTAAATTGATAAAATAGGGAGGAAAGAACCACGGTCGATAGCCCAGACAGAGACGTACTAACACATTATACAGGGTGTATTTGAAATAACGAACATGCTCGTAACCACAAAGAGATTATATTATTTTTAAACAATATTCGCAAATATTTTGTTTATAACTGTAACAAAAAGCCCGCAATTAATTATTAAAGTTAATGAGTGAAAATACGCAACATGTTTGGGGGCAGTGGTAATATGACCTAATTTTTAAACGGCATCGGCTTTAGATATACTACAACAAGCGCGTAGGAAATATCTGAATGCCCTTTAAGCATCAATGAAATTGAGGACTGGCAAGAAATCGTATCTCGCGTTTTAAATAAACAAACACACATTCCATGTAGACCTAATTAAATGAGAAAAGCATCGGTTCTCAAAATGTTTAAAAAACCTCGAAAAATTAGGAAAATTCAAAAAAAATTTTTCGAATAAATTTTGACGGAAATGGGCTCACAAATATTTTGTGTATGTGCCCTTAAATGACTATTTGTTATTTCAAATACACCCTGTATAATAGTCCGTAATTTAAACCTGTGTGTAACGCTCAGTATGGATCTGTAATAAAGATGATGTGTATATATTGATAAAATATTACAACAACTACATTTTACTAAAAATTTTAGATTAAAGATTTACCGGGAATACAAAATTAAGACGATTTTAAACAATAAACTTTTGTCTATGAACTAATGGTAAGATTTAACCTATTGTTTCTATAATACAATAAAATTATTGAAAGAAAAGTATGGTACTCTATAAAAATCCATTTATTTACCATATTTATTTATACAGGGTGCACGTTTTTCAAGCGGCACCATGGGGATTTCAGTTATCTTAAGAGATACGAGGTTGGTTCAATTAGGGCAAAGTTGTGTATTATAACGTTGATTAATAATCTGTTGAGAAATTTGAGTTGCCCTTTTTTGTTTTACAAAAATAAAAAATTTGAATTTTCATTTTTAATTTTTTATTCGAAAACTATTACTATTAAGCATTTTGCACTAAGACATTATTAGAGAACTTTTTAATGGAGGATCTAAATATGTTATTAGATTTATTGTAGCTTTCAAGATGGCGGAGAAACAATAGACAACGTTTGTTTTTCTTATGGGCGCCATATTGGATTTTTTTCTAATGCAAGATTTTTTTCTGTTTACGATGATATATCATACATTATGTTTTAGTTTTACATTTGAGCCAAAATTTGAAATGTATTATTTTTGTAAAGAGTGCCATGCAAACATCACACTTTTCTACAACAATGAGTATTACAAAGCCTATAAAACAAACTGTGGCATTTTATTTTATTATTTATTTCATCTATAATCAAGCAGAGGGAATATGCATTCATTTATCAACACTTCTGTTTGGGCAAGGTTGGGTTTACATAAAAAATACAATTTGTAAACGAATACCAATCTCAGGAATTTAACATTTTTAACATTATTAATTTAACATTAAAACTACTAGAAAACATAATGCTGCAATAAGTGTTCAAATTATTCACATTCACATTCCACTTCCAAACACAATTCTGCGCTTTTTCTTAAATTATAAATTGCCCTACTAATATCTCTTCTTCTAATATTATTTATAGAATCAACGATACTTCTACGCAGTTCATTAATATTGGCTTTGATAAATCTTATTTTTCAAAGTTCCCCATAAAATGTAATCCAATGGGGAGAAATTTCTCGGATATTTCTGAAGATACACCACCATTGAGACTTGCACATTTCTATGGAAATTGTAATAAATTTGTAACATATCGCGTTATTCTTCACTTGAAAATTTCATTTTTACGATAAAGTTACCAGTAAAGTAAATTTCAAGAATGAAGTTTAAATGGAACTGTCACATTTTGTTTTGAACAAAAGTGTTGATTTTGTTTACATGGCACTCTTTACAAAAATAATAAATTTAAAATTTTGGCTCAAATGTAAAATTAAAACATAATGTTTGGTATATTATCGTAAACAGGAAAAAATGTTGCATTAGAAAATGTAGAAACCCAATATGGCGGCCATAAGAAAAACAAAAGTTGTCTATTGTTTCTCCGCGATCTTAAAAGCTACAATAAATCTAATAACATGTTTAGATCCTCCATTAAAAAGGGCTCTAATAATGTCTTAGTGTAAAATGCGCAATAGTAATACTTTTCGAATAAAAAAGTAAAAATGAAAATTGAAATGTTTTATTATTTTTTGAAAACAAAAAAGGTAACTCCAATTACTCAACAGATTATTAATCAACGTTATAATACACAACTTTGCCCTAATTTAACCAACCTCGTATCTCTTAAGATAACTGAAATCCCCATGGTGCCGCTCGATAAAATTTTACAATAACTACAATTTACTAGAAATTTTAGATTTAAGATTTACCGGGAATAAAAAAAATTAGACGATTTTAAACATTAAACTTTTGTCTATGAACTAATGGTAAGATTTAACCTTTTGCAATAAAATAATTGAAAGAAAAGTATATTACTCAATAAAAATCCATTTAATTACCATGTTTATTTATTAACGTATATTTCTTATTTTGTATAATATTTAGAGAAAATAATAAATTTATTATTTATATCAACCCTATTTATTCTTTTTTTTAATCCTTCAATTAGTTATTTTCTAATGGTGCAGTGACGGGCCGCGCGCCTTCTAATTTTTATTCCGTATTTCGTTTTCTGACGTTGCATGAATCTCTGCAACCCTTCTGTGCCCTTTTTCTGCCTGCGCTGGGCGTCTATTTTCATTTTTCATGGATGTGGATATGGATGACAATTTTGCGTCATAATAAACTTATTTATATTGGTCGTTACGAATTGCAAATGGGTCTCTACCAAGTCCCAACCCGAAACTACGATTTTTGTAACAATCCCTCTTAAGATTATGTATCGTATTTTGACGTTTCTGACTTATAAAGAAACTAACCCAAGTGTTCCTCTCCGATCTTAATAAAATTTGGTGGATTTGTAAAGGGGGCCAAAATATCCGATACGTATTTTTTGTTTCAGCTAAAAAACATGTTTATGGGGTGAAATCGCCCCTCGAATATCAGTCATATTTTTGTTTTTTTGGCCATAACTTCTAAACAAATCTCCATAGCATAATTTCGTAAATGTAGAAAATTTCGAAGCCTATCTCCACTGGTGTAAAAAAATGTGTGTATTGACTACTTCGGGATTGTAAATAGTTATTTATGCAACAAGTGAGTAAAGTAGTACTTTTCTTCACGAGTAGGAAATATTGCCACACGAGCCGAAGGCGAGTGCGGCAATTCCTACAAGTGCAAAAAAGTTGCTTTACTCTCGAGTTTCATACAAAATTTTTTCTACGTCTGAATTTATTTAAAAAATCCTTTTTTTAAATGAAGAAAATAATAATCATCAAGTTTTCTTGATGGGAAACGAATGTTTGACATTTATCGGCGGAACTCGCGGCGTGTTGCGAAGCGTTCATGACACACTTAGCGTAAACAATTTTATAGTAGCGTTAAAAAATGAACCGCTACGGAACTTTTTTCAACGCAAAAGAGTAAAAAAATAAACCGTTATGGCACTTTCTTTCACGCTGTTTGTAGGGTTCAGGAATCACATATTTTATGAACCCAAATTAATGAAAAAAACTGTACATTTTATAACGGACGTAGAAAAAAAAATTATTGATATTTATGGCTTGTACAGCAATAATGATATTCGTAAAAAAAAATCATATATAAAGACATAAATGACCATGACCAAAAATAATTGAATAATTTTTCCAAACGCGGAATCCAAATATTTATCCATACATTTCCTCTAAATCAAATATTTCCAAAAGAAAAGGTTTCATGTTCACTACCAGAAAATAACAAAATTGAGTTTTATAACTTTTTTTTCTATTTTTTTTACACTTTGAAATTTTCTACATTTACAAAATGACGCTATTATGATTTGTTCAGAAGTTTCGACAAAAACAAAAATATGGTTGATTTTCGAGGGATGTTTTTTAGCCGAAACAAAAGAATACCTATCGAATATTTTGGCCCCATCTGTAAATTTACCAATTTTCATTCAAATCGGAGGGGGACACTTGGGTTAGTTTCCTAGTTAGTATTATATATTTATTTACGTTTGTATTAGCACTAATTTTTGAAATAAATTGAATTTGAGTTTGAATCGAATTGGAGGGATATTTATTTTGAAATCATTCGACCAAGAAGAATATACTTTATCCATTATTGTAATTTCTTCACTATTTTTAGTTTGCTACGAATAAAATAAAAAAATAATAATTTGGTTTAGAAAACAACAAAAAAGGAATTCATTTTAAGTTTCTCGTGCATTGTCAATTGATGTCATTCGCGACCTACTAAATAATTAGGATATAACACCACTAAGACGACGTCGACTGCCGAAAACGTTGAAGTAATTACTCCAATTAAGGCGTGTTATCCACCAAATGCGGAACAGTCAATAAGCGACAATTATAACAATAACTAATATTTAACTTATAGTTGCTATAATAGAGCTTCATTGACTTAGTATATCATAATCTATTAGACAAAACCGATGTCGTTAAGGAAAACCTGGCAAATAATTATAAAATCCTTCTATAGCCCGTTCTCTGGAATCTGGCGGCTGTGGTCCTAAAAGAGGGCCGGAGCTTGGTAAGTAGGGAACGTAATATTTTTTATCTCAAACCAATCTTTGTTGAGAAGTACTAGTGTAAAAGTGCGTATACCAATAGGAGCGAAGGACAGTAATAAATGTATGGGATGCAATTAGACGAACCACCAATACCTTTTCTTCGAGGGTGCATCGATCATCAGGGCGGACCTCGGCCACCAGATTCTACCGAATAGGCTATACCAAAGTTTGTGATCTATAATAACTAACTTGAACATTATTGTAGATATCTATATACTTTAAAGTTTTCAAAATTAATTTAAAATAATTTTCAAGTTAGTCCTTGTATGTAGAAATAAACGATCCTAAACCAATGTTATTTCAATAGCATTACCATTAATAATATGGAGATTTTTTAAGGGACAATCAATATCCGGCGTGGCATCAGCGAGGAAGTAGCTGTTCAAATAAGCAATAATTCGATGTTAGGAGAATATGTTTAATGTCGCGAAATATATTCGTTCGCTAAGGGTTATTTATAAATAATACAATTTCTTAGTCTTTTGTATATTTTATATATTTATTTAAGGTGTTAGAAACATTTAAATGTTCCATTTAGAAATATTGTTCAAGGAAAATGAATAAATAAATAAATAAAATAAATAATGTATAATAACATGGATGGCACCACGGAGTCTACATATTGTGACTGTATAATATAATTGTTTATATTTTTGACATATTTAACAATCATTGATTTGTCTTATATGATTTATTTATCTCAAATCCCAGCGTGCATTAGGATATTAAATGAAAATATATTAACCATTAACGTATTATTTGTAAAACTGAAAACGCTTTTGTTTCTATTTATAAATTTTCCATTTAGCCAGGAGTTTTTGTATATTTAAATTACCAGATTTTATTAATAATCACAAATATAATTTAAAATTCGATAATATAATATTCACCAGTAATCCGGTGAGAATAAAACACAAACATAATTCTTTTTATACGTCCAAATGTTTTATTATTGTAGTCTACTGTAAAATAATGCGATAATTAAGCACGCGACAAGTGAATTAATACGAGGGTATTTTTTGCGCTGCGGTTGAGGGTAACAAAAACGGGTGTGGTCTGCGGGCAATTTTCGAACGATTTGGTTATTTTTTTCGAGGTTGAAGGATACCAACACCGTTTTTTTCCGGTGGTGGGATTAGCATATCTTTTGTACACACTGCCGTTTTTGTTGCACCCTCTGCTCCACGACTTGTCTGCGTCGCTAGAGCAGATGGACTTTTTGTAGATGGATTAATAAAAATATACATTTTTAATTGTGGCAAATTATAGTTATTTTTAACACAAGACGATTAAATATAAATTTACCGGTGAGCGGTAAAGTGTTAACAAATTAAATTATTTTCGATAATAAAATTTTATCGTCCAATTTTTAAATTATTATTTTTTTCCATAGTACATAAACAAAATAAAAGAAACCAATTCCAAAGTTTTATAAATTTTAATTAACAAGCAAACTTTGAAATTGCAGTATTATGGGTTATTTTAGAGTGTGTAAAGAAATTTCTCTTTTATTCTGAATTTTGCAAAAAGTGAGTGCAAAAAGAATCAGATGTGGAAGGTATTAGGAAAATTATTATAATTTGATCAATGGATCTTTGCGTGTGCGTCATTACCGCAAACTGAGGTTTATCGCCTTGGACGACATACGTACACACATTATTGTGTCTAATTTAACTTATCGTAGAGAGAGTAAACGCATGAAAATGTTGTCAGAACTTGGTTCGGCTATTTATGATATACCGTATATTTTTTTATGGTGGGCCATAGGATTTTACATGCTAAAAATTATAGCTTGTGTTAATGTATATTTTATCATAAAATTTTTAAGCAAATTTTAATTAGTAATAAATCAATTATTTTCCTATTTGACGCGCTGCATTAGAATAACTTAAACATGTTTTATTACATTAAAAATGAAATTATTTAATATAAATAAGTGAGCAAAAATAATCAAAGTACCTTGAATATCTGAAATGTCAGGTTGATTACTGAGTCAAGTAATCAAACGAATTTATACTAGAAAATGTCTGTTTATACTGTTGAAGAACGGGTGGAATTTGTAACGGCAATTATAAGAGCTTTGTCTAGCAGGGAAATAGTTGTATTTTTTTACAAGAAGTCAGGGAATTTTTATTTTAGGGAAATAGTTGACAACTTTTCTGCAGCATATCCCGATCGTCCGGTTCCGAGCAAAAACACTTTTTAATGGAATAAAACATGTTTAAATTATTCTAATTAAGCGTATCACGTAGAAGAATAATTGATTTATATTAATAACTAAAATTTTCTTCAAAATTATATGATAAAATATACATTAACACAAGGTTTGATTTTTAGCATGTAAAATTCTATGGCCCACGATAAAAAAAACATACTGTATAATTTCATGTTACCGGAAGCGAAAACAAATTATTTTTAAATTCAAGAAAACCCCATGGCAATCTATTAAAAAAACTATGCATTTATATCATTGCTTTTGTACGTGACGACGTGGAGGAAGTTATATGTCATAATTACGTAACACACTTCCAACTTAACAAATTTTATTTAAAACATGTTTCGCTAACCTCTAAGATAAAAAAAGTCATATCAATATTCCGATACGTTACCCTGTATTTTGTTCTCAAACATCACTCGTTACATGCGATGTTTGTGCAATATCATTAATATAAAACAAATCATGCTAATTAAGAATAATGGTTGAGCTTATAAACTAGCTAAAATGATTAGAATATCTTAGTTAGCGTTAATTATTCATATAATTTTCGCCGAGTTATAAATTTTTGATGTATTAATTTTGGTTTCGTGCCTCGATAAAAGTTTTGAAGTTTTATGCCCACGGCGATCGTTTGCGAGTGGAATTTAATCAACCGATATCTGCTCGAAAACCATAAAATTCGCGATATGAAGCTTTATGGATTTTCTTTGGCTGCAGTCACCTCAGTGCCGTCTGTAATCAATTACTGGCGGGAGCTTAGACATTTTAGATTTGGCATCCTCACACACACACACACACACACACACACCCCTTTCTTGCTGATAATGTTATCTTTCTCCTATAACTCTCTTTATTCAGATGGATTTAAAATAAGATAAGAGAAGCCTTTTTCATTGGTGAACAGAATTTGCTGTAAGAATATACAGGGTGTCAATTTGAAAACTTTCAATGCGAATATCTCTGAAAATAAATAAGTTAGAAAAGCGCAATTTGGTACAAATGTTATATAGGTAGGGGGAACTAGAACCACCATATTTTGGTTATGGAGTGAGTGACCCCTTGGGCCCCATTCACCCTAATCCCAAAATTTTAAATGGCATCACCCCTTTTGTGATCCCTTAAATTAAACGTTTTTTAGAGTAGTATTCACCAGTACAAGATTTTTTTTTTAATTTAATACAGGGCCGAACAAAAAAGTATAATTAAAATAAAATAAATTCTATTAATTGCTATTTTATTTAATTGGATTCTTATAATTCATTTCATTTTGGCCTACAAAAAAGGATAATAATTTTTTTTTCTCCAAATACTTGAACCAGTGGGTCAGGTTTCAACAAATAATCACCTATTGCAGTCAGGTGTGTTAAATTGTACGTCAAATTCAAAAACGATCGAAGTGAAATAATTTCAGACGAATTCACTATTTTCTTTTTTATCCGGTATTAGACATGGTTTACAGTATGGCTGAAAGAATTGCGATTTAGACACCTGACTGAAATAGCTGATTGTTATTTGTTGAAACCTGACCCACTGCTTCGAGTATTTGGAGCAAAACATTTTATTATCCTTTTTTGTAGCCCAAAATGGAATAAATTATAAGAATCCAATTAAATAAAATAGCAATTCATAGAATTTATTTTATTTTAATTACACTTTTTTGTTCGGCCCTGTATTAATTTTTTTTTTAATTCTTGTACTGGTGAATACTACTCGAAAAAACGTTTAATTTAAGGGATCACAAAAGGGGTGATGCCATTTAAAATTTTGGGGTTAGGGTGAATGGGGCCCAAGGGGTCACTCACCCCATAACCAAAATATGGTGGTTCTAGTTCCCCCTACCTGTATAACATTTGTACCAAATTGCGCTTTTCTAACTCTTTTATTTTCACAGATATTCGCATTGAAAGTTTTCAAATTGACACCCTGTATAATAAGGCAACTACAAAAGAGATCAAGCGAAAAATAGTTTACAGCATTTAAAAAATAAGATAAACAACAGAAGTTCAGTGGGTCACTAAGAGTAGTAATTTTTGGATGGAAAAACTTGAAGTTTAAATAAAACAACTGGAGGCAAAATGTTAAATCTATTATTGAATTATAATAAATCCTCTGGCAGAAAGACGTATTAACAAAGAATAAACATCATTACTAGTAAATAAATTCTTATAATGCAGACCATTGTCTTTAGTACAAAAAGTATACAGGGTGTGGCATTTATCCAAGACACCTGAAATTTTTCGGAGAAAAAAATGTTTCAAATAAAATGTATTGGCCATGAAGGGTCTAATGCATCAGGCATATTTATTTTTAATTCCAAGCCGGTTTTCAAATCTATTTCAAGGTCAACTTGTTATTTTTAAATAGAAACCTGTAATTTGTCAAAAAAAAATCAATTGTTTGTATACAAATTCCGTAATAAATAGTTTTTACTTTCTCCGTTACGAAGTACGAGGAAGTATTGTGATCATAAAAATGTTTTCAAAATATTTTTTACGGAAATATCCGTTTTGTGGTCTTTAGAAGCCCTTTCAACAATTTCTGAAAATATGTGTGTGTGTTACTGTGTGTGTGTGTGTGTACGCGTGTGTGTGCCTGTGTCTGTGTGCGTGCCTCTGTGTTTGTGTGTGTGTCTGTGCGCGCTGTATCTCAAAAACTAATACAGCAATTAATATGAAACTTTAAACATACGTCTTATTTAATAATCCGAAAATCTGAAAAGCTTTTGGTAAAATTTCATACACTGGAAGTGGGTGTTTACCTTAACTGCTTTTTGTTTTTTCCAATATTTTTTTAAATATGAAAAATATCACAAAAATATTTAAACAAATATCAAAGATAACAAAGAAATGAACATCATTTCTTGAAAAATATTTTTCATAAAATCATTGTTATGCGAGAAAAAAAAATATTAAAGGAATATGAATCTACGAGTTGGAGCAAATAACTTTTATCTATTTATTTTTCTCTTCGACGCGTACTTTATGCGATAATTAATTTTTAAAGGATACACAATTAAAAGCAGAAGATACTTATTTTATTAATAGTACATTAAACACAATTACAAAAAGTTTATTTAAGAGGTGTTCAAAATGATGCCCTTGGACCTCAATACATTTCTGAAAACGTCGAATTAACGAATTGTGGCACTTTGAAAGTGTTTCTTCGGGATTATTATTGCAGGTATTTAGAATCCGTTCCTTCATATTTTTTCAAGTGGTAGGAACCACAAGGGGCGTTAAAACTGGTGATTTAGAAGATCAAGACAATTACTCTCAACTTCAATTCTTCCATCTGTATTTGCATTTGGTTATGAAGAAAATTGAAGTATCTCTCACCGACGAGACGAGTTGGCCACAACTTTCCAGCCACGGGTTTTGGCGCATCCACCATGACCCGAATCTCAATAAAATGTTATTTAATTTAAACAATAAAACGTGTTAAGGGATATCCAATAAACACTTTATTATTATTTGTTTTCAATTTCAATTAAATTGGCGGAGAATTTAATTTTTGATGTCAATCCTAAGTTTAGACTTAATTATACAAATAATAAATAATAATTATTATTATTAAACAATTTAAAACAATTTATTTATAGTAGTATAAATTGCGACGAAAATCATTTTTGAAATCAGCCACAGACCTCCGGCCTAATATATTAAAATATTCATATATAAATATTCCTGTGCACTAATATACAGGGTAGTTCAAAAGTCTAGAAACGGCGAATTTATTTCGCGCACGGGTAGAAAATCGAAATTCTGATACCGGGGTCTTTAGTAATTTTACCTGGGGAATCGAATGAGCCCATCAGATTTTAGGCCCGATGGGGCCTTATAAGAGATATGAGGCCCAACTTTGGAATTTCAAATATAAACCTATATTTTTTATTGCGGATTCGGATTTAGCGGACAATTTTACATCCAAATTGGCTAAAACCCAAAAATTTTTGGGCCCTATGGTGCGTTTTTTGTTCAAAAATGACACTCTACATTTTAGTGCGGATTTTAATTTATTTATAATTTGTTACGGTACTGGACATGATTATTTTATAAGGTGTTCGAATTGGTGTCCATCCACTGCAGTGCAGTGCGCTAGCGTTGGTAGATTTCCTCATTCACTCGTGCCAACATCTCCGGGGTTAAAGTTACTTGTTTTAATCCATAGATTTAGATGCCCTAAAATTGCAGATTTCTATTTAAAAATAACAAGTTGACCTTCAAATGACCTTTAAAACCTACTTATAATTGAAAATATACATAACTGCTACATTAGCCCCATCATGTCAAATAGATTTTATTTGAAACATTTTCTTCTCCGAATATTCGTTTCTGTAATATTTCGAGTGTCCAGGATAAATGCCGCACCCTGTATATATAGCCATCTTTTAAAAAATTATTACAGCCGATCTTGTTCACCAATGAAAATAGCAGTCTAACTGAATATTCTTACTATTTCCCAAATAATCCAAAAATAGTCTAAGAATCAGTGGTGATTCTGCTGTGAGCCAAAATGCTCTCAAAATAACGCTGTTTAGGCTTAGATTTGCCGTAATTTACACAATAATTTTTATAAAGAAACTAATAAGTACATGATGAAATCTTCGAAATAGAATACTATAATAATTTAAAACTATTATAAATGGCGAATCTTAATTTAAAAATTCACAATACTGAATATTTTATTGTCATCAATAAAAAAATTAATACAATACTGACCCAAATATGAATTGATTTATTTCCAATTTAAACTTTAGAAAAATTGAATAAATCACTTACCATTTTGTAAGTATTACAGGAAATAGAATAGTAGATCACTCACCTGAAACAAAACAAAATATAAATTTAAAGTTTGTATTTATAATCTTTACAAACATAAAACAACATGATTACTCATGTAAAAAAATACAATTGATAGAAATTCTACACAAATAAACAGAAGTTTATTATCTTGCACGTAGATATAACGTATAAGGCTATTAACGGGGGTATTGATTATAATTACAATATTGGTACATTAACAAAAAATATATTTTGGACCTAATTTAAAAATGTATTATATACACGAATTTTTAATAATAATATAAACATATAGACTTTGATGACTTTGATACACCATAATACTCAAATAATTTATTGTATAGGTTCGCGACAATTGTTTCGCCACACTGTGGCTTCTTCGGGCGAAGAAATGGTAGATTTAAAATACATTTTAAAATTATTGATACATAATGTGCGATGGTCGAGGCGGTAGGGTAGTTACGTAAGTTTAAATTAATTAATGGCGAGTTTGACAGATCGGTTAAGGTCGCTAAGATTTCCCGTCAAAACAGACCAGTAAAACTCGCCACGATATTAATTACGACTACTATAAATTTGCAATAAAAGTATCAATTTGACCCCAGCACATATTTAAGTTTAAGAAAGAAGAAGCATTCTTTATATTCGAATTTTTTGGAAATCGGGTTTTAAAAAAGATATATTTCGGGAAGCATTACAGATACAATAATAAACGGCATATGAAAAGAAAGGAACAATTTCCAAGTCATACTATCACAAATTTTCAATGTGAGCTACTCGCGTCATACGGCAAAAATCTAGTTCGGCCTACAGGCTAAAGTGTGTCCTTATCCATGCTGTTACGGCAGCAGTAATGCGTTCTCGGATATTGTTCGTATTGGTGGCACGCGAACTGTATCTTTAATGCATCCCCCAAACAAAAAATCGCAATCCGCAAGATCTGGAGACAATGCCAAGTCCTTTACAGTACAGCGTTAGAGGTAAGAGACTTCCTAGTTTAGATAGCGATGGACTTCATAATGCCAATAAGGTGTAGCCCCATCTTGCTGGAGTATTACGTTGTTGATAGTTATTTGCGAAAACAACCAGAACTGCAACACACCGAGGTTGGTATACGCATCACCATTTCTTCATTGAAGAAATGGAGTCAGAACCTTTAGTTTTGGGTACTACACATCCAATTTTGGGAAATCTCTTTCATATTAAAAAGTGATACTTCGAGCCCTGACTCGAAAATTGTAACGGTTTACCATTTCATTTAAGTGAAATGTCGCCTCGTCGCTAAACACCAGACGGTTTTGTGTTAGTACGTAATAGTAATTTTTCTGCAGCCGTCCCGAAAATAAAACTTTCGGTACGATTTATTAAATCGAAAGTACCACTTTACATAAATCGTTCCGAAAGTTGTTATTTTCGGTACGATTTTGTTTCACTTTCGGAACGATTTCTATACTTTCGGGACGCATTTTGTTACTTTCGGGACGATTTTGCGTATATATCTAGGCGGGCTTGACAGAAACATGAACTTCGTATTTAATTATGACAGCGCTTGTCATATAACATTCGTGTGTGTTTTAGGTTTTTTAACATAGAAAAACGGCTGCAGAAAAAATATTGTACGTAACTCGTTCCAAAAGTGATTTTACGGGATTCGCAGGATTCCACCGGCTAACCGGTGTTTTATACTGGTTAGATTCATGTTCTTCACTTAATTAACTATCAATAGCTAACTAACGTATTTCAAATAGCTATTGCTTATCGTTAATTTATGGCTGAAATGTACATCTAGTCTACAATCAATTAAGTGAAGACAAGGAATCTAACCAGTGTTTTATTTAACCAAATGGTAATACATTTATCATCCTCCATCGCTTCCTGCATTGCATTATTAAAATCGGTCGGCTTTACATTGTCATCGCGTCGTGAATAATGTACTATCTGTAGTTGGTTTAAATCCCAATAGCCTTCGCAAAGTCATCCATACAGTTGGCTGCGAAATAAACGACTAACTCTGCTAATAGGCTATTGTGGGCTACGCATAAAATTTTGTCTAATAATCTCCATTGCTACGTTAGAAACGCATGGTCTTTCGGTGTCTTTTTGTTTTTGATTTGATTGTTGGTACCAATGCATTATGCTCTGCTGACCTGGTGGTTCTCTTCTGTACCATCTTCAAAATGCATGTTTCACGGTAACAACGGATAAAAAATTCGCGTACTTCGACCACACAAAACGCTTTCTGCTGAATAGTCGCTATTCTAGATATTGGGTCCGTGATGTTATCTATGCAATAATTACAAGTATAGGGTGATTAAAATTGAGATTCTACATTACAATCTAAAAAAAAATATACGCCACTGTATTTGTCAACGGTAACATCAAATTTCTAACCTAGAAACATAAACAAAAATTGTCATGGAGCAATATAACAACGTATTAAAATGATCCAAGCCCAGGAAAAGTGCATTCCGTGCTTTATGTGAATTTTTTGGTGGGCAAAATCGACCTTCTGAAAGGATAATTTGAAATGTGGTCAAAAAATTCGAGCAAGTTGGATCCGCCAACAACAAAAGCCTTCGCCAAGAGATGTTCGATGTCCATATCTTCCAACTGCTCCCAAAAAAATCTGTTATCGTGTTCCGATAACGAACGCTATTAACCGTAACAGTGTTTTCCGCATAATCTTCTAAAAGCAAATAGGCCAATTACAATGGCAATATCTTGTTCTCAACGACCCCTATGAGCTCTGTTTTAATACGTTATTAACGTATTAATACGGTTAATAGCGTTCGTTATCGGAACGCAATACAGATTTTTTTCTTGGAGCAGTTGGAAGATATGGACATTGAACATTTCTTGGTTTCAACAGGACGGTGCCACCGGACACACAGCATGAGAAATGATGTAATTATTCCTCGGCAAGTTTTCAGGTCGAATTATTTCACGTAACGGCGACATCGATCATATGATTTAACTCCCTCAGATTTTCTTCTTTGAGGGTATTTGAAGAGCAGAGTCTATAAGAATAAACCGAATGCTATTGCAGTACACAAATAGGAGATCAGACGCGAAATAGCCGGCATAGAACCTGATTTGTGTTGCAAAGCAGTCGAAAATTTTCACAAACGGATTACGGATTACATGATTTCATCTTTCATTCGTAATTATAATGGAGTAACCTCAAAGAGCAAATAAATATGTTTTTTATATTTTTGAATTTCTCCGCGTTCTTTTTAATACTTTTTATATGGAAATCCCAATTGAATCACCCTTTTTATTATGCAAATATTATTTAAAATTCGATTAAATAAAATTCATCAGTAATCAGGTAAGAATAAAACAGAATTAAGTATAATTATTTTAATATGTTGTTTATTTAGGGTGTGCCTATGTGCCAAACCTTAGAGATAAGTTCCTTAGACCAGCGGTCTTCCAAATATGTTATTAACTATTATATGTTATTATCATTAATGAACAAATACTTCTATTTTTAATTACACGATCATAAACTCCCCAAACTGAAACGATAGCGTTAATTATGAGATTGTACCAACTAGATTTGGTTCTATCTACCATTTGATTCTACCTACCTTTGTGAGGTTCTATTTCATGCGTTGACAGAATTTAAAAATAAATACCTAAATAAATTTAAAATGACTTTTATCTAAGGTTACGCTCTCAAAACGTTATTGTCTTAGGGGTGTGCGATCAAAAATGTTTGGAGACTGCCTTAGACTCAGAGATGAAAAAAGTTTATATCAATATGGGTCCACCGAAACTTTATTGCTCATCTGCACTTTTTATAAAAAAAGAGGTTAGATGTACAAAAGATGCTCCTCTGTGTATGACACATGCAAACACAGAAAAGACAAGGAGGGCATTTATTAGAACTGTACGGTTCAATTGAAATGTTGGTATTTTGTCAAAAAAACTATGTTTAAATTTAGATTAGAAATTTTCTTTCTTTATTTATGAGTTGTGGTTAAAACATAATATACTCGTAATTTTAATTCAGTTTACAGTAAACTATATGTTTCATCAATAATGTAGCAGAAAAATATCAACTGTATTTGCAAAGATTATTTCAATAATGAATAGATCTTGCACAATTACTATAAAATCTACTTACTTAATTTGTTCTAAGGGAGGAGTTTTGTTAGCAATTCAAGTTGAGCGAGCGCGGATGATAGCAAATTGACTTGGCCAGCTAGGGCATTCAACTTAGGGCTGGAATTTTTTTCTGAAGATTTCCAATTTCGAAGGTTCAAAGCTTCTAAGATTCATAGAAAATCTTCCGAGATTGAAGTTTCCAAGAACCGAATTTTTCAAGTTTTAAATTTTCGAAGTTTCCAAGTTTGAAATTTTGATTTGTCAGAATGCTAGCCTCAAGAGCACCGATGGTTCTTGAATTTTGCAAAATTTGTAAACGATTAGTTTGAAATGTTTATATAACTTTGTTTAGAGATTGATTCTCTGTGACATTTCGTTTTTTTTTTGCACTGGTTCGGAAATGCCACTGATGCAGGATACAGGTGAATAAAATTGAGAAACGAACACGTTATGATACTTATACGTCTATTCACCATAAAATGCACTATTATTTACACTTTTTATATACAAATATTTTATGTACACAGTTTACAAATTTTAAGAAAGAATTTTTTCGATGTTGATAGATGTGAGTCGGTTTTGATAATGTCCTCCTCGTTCCAAAAAAATGATTTTTCGAGAAAAGGTACTACGTGGGGGGGGGGGGGGGCGTTCGCATTGGTCGATGATTTTTGTGCCATCTTCCTTCACTATGGGGAAAGGCTGGTTTCTCGGAATGTACCGATCGTCGTACATGAACAAAGGACTGTCCTTGCAGAAGGCTTATTGATAATCCTTGTACAAAACATGTTGACCAAACGATACCCCCCATAGTGGTAAAAAGGTATTCTTCAGTTTACAGTCTACTAAACTAATTCTGAAGTGTATTATTATCTAAAATATTCCAACACGCCCTAACATAAAGTAGCAATTTAAAAATTACAACGTTTCAAAAGAAACTAGAAAATTAAGCATGAAATTAAGAGCCTCATATAATTTACAATAGTTTAATAAACTAAATACATTCATAAAGCGTATTGTTGTCTAAAATATTCTAACAAGCCCTCCCATAAAGCAGCAATTTAAAGACTACAACGTTACAAAAGGAACTAGAAAATTAGACATAATATTAAGGGCCTCATATAATTTACAATAGTTCAATAAACTAAATCCACGTTCATGAGGTTCATCTAAAATGAATTAACGTATCAAACAACTAATATCGCGAATGCCGCGATAAACTTTATTTAAAATGTAATGTATCATTTCACGAATATTGAAAAATGAAAAAGTTACTTCATAACAGATTATTTTAAGACTAATAAAAACGATTAATTTTGCAAGATATGTTATTGTTTTCTACCTTTCCAATACAATAGTTTGATTTTAATTTATTATTTCAGCAACTCAGCATGTGCATCTTAAGTTTCGTCTTGGGTTTTCGAGGTAAACATTTTGAAATTAAATAAAAGTTTAAATCCCTAACTATTTAGGGCTTTGGAATTGAAAAATGTGACACCTTTGAAACTTCACAACTTCGATTCTTCGAATCTTCGAAAAATTTGAAAACTTCGATATTCGAAGTTCTCTTCGTTTCTTCGGATTCTTCGAAACTTCGAAGTTGCGTTGCTTCGAATTACTAGGGCTCTTACGATTCAGCAACAACTGATTTTATAAATCATATTGTAATGAACATTAGATACATACTAGTCATCAGTGAACCCGCACGGCCATTCTGCGTTAGAGTCGCCGCCCGGACGGGACTCGAACTCGCACCAGCGGGGCCCAGAAGTTGGAATTCTAGCCACTAGGGCCACCGCGGCCCATTATTCATTGAAATTTATTTTACGCTTTGTTCTGTGAATATTTAATTCACCATACTAGTTGTTTGATTTTAATAAATTTAAATTTTAGTATTTTGTTTTAATTTTAAATAGTTTTACAATAAAATGTTTTGTATATACTTCGTACTAATTATTTGCATTGGCGAATATTCCAATTCATTAATTTTAATAATGCAACTTATTTATGAATTAAATGCAGATATGCATTTGCATATTTATGAATTTTAATTAAATGCTACTATAATTAGATTTAATTATTAATGAATTAATTATGAATTTATAAATTACAACAGTTACATATTTAACTGCGGGTTAAATTAGTAGAATCACTACCCGAAAAGCTAAAGCCCATGGATCAGCGAACTGATTACAACAACTTTTATATTATATATGAAGTAAATTCACAATTACTTCGTATATTCATGAGTATCCACGAAAAATCCCGGAACAAAATATATTAAGGCATATTTTTATATTGCAATATTGTAACTTTTTCCCATTTTATATATAAAATTCCCTGGCATTGGCACCATGCTACTTGTACATGTTTTTTGGCTCGGCGTATTGTAATTTGTACCTTTTTCTTATTTTTACATTTCATCTCATGGACGTCTTCATATTTGAAAGTGTATAATGCAGGCTTTTTCTCAATTCTATCACAAAAAAAATTAATAACATCAAAAATTGTGAGTCAACATTTCAATTTCAATTTAACAACTATTTAAATCATCAAAGTACTCGTTTTTCTGTCTTATTTATGTTTTTGTAACTGCTACTGTTATTTCCATTTGTGCTTAACGTGGTATTAGTGTGTTTAAAGTAAAGCTAAGATGCCAAAAAATACTGAAATAACTTTGGCCGTATTGTGAGACTATCGATAGTAATGATGCCTCAACGGTAAATCTGTAATGTTCTCTAAAATTATTTCTCATCTTAGTGAAAACTCAAACCATCTAGTTGAAGTAAAGGATTTGACTGTAAGCCCTTTGACTCCAAAACCCCATCACGATGCCTAAAACTATACATATAATTTTAAGTAGAATTCGAATTAAACATTAATTCAAAATGGAATAATTCATATTAAGATCCCCGAGACGATTCCGACGGTTTTCGAAAAATGTCTGCGTGTGTGTGTGACTGTGTGTACAGACACATACAAACTGCAGGGGATATGTTTAAAAAACTGAAACATACTTTTAAATTTGGTAAGTAACTATAATGAAACTATTAACTGCTTTGACTTAATCTATACATTTAATAAATTAATAGTACAATTTAATAAAAAAGAAGTAAATAGAGCTCGGCTTTAAGCAATATATTAAATAGATATTAATTTTACCAAATAAATTAGTAATTTAGTAATTTCTTTATATTCTGTAGTCTTCGTAAGATGTGTTAGGGATCGTAATTTGCATTCTTATAATAATGTAATTTAAAATGACTTTGTGTATATATTTACGTTTTATTTAATCGACTTATTGTTGACGTTGCATTTTGATGAAATTTATTCAATTATCGAATAATGACTCTTTTTATACAAAGACGTTTGAAAGAAATTCGGGTTAAGGAGAGTGGTTTTTATTTGGCCCCGACTTAAATATTAATTTATGCTTTACAAAAACAACTTTTGCAAGGATATTAATACTAATATGTAAATAATTTTATTTAAAATGTAATTATAAAGAATTATAATTATTAAATATGAAAATATAATATTTCCATTTTACATTATTCAGCGCATATCTGCAAAATATAATAATAAAAATGGTGCATGATTTACGATTGCTGCATCCCTTTACACCTGCCATAATATTAATAACAATATTTCTCTTGTATTCAAGTATTGGAGGCATTCACATTGATATTAAAATTGCATAAGCTATTCCGGAAGGAATGCAACTTGTATTGAAGCAGATTCGGGCAACAGATGGTTGTAATCATAAAAACGGCATTTGAATTGAAATTCTGAAAAGCAACTCGAATATACCACTATTATTATTACCGATGCCAAACCACGATTATTCTTTTTTAAACACACATTTTACCAAGAAACTCGTGGATAGCACTTTTAAATTACTTGTATTTATTTATTGCGGATGCAAGATATAAGTAAGAGTTTATATTTCCAATTGTTTTGTCATTTTAATTTGTGTTGGAAAAATAATTATTAAAACAAATTAAGGTTTAATAAAATAAAATAGATGGCCAACATTAACAACTCAATTCTTTATACCTTATATCTTAATGAATTCTGTCAATTTAGTGTTTTTGTGCAGTAATAAATACATTCAACCGGATGTAATTTGATACCTTTGAAATTTTTAACACACAAATTATCTACTGTATCATTAAATATTCATCGTGGTATTAGCCAGGCTACTTTCGGTAGATGATTTGTTAATTCTAGTCTCTTAGAGACTCTTAAATTGTAGAAGGCGAAAAGTATCATATTTCTCATTTTATTAAAGTTTAATGTTGGAAGCGTTTACACCGTGGCACATTTTGATTATACTAAATATTCAAAGAATTAACTACAAACCTTTTAATTTACAATTTGGAATAAAATACTTTTAACTTTGTTACACTATATTTAAAATACAGTGGTATAGAAAAGTTATGCCAAATCATAGATGAAAATATTTGTAATTAATTATTTAAATATTTACGTATTGGTTGTTATTATTAAGAATAGTAATATGAAAGAGATATTAATAGGACTAAAAGACAGTTTAGAGCCTGAATGTGGTTTTAAGATCCTGACTAGTTTTACCTTATCAGAACGAATTTAAAACATTCAGATTTCGTATTTTTATTTGATTAGTAATAATATATATTTCTGATTACTATTCGAAAAAGGTTTGTAACCGTATTACCTGTTTTAACTGAAATATTGTGATGTAGTCACTTAATAATACTGAATTCTAGTAATGAAGATGAAAAGAATATATTGAAAAAAATGGTGATGTGGCCATCATGTTACTTTCTCCGACTTAATGGTATCATTTATATTTACGCTTTCATGGTTTATATTCAATTTAAATCATATTTTAAATG
Source organism: Ocypus olens (assembly GCA_910593695.2). NCBI lineage: Eukaryota > Metazoa > Arthropoda > Insecta > Coleoptera > Staphylinidae > Ocypus > Ocypus olens. The sequence goes on along the minus strand of OU343048.1, from coordinate 27,112,009 downwards.
TAAATCGAGCGTTTTGTAGACTCGGATGAAACTGACGTTTAAAATGTCAAAATTATGAAAGATGGAAAAATTATACTGCAAATTCAAAAACTCAGTTTACTCAAAAACTAAAGCGATTTTAAAAAAACCTATTTGTTATAAGTTATTCATTTTGGCATTCTCTGCAATTATCATTAACATAAATTTGCTCTAAGTATTATCGTTTCATAATTATAAACTAAAAATTAATAAAATAATAATAATTTTTTTCTCGATTAAAAATGATTTTTGAAAAATATTTTCAAGCAAAAGATGTTCATATCTTTGTTGTCTTCTATATTTATTTAAATGTTTTTATGTTATTTTTCATATTTAAAAAAATATTGGAGAAAAACAAAAAACGGTTAAGGTAAACACCCACAGTGAACGAAAAAAGCTTTTCAGTTCTTCGGATTGTCAAATAAGACTTATGTTCAAAGTTTCATATTAATTGTTCTATTCGTTTTTGAGATACAGCGCGCACAGATTCACAGACCCACAGACCCACAGACCCACAGACCCACAGACCCACAGACCCACAGACCCACAGATCCACAGACCCACAAACCTACAGACCCACAGACACACAGACACACAGACACACAGACACACACACACAGACACACACACACAGCCACAGACACACACACAGCCACACAAAAAAAAATCCAGAAATTGTTGAAATGGCATCGAGGGGCCCCAAAACGGATATTTCCATTGAAAAAAAAAATTAAAAAAAAATCACGATCACAATACTTTCTCGTACTTCGTAATGGAGAAAGTAATAAAGTTCAAAGTTTGTTTTTATTGCTATTATAATTGACATATATGTAATAGAGCATCTCCGATGAATTAGATAATAAAAGTAATCTCGAATTTTTTCTTTTTTTTTACTGATTTTACTGATTTTACAGATTATATTTTTTGTTGTTGTTAATTTAGGGCTTATTAATGTTCATCAAGGACCCAAGACGTTCAGACAATTAATAAATTACAAAACCAACCAAATATTGAAATGTTCCCCTTTAAACTTTTAACTTCTTTGAATGTAACAAAGATTTTCTTTAGGTTTTAAAGTATGTGTGAGCTTAACACCTAACGAGAGTAAATTAATAGGGTAGGTACGAGTTATCATAGTATAATTCTTTATTAAGATTTTAAATAACACTTCTAAACTATAAATTATGGTTGTGATCCGTAATCTGTAATAACTCATTGGAAACGCCATTAAAAAAAAATCTGGCATGTGAAAAAATACAAATTCATCTAGTAAACACTTGGGAACTAACATTAAACAAAACAATAGACATTTGTTTATCAAGGAAGATATGAATATATTTTTCCTTGAAGTTGACAGGATTATTTATAGACCGAGCGCCTCTGGCTCGAGGTTTGTAAAGAAAGACAATATTTTCTTTGATGCACACAATAATTATTTTTTTAGTAATTTTTTAACAAAAATATCAATATCAATCTGCAATGTGTATTTGCTTGATTGATATGAGTTTATTTTAAAACAACACTGCGTGAATATTAATAATGGCTAGGCGTACTATTCCTTAGAATGTAAATGAAAAAGCCAAAATTTCCAAAGAATTATTAGTTCCTAAAATGTCGGAGCAGTTGTATGTGAAGTAATATCTAGATGGTAAAAAATGGTGTCACTGTTGTCACAGTTATGATGTATTTTCAAGATTTGGTATGTAATGTTTTAGTGCGGTTACTGATATCAGTGCTTTATATCTATTTTGTCGTGTCCCTTATGTCCGGTTTTAAAATGTCTGGTTACTGGCGGTGGGCGCGAATGCGAAGAGACCAAAACGCGAACGTTTTATACTGATGCTTTCGCGTCCAGCGCCAGTTACCGGACATTATAAAACCTAGTATTAGTCGGATTGATGCCCGTTTGCACCGCACCCGGTTAACTCCTTAATCATTGATTATAAGTTAATCCGTTTGCACCGCCATTTAATCATTGATTAAAGTCGGGTTAAAATCTCAATTTTTAACCGGCCGAGTTTGTGCGGTTAGGAAGCCGGTTAAGGGAATACATGTGCGTTCGTGTTAAAAATAAAGGAACATGAAGGTTTATCACATTGAAGACGACGTTAAGTAATATAAAATCATTGCAGAGATCAAATACAATTGATTTTATTTATTCAAGCGCTAGATTTAAATGTCGGTATGTCGGGCCAAGTGAATATGCGAATAAAAAATTAGATGAAGCGAGTTTTAGGAGAAGGTATGAACTAAGCAAACAATTCACATTCAATTTGTTGCAAGTAATTGAACATTTGAACATAAAATAGACTTTCTAAATAATACGAAACTGTAAACAGCTGTTCATTTGGCATTTGAAGCATGCGCAAAGGCGTCAATTTCAGAGGCATCCACCCAAGAAAATGATATAATCCCACAAATTGCCAACCATATTTTTGCTCACAACCATTTAATCAAACGAAGCGGCATGATTAACTTAATCATTGATTTAGTAATCATAGATTTTAAACTAGTGCGGTGTAAATGGGCATTATTCAGTCCGAATATGCTGTGGATAATGTTGACGATGATAAATTGTATGTTATTGTTGAGAGATCGAGTTGATATTTCAAATTATCACGAATTGGAAACATTCTTAAGGGGCGGGCCCGTTGGTGTAGTGCCGTGTGGGTTCGAATCCCAGCCCGGCCGAAAGATTTTTCGAAGATCGAGAAGTATTCGGTCCGGTCCATGGTTGTTGTGTATACGTCTGACATTATTCATTTATTCATTTGTTCATTTATTTATCCCAAAAAAAAAATACAAAAATTAAATATTCGATGTGACTAAATGGCTTATGCCAAACTAAAAAAAAAAACATTCTTAAAGAGAAAAAACAAAGGCTATGAACCCAAAAAGTCGTATAATGAATGAAAATTTGTAGGTGATTATGTATGTTTGGCGCTTGCAGGACAAATTAAATAGTGAAAATGCAATATGGGACATTGATGAGAGAGGTTCGATTATTGTGGTGCAAATTATGGAAACCAAAACGACGTTGTCACTGCGCGAAGAATTCTCGACATTGCATCCTGCGAGAATCTCAAGGATTTTTCGTGCACTGAAATCTGTTAGGAAGAATATAATTGGTAGCGTTCAATTAAAGATTTCCGTCTACTTTGGATTGCCAAATCCGAATCCATACATAGGTTATTGTTTAGAACTTTATGCAACTTTGGCGGCAGATCTTGAAGCGCTTGGGGGAATAGAAAAGCTCTATCGTTGCGGAAGGTTACTTGTCGGACAGCATGGCGTCCAAGTATAAACTTTCACGCATGGTTTCTGGTGTGAAAGGCATTGGAAAAGCAAGATTGTCGGCATCTGTTACCGAAAATAGTAGTTGAGGCCGCGAGCAGACGCAAAATTGCTTATCTTCAAGCATCATCTTAAGCGGAAAGTTTGGCAATTTAACGTTCCATTTATCAGGTGAAGAGGTATTCAGGGAGAAATAATTTGACAACTCCCTAGGAAGATATGAGTGTTCAAATATTGTATTTATGAGGAAAATAAATAATATATTACTAGAAAATAATAGTTATTTATTGTACGAATGCGGAATGTACGTAATTAGTCCCGCAAGCAGAAGTTTACCAGTGAGCTCGAAAAGCGAACGGGTAATTTTCTTAATGACTAATGAGTAAAACCACATGAGTATGATATAATATTTTATCCAAAATCGTCTGTAGTTGCATTAAATATTGAAATAATGTTTACAAAATTTTGACAAGAAATTTTGAAGTGTCAATTTAAAATATTTCAAAAATCCTAGGAAGGATCTACGTATTCCGTGAGTCAGAGTCATTTTCTAACTAGGGGGTAATGAACAACATTACATGCTTTAAATGACCGCAGTAATTCGCTAATTATACCCGATTTTGGATAGAAAAAATTATTGGTATTATTTACGACCACGCAAATCAAATGTTTTTTTAAATAATTGTTTTAATGTTTACATATTGGTAGTTCTTATTATTAGGTGTAGTAATATGAAATAAAAATAAATTCTGCCGAATTATTTATTTCTTTATTTAAAAATCATCTCTATCCCACAATCCAACGTATAGTACACGTGCAGGGGTTTACACCAAAAAATACGTGAATCAAGGAATAAATGCAGTCTTTAAAGCCGTTCTTACTCTTATAAATTGATATCCACAAAAAAACCCTCATTTGTTATCCACCCAACGCCTCCGGGTTCATGTTTATTTCAACTAAAATAAATACTAAATTAACTTAAGACAACCTCACTTATTGCAGATTTATTGAATAAATGTACTAAAGATGAAAAATAGCCTGAATATATAAATATTCAACCCGTTCGTGACTCTGCAACATTAACGGGTCTATTTTATAAACAATCGTTACAATACGATTCGTTAGCTAACTATAATCGTTCGGAACGTCAGTTGCAATATTGCGAACGATTTAGGTTGAAATGTTATTTTGTAACCAACATCGTTAGGCTTTGACCTTCAATGCTTATTCGTAACGATGAACTTGTGATTTTAGAACGAATAGTACACTTGTAGCTCACTTCATTTCTAATTTCGTCAGCGTCGTGACAGTTGACGTTTACATTTCAAATCTAAACATTGTGCTTATTTTTGCGGATACTTTCAAAAATCGAATTATAATTGAACTGAATTAATTTAATTAAGTGATGAAGTGTTAATAATGACATAAAGTGAAAGTCGAAGTAGTGTCGTGAAAAATCTTGCTCCAGAGATTACTGCACAGCAGTATCAAATATATCTAGAAGAGTTACAACGGAATGAAGCCCTTCGAAGGAATAAATAGTCCCAAAACCCGGATGTTGAATGAAGGTCATTAGCCCTACAATTAAATGCAGCAGAAGGACCAATAAAAAAAGTTGAGCAATTGATTATAGAAGTATTTCTTAGATTTGTCTATACATGTTTCTAAAACTTTCTTCGAGAATAAAGAAGGACTCATAAATACGAGTTCATGTGCTGACTTCTTCCTCGGAAAATATATTTTCTAGATTTGTAAATAATTTTCTAGTAATATAGGAATAACAATTTTGCATTGTAACACAATGTACAATTATATTATGTAGTTAAATAAAAATTAACTTATCTTCGTTCCAATATATAATTCCTATCCACCACAAATTACACGAGAAAATTAAATATAAATAGATAATTCATATAGTATCAAGTCAAAATATCCGTTAACGATTGACAGCGGAGCTCTCGTTCCCGAACGATTACAACGGAACGATTTCATCGTTTCGTAACGATTATGAAAAGTTACAAAATTGAGTTTCATTGAAAAATCGTTATCGGAACGAGAATCGAATTACAACGACATCGTTACGAGTAATAAAATATACCTGTAAGTTTCATTGAAAAATCGTTATCGGAACGATAATGGAATTACAACGACATCGTTACGAGTTATAAAATGGACCTGTAAGTCTTACTAAGTCTACAAACAAATAACTTATTGAAACAACTACTTCCCTGGCTAGTGCCACGCCGGATATTGATGCAAATTTCTTTTGTATCATTCAATATCCGGCGAAGGCTAGAAAGAGTGAATTTACAATACAGGACGATTCATAATGTTGTATACAGTTTCAACGCACTATAAAAACGAACAGTGTAAAATACAATATTTTACCTATAACAGAAGGAGAATGTTTTATTACATACAGTTACACATGTTTTATGTATGCACCATTAGTCACACGACATACATTCATCCGGTAATCTATTTCTGCCCAAACGCGAGTTAAGTCATTTGAATTAATGGTAGTGATAGTGGCCGTGATATGTTTGGTCTTTCAGTTTCACTAGATTAACAGGAAAAGAAGGGACGAATACATATTCCTACAGGAAGGATTCACAAACTATGAACTTCGGAATGACCGGTGGGTCAGTTGTTTGTTGTAATTGGCGATTCGTCCATTCCATCAGCGACAAAGATGTTCATCAAGATAATCTCGTACGGCGCTTAGCCAGTAAGATGGTGCACCATCCAATTGCAGAATGCAGAATGTCATCGGGCGATTATGGCATCAACCAACAACTTAACATATCCGGGAAAACATGCTCCTTTGACAGTATGCTCGTTAAAAAAAGGGACACATTTGCCTCGGAGGCAAATCTATCTACCAATCGTAGATAGATTTTCTTGTTAGGAGTTTCTTTTTCGAGTTCTGATCGACAATATCATTAAATAAGAGTTACAAATTCCGCTTTGCCTTATTAACCTACGCGCACACTTGTCCAGATCGGACGGACATTTCAACGCACATTTATCGGTACGGCATGGGACGGATAAATGTGCGTTGAATCGTTTACAACTGTGTTAAGCAATTTTATTTTTATTCCGACAAGTGTGCGCGTAGCTTTACAGAACACAAAACGCCTTCTCCGCTACGGAAGCTGCCATTTTGACCACTAACTAGTCACGTGTCATGCGCTATCGCCCACGTCATTTCGTCATGGAACACAAAAAAACTTTATGAGTACAGCTACTTCACGGTACATCAGTCTACTATTGTTTTTTTTCTTCTTATAATACGTTGAAATTGTATACAATAATATAAATCACTCTGTATTAAGCGCCTGGGAGCGCCTTGAGGCCTCTTTTTACGCTCAAGCTAAAGCAGCTGTTTTTGCCTGCTTTCATTCTATTTAAATTTATGGCCTCTTGGTTAAGAGCGCCACCTAAATACCTAGTGGTGAACATAAAACTTTAATCGGGTTTTTCTCGAAACTATGTTTTGATTGCTTAAGGGTACAGTCTACTATGCAGGCCTGAAAAAAGGTGATTTTCGGTATTTTATTTTTGAGACGACTAATAGTTTTTAACTTGAATGTTTTTCCCAGAAATTAAATAAGCCTTTAAGTACAAATTGTGATTTTTTTAATAGTTTTACATAAAAATTAATTATGTTGTCACATCGTCGAAGTTTCTCGGTCCACATAACGTGTTAAAGTTTATTACATTTGCCAGTGTTATGTACCATGGAATTTTAAAATTCGGAAAAACAACAAAATGACGCTTGTTTGGAAAAAAGTTCATATTTTGATCTTTTTGCGGCTCGTTTTTTGCAATATAAAATCAATATATATATATATATACAACGAAGGGGTATAACAGCCGTTATAGTTAGAAAACCGAATTTAAGTAACGGGTGTGCGGCTTGGGTCTGGTAGGAAAACTCTTGTTATTTACTGCCAATATTTCGCCGTTTATTTTACAGCTTCATCAGGGCTCTAAGTGAAAACGATCAACACGTGGTATTAGTTAACATAACCTACAATATTTATGTTATACTTACTAAATAGTGAGTTTTTAGTAAAACTAGCAACCGTGAATATTGGAAACATCTTTAAAAAGTTACATAGAAACACAAGGGACAATGATGGATGATGAAAACATTACGCGTGAACAGATTAAAAAACTTGATTAATTAACATGGTAATTGAACCAAGATGGACGCCATATCAGAGATGGAATGTCGGTTTCGGAGATATATATATATATATATATATATATATATATATATATATATATATATTTATACGGCGTGGTTTAGCGAGACCGCAACGGGACCGAAACGTATTTTAACAGGACCAACGGATCTTAGCGGGTCGGTCCCGCTAATACTTTTCATGTTCCGTATTTTATCAAGACCGTCCCGATAAAACCTACATGAATAAAACGTATTTTACCAAGACCATGGAACATTTCGTGTCCCGTTAATAACGGTTTCTTATACTTTAACAATTCTTTTAATCCACTGTATTTTATCGAGTCCATGTAAAATTTCGTGTCCCATTAATACACGATCCACTTTGCACCCTGCATGGGCCGTTTTTCAAGGCCCGGCCCGACAGTGAATATACAAAGCGCGGCCCGCATGGACCGGGCTTTGGCCCGTGCCGGGCCGTATTTTTCAAACTCCGGGCCGGGCCAGGCTTTTCGATGAATTTAACCCGGACCGGGCCGGGCCGGGCTTTTCGATGAATTTAACCCGGGCCGGGCTTTTCGATTAATTTAACCCGGGCCGGGCTTTTCGATGAATTTAACCCGGGCCGGGCTTTTCGATTCATTTAACCCGGGCCGGGCCGGGCCGGGCCGGGCTTTTCGATGAATTTAACCCGGGCCGGGCCGGGCCGGACCGGGCTTTTCGATGAATTTAACCCGGGCGGGGCCGGGCTTTTCGATGAATTTAACCCGGGCCGGGCCGGGCTTTTCGATGAATTTAACCCGGGCCGGGCCGGGCCGGGCTTTTCGATGAATTTAACCCGGGCCGGGCCGGGCCGGACCGGGCTTTTCGATGAATTTAACCCGGGCCGGGCTTTTCGATTCATTTAAGCCGGGCCGGGCCGGGCCGGGCGGGGCTTTTCGATTCATTTAACCCGGGCCGGGCTTTTCGATGAATTTAACCCTGGCCGGGCCGGGCCGGACCGGGCTTTTCGATGAATTCAACCCGGGCCGGGCCGGGCCGGGCTTTTCGATTCATTTAACCCGGGCCGGGCCGGGCCGGGCTTTTCGATGAATTTAACCCGGGCCGGGCTTTTCGATGAATTTAACCCGGGCCGGGCCGGGCCGGACCGGGCTTTTCGATGAATTTAACCCGGGCCGGGCCGGGCCGAGCTTTTCGATGAACGGGTTTTAAATTTTCACTGTCGGGCCGGGCCGGGCCGGGCCGGGCTTTCGAAAATTCGCTTCTGCAGGGCTCTGATTGGTATATTGTTACTCTCAACATCTACGATTAAATAAAATTTCTGGCCCGGCCCGTCCCAGTATTATGAGGACCGGTCCGGTCTGACATATATGAATATACAAAATCCGGCCAAGCCCGATGAAATAAATATTTTGTAGACCCGGCTTGGCCCTGCCCGCTTGTGAATATTCGAAGCTGGGCCTTGCCCAGCCGGACTATTATTTAAAATTAATTTGTGTCGACGTTAGTGGGATCTGCCACCTATACCTATAGCAGTGGTTCCCAAACGTTTTTGTCCTACAGCCCCTTTCCAGAAAAAATATTACTTAGCGCCCCCTGGAATTTTGTTTTTAATATTAATAGCAATGAATAGGAAATATACAGGGTGTTTCAGAACTCTGGGAACGGTCAATCACTTGCTTATTTGTCAAAATTTTGAAAAATGCTTTATATAAAAGTTGTGCAGAATAGTGAGTTGCACGCCCTAAAAATATTTAAATTTATACAGGGTGTCTCATAACAAAGTTATAGACCAAACTTATGTTTTTTTTTAAATAGAACACCCTGTATATTTTGTAATAGTATTATTTTAATCGGAATATCAGCAGACGGATAAAAATGATTATTAACAAAATGTAATGCGTTATTTATTGCAGATAATTCAATGGAAATCCAAAACATGGTCTTATTGAATTTAATAAAGACGAAATATAGCCTGAATATGTGATTTAACCTCAAAAATACGCTCCCCAAAATTTCAACCCACTACAATCAACCCTTTACATTAGGGGTTGCTACCCTCTCATCCAGGAACCAAAGCTCCAAATCACCCCTGGACCCCAGGGCTAATTTTTGAAAATCGATTTTTGAGGATGCACAGGTTTGCGTCAAATCTACCCCCTCCCTGGATTTTTGAGCTCGACGATTCGGATGCGGGCACAAAACTTGCTATCGGAAATTGGCGTCAACATTTCGGTTGCAACCCCTCAGGCGTTTTTCTAAAAAGTGAGTTTTGTAGAACGGACTCTTTTCGACCTTTTTTGTTTGAACGCTTTCGATAGCTCTAACCCTCGAGGAGTTATTGAAAGAAAACCACCCCCGATTTCAATAAAAACATTCTAGAGCGGCCATTTTTAACCCCACGGAAAAAAAATAAAAAGCAAGTGTATCAGAATTGTATTTTGCATCGAAAAGGTAGGGGCTATTTTTTCACATGGTGCACCGTTTGGGGTCTACGGCCGATTTTCAATTGTTTTCTGGGGATGATTTGAAGATTTTTCAATTTTTTTTCCAAAAATTAAAAATCTGACGGCGTCATATCAGTCGCCGAATTAATGCGTTTCAAAGATTCCCATAAAGTTTTTCGATCCGATATTTAATTTTCGAGATTTGACGATATAAACGAAAGCGGAGAAGAACATTTTTTTCCGATCTGAAATCTGATTACACCACTGGAAACCTTCTAAAGCCGAACAGAAAATCCAAATATTTTTTTATCCTTATATTAAAAATTAATTAAACTCTGACTTATTTTGTCGGTAAATATTTTTGATCGTTTTTAAACAATTTTCTTTTCTTTTTAAATCACGAATCTGACGACGGATTATCATTGCACTATTGGGTGTTAGGAGAAAACATTTTGAATTTTTTAAATCGCCCTGTTATTAACCGAGATATAAATTATTGTTTTTGGGAATGTTGAAAATCTTTCCCCTAAAAATCAATATCAAACAAAGATCCTTCCGTAAGGGTTAGAACAATGAAACTTTGAGAAATCATTAAGCATCCCATTTGAAACAGATCACAAAAGTTTGGTAACAATTTGTCAGCCGCAATGGGGTGCCAAACACCAAAACAACCCCTATCTGTGTTAATTTTTCAAACCTCGAAAACAGGAATGCAAAGTGTATACGCTTCACAGACGCTCACTAAATAATTCATAGAGGACCAAATTATTGAAAAAAAGCGTCTTCCTGTTAACGTTCGAGTGCTTTCCAAACAGCAAATTAAGAAAAGCATTGATAGTGCATTGTCATGTTTGACAGATTATGTCAGATTCAGAAACTGTGGTTACTAGATTACATTTCCAATGTTCCTCAACGGGGGCTGAGCAAAACGATTCAAAATAATGTTTTATTTTTTCATCCCCTTCTGCAATGCCGACAGAGGTGATGCGTTTAGGCAATGTGGTGGGTATGAAATGACATGGATTGAGCAAATTTTATCGTCCCAGTGAACCTTTCCGATTCTTACATTAAATTATTTAATTGAAAATGAAGGTCCATAAGATCTAATTTCCTGCAATTTTCTACAGACATTGCTATCTCCGTCATGGATTAGCCGATTATATTTTAACCTGTGTAATTCCATACTTCTTCTAAAACCTTCAACAAGTATACTGCATGCCATCGAAGTTGATAATCCAGACCAATACACTTATGATCAGTGGGTGTTTCTAATGAATTTTTCGTCCTTGTATAAATGGTACAGTATTTATTTCGAATTACTAAAAATAACAATTTCCCCGTCCTTGCACCCATTATGCTGGCAACTCCTGAAGCTGCATCATAATTGGTTCTACATGAAGCCACTGGTTATATCTCGAGATGCAAATAAATTCCCACCAAGTAATGCATGCTATTTTAATCTCAATAAATACTTTTTATAATAAAATGTATCAAATTAATATAGCTTGAAACTATTTTGAGGGAAATAATTGTATTTAGAAAGCAGTGAACTGAAAATAATGTACAACGTGTCTATGATTTAACAAATAATATAATTTATATTTTAGATTTTTAGGGTCTAAAGTTATCATTGAACATTTCAGACGTAACTTGATGTTTGAAATTGATATATTTATTCATGAATAAAATTTTAAATTTGTTTGTTAGAGAATTCAGTAAAAAACTATATTAATTTTATAGTACTTTAATGATGAGGGAGGGCTTTAGTGATGTAATGGTTATCTGTGTTGTAACCGGTAGTTTTCCAACATATTTTTCGCAAAATCCACTTGAATAATATTGCCGTTTTTTTAGTAGTTTTGTTAACATCTTCTTTATCACAATGCAATTTTTAAATTCCTGCTGGGAACTGGACGTCAATAGCCACAATAAATAATACATTTGCCTTTGACAATATAATTATACATAATCTGAAGTGGATTTTAAAAGCGATTGGCTACAATTTTTATTTTAAACATGACTATTTGATGAGGGATGGCCATATCTCAATTTCCGCTTTTCAAAAATATCGGAAGAATTGAAATCAAGGCGGTATTCGGGATTTTGTAATTATAATATTCAGCGTGAAAGGCGGCTCTGTATTGAGGGTAATAAATTTTAATAATGTAAACAAGCTGGCGATAAGCAATTCGGTTGGGAAACCACTCAGATGAAGAATGCATGTGATGCACACGTTGGGGTCCACACAATTTTTTATGGCTGCATTTGAAGGATAGACATTTAACTAGATAAAGACATTATGTGCCTCAAATAATTTTTACCATCCGTATGAAGACGTGTACTAAAATATATTCGAAAACTAGAAATCCGCTCGGACGAAATAAAGTGGTTCGCCCTTAATATTTTTTAAATCTTGTTTAATTAAACATTACTAGCTCGAAAATGTTTATAGTCTTTTTCATATTTCCAAAATATCGAAAACAAAAACAAAAAAGGCGTTTCAAGTAAAAATCCACTTCCTGTGTGTGGATGTTTGCAAGAACATTTCTGTGGCTGAGAGGTAAAACTCATTAACTCCACTTTACCAATATTCGAGAAAAATGCGTTTGAAATTCGGAAATACTGATTTGGGTTGCACAAGCAATGCATTATTTTGCGACTTTTTGCTAGTTATTAATAAATATATGTTGGAAAAACTCGTTCATAGCAACAATTGTTTATAAAATTAACCTGTTTTAAACATGTAAAATAATAAAAATTGGACTTAATTAGTTTTTCCTCTCAAAGGCGTGGAGTTAATGAGTTTTTCCTCAAAAACTCCATAAAATATAAAAAAAAATATTTTTTAACTCACAACATTAAAAAAAATCAAAAAAATTGTTCCGCAATATAAAAAAAATTTAAAAAATTAAAAAAATATAATTTTTTTTTATTATTTAAAAACATTTAAAATACATTCAAAAAATAAAGATTCAATTTTAGAATAGTATTATCAAAAAATTATTTTTTACGAAAAATTTATTGTTTGACAAAATAATGTATAAATAACAATTATTGTGAATAATTGTTATAATAAGGAGAATCAACGAACCTAAACAGCCGAACATACCTCAACGACGATCGACAAGATGTTCTTCAAGATCAAAGCCTAATTAAATTGATGTTTAACCTAATACCAGATGTGAATAGCCTAAACTGTAATATCGATTAATAACGTCAAAAACCACATTATACCAATGAATAATAACGAATTTTGTTAGAAGCACCGTTTATTTTTTCTGATATATGTTTATGTTAATTTCAATATAATAAACATACTTTAATTGCAAAAGTGTTGATTTTTTGCGCCTTTTTGTTTTACTTTCAAAAAACTTTTTTTTCTGTAAATAAGAGTGCGATCGACTAAAAAAGCAAAGGCCTATAATGATAACTATAAATTAACAGAAACAATTTTTTAAATAATTTTTTCGGATTTTTTTTGATTTTTTGAATTTTAAAAACGTTTTTTACTATTTTTTGCCATTTTTATAACGTTTTTATAAATGATTTATAATTTTTACAATTTTTTGAAAATGTTTTTGTTTTTTTGTGTTGGGAGCCTGGAAGCAATATTTGTTTGTTAAATTTGATGGAGTTAATGAGTTTTTCCTCAAAATGATGGAGTTAATGAGTTTTACCACAAATTTCACCGATTTTGGTGATTTTTAATAACTAGTATCTTGATGAGGTGACTGGTGTTGCCATATATCGCTATGTAGGATGAAAGACAATCAAAAAAGAGTACGAAATTTGGTGAAAACTCATTTTTTTCAAAAATGGAGTTAATGAGTTTTACCTCTCAGCCACAGATTTTCAGTCCTCCAAATCGTCAAAAAATCTTAAATCCAAAGTAACATTTCAACAGCTGTACTAATACAATTTATATTTATTAATAAAAATATGGCAATTAGGTTAGATCAAACTAAAATTGTGTCAAAAGTTAATCTGAGATTAAAGTTTACTTCACTAGTAAACTATTTAACTGGAGATTTCAGTATAATAAAAGCTTATTCAAATTATTAGGGACTACAATCTGCCAAGAGAGAAAATCATGCCATTAAAATTTAGCAATTTTTGCCTTTCTTTCGTGTGTTTTAATACCCATTTTATTAGTTTACACTTTGTTTACTTAACACTTGCGAAAATAGTAAATGATTTTTAAAATAAATTAGGTGCAAGGGCAAAGTTTCACACACATAACTAATATTGAATACAATCTCCAGTTAGTTAATAAATAAGCGATTTGTTTTATAATAACGAATTGATTTTTAACTGAAGATTATATTTATTTTACTAGTATTTAATCGAAGATTAATTTAATGGTTATAATACCGGCCCTTTAATAACTTGAAATCTCATTATAGCATTATATTTTACAGTAGTCTTAATTATGATGTAATGCATTCTTCAGAATGTATTTTGGTTAATAATTTTAATGATATTGTATTATCGGAAACTTTGAAGTACTACTTATATTCACTTGTTTACGGTTGCAGTGCTCCACATCCTGTATATTCTGAAATATCTATCATATTCATTGTTTTAAACAAATGTTGATTTTGTTTCCACGGCATTGTATAAAAATAACTTATTTCAAAATTTGCATTAAATTTAAAACTAAATAATTATGTGCGATACATCGCAAATAGGAAAAAAACTTCAAAAATGTAGAAATTCATAAGAAAAACAAAATTATATTTATTCGCCATATTAAAAGCTACTGTAAACATAATTACATATTTATATTGCTCATAAAAAATACCCCAAATGTCTCAAATAATAATAGAGATTTTAGCCAAGTTTTAATTTTTCAACTGGTTATTAATAAATATTATAATTAGAGTCCGGATTTATATGCGCTAAAAAAGGCATTATAATTTTTTTATATGCGCTTAAAATTAGCCAATATATGCGACAAAATGATTGAAATATGGATTTTATATGCGGTTTAATTAGAAATAATGTTGCAAAATAAAAAAAAATACAAATAGCAACTATTGATAATTTATTTATTGGAATTGCAATGTAGAACCAACATTTGATTTTGATTTTCAATTTAGGTAAAGTTAAATGACATAGAGTTCATGTTAAAATTTATTATGTCCTCCTCAGTCTCAATCTTTACATTTTTCAAGTTTTTTTATATTAAGAATATTTTCTAATTTTTCAAAATTATTGGCGTAGAATAAAGCAGCTTCCAGCCAAGCACAATTACCGGATACGGTTGCTCGAGTATCATCTGCATAGGCGTACTAGCTTAACTTGCTTATGGGGAAATCCCCTTATTCTAAATAAATAATATAATATATACATATCTACATAACACAAGGTTACGTTCGCTAGTTAGGGGAATCCCTTAAATTTATCTTATACGATTTTATAAAAAAGATTTCCACGCTGGCAAATTTAATAAAATAAATTTCAACAAAATCAATTACAATTAATGGAAATATTGACTTTATATGTGGTTATATGCGGATATATGCTCAAATAAGTTTAATGTGACAAAACCTCGAAATATTAAGTTATATGCGAAATAAAACTTGGTACTTTGATTTATATCAGAGAGAAACGTATAGATACAATTCACCAATTCAATACGAAAGAGCAAATAAAACATGTAAAAAAATATAAATCCGGACTCTAATTATAATACACAACTTTTACCCTGTATAAGTTTCTGATATAATGCACGTCAATTTGTGTTCATTTCTATTAATTGTCGTTGCAAATAATATATTTTCAAAATTTTAGTTTAAATTATTGTATCAACAATTTTGAGAAGTAAGTGTATAATTTTCAAATTAATAAACAAAAATGGTTCTTAAATTGAAATGACAACTATAGTCCCAAAAATGGTATACAGTTTGTCCCGTTTTTTTTTTTAGAAAGATTGTTTTTTTATTTACATAAGTATTTACATATATATTTAATTTATATAAATTTATTTCTTGTGCGGTCCTTTTTTTTTATTCTTCCCTTTGTCCTCACCTCGGGATGTAGTGGTGTTGATTCCATCTCGGGCTAACGGTGTTAAGGGATGTATATTTTGTTTGAAGACGCATCGCAGGGAATTCCCATGTTTTAAAAATGTAATTTTTATCCCTATTAGTCGAGTCAAATGATCAGAATCAAATTAAAATCATTACTTTATTTTTCTATAATATTTCAAAGGTTTTTATTTAATTTTCTGTTCAGTTTTATGTTAAACATTTCTTGAAAATTATTAATAAAAATAAAAAAATAAGCATTTCATATCTTCAAGATGGTAGTTGCTGTCAGTGCATATGCAGCTCTAATTATTATGTTGAAAGTTAATTAAATGGAATATGACGACTATCAAGAAAGAGATACAAATCTTAAAATGGAGTTATGGTGTCCATTCACATACCATTTCTGATTAGTAGCTATACATGTTGAAAATCGTCCGATACAAAACCAATCAATAATAATTATCGTAATTCAAAAATTTGAAAAGAATGGTTGCGTGAACGATGATCATATCGTTAGTTACAATTAACAATTGCTTAAAATGAGTTGTCACACTATTAATTAAAAACAACAATTATAACATTTATTAATACAAGAGGAATGAGGAGAATTCATTCTTCAAACAGCAGCCTAGTCTATCATAAAAATTGCGATTTACTTTCTCAAGCGTACTGGAATTATCACTTCTGCAGGTTACTGTAATCGGTTATTTTAAGTGTTCCAAGATCCCGATGTTCGAAGTTATACATTTTGTTTTTTTATACTTGACTTTGGTGACCAAGCAATTTCATCTCCTCGGCCGCTCCATTTTTTGAAAATGTTAAATTTAAATATTGTTTTACTTCAAATGCACTGTGTGCTGGAAATGCTCATTTTTGTTAATTATTTTTAAGAGATATTTCATTGAACAGAAAATACCCAATATTAAAAAAAAATTAAAGAGACGCCACTGTTCATATATCAATTAATACTTTCGTTCGCTTGTATATAAACAAACTGTGTCGATTTTAAGTGCTGACGCATGAATGAATGGTGACCTAATTTCGAGCGTGCAGTTGACATTTTATCTTAACATAAACAGTACGGTGAGGCTTGATAAAACCGACGCACAAATTTCAAGTTCATCTTATTTATTATGCTTTTTTTTATTGTTCCTGGCGGCTTCCTACACTTGTTCATTTTTATTGCTGTACAATTGTATCCCTTGCAGTCCTATTACTTAAAATCACGGGGGGTAGGTGCTGTAAAATGATATCCCTTTGTTACCCAAGGCCAAGACCTAATTTGCAATAACACATTTTTAGAAAGTCCGTAAAAACATCTGTGTTTCCAGGAAGACACAAATCGGTTTGAAAAATTCCAATTCCAAACTCGATGGTACATTGACCTAATTTGTGTGCTGCATAAACACTAAAATCAACACCGTTTGTTTATCTAATGCCGGCAGTACAAGCTCGAGAGACGAAGACCCGAGACCAGGCGAGCGCGAACGTGTTCGGTGGTGTTCTCGCCTTTCTACGCGCGAACGGAACAATTCATTGATTTACCAATATTCGAGAAAAATGCTTTTGAAATTCGGAAATACTGATTTGGGTTGCACAAGCAATGCATTATTTTGCGACTTTTTGCTAGTTATTAATAAATATATATTGGAAAAACTCGTTCATAGCAACAATTGTTTATAAAATTAACCTGTTTTAAACATGTAAAATAATAAAAATTGGACTTAATTAGTTTATTCTCTCAAAGGTGTGGAGTTAATGAGTTTTTCCTCAAAAACTCCATAAAATATAAAAAAAAAATATTTTTTAACTCACAAAATTAAAAAAAAAATAAAAATTGTTCTGCAATATAAAAAAAAAATTCAGATTCAATTTTAGAATAGTATTATCAAAAAATTATTTTTTACGAAAACTTTATTGTTTGACAAAATAATGTATAAATAACAATTATTGTGAATAATTGTTATAATAAGGAGAATCAACGAACCTAAACAGCCGGACATACCTCAACGACGATCAAAGCCTAATTATATTGATGTTTAACCTAATACCAGATGTGAATAGCCTAAACTGTAATATCGATTAATAACGTCAAAAACCACATTATACCAATGAATAATAACGAATTTTGTTAGAAGCACCGTTTATTTTTTCTGATATATGTTTATGTTAATTTCAATATAATAAACATACTTTAATTGCAAAAGTGTTGATTTTTTGCGCCTTTTTGTTTTACTTTCAAAAAACTTTTTTTTCTGTAAATAAGAGTGCGATCGACTAAAAAAGCAAAGGCCTATAATGATAACTATGAATTAACAGAAACAATTTTTTAAATAATTTTTTAGGATTTTTTTTTGATTTTTTGAATTTTAAAAACGTTTTTTACTATTTTTTGCCATTTTTATAACGTTTTTATAAATGATTTATAATTTTTACAATTTTTTGAAAATGTTTTTGTTTTTTTACTTTCTCCGTTACGAAGTACTAGAAAGTATTGTGATCGTGATTTTTTTTTCAAAAATGTTTTTTACGGAAATATCCGTTTTGGGGTCCCTAGATGCCATTTCAACAATTTCTGGAAAAAAAATGTTTGTGTCTGTGTGTGTGTCTGTGTGTCTGTGTGTTTGATAATCTGAAGAACTGAAAAGCTTTTGGTAAAATTTCGTACACCAGAAGTGGGCGTTTACCTTAACTGTTTTTTGTATTTTTCCAATATTTTCTTAAATATGAAAAATATTACAAAAATATTTAAACGAACTTTGAAGACAACAAAGAAATGAACATCGTTTGCTTGAAAACATTTTTCATAAAATCATTTTTATTCGAGAAAAAATTTTTTTTTTTTTTTAAGTTTTGGTTTATAGTTATAAAACAATAATAGTTACGGCAAATTTATGTTAATAATAATTGTAGAGAATGATAAAATGAACAACTTTTAAAGAATAATTTTTTTTCGAATTCCCTTTAGTTTTTGGGTAAACTGAATTTTTGAATTTGAAGTATAATTTTTTCGTCTTTCATAATTTTGACGTTTTAAACGTCGGTTTAATCCGAATATACACAACGCTCGATGTACATTTAAAATGTGATTTGAATTGAAAATAAACCATGAAAGCGTAAATATAAATAATACCATCAAGTCGGAGAAAGTAACATGATGGCCACATCACCATTTTTTTTTTGTGTGTAGGGGTGGTACCGCTAATATATAGTATACAAAAATATGCAGGTCCTGATAAAATCCTGTATGTAAGAAATAGGAACATTTTGCAATAACTTTTTTTATATCATATATATATATGCATAACTTTCCTTATGTATACTTATTTAGACCAATGTACACCTATGTATACTACAATTTTCGTAAAATATTTTCGGTCCCGCTAAAATACTATTCCCAAATATATATATATATATATATATATATATATATATACATATATATATATATATATATATATATATATATATATATATATATATATATATATATATATATATATATATATTTTAAATTCATGCTACATAACCTTGCGGATATGTCCTTAGAGTATTTGGGAATAATTTCAGATCGATTGCTGCATCCGTCTGCGCGCACTCACTTCCACCAATTTAAAAAATTGGTGATGTGGCCATCATGTTACTTTCTCCGATGGTATCATCATTTATATTTACACTTTCACGGTTTATTTTCTATTTAAATCATATTTTAAATGTACATCGAGCGTTTTGTGGACTCGCATGAAACTAACGTTTAAAACGTCAAAATTATAAAAGAAGGAAAAACTCAGTTTACTCAAAAACTAAAGAGATTTCGAAAAAAACTTATTCTTTATAAGTTGTTTATTTTGGCATAGTCTACAATTACTATTAACATAAATTTGCTCTTACTATTATCGTTGCATAATTATAAGCCAAAAATAAAAAATAATAATAATAATAATAAAAATAATAAAAATAATTTTTTCTCGAATAAAAATGATTTTATAAAAAATATTTTCAAGTAAAAGATATTAATTTCTTTGTTGTCTTCAATATTTGTTTAAATGTTTTACAGTTAAGGTAAACACCCACTTCGAAAACGAAATTTTACCAAAAGCTTTTCAGTTCTTCAGATTATCAAATAAGACGTATGTTCAAAGTTTCATATCAATTGCTTTATTAGTTTTTGATTCGTAACGGAGAAAGTAAAAAACACTGTTCTGAGAAAAATGTGTATGAAAATCCCCCGCCACGCGGTGTTGCCTTGTACGTGGCGCGCTTAGGCTGCCGTTTATAAGTATTTCCATTTGAAATATCAACTTGCCGTTTGGACACAATATTCTATACACCTGCAGCTTCCAAAAAATGCAAAATAAAAAAAGTTTTTTTTTTATTTAACAAAGTAACGGTACCTTTAATATCGCATTCTTAAATTTCTGTGTAAAAAAATCTCTTTTTTTAATTCGACGAGGGCCTTTACATAAAGACAATAAAATTGATTTCATGTGGAAACTTGAAGCTCTAAACTGCTCAGTAGTCTATGTTTTCGAACACACCTTTATTTCGGAACTTTTGAAGTTTTCAATAAAATTGCGTAAAAAACTTGCGAAATAAAAGTGCTTTTATAAAGTACAAAAATAATTAATAATTTATTTACTTGCATTCCCGTTTACAGAAAAAAATAATTAAAGTTGCCCTTTTTTGACCTTTTAAAAGTTAAGATGCAAGATCACCTCTCGTATTATTTCTACTCTACACTTCTTCCGGCGTGAATAACCTTAGTTGTCGATGCGTCTTTATTCTACACTTCTTCAATAAATTGCTAAGGATATGTCTTTATCCTAACAGGAATTTGTAGGTTAAAACAAAGTTGATGTGGCGGATGGTTCGAACCTATCCCACAATACAATCACGCCTATATTTATATCAATAATAATTTTAATAAAAGAAACCCACAGTGGTATTTTCCTACTTTTATACATTGTTCTTAACAAGGATTTACATCTTGTCATTCATGAATTAAAAGATGGGGTAGTACCTACCCAGCCCCTTTGGTTATACTTCTATTAAAACTACAAAATAACATTACATGTTTGTAAAAATTTAAGTTGTTCAATTTTATCTCAAAAATGTCTCTTCAGCCTAACACTGTTTTGTAGTTTAAAATAAAGTTGATGTGATAGATAGCGGGTGGGCCATATCCTGCAATACAACCAGTTATGTAAATCCTTATTAGTTGCAGTAGCATTAAATATATAAAATGAAAATTCAACCTGTTGTTTACTGTGCAAAATTAGGTTTTACAAAGATTAAAGGTCTATCAATAGAAACTAATCCGAAAATGACAATTTTTATCAGGAAGTACAACTTGATTAATACAACTATATTCTATCAACCTAATAAAATGAACTCTTAGCTCCAATATAAAATAATTTTCAATTCGAAATTTTCTCATAATGCACGATTTTCAACAATCATATAACGAGTGTCTATGATTTTTCGTGCAAATATTAGCGTTAGTATTATTAATTTCTAGAAAATGTACGCTCCCAATAAGCAAGACTGATTCAGACCATAACCCTGTAGGGTTTTTGAAAGCCCGTCCCAGCCCGGCCAAACATTTTTAAAAGACGTTTTATACGTCATAGAAAATGTAAGGCGTTGCTAGGGAATACCAGCATGAAGTATTGCCATGAATAACATCCACCCAGAGTATATTTCCATGCATAACAAGCACCCAGGTCAGTTTCGCATCGTAATTGAAATTTTATGACACCATGTCATCAACATTATTCGATTTCATTGGTTAAAAAGTAAGTGAGGGCAATTGTCAAAAGAATTAACCATATCCACCCGCATGGTTGGAATTATTCCCAAGCGTTACCACGTCTCCTCTCGCAAACTCAACTATTTAATTTATAGATTTATTAAACACTTCAACTTTTTTATACCACTATATTTTGTTTATAATGGTATAAAAAAGTTAAAGTATTTTATTCCAATCTACAATCTACAAAGTAAACGCCGCCAACGTTAAACATTTATTTAATTTATATCCCGAGACCACTGTATCTTTCAAACAATTATCTTCACGGTCAACATCCATTAATATAATAATTGAAAACACAAAGCATCACCAAAAACGGGGGCGACTATTGATTATTTGAAACTTTAAACCGCTTATAGTTGTGCCATAAACCGTTGCGAAATCAGCAAAGTTTAGTTAGGATTACTTAGATTACTAGCCACGGAGCTAAAATCCACACCGGAATCCTATATTGTAAACAATATAAAGTGTACAGTACATATAAACTGTGTGTATAGCAACGAACCCGGCGCATACACCATTTATGCACAACTCTTTCCCTTTTTATTCCATGCATAGCGACTAAAGATGATAATCATTATTTTAAATTAGCTTGATTTAATTTGCAAAAAAAAAACTCTTGAATCACGACTTTTAATTAAAAATCGCTCTCGCTGGGAGATTACTCGGAGCACGTTAAAAAAAGTGCAGTCGTCGATTAGTGGGGAGCAATTATTAAGCAATCGATTGAGCAATTAACGCTTTACACTATGAATTTCTCATTGGCTCTTGTTTTTCCGGTGAAAATTGATCGCGATTTTCCTAAGGGACACTTCGAAATCCGAACTGCACTTACTGGAAGAGCGGCTAAGCCGCGATTAATTTTTAGAAGTTGAATGATGGGGAAAATTGTTTTTCATTATACTTAATGAGATTCTAAAGGTTCTTAGCGATTAAGCGCCGCTCGAAAAGTTATCAAGAGGAATCTTTTTCCATAGCGCTTGGGCACAGAGGAGATTCTACACAATTTCGGTAAGAAATAAAAGAGCACGCTTTACTTTTTTAATTTAAATTTAATTCCACTATGTTTTATGATTTTAATTTTGAATATTAATTTATATATCCATATAATTAATTTAAAAAAGCTCATTCATATTAATAAATTAAGTACATTAAAGACATCCAGTAAAATATAAATTTTAATTTTAATAAATAATCATATTGAATAACATAAATAATTATAATCCCACAAACACAGATTTTTAAAAAAATAGTTACGTGCAATTATTTACACATATTAAATCGTGAAACATACAATAAATCAGCAGTCCGGCGGAATGCATGTCCAGTAGACCGTGTACCGTGATTGTAATTACCTAATCAAACAAAATTGGATTTTTCGGCCGAGCAGAAATTTGATTATGCCATCAATTACCGATTAATTATAAAAATTGAATTTATATATCAACTGAGCTCGACGGCGGCGAATCGATGGGAAAACGTGGCGATTTTTTTTTTGGAAAATTGAATTCCAGCTATAACCGCCTGTAAAGTTTGTACAAAATATAAGGGAAACGGAATGGAAACAATAACAGTGCAGAATGTGGCGTGTATTGTGAAAGACGGAAGCAGTAATAAAGAAATGAATAAACGTTGGTCGTGCTTATTGGATTATTTGGTTCTTTTTGACAGTGTCTCGTGATAATTCGTAAAATTTGTAGGATATAATACATAGTTTATGAACTAAATTTAAATTTCGCTATATTCTTCAATCATTTTCCAGTAAAATAAGTGCTTACTACTACTCGAACAGTGATTTTATGTCTTACTTGAATTACAGCTATAATTTGTTTGTTATTTTGTCTGAAATAATTGCATTGGAATTATTTTCCTCCTTAGTATTTATTATTGCTTCGTTAATTATAAAAGTTATCTGTAATCAGAATTATTTTCCCTGTTAGGAATAAAATCTATTATTATTATTATTGTTATACTGTTGACATTATAAAGCACATTTTTTATAGAACTCCCGCATTTATGTATAAAGGCGATGATAATTAAAACAACAATTGTAATCAATCAACAAATCTGGAGAAATTGAAAATTAGTTTCTAAAACGATTATAACAATTTAAAAATTAACACCCTATAAAAAAAGATATATTGGGGATTTTGTAATTCTCTGATATATAGAGTATATTTGAAATAACGAACAGGCATTTAAGGGCACATACACAAAATATTTGTGAACCCATTTCCGTCAAAATTTATTCGAAAACAAAATTTTGAATTTTCCTAAATTTTCGAGGTTTTTTAAACATTTTGAGAACCGATGCTTTTCTCATTTAATTAGGTCTGCATGGAATGTGTGTTTGTTTATTTAAAACGCGAGATATGATTTCTTGCCTCCGAAATTTCAAGTGATATTGCAACGTTTTTTCTTTGTGAGATAAACAGTCTTCAAGTTCATTGACGCTTAAAGAGCACTCAGATATTTCCTACGCGCTTGTTGTAATTCTATATCTAAAGCCGATGCCGTTTAAAAATTAGGTCACATTACCACTGCCCCCAAACATGTTGCGTATTTTCACTCATTAACTTTAATAATTAATTGCGGGCTTTTTGTTACAGTTATAAACAAAATAATTGCGAATATTGTTTAAAAATAATATAATCTCGTTGTGGTTGCGAGCCTGTTCGTTATTTCAAATACACCCTGTAGATCATATTATAACATAATTTTATTATGTTGAAATTAGTATAACTGTGATATTATTTATTTTTAATGATTTTAAATGATACTATGTGTTGTGACGAATTATAAATGCTGCTATCTACTAGAGATGGGCAAAACTGCTACTTTTGAATCACGTTGCTACCCGTGATTAATACTTTCTAATATCAGTGATTTTAAACTGTGACTGCGATTACGGTTAGTAAACGTCGTAACGCCTTCTGAAATTGTTAAGTATTTGGAGATTTTTGCAGAAAAACAGAATGTAATTTGAAAAGTTGGAAAGTTTTAGGTATGTGGCAAATGTTTTCCTATTTTGGTTTTACTTCTTAAAAAAAAACGAATCCTTTGAAAGATTATTTGCATTGTGCTCGAAGGATTATTTTTAAACAAAATAATTAACCAATAGAGACGTGGATTTTTGAAAATTTTCGTTTTAATATTTTTAGCACTTGGCCAAAAACATACAAAACGTGCAGGCAAAATTCCATAAAAAATTATCCTCAATGGCCGAAGTGCCGATTATTCGAAATAAATTTGGTTTTTGTAAATTCAACAAATTTCAATACAGAAAATCTTCAAAAATTCTTTTTGAAGATTTTGTTTTAATTTTTTTAACACTTGAACAAAAACATCGCCGAAAAGAAATATAAAAATGCAGGCAAAATTCCATATGAAATCATCCTAAATGCCGAAGTATCGCTAATTCAAAATCAATTCAGTTTTTGTAAATCCAACAATTTTCAATAGAAATATGGATTTTTGAAGATTTTCGTTTTAATCTTTTGAGCATTTTAATGAAAACGTCGCAGAAAAAAAATAAAACATGTAGAAAGAAATCCTTAAAACAATATCCTCAATGGTCGAAGTATCGCTTATTCCAAATCAATTTGGTTTTTATAAATTCAACATGTTTTAATGGAGATATGAATTTTTCAAAATTTTAGTTTTATTTCTTTGAGCACTTGAATGAAAACATCACAGAAAAAATATAAAACGCGCAGAGAAAATTCCATAAAAAATCATCCTCAATGACCGAAGTATAGCTGATTCAAAATCAATTCGGTTTTTGTAAATCGAAAAATTTTCAATGGAGATATGGGTTTTTGAAAATTTTCGTTTTATTTTTTTGAGCACTTGAATGAAAATGTCGCAGAAAAAAAAATAAAAAGCGTAGAAAAAATTCCTTAAAAAAGTTTCCCCCAATGTTTGAAGAATCGCTTATTAAAAATTATTTTGGTTTTTGTAAATTCAGCAATTTTTAATGGAGATATGGATTTTTGAAAATTTTAGTTTTATGTTTTTGAGCACTTCAATGAAAACATCGCAGAAAAAATATAAAACGCCCAGAGAAAATTCCATAAAAAATCATCCTCAATGACCGAAGTATAGCTGATTCAAAATCAATTCGGTTTTTGTAAAGCCAACAATTTTCAATAGATATATGGATTTTTGAAGATTTTCGTTTTAACTTTTTGAGCACTTGAATGAAAACGTAGCAGAAAAAAAATATAAAACGCGTAGAAAAAATACCTTAAAAAATATCCTCAATGGTCGAAGAATCGCTTATTCAAAATAACTTTGGTTTTTGTAAATTCAACAATTTTTAATGGAGATATGGATTTTTGAAAATTTTAGTTTTATGTTTTTGAGTACTTGAATGAAAACATCGCAGAAAAAATATAAAACGCCCAGAGAAAATTCCATGAAAAATCATCTTTAATGACCTAAGTATAGCTGATTCCAAATCAATTCGGTTTTTTGTAAATCCAACAATTTTCAATAGAGATATGGATTTTTGAAGATTTTCGTTCTAATTTTTTGAGCACTTGAATGAAAACGTGGAATAAAAATATAAAACGCGTAGAAAAAATTCCTTAAAAAATATCCTCAATGGCCGAAGTACCGATTATTCAAAATAAATTTGGTTTTTGTAAATTCAACAATTTTCAATACAGAAAATTTTCAAAAATTCTCTTTGAAGATTTTGTTTTAATTTTTTAACACTTGAACAAAAACACCGTAGAAAAAAATATAAAAATGCAGGCAAAATTCCATATGAAATATTCATAAATTTTTTGATTGTGACTCATCACAGCGAGGTTTTGGTACAATTGCATGCCGAGCAAGATAATTTTTTCGTTCTTATAAAATCTCAATTAATTAATAATTATTAGTACATAAGTTGTAATTTCTTTAATTTTGTATGGTATACTATGGAATTTTATAAATATTTGTCTTTTCTATTAAATATTTATTCAAAATTAAAATACAATAGACTGCAAAAATGGGAGAATAAAGTAATGAATATTAAATAACACTTAGAAATGCCACCTTGTACTCTCTTTTTACAATTATGTTTTAAGTAACAGTCACAGTTTAAGTAGCAATCACAGTTTGTCACAGTTTAAATAGCAATGATTTTAAGTAGCGGTGATTTTAAGTAGCAGTGATTTTAAGTAGCAGTGATTTTAAGTAACAGTGATTTTAAGTAACAGTGATATTAGGTAGGAGTCATTTTAAGTAGAAGTGATTTTAAGTAGCAGTGTATTTATATTGCTGAAAAGAGAAAAAAAAATCAGAACAACGATGATTTCAAATTGAGTCTAATATAAACAAGAAAGGGAAAGCATAAATTATTGTTTCCCATCCAATGACAATAATTGCAGTTCAGTTTTTGGCTACAATCCTTCGTTAGTAAAGTGCGTTCGTTGATCGGAACAAGCTTCACTAAGACTCTTAAGCACTAGGGACGACCATGAGGCGTTATTGTTTTGATCTTAGAAAAATTGTCAAGAAGCATATACAAAAATGTAACCTTTTAAGAATCCTGTGAT
This sequence comes from Ocypus olens, assembly GCA_910593695.2. Taxonomy (NCBI): domain Eukaryota; kingdom Metazoa; phylum Arthropoda; class Insecta; order Coleoptera; family Staphylinidae; genus Ocypus; species Ocypus olens. The sequence continues at coordinate 27,084,671 of OU343048.1, read as the reverse complement.
CTAATCTATTTATTAACTATTTAAAAATGCATAGTTTTCATTTAGTATAAACTCACCGACTAAGAGCCTCAAGAGAGAGGCGAGGATGTGTATTTCCGGTAGGCCCATGGATGCGGTCCTCATGGTTGCTGGTGGTGAATTTTCCACGGTCTGGCGCGTCCCATTCCGTCGTAATTTTTAATTTCACAATTTTCACCTGCAGCCCGTTCATGCATAATGCAGAAAAGCACTTTGAGCATCCCTTAATCCACTGCACAACGTATATAAAGAACGGCCGAATCCCTCGCACAACATCTCACCGTCGCACCTCCTCTTCCACGATGCGAAAGCAATTCGTTAACATTGTTATGTATTTTAATCACTACATGTATTATTCAGCTACAGTTTAATTGTCGTTGCATCATGATCACCCGCCCCTGCTCCGTTGGATTAATGGGATGAGCTGGAAACAATCCGAGATTGAAAGACGTCCCAATCCGAAATCCGGTGGGACACGGAGACGTCGATGCGACCCCCCGCACCTCCACTCTCCTGCATTTCATTTTCGGCGTTTCCGCCGTTTCGACGTCCTCCGTCGCACGGGACAGCTCATTTATTTAAGGGGTGATTTCCGTTATCATGAGCAACAGAGCGGGCCTGTGCACGTATTGTCTACCCATAATAACTCATACCGGAGGCCTCGTCAGGGCCGCGTGACTGCACTCCGCGATCACCCCATAAATCATAATCTTCCAGTCAGGAGGGAATAAGGCTAGGGACCAAAGAATTTCAGATGTGCTCTAACCGCGACCTAACCGTAGTAACCTTGATGTCTTCATAAGTGTACACTGTACTTTAAAACAATTCTAATTTATTTTTAGTATCATCTCTTGTCAGAGATGTTAAAACACTCGATGTTAAATTTCTTAAAAAAAAATACCCTTGAAGAAGATCCTACTATCATACGAATGAGTGTTCTTCAAACGTCGGTAAAGTTAACATTTTATCATAGTTAAAGTCGAACTTTATTGCCGGGATCACAGGCGGTACTAAAAAGTACTACAGGTGGCATTAAAAATACTTAAACAAGATTTACAGTTTTTTTCATTAATTTGCATTCATAAAATATGTGATTCCTCAAGCCTTGAAAAAGCGTGAAAAAAGTGCCATAGCGGTTCATTTTTAACGCAACTGTAAATTGTTTGCGCAAAGTGTGTTATGAATGTTTCGCTCAAGTTAGAGTATTACCGAGCACTCGAGACATGTAGGGGTAAATTTTATGCACAGTGGAAAGGTATTCGGAGAAGATCAAATCTTCTATAAATGAACAAATTTTTATTCGTCTAAACATTTTTTTATTGCTGCAAGAATTTGGGGCTAACCTCACCCGTGTAAAAATAACATATTTTATTTGGGGTGGAAGTAACTATTTATTTATAGCTCGTCACTACCGACTTGCCACAAGTGTCAACTCTGCTCCTAATAAAACAATATACTATTATAAGTGCATCTGATTGGAATAAATCATTAAGTTTAGTTTAATCATATGAGTCCATTACATTTTTTGACTGAATTTTAATAACCGAGTATTTCGTAATATTTAAGTCTTACAATGAATTTTTAAATATGTACAGGGTTTGTATTATTAGCTATTGACTTATGTTAATTATTATTATCTATGCACCAATAAATAATTATGATTATAACTATTAATACGCTATCGAACTACAATACATTGCTCTTGTGGAAATAATGACTTATTGCTAGAATAACCATTTTTCTTTGCCTCTAGATCGCCAGGTCGGTATTTTTAATATTAGATTTGTTTCAATACCATTTATCATCTCTTCCGTACTTGGATGTTGAAAAGCTTTATGATTCTTTCTATGTACTTACAGAGAACAAACCCCCCAGTTATGTGTAAGCTTTTGTAAAATATTTATTATATCTATACATATGCACGGAAAAGGTCTAACGAGGTGGTGACTCGGAATAAAGCCACATGTTTCGGAGCCTTGACATTAAAGAAGAAAGACCTACTGGCTAAAGTTATCCTCGAGAAATTGAATATTTTATGGAAAACATTATGGTAAAGATTCCGAGTGACAAGCCACCCCGTCTCTGATAAAATCTTATTCGAGTTTTCAATTTCGTAGAGAAAAGCCCGCGCCAGAAACGCATAAAATTTCCCCCGGTACATTCTTATAATAATGGTATTTACGATTAATTTAGAATGGAATTAAAGGATTTTGATATCATTTTACCTATAATATGGACCAGAGCCCCACTATATAAATCAATATTTTATATTATCATTACTGTGGTGCTTTTAAACTGAGTTATGGTTTTTATTTATTACTTCATTCGATACTTGGATATGTTTGCCTTAATACTCCACTAAATTTACAGATTTTCTTTAAATCTTTGGTCAAAACTTGTTAGATTAGTTTAATGAAACTTTTACTTTTGCATAGTGAAAGATAAAGAAATGATGATGTGGCCATCATGTTACTTTCTCCGACTTGGTGGTATAATTTATATTTACGCCTTCATGGTTTATTTTCAATTTAAATCATATTTTAAATGTGTATCGAACGTTTCATACACTCGGATGAAACTGACGTTTAAAACATCAAAATTATGAAAGATGGAGAAATTATACATCAAATTCAAAAACTCAGTTTACTCAAAAACTAAAGAGATTTCGAAAAAAACTTATTCTTTATAAGTTGTTCATTTTGGCATTATTTATAATTATTATTAAAATAAATTTGCTAAACTATTATCGTTTCATAATTATAAACCAAAAATAAAAAAAAGGAATACATTTTTATCTGGAATAACAATGATTTTATGAAAAATATTTTCAAATCAAAGATGTTGATTTCTTTGTTGTCTTCATTATGAATTAAATGCTTTTGTGATATTTTTCATATTTAAAAAAATATTGGAAAAAAACAAAAAGCAGTTAAGGTAAACATCCACTTCCGGTATACGAAATTTGACCAAAAGCTTTTCAGTTCTTCGGATTATTAAATAAGACTTATGTTCAAAGTTTTGTATCAACTGCTCAATTAGTTTTTGAGATACAGCGCGCACAGACAGACACACACACACGCACACACAGACACAATTTTTTTTCCAGAAATTGTTAAAATGGCGTCTAGGTACCCCAAAACAGATGTTTCCGTAAAAAAAAATTTGAAAAAAAAATCACGATCACAATACTTTTTCGTACTTCGTAACAGAGAAAGTAAAAAACTATATCTGGTCGATAGCCAATTAATAATTATGTTATAACAAAATATTTGAATGTATCTTGAATGTGTAAACTACAAGTAAGACGTGTCCATATTAAGACACGTGTATGTATAACAAGTGGTCAATTGTGTGATTGATTAACTTTAGATTGAAACAGCATTTATTTTTTCTTGAGTAACTTTTTCTGAACATATAAATATTTTAACATTGGGCACAGCAAGGACTAGGATTTTTCCAAAGGGTTCTTCACGACAGATGTGTGACAATAATAGGTGCAGACCGTGGTAGGTTATATTTATAATTGTTATATTTTGATACAATTGCTTCGTAAAAAGCACGCACGGATTATTAAGTGCATTTCATCTGCTTTGAAGAAAAGAATTAATAAGGATTAGGGTAAAGGTATTTGGTTTTCTTCTAGATTTCTTATGAAATCGGTCCTGCTATATTTTTCACAATATAATATAGTTAATATCTCCATACTTGGCACCACAATCGCTTTTTTCTGTTGAGGTCTTCTATGTCCTTTGGAGAAGTGAATAATTTCGATACTGGATATAGTTATTTAATTTATGATTATCTCATGGTAAGTTTAGATGAATCTGCTTTTTCGATTTTGCCTAGGAGTCTATTAAATATTCACCTGAACATTACCCTATCATGTTTTTTTTTAGTATTAATTGGCATGACGTTTTTAGTTTTAGTTATCATGACATTTTTCCATTTAAAACGCACAAAATAAGGCTAATAAGACTATTTTCCTTAATTTCCCTGTTTCGCCCATATAAATCAGGTACTTACATTTTAGAGAATCAATTAATTTATTTTCTTGTGTATCAATATTTTTACAAGAAATTTTCTCCTATTTCGCTGTGTTCGATATTTCGATTTTTTAAAATTCATAACTCGCCTGAAACATATTATATCTTCAAAAGCAAAAGAAGGTGATTTCTGCAATAAATAGTTATTTCTGTTTAATCTAATTTCTGACTTTCACATATCTTATATATCTTATATCCCAGGAATTTCTAAATACAAACACGTTTTTAACGAATGGCATATTAAAAGTTTAATGTATTTTTGATTTTTTTTTTAATCGCAATTTGTCAGCTCAACATCAATTTTCTTAAAAATCGCCTTTTTATTTTTCTTAATCAATTAATTTGTGTAGAATGTCATGTCTCACTTTTCTAACATTAAAACAAAATTTGAAAATTGCAAAATATTCAAAAATATTATATATACAAAATCTTTATTGACAAAGATTACAAATAATTATAAATACATAAACAATTCAATACATGGAGTTTTCATGTCAATCAAAAATATTATTTATTTTAAATCAATGAAATTTTGCGAGTTAAATTTCTTGCGCTTTCTCATTTTCCACAACTGGCTTTTGTCGATGTCTTTTTGCTTTCACTTGTCCAAATTTAACAAAATTTGATTCCAATCTTCTAAATCTTGTTTTATTACTGGCCGGAAAATTTGGATAAGTTTCATTGAACACTCTAAATGTTCTAGCAACAATTCCATCGCAGTAACCATGTACTAGGAATAAATAGATAATTTGTTGATTTGTGTAATGATTCATTTTGTTGATTTCTATAATACTTTATTCTAAATGTTTTAATTATTGGACATTTTGTATTAGCCATACACATAAAATTATACATAAACACAAGCATATTACTTGCCTACTAAAATACACTTGTGACTTTTGAGCAATTATAGCTTGCAGAAATGAGACGAATAACGAATCTTCGTAATAATGCAAAAACTACTTACTTTAGGAGTTTCCTTTTAATATAGTGAATATGTGATAAAAAAATGGGTAATTAAGTTTAAAAAGGAATGAATTACCAGATATTTTAAGAGGGCACTTAGAAATTGACAATTATTGTCAAAATTTACAGTTTCCAATTATTTTACTTGTAGGAGCATCCTCAATATACAATTAGAGATTTAAATCAGAGGCCCGGTATTTTTCAAACTCCGGGCCGGGCCGAGCCGGGCTTGGATAAATTTAATTTCATTATATTTTGGAAAGCAACAACTAAGTGAATTGAAAAAAAAGTTATTAAAACGAATTCAATGTATTTTAAGAATTTTAAGGACTACATGGGTCCAGTAATTTTATTTATTTCATTCAACATTTTTTTAGGGCCGGGCCGGGCTTTGAATATTCAGCTCCGAGCCGGGCCGGGCCAGGTCCGGAGCTGATGTAAATAATATTTTTATCTCTGTTTCAAGTTGCCCTTTAGAAGTCGAAATTTTTTAAATATTTGATTTTTCTTGAGATAAGTGTACATACACAAAATACAAAATATGTTACAATTTAACGGAGGACTCCAAAAATATAATACACTAATATAAAGGGTGCCATATTTAAAATAACAAATTTGGTGCTACTTTCGGTGGAACCGGAAGTGCTAGAAAGTTGAAAATATTTCACATGAGAACTGATTCAACCGTGTGGCAAAGCCTTTCTTTCAAATTTTTAGTACAACGGCGACCCTGTAAACTTTAAACGAACGGTATAGTGTAGACAACCTGTATATACAGGGTGTTTCAAATTCGAGGCTCGCCATGGGGATCTCCGTTAATAGAAGAGATAGGGGTATGTTTAAAATTGGCACTTTTGCAAAATTTTATGACGAATAATATAAGTTATACAAAACTAAGTTAAAAGTGTTTTATTAGAATAATAATCCATTGAGAAAATATTTCAATTATTTTGTATTCGAGTTAAGTTAAAAAAAAACGAAAAAAACTGATGATTGTTCCATATATTCAATATATTGCCTAAAATAATTATCTATTTACACAAAAACTGTTCGAAGGGGTTCTCTTCTTTCTAGATACATTTGTAAATATTTTTATTCACAACCACTATAATAATATGCATACTTTTAACGTCCAAAAAGATGGGAAATTAGCGATTCCCTCTTCGAGGTCAGTAATATTCTATTACTTACCTCTGTTTCAGTACAGAAACATTTTGCGAACCTCTATTTCGAAGTACAGGAACAGTCAACTGTTAGTATATAGAAACGTCAAATTGACACCAATCGTACGCTCGGTTTCTCCAACGAATCTACTCTAAAGTGAATTTTACAATTCAGTTTAATTATGGATTACCACGTAATAACGGTCGCAACCATCCTCTTCATTAAGTACGTCTTATTTATAAGTAGATATAAATGATTTGTGCTCTTATACGAAACGAATTTATACATATCTTAGGTTGGCAACGAAAAGTTGACAACCCATCTAACCTCATAATAAACGCGCCTTCACAACAACCCCGGGACAGTAACGCGGACGAGAACGGGGGCGAAAATATACCAAGCTTCGTTCCCGTCACCGGAAATTAGTTATGTATGTCAACATGCGAATCATTTAACTTTTGGTTCCTATTCCCGGATTGTTGCAAAGCAGCATCAAGGTCATTGTTCTTTTGCATATATCACAATTAAAATGCAATAGTGATGGTGTAACGGCGACGAGTGATTTTGACGACTGAACACGTTTGATCCTCATGGTGAGCCTCGAATTTGAAACACCCTGTATAAAGGTAATTTGTATTCTATTTTAGTGATTAATTAATGAAGGTGTTTCATTACTTAATTACCCTATTGCTGGGCCCCAATGTTTAATCTTAAATAATAATTGAATTAATAACTAATTTAATCTGTATCAAAATGTTTCTATATACGTGGGCTAGGGTAAGATACCATCTTGCTAATTAATAATTCATTAATCAAGAACAGTTAGCAAATTAATGCAATAGTGAATATAGTACATTATACAAGTTCACATTGCACATAAATCACTTCGAAATAAAATAGTGAAACAAACCTACATAACACTTATTGTTGTTAGCAACGTGGGTAAAAACTTTGTCGATGGCAAGAAGTAACTTTCCTAATCTAAAAAAATCACCTTAGCAATAGAATTTTTTTAGAATTATTAGTCCGGTTTATATGTGACTGTCCCTCGTATATTCAAGAACTCTTTCATAATCGTAAATATTTCCACTCCTTTGTATTACAAAGTGTAAAAATTTATAGAAAGTTACCTGATAATATCAAAAATCCACCCGCTAAAATCTTTATCACGAAAATAGAAAAAATGTTAAAAGAGCTTTTTTTTCTACATACTATATACAGTATGTTTTTTTTATCGTGGGCCATAGGATTTTACATGCTAAAAATTGTACCTTGTGTTAATTTATGTTTTAACATATAATTTTAAAGCAAATTTTAGTTGATAATAAATAATAATAAATCAATTATTTTTCTACATGATGCGCTTAATTAGAATATTTTAAAAATGTTTTATTGCATTAAAAAGTGCTTTTGCTCGAAACCGGGTGATCGGGATATGCTGCAGATAAGTTGTGAACTATTTTCATAAAATAGAAATTCCCTGACTTCTTGTAGAAAAATACAACTATTTCGCTGCTGGGAAAACCTCATAATTGCCGCTACAAATTCCACCCGTTCTTCAACAGTATAAACAGACATTTTCTGGTATAAATTCGTTTGATTACTTGTTACTTGCCTCACTAATCAATGTGACATTTCGTAAATTCAAGGTACTTTGATTATTTTTGCTCAGTTATTTATATTAAATAGTTTCATTTTTTAATGGAATAAAACTTGTTTAAGTTATTCTAATTAAGCCCATCATGTAGAAAAATTATTGATTTATTACTAACTAAAATTTCCTAAAAAATTTCATGATAAAATATACATTAACACAATGTGTAATTTTAGCATGTAAAATCCTATGGCCCACGATAAAAAAAATATACTGTATAAAATTTTTTTTTTGTGAAAATCCCCATAATGAATCATTTGCAAATCTGAGATCTATTATTTAATTTACGAGTATTTCAGTCATACTTTTAATGTGTTACTACATTGCACTATATTCTCACACTCGTTAATGCGCCATAATTGGATTTATGTCTTACAATTCCATTATTGTGTGTTTATTACTAACATACAAGATACAATTATGTTGTGTATAATATCCTTTAGCTATAAAACTTCGAAAGTACACGCTAATTACTTTCCAACTCTAAACTTTTGTTTATACAATCATAAAATCACGCCCTCTGAAGTAACAAGCACACATCTGAAGAATCTCGCAATCAATTTGCTTAACAAATAGCACTACTACTAAAATCACATTGGTGCAAGCCTGAAGTGTCCAAATGGCAGATATAACCTTTCCGTGATTGAATAGAACAACTATACCTCATTTAATAAATCAAATTATAGCCGCCAAAAAACGTTATTGTGATTGGTCAATCGGGCGCCGTTTTTACACAAGCCCAAATTGCTTAATACAGTAATGGCCGTTGTTATGATCAGCTGATCTCTAACCGATCCTTGTGTCCCACCGTTTCCACGCGTTTCGGTTCAGTTTTTGTGTTTTTAGCCAGTTATTTCTACTGTTGATAGTGTAAGAATCGATTCCTCTCATCCCGCGATTTTCGTGGAAATAGTTATTTTATTTTTAAATACGGATAAATACCCAGCACAAGTTTGGTGTCATTTTCGGCCCCCAAGAAACGGAAATGGTTGGATTTTAGGGCATTAACGCAAGAGGAAAAACAATCCAAAATTATCTTAAATAAAGCTTTAATACAAGAGGCTTTATAACCTACTGCCGTCGTATACAAAATTGTGATTCATTAGGTAAGTGTGGCGCAAGTTATTGCAATATGGAATGAAATCATAAACATACATTATATTTAGGATTGTGGAGTTTCACACAATTAGGCGGTGAAAGGAGATTGGGGCAGTAACAAGTCCTAAACGTCTTTAAGGACGTCCAGCGACCGAAGATATCTACAAATTCTGCGCGTGGAAAATTGTATAGATTTTTCTTTAAAAATGAAATTGCTACATGGATTAAATTTTAATGGAATTAAAGGATAGAGATGACCTGCCAATGACGTCCCGTTAAACATAATAATATAAATTAATGAATGAGATTGATTAAGAAAGTTATTATACATTTATATATTGAGTTTTTCAGTATGCCCCTAAATTCTTCTACATCATTATATATATATATATATATATATATATATATATATATATATATATATATATATATATATATATATGGCGAGGGGAAGTAACGGTCGTCACTTGTTGGAGTTAAATGTGAAAATTCGGAATCTTATTCCGTAACGGGGATTCGACCAAGGGGCAAGAAAAGTCCTATTTACTTTATCATAAAACCAAGCTTTCGGAATTCGTTTATTCCTTCTTCAGGGAAATTACACTACAAAATGAAAATTTGTTGAACATGTGCGTCAGCGATAAATTTGGAAAAATTGAATTTAATTGTACTTACATGTGAAATAGTTAAAAATAAAGGTTGCTACATCTAATTGTTACTTGAAGAGTCATGTTTGTTGTTGTTGTTAATTAAAATTGTGATAAAATACTATGATGTAAAACGATTTACATGGGGACGAACACGAACACGTTAAAAATGGCGTCAGCTGTCAATTGATATCGATATATCGGAGATCGGTTACCAACTCTGTCTGGAACAATACAGGCTCGCTAGTGTTGCCAACCCGCCTAGTGCGGGTGGGTGGGAGCCGTGCATGGTTCCAGACAGGGGTGTCTCGATGACGGTCTTAATTATAAATATTACAATTGTATGACTAGTTAATATTATAAAAGGTTAGGTGTAAAGTAAACAGGAAATTAATTAAAACTGCCGTATATGTGGTGCGAATCTAACTATTAATATACTATGGTGAGGCCATAGATTGTGGGCAATAGTTCCATTGTGTAAGGTAGGCAACCCCATTCCTACCTTACACAATGGAACTATTGCCCACAATCTATGGCCTCACCATAGTATATTAATAGTTAGATTCGCACCACATATACGGCAGTTTTAATTAATTTCCTGTTTACTTTACACCTAACCTTTTATAATATTAACTAGTCATACAATTGTAATATTTATAAGTAAGACCGTCATCGAGACACCCCTGTCTGGAACCATGCACGGCTCCCACCCACCCGCACTAGGCGGGTTGGCAACACTAGCGAGCCTGTATTGTTCCAGACAGAGTTGGTAACCGATCTCCGATATATCGATATCAATTGACAGCTGACGCCATTTTTAACGTGTTCGTGTTCGTCCCCATGTAAATCGTTTTACATCATAGTATTTTATCACAATTTTAATTAACAACAACAACAAACATGACTCTTCAAGTAACAATTAGATGTAGCAACCTTTATTTTTAACTATTTCACATGTAAGTACAATTAAATTCAATTTTTCCAAATTTATCGCTGACGCACATGTTCAACAAATTTTCATTTTGTAGTGTAATTTCCCTGAAGAAGGAATAAACGAATTCCGAAAGCTTGGTTTTATGATAAAGTAAATAGGACTTTTCTTGCCCCTTGGTCGAATCCCCGTTACGGAATAAGATTCCGAATTTTCACATATATATATATATATATATATATATATATATATATATATATATATAGTAAAAATGTCGAAGAAAAATCCTCGTATCAGGGAATCCGACCAAAAAGGGTGGTTAATAAATCATCTATTTATCATAAAACCGAGCTTTCGCCAATGTTTATTAGCTTCTTCAGGGATAACGCTACAAAATAATTTACAAGAGTGAAAAATTTTTATAAGTTATTGAAATGAGGTTATGCACGTGTTCGCGACGCACGTGTTGGCGAAAATGTACTTACATGGAAGATGTGAAAAAATAAACCGTTGAACATACGGAATTAATGAAAAGGCTCGATGCAGTAATAGTGAAACATATTAAAATTTGTTTAAAACGTTGATGTCACAGGATTAAAATTTACAAACACACATCGCCGGACATGTTGGTTCGAGACGATGACTAACAGTGATTGTGAACTAGGTTAGATTGTAATGGCCGAGGTACAAGCCAAACTGGAGGGAGAGCACTACACAATTAGTGCCAACCCTGGGAATTGATGCCGTCAAAGTGGCGGTAAAATTTGAATTTGACAATTTGAAGTGTAAAAGAGTAAAAGTGTAAAATGTATAATAAAAAGGGTGGTGTTGTCTGTGGCTATCAATTTAACCTTTACAAATGTAGATTATAACATTAACAATGACTGACTCATTTTAACGCTATAATAAAATGTAGGGGTTAGGATTAATAGATGAGTTAAAAAATATATAATATAAGTGTGAGAAGTGGTAGTTAAGTGATGGTGGTTTAAATGGTGAGCACACCATTTACGGTGAATAAAGTGGATTAATGTAACCCCCAGATTGTAAGTTGTAATATTAACAATGTACAAGTCATTGTAGTATTATAACACATTGCAGCGGTTGCAGGGTTGTTATTGAAAACGTATAAGTTACGTAATGTTAAAGATATATAAAAAAGTAGTGTTTAAAAGTTTAAATTATTTAGGTGTAATACAGCAATTTCAATAAATTGCTGGGGGGGTAAGAGAGAAAAAGTGAGATGTGTAATAATAATTGGTTTGATTACTGATAACGAGAACAATTAACTAGATCCAAACGAAAATCAAGCAGCAGAAACTAAGGAGTTGTGTGAATTATCAATCAGGGGATCGTTATTAGTTTTATGATGGTCTGAAAGACTGATAAGGTAGGAATAGATATTACTTAAGTGATCTGTGTCTGATTTGAAATTCATTGTTTTTCCACGGTTCTTCTGAATGTGATACATCTCCAGAAACAGTCTGCCCCTGTAGGACTTACAAGTGTCGAGAACTTTTACGTTGTTGAAGTCTGGGTTGTGGTTTGAAGAGTTGCAGTGAATAGAAAGAGCACATGACTTCTTGCCCAGTCTGTAATCGCTCCTGTGCTGTGTCAAACGTGACTTGAGCCACTGTGAAGTTTGACCCACATAGGAGAGATCACAACCCGAGCAAGGTATATTGTAAATTACGTTGGACAAGACAATTTACAATATACCTTGCTCGGGTTGTGATCTCTCCTATGTGGGTCAAACTTCACAGTGGCTCAAGTCACGTTTGACACAGCACAGGAGCGATTGCAGACTGGGCAAGAAGTCATGTGCTCTTTCTATTCACTGCAACTCTTCAAACCACAACCCAGACTTCAACAACGTAAAAGTTCTCGACACTTGTAAGTCCTACAGGGGCAGACTGTTTCTGGAGATGTATCACATTCAGAAGAACCGTGGAAAAACAATGAATTTCAAATCAGACACAGATCTCTTAAGTAATATCTATTCCTACCTTATCAGTCTTTCAGACCATCATAAGACTAATAACGATCCCCTGATTAATAATTCACACAACTCCTTAGTTTCTGCTGCTTGATTTTCGTTTGGATCTAGTTAATTGTTCTCGTTATCAGTAATCAAACCAATTATTATTACACATCTCACTTTTTCTCTCTTACCCCCCCCAGCAATTTATTGAAATTGCTGTATTACACCTAAATAATTTAAACTTTTAAACACTACTTTTTTATATATCTTTAACATTACGTAACTTATACGTTTTCAATAACAACCCTGCAACCGCTGCAATGTGTTATAATACTACAATGACTTGTACATTGTTAATATTACAACTTACAATCTGGGGGTTACATTAATCCACTTTATTCACCGTAAATGGTGTGCTCACCATTTAAACCACCATCACTTAACTACCACTTCTAACACTTATATTATATATTTTTTAACTCATCTATTAATCCTAACCCCTACATTTTATTATAGCGTTAAAATGAGTCAGTCATTGTTAATGTTATAATCTACATTTGTAAAGGTTAAATTGATAGCCACAGACAACACCACCCTTTTTATTATACATTTTACACTTTTACTCTTTTACACTTCAAATTGTCAAATTCAAATTTTACCGCCACTTTGACGGCATCAATTCCCAGGGTTGGCACTAATTGTGTAGTGCTCTCCCTCCAGTTTGGCTTGTACCTCGGCCATTACAATCTAACCTAGTTCACAATCACTGTTAGTCATCGTCTCGAACCAACATGTCCGGCGATGTGTGTTTGTAAATTTTAATCCTGTGACATCAACGTTTTAAACAAATTTTAATATGTTTCACTATTACTGCATCGAGCCTTTTCATTAATTCCGTATGTTCAACGGTTTATTTTTTCACATCTTCCATGTAAGTACATTTTCGCCAACACGTGCGTCGCGAACACGTGCATAACCTCATTTCAATAACTTATAAAAAAATTTCACTCTTGTAAATTATTTTGTAGCGTTATCCCTGAAGAAGCTAATAAACATTGGCGAAAGCTCGGTTTTATGATAAATAGATGATTTATTAACCACCCTTTTTGGTCGGATTCCCTGATACGAGGATTTTTCTTAGACATTTTTACTATTTTCCAACAAGTACGGCCGTTACTTCCCTCCAGCATATATATATATATATATATATATATATATATATATATATATATATATATATATATATATATATAATCAAGAAAGTATGCCTAGAATTAATTTATGTATTGGTATAAATGTTGAATGAATGTTATGGATAAAAGAAATTGAAACCATTTTATTTTTACCGCCAAAAGATGTCTGGTTACTTTTCTGGTTACTTTTTATAGTGTAAACGTGACTTTCGCGTTTAGTCCGCCTGGTTATTAAATGAGGTATAGTAAAACATAAAAGTTTGTACACACCATGGGGATTACTTAATATGTATACCCCTCGGGCGCAGGACATACCCTTGGGCCAGAGACTGTCGGGTATGTAAGCTTGTCGCCCTCGTGTGCGCATAAACTTCCTCCTAAAGCTAAGCACACACTTGGGGAGCGGACGGACGGCACGCATCGGATAAAATTGCTTAACACAGTTGCAAACGAGTCAACGCACATTTATCCGTTCCATGCAGTACCGATAAATGTGCGTTGACTCGTTTACAACTGTGTTAAGCAATTTTACCCGATGTGTGCCGCTTCCGACAAGTGTGCGCTTAGCTTTAAGCGACGGTCACATGGCGCTGTTTCACCAGCCGCTGGTTGCTGTTGGCTAGCAGCGCTGGTAAAATAGAACGGTCTCAACTGCATCAGCCGCTGCTAAAATCATTCACACAGTACTGCTTAAACGGCTGTCACAGATAACGGTTGGTCATGTGATGGCCGCACAGTGTGGTATTTATATGAAAAAAGCTGGCTAACATTGAAAATTGCAAAGTTCACCGTAGCTGTAAGCAAATAATCATTTGAGAACCTTGAGAACGATTGAGAACCTTGAGAACGATTGAGAAATATTGCATCATCCGCATTACTTCCCTCCCGCGCTCCGGAAGTTACTCAACTGTCGAAAGTTGAGCGTTGACTGGAATAGACGTTTCGTTTGAATCGCAGTTTTTGTTAAGCTGTATTTATCAGTTCTGTGAAAAATACGAAAGTCGTTTAATAAGGAAACAGGTACATACTACAAATTTTAATGCTTATTAAGTCATATTTTTCTATAGTATATAGTGTATCAAGGGCCGACAATAGGCTTTAGCAACTCGCCGCTTTTAGCAACACGAGTGAGGGAAGCGAGCGAGGGTTGCTAAAATTGAAGGGTAGCTAAAGCATTTTGGCATGAGTTACACTCGATATTTTTTCGCCTGCCTTAAGTAAAAACAGTGTTTCAGGGAATTTTTCATCGCGCACCATTGAAATGTCACCGTCAGATTTTTGCATAGCCTACTCATAACCCGCGGAAGGTTGTCTAGATTATGCATATTATTTTTTCGGCCCTAGATACGCTAAATCGTAGTTTCGGCCCGATTTTTATGGCCGAAATATATGGTTTCGGTAGAGGCAGGCGAAAAACGTATAAACTTATCAAAGCTCGAATTTTAGTAGTTTTATGTTTTTATTTCTATAAAACTATAACAAATTAGTTATACTTCCGGATGCTTCCGGGTTTTAATTTTTACATCACAAAAAAGGGAAGGGTTATAGTTAACTATAACGCAAAAACTGAATCCGGAATGATCCGGATAATCGATTATTTGCCTTTATTGTAAATCCATTTATTTTCGGATTTTTCATAAAAAATTATATTTTATAATTCTTCTTAGGGTGTTCAGGGCTCAAAATTATGACTCGACAGCGACTCTTCGTCAACATCCAGCAAAGTGATGTTAAAAAAAAGGAACATGCTGAACATTTTCTTCTAAATTGCGAGAAATATTCCGAAGAACTAAAAGAGTTTAAGCATAAAATATCTCACCTAAAAACAGATATCAAGCGAAGATGGGTATCTTCACATTACAAAGAACACATTTTCTTAAAAAAAATAAAAAATTTAATGAGATCTGGCTGTAAGGGCATTTTGAATTACCCCAAGCAAATCTTCGAGCAAGTCAGCCAAGTAAGTCTTTCAATAATTCAAGTGAACGAAGCAAAAGGCATAAGATTGGAAATCTTCAGACCATTACAGAAACGGAAGAGTTAACGTTTGCTACACAGATCAAGTTACGAGCTAAAGGTAAACTAGATGCTGCTAAAATTCTGTAAAAGGTCACTAAATTGCCTAAGCGATAAACGAAATACAGAAAGGCCTATTCTAGTAATCTGAAAACAGCACAAATAACACCATTTTTAGCATTATTGATGTTGTGGAAGCTGAATTTTCACGAAAACAGTACGAGATCGTCGGACACTTGTATCCTTGTGACAATATATTACAAAAGAAAAAAAAATGCTGTTCCAACTCTGAATCACACCGACTAACAGACACTACAGAAACGAACTTGCAAGATTATTTGGACCGTCTCGGGTTGTATTGCATCTGAAAGAAGTTATCGAAGCGTTAAGTGCAGAAGAAAGCAGCTCATTCAGTCGCAAGTATAACTAGGAATGTGATTGATCTCAACAAGCTCGATTTAAGCAAAAAATTGATAGTCTTTCTGATTCCGATGGAAATATTTTTTCAATGTTCCTGTGTGCCAATGCATCACAAGTTGTCCAAACTATAACAAATTAATTTGGAAAAATCCAACACCTTCATCACCGCGATACCGCAGGCGCACGCGTATCAGATTTATAAAAGAGTATACAAGCACCAACAAATTAATTTGGAAAAACCAACACCTTCATCACCGCGATACCGCAGGAGCACGCGTATTAGATTTATAAAAGAGTATACAAGCACCTTTAAAGAACAAATAAAATACATTGAAGAACAAAAAAATTCATTGAAAAACCAACAATTGCATTAGCAGATCATAACTTCTCTATTAATGTTCTCATGATATTTACAATGTTAGATGGCAAGGTATGTAATGCTGCCACCAACCATGAGTGTTATATCTGTGGTTTAACATATAAAGGTTTGAATGATTTATCAAGGAAGAAAGAATATCGTCAAAACGCTTTGACATTAGGTTTATCTATATTGCACGCCCGAATAAGGTTGTTTGAAATGTTGCTATACCTTGCTTATAAGCTGTCTGTGAAAAAATTGCAACTCAGATCTGGGTGTGACAAAACAATTGTCAAAGGCGAAAAAAGTAAAATACAAACAGATTTTCGATTGCGGTTAGGCTTGATTGTAGACGTTCCAAAGCCTGGCTTTGGAAACACAAATGATGGAAATACTAGTAGAAGGTTCTTCGCAAATCCCAGACCATCAGCAGAAATAACAAGTGTAGACGCCACACTAATATATCGCTTCAAGGTAATTTTGGAGACAATTGTGGCTTTACAATAGATATTAAAAAGTTTGCTACTTACACTACGGATACCGTAAAACTGTATCTTCAATTATACTCATGGTATCTTATGAAACCTACCATGCGTAAAATTCTTGTATATGGCACGAAAAAAGCCTTGTTGCCAATTGGTCAACTATCTGAGAAAGCTGCAGAAGTCAGAAATAAACACTTTCGGTTATACCGTCAAAATTATGCTAGGAAATTCTCAAGAGTGTCCTGCAACGATATAATCAACACATTACTGCTTCCTTCTGATCTTGTGCTAAGAGGTGTCAGACCGAAACGAAACAAGAAAACGAATCCCTTCCTGAAAGAAACTCTGGAAATGCTTCTTCCGGGTTACCCTGAGACGTCAATCAATTTGCTACCGCCTGTTGACCAGAGTAATACGGCTGCACTCGAAATCGATGAAGAAAGCAGCGAATAAGAATCATAATTTTAATTAATTTCAATAAATTTAGTTTTTTTTACTATTTCGTTGTTTTAGTTAAAGTAATTACCTTCAAATACTCAGCATATGTTAAATAATTAATTTGCTACCACCTGCTGACCAGAGTAATTCGGCTGCAGTTGAAATCGATGAAGAAAGCAGCGAATAAAATCATAGTTTTAATTAATTTCAATAAATTTCGTTTCTTTTTACTTTTTCGTTGTTTTAGTTAAAGTTATTACCTTCAAATACTCAACATATCAATCAAATAATTCTTACAAATGGATCAAAAAAATTTGTATTTTAGATTTTAAATAAAGAAAATACCTGGAATTTCTTTAAAAAATATTTCCTTCGCTTAAAAATTTCCGAGAATATTCTTTTAAATATGTATTCAAGTTATTGTTTACATTTCTACCTTTAGTTTAAATTTAACAACGGCAGAGTTATAAAGAAATAACAATGAGTTAGTTTAGCTGGATTTTTTTTCTATTTCCGTTTTAATCGCACTAATTTTTGCAAAACATTTTTATACGCATTTCTTTCGTGTTCAGCTTTCCAAAATACATAGTAAGACTATAAAGTAATTTTGGCCAACTTTTTGGGTCAAATACCTCACTGTGCGCCGCCTTATGCAAATATTCCTCCATTTTTTATTCATGTAAATATATTTGTGTTAATTATATTATTCTACTTTAATTTGATGTAAAATTATTTTTTATTTGAAACCAAGTGTTTAGTAAGAGTATTTTTATTTTTACTACTTAGTTAGAATGCCATTTATTACATTTTTTTGTCGGACTCTGTATACTTGAATCTGTTCTGTTCCAAATTGATTATTCTTGAATTGTAATCAAAAGTTATTCATGGTAATAAATAAATTATATATTTCTTTTGTTATGTAGAAAGCTTCTACTTCATTTATTGATCATTGATCATAAATTATAATTGTCTGTTGAATGTAAAATCAAAAAATAAAAAGAGAACACACTGTTAAAAGAACACAAACGAGCAAAATATAGATTAAAAATTCTCCAACCATTAATTAAAAAGTGGCCACACTTTTGGAAAAGATGTACTTTTGATAATCTTTACAGGCAAAGGCTGCAAAATGAATTTACTGAAAGCAATAGGAATCCATTATAATATGGACTGTACACAATATTTACATATAAATAAAATAAACAGTATTGGATGGGTCCTAAAAATACACAAAAATCAAAATAAATAAGTGCAGTATAAATTATGTTATAAGTTCATTCAAATCGTAGAACAATTTATCCAGCAAAAAATCTTTAAGTTTTTTCTTAAAATTTATTTTTGATTTGTTGTTTTTAATATTATCAGGGAGGTTATTGTAAAGTTTAGGTCCTAATACATTTGGCGAACGTTTTGTGATATTTAAGCGGCAGCGCGTGATGTGGATATTATTGAAGCCAAAATGAATCCCAAAATTAATGACAAAATTGAAGTAATGTATACATCTCTCGTTGAAGTAATTTGAAAGTACTTTTAGTTTAAGAATTACAAGAATAGTCTCGTATTTTCTATCTATAGTGGTATACCAAAGTTTGAAGAACGTGTCTTTTAATTATAATTAATCTGTAAGGTTATCATTTCTATTTTCGTCACTTATTTTATAGTAAATATATAAATATTTGTCGATAACTAAAACATCATATTTTATGAAATAGTATATTATTACGGAAATTGAATTATATAATCAGTATTTAGTAATTTCAATTTATGCGAATTATTACTGATTAACTCGACCATAAATAAATAATATTTCCGGGCTTGCAATTGTTATTTCTCAACAATACATTCGTATTTTATCCGATTGATTGTATATTGGATTAACAAAAGTTCACCAGGGAGTTGACTGAAATGCATTTAAGTGAACACGTCAATATCTATATGAACTAAAGCGAACCGTCAAACGCGCCACGTCTTGGAGAAACGGCGCAGAAAATGCTTTGTGTGGCGTGAAAGGGCATAAAACAAATATCGGTAAATACTACAAGCTACACCCACCCTTTAGCCCATTAGAACTTCCATTCCGTCCCTATCAACTAGAATTCCTGCAGTCGATGGTAGGAATGCAATATAAGAGGGCATGGCTGCACGACGGCGTGCTGCATTATTCAGTGTACGAACAATTTACGGTACCATCTTGAAAGATAATGAATTCCTAGACATGTTGAATAAAATCATCAGTTTATTATTAAAATCAAAACAAATCCAAAATCCATCAGTTATTGTCGTTAAAGAGCAAACCCAACCTTTTACTCATATTTCAGAAACAGTTTGCTTGGTGGGAGTAATTTTTCCAACCTTGACTCTTTGCTGCACGAGATTTCACTCATTTTAAAAGGCCTAAATGAACTTCCCTCAGTTGGCACTAGAAGTGTAAAAATGAGGTAGTTCATAATTCGCGTAGTTGTTCAGCTTCGTACGTATTGATTAGTAAGTGGTCTAATTTGTTGACCGATGTGTCAGAACTTGCTTGAATTTGTATTTAATTGTTTTAATTATTTGGCAAGCAAAACTAGTAAAGTTTTACGGATAGATGATTATTAAGAGTACACATATTGATTGGTAGTTTAATTAATTAAAAGCAAAAAGAAACAATTATATTTAATTAACTGGATGGAGATGGTTTAATTTGTGGCAGCGAGATGAGGAATTAAAATCTCGGAACGCGACTGATTTTTTCCCCGTAATTTGAGAGGATTATGAAAATTCGAAAGGGGGATTATAGCCGCCGCATAACTTAAAAGCCGATATTAATTAGTGCAAAGTTAATTTAATGTGCTCCTAATATGTCCTCCATATTTCCATAATCCTGGTAAATTAGTGCGAGACCTGCGATTTATAATTACATACAACTAATTGAATTAACATAGTCACGTAACACAATTAACATTTAAAGTAGTCATCGTTAATGCACGCATCACGGATTTGGCGTTTTAAATGTTCGCGTGAATTATAATCGCGTTTAACTGAATTGTAACGAGCGCTTAATGTTGATTCATTTATGGAAAATTATAAATTATCCGTTTATTTTATGATTAATTGTTTATTGTTGAGTTAACTGTACTATTAATAATATATGACTATAGAAATTAACGAAATTGTTTGCAATACTTTTGAGGGTATATTTGCAAAAAAAAAAATTTCTACGACCGCCAGAAGAAGGGTAACATAAATGCATCGCTATCAGAATGAGAAGTTTTAACACGTCAAAAAATCACCAAATTTTTCACGTGTTAAAAAATTTTATCAATTGAAAATAACGAAATTTTAAAAATTGATTGTTTGATTTGTCAGCCAAAAAAGTAGAGGAGCGCACGGGCTCACGCATTTAAATCCATTTTGAAGAAACAGCCGTATGGTGAAAATTTTTAAAATCTTAAAGAACGATGTGCTTGGCACGTAAAAAGCTTCGTAATGCAAAAAAATAACCCAAAGCTCTCGGTGGAAACGGAAAGATGAATTAAGCAAACACTGTGGCATGGCCATTTGTAGTAATGGCAACGATGACCGATGAAAAGTTAGCCATGAATTTCCCGGCGCAACCACTAAACGTAACATATTTTTAATTTTATTTATGCAGTGTCTTTATGTATATTTAACAAATATAAACAGTAAAAAAACCGTGCATGGTATTATAAATATTTTCTTTTTAATATTGAACAGAAACAGAAATCCGGCTGGCCCATAAGCCAAAACGAGCGCTATTTTTTTTTTAATTTGTGTCTTTCTGCAAGATATTTAATTCAAAAAAATATTCACGGTACTTTTTCAAGTACCAGATACAGAACATTGAGCTGATTGATAAAAATACCGTTTTTTGACAGTTTGTATTTGTTAAATATACTTTCAAAAAGGCACTGCATAAATAAAATTTAAAATTCGTAGCGCTGTTTTGGTGGATTTGTCGGGAAATCTTTGCCTAAATAATAATGGTTAACTTCTCGTTAGTATGATAATATACAATAAATGAAGGACGCAATTATGACAACGCTTTATAATGAATGCTCGACCGTTGATAAATTATACCATCGGAGTGACAACTGTGATACAAGGCAAAAGGCAAAGGCCTCGTAAGCTTGCGCTATCAAGTCATCCACTGGAGGCTATGGTACCAATGAAGAAGTTGTTGTAAAGTGTATTGGTGGATATTTAAAACGATTAAATTTAAGAAAAAACACTTCGTATGTTTCACTTATGGAATTATTTATTCCAACTAGTTTGGGCTGCAAGCCATTTTCAAGGAATGTACAAAATATTTTTCTTATTATTTTAAAATTATTGATGAAACCATCAAATTCAAATTACGCGTCCATTCGTTAAATATTTTATCAAAATCTTTATCAACTTGATTATGTTGATTTTGAACTTGAAAAAAATCGGATTTTGGCAATTTCCATTGTCTCGACATAAATATCTTTAGTACCATTTAAAACAAACTGAATGATCTACATTTTAACACATACAAAATATCGTAATCAAAAATGCGGTTAACTCCTCAGCAATTTGTAAAAATTGAAAACAAGAGTGTTAATTTTGAACTTGGAAAATTTTGCATTTTTTTCATTGATTAAATTGGCTAAATTCGCTATATTATGGCATTTAAATCTTTAAAATCAAATACCGCGTTGGGAAGTGAAGCAATTTTTCAAAATTAAAAACGCAATTTTGTTGATGTTGGTTTTGAAAAATTTCAGATTTTGTCAATTTTCGTACATTATGAAATATGTAATGAATATTTTTTGACACTTTTTTTTAAACACTAAATTTTCTTCTTTTTGGCATATACATGACCATAATCAAGAAATGCTTTTCACCTCAGCAATTTAAAAAAATCGGAAATGCAAGGTTATTGCCTTTGATTTTGGAAGCGTTCTTTAACTCATTAAAAATATTTTTTAATACCTTTTAAAATAAAATAAATTCTATACATTTTAACAAATAGATAAATCATCATAAACAAAAATACGTTATATTATTTATTATGTAGGAAGCTTCTACTTTGTTATACATGCTTTTTATATACATAGAATAAAACACTTTTTTACTTTAACACTTTTGTTTTTATTTATTTCACTGCAGTTTCGGCAACTCAGCTTGCCATTATCAAAATAAATAAATAAAAACAAAAGTGTAGTACAAACAAAGTAAAAAAGTGTTTTATTCTATATAAAAATACGTTCAATACCTCAGCTTTTTTAAATAAAAAAAGCGATTTTTTTACTATTAACTAGGAAAATAACAGATTTTCGCAATTCTCATTGACTTAACATGAATATTTCTTCATATTTCTTTAAATCACAATAAATTCTCTATATTTTAAAAGTCAACTTTCTTTGTCACAATATGTATACTTTTTTATAGTTTTTTAACACTAAATTCGCTAAATTTTAGAATTTAAATGATCATATCATTAACCAGTTTAAAATACACCAAATTCACTGAATTTAGTCATTCAAATCATCAATATCAAAAAACGAGTTCTGAAGTTAGGTAATTTTGCAAAATCAAAAACTCTAATTTTGACTTTGAATCTGGAGAATTTTGGATTTTGGCAATTTTCGTTAACTCAACATTGGATCTTTCTTAATACTATCTTGAAATAAAATAAATTCTCTCAGTTTTAATATGCAAATGATCATAATCAAAAACACGTTCAATAACACGGTTTTGTTGACTTTGGTAATTTGAATTTTGGTAATTTCCGTTGACTTGATATGAATATTTCTTCATATTTTTTAAAACACACTATATTCCCTACAATTTAGCATATAAATCATAATCAAGAAACGCGTTTAAAACCTCAGCATTTTTTTTAATCAGAAACGGAATAAACTGCCGATTTTGACAATTGCACTTTTCACGTCATGGATATTTCGTAGTACTTTTTTAAAACATACTAAATTTATTACATTTCAACAAATAAATCATTAAATTTAAATAGCCCGTTCAACAGCTCGGGAAACGCAATTTTGTTGCCTTTAGACGTGTGGAAAACTCGAAATATTGTCTATTTGAGCTGTTTTAAGATACAACTTATTTAATACTTTTATTAGATATATTAAATATCTAAAAGTTCTCATTACAACTTTAAATTTAATTTAGATGTCGCCTTTATGGCGTATACACAGTTGGAGCTCAAGCATGAGGATCTCGGTTGTTTGAAGAGATACAAGGTTGGTTAAATTTGCAAAAACAGGATTTTTGGCATATCCATTAAACTGCTAGACCCAACCCCAACACATAACACATCACCGTAATCAGAAAAATAATCTGTATTTGAAAATGTAAAAATACGAGATGGCACCCATAAGAAAAAACAAAGTTGATGATGTTTCCCGAAAATCGAAACGTCGAATTTTTATTATTATATCACCACGTTATAGAGGGTACAAAGTGGCAACGATGAAGTGTCAATTGTTTTGAAGTATCTCTATAAATAGTCTCGCAAAAAAATAAAAACATTTTTTGAAAATTTCGATTTTTCGGATATCTTCGGAAGTAGTCGGAATATTTTATGTTTTAAAACGGCATTATGTTACACTCCAGATTGGGCAACTGTGCCCTAATTTAACAGACCTTCTATCTCTTCAAATAACAGAGATCCCCATGCTTGAGCTCCAAAAACGGGCACCCTGTATATTTTCAATTAATATGTTTTTTTTACTTTCTTTATGTCTTACTAACACCTAGCCTAAACCAAGTTTCATTCATTATTTTGTAATTTTAAGCTGTTAAAAATTAAAGGAGGTGAATTAAGAAGAGGACTTGATAAATTGGACGTTTCGTCCAAAAAGGTTGAGAAACAATGGTTTAAAACAATCAAATATTTCATTTTTTTATTAAAAGTAGTAAAAACTAAAAAAAAAACACACTGTAATGTTTACTATCACGCAGCTTTATACATATACACATATGTGTAACTTTTGCATTAATGAGGTAGCAATACACATTACGTAAAAGAACGTATGTGTATTTGCTTTAATTTCTTTATAATTGTGATCATAAAAAAATATTTTTTTATCAAAAACGACTAGTCCGCTTAAGAGCATCAAACATTAGAAATCCTAATCGTTTTGTTTCTTAATTTTGAGTTTAGATAAATTCTATGGTTACTCAATAATGTATTTTAATCGTCTCGAACTAAATGAAAAAGTCTGTGAACTAACATGCAATTAAGAGAAAAAAAAAACTTGAATATTTGAGCTACATAACTAGTGGTTCAAAATAGCTTATAATACAGAGGAAAATTCTAGGACAAAAAGAAAGTTGGCAGACGTAGACTGATTTCTTTTGAAAAATTTAATAGGTCGATGATGATGCACTTATACCGTAGCAGCACAGACCTATTTTAAGAGTCCAGCCTTTGATATAAGAAGGACGACAAAAAGAAGATGTAATCTAATAATTTTATTACATTTTACAGTCACATTCTCCAGCTGCAACATACAATGTTTGTCGTGGTTTTAGACAGATAATTAATTGTTGCAGTATATAATTTTCTATGTTAGGTCTGCAACCAAGAATATTGTACAGTTGTATAGACTCAAATCACACATTTACCAATATATTTTGTTTTAATTGAAATTATTATAATTATCTGTAAAATATCTTATTATTTGATGATAATAATAATAATAATATTTAATTCTTATAGGTGTACATTAAATTTACATAAATTAAAATTAAGTGCAAATGTTAAAAAATATTATTAGTTTATAGCACTGTTACTTTCTCAGAAAAATAAATTGGAAATTGCACATCAGATTTTGTCCAGTTATTGAGGAGGCCGAGATACCTTGCAGAATTATTAAAAATAGGACATCCACATTGAAAGACCTCAGATAAATTGCCTGTTTAGAATAAGTACGTACGATGACACACTAAAAAAAGAATTATCGAATCCAATTAATAAATAAGTATATTTACTCTTAATACATTTTGTATCTATAATATCAAAGCGTATTAATAAATAAAATACTATTACTTTGTTTGTATAACTTTGAAAATAAAGCGTTATAGTAATTATTTATAAATCATCACGTGATTTTAATTCACAAGTTAGAGTACATTGTAATGACAGATAGCGTAAAGTTGAGATACAGTCCTCGTTAAAACGGATTGCTCCAATTATTCTGGACCGAGAGAACATTAACTTTGTTAAACTATTCATTTCGAATAGTAAACCTACTCATTATCCAACTTGATATCAACATCTGAATGCAAATGCAAGCTACTTTAATATTCTGATAAGTTGCGATAAATTAATTCACTCCGCGACTATGGATATTAATGGATAATTTTATAAATTAAAATTTACTAATTAATTAATTCAGACGATTTACGTCTATAATAATTTATGTATTGTGTAGTATATACATTTACTTATCTGATAACAAAATCAAACAAAACTATGATACTACCCTTTTCATCCCCAACGGGGAACACATATTTTAACAAACTCGGCAAATTCTTTTGAATTATGACCTATCCTTGCATTCACATAAATTATAATATTTCAGCAAAAACCTCATTATTTCAAACAATTTGATCATTTCACTCATCCGAAAGTAACGAACGACATCACTAACAATAGACCCACAATAAAGCGGAAAGACTGCAGGTCCATATTCAGTTGTGAGGACCAGGGAGAAATGCTGTTATTTAATTATTTATTTTTTATAATGAATGAATTATCAATAATAATAGTATACAGGGTCCTCCATCTCACCTCCCGTCTTTTATAGCTCAGTTACTTTAAGTTAGGATTTCGATATTTTGCAGAATAAATTTGCATCCTAGAATGCATTTCAGAAAAATATTTTTGATTATACATGGTGCCTCAAAAAAATGTGACGTCATGATAATATATTTTTTTTAAATTACATGATATATACTCTATTGATTATTTGGGTACCTTTTATGGTTGCCTACATACTCCTATAATTTTATGGAAATTCATTCAGAAAAATCAGCAAAAAAAATAAAAACTAAAAAAAATCAGTTTTGCACTATTGGTTTAAAAAGTAAATAAATAATAAAAATAGTGCCCCGTTATTAAAATCATAAACAGTACTTATTAAACAAGGTCTGATAGTCCCGTTAACCAAATTTGATTGATATGAATTATACAGGTTGTCCAAAATTTAGTGTCAAACATTCCAAACTTTAAAGCACGTTATTTTTCTTATTTTAAATTGGAGCCCCTGTATATTTTTATTTCATTACATGCGAAATTAAAAAACATTTTTCCTAATAAGAACTCTATCGAAATTCCTAACGCAATACAAGTTATTTGCATAAAACTCGTTTTATCAACTTTTCCAATAGTCATTTTATTGATTAAAAATCGAAGGTGGCTTTGAAAAACAATTTATTGGCATTAAAATTTAAAAAAGTAAAAGAGACTATTTTGATTTTAGTAACGTGAAAGTTTAAAGTATTGTTAGCTATAGCTCTTTATACATATTTTGTTATGGAAAAAAATAAAAACCACGTACGTCAAAATTTCTTGTCAAAATTTTATAAACATGTTTTTAGATATTAAATGCAATTACAGACGATTTTGAATAAAATTTTATATTATACTCCTGTGGAATTCCTCATTAGTCCCTTAAGATAATTAACCGTTCGCTTTGCGAGCTCACGGGTAAACTTATTCTTGCGGGAATTACTACAGATGGGCAAAACTGCTACTTTTGAATCACGTTGCTACCTGTGATTGCTACTTTCTAATATACGTGATTTTAAACTGTGATCAGGGTTAGTAAACGTCGTAACACCTTCTGAAATTGTTAATAGTTTCTCAAAAATGTTTTTGATATGATTCTGCTAATATTTGTCCACCTGTTGTTCCTTTTGATATTAAACCTGTGACCGAAGGTAATATTTTGGCCATATTATTGCCATACCAAATAAATATACGACTATCCTTGATTCAGTTTAAAATTCGAGAAGTATTTGGAGATTTTGTTCAGTATGCTTGTTCAGTAAATTTGAAAAGTTAGAAAGTTTTAGGTATGTGGCAAATGTTTTCCTATTTTGGTTTTACCTCTGAAAAACGCATCTTTTGAAAGATTATTTGCTCTGTTCTCGAAGGACTATTTTTAAATAAAATCATTAACCAAAAGAGATATGGATTTTTAAAAATGTTCGTTTTAATTTTTTGAGCACTTGGCTAAAAACATCGCAGAAAAAATATAGAAATGCAGGCAAACTTCCATGTGAAATCATCCTCAATGGCCGAAGTACCACTAATTCAAAATCAATTCGGTTTTTGTAAATCCAACAATTTTCAATAGATATGGATTTTTGAAGATTTCTTACGTCGCAGAGAAAAAAATATAAAACGCGTAGAAAAAATTCCTTAAAAAATATCCTCAATAGTCGAAGTATGGCTTATTCAAAATCAATTTGTATTTTGTAAATTCAACAATTTTTAATGGAGATGTGAATTTTCGAAAATTTTAGTTTTATTTTTTCAGCACTTGAACGAAAACATCGCAGAAAACATATAAAACGCGCAGAAAAATTCCATAAAAAATCATTCTCAATGGCCAAAGTATAGTCGATTCAAAATTCATTTGGTTTTTGTAAATTCTACAATTTTCAATAGAGGTATGGATTTTTGAAGATTTTCGTTTTAATTTTTTGAGCACTTGAATGAAAACATCGCAGAAGAAATTATAAAACGCGTAGAAAAAAAATCCTTAAAACAATATCCTCAATGGTCGAAGTATCGCTTATTCAAAAATAATTTGGTTTGTGTAAATTCAACAATTTTTAACGGAGATATAGGATTTTATTTTTTTTAGCACGAATGAAAACATCCCAAAAAAATATAAAACGTGCAGATAAAATTCCATAAAAAAATATCCTGAATGGTCGAAGTATCGCTTATTCAAAATAAATTTGGTTTTTGTAAAATCCACAGTGTTTTAATGGAGATATGGATTTTTGAAAATTTTAGTTTTAATTTATGAGCACGAATGAAAACATCGCAGAAAAAAATAAAACGCGCAGACAAAATTTTATACAAAAATATCTTCAGCGGCCGAAGTATCGCTTATTCAAAATCAATTTGGGGCTTAAAAATTCAACAATTTTCAATAGAGATATGGATTTTTGAAGATTTTTGTTTTAATTTCTTGAGCACCCGAACAGAGCATTAGGAGATTTTCGCAGTTTGGTAAATTGTTTTTATTTTATTTTTTTTAGTTCACGAAGTTTGCAATTTCAAAATTAGTTTCGTGGTATTATTTTAAAATATATGTTTAGATATTTGCACTAAATCTTAAATTATAATGGATTTAGTCATTTTGGGTTTATTAAGTCGTCGGACTCATCACTCGATCACAGCGAGTTTGTGGTTTAATTCCATGCCGGGAAAGATCATTTTTTCGTTTTTATAAAATCTCAATTAATTAATGAATAATTGTCAGTAGATAAGTTGTAATTTATTTCATTTTATTTGGTATACCAAGTAATTTTATAAATATTTGTCTTTTTTATTATTTATTCCAAATTTAAATACAATACCCTGCAAAAATGGGAGAATAAAGTAATGAATATTAAATAACATTTAGAAATGCCACCTTGTACTGTCTTCTTACAATTATGTTTTAAGTAACAGTCACAGTTTAAGTAGCAATCACAGTTTGTCACGGTTTAGATAGCAGTGATTTAAAGTAGCAGTGATTTAAGTAACAGTGATTTTAAGTAACACTGATTTTAAATAACAGTGGTATTAAGTAGCAGTGATTTTAAGATTATTTATATTTCTCTGCCATTGGATGTATAGCTGTTGAGGAATAAACCATTATTATTATTATTATTATTAAGTAACAGTGATTTAAAGTAGTTGTGATTTTAAGTAGCAGTGATTTTAAGTAACAGGGATTTTAGGTAGCAGTGAAATTCGCCTATTAGTTACAGTAATGATCTGTGATTTTTCAATACCAGTGAAAAATCACAGATACGTGAAATATCGCCCATCCCTATTAATTACGTACATTCCACATTCGTATAATAAATAACTATTCTTATAAGTAAACAATTTTTTTAATAAGAAATAATTTTATGAACATTATTGATTCAAGATTATATGTGATTGTTGTCAAAGATATTTGAAATATAAGAGAGATAAATTTAATAATATTAATAAACATCTAAACTGAATTAAATTCGCTATGTTTTACCCACAACTGATTATTGTAAAAAATATTATGTAACGTGAGAAGACAGTAAATCTTAACAAATATCCACAACTCGAGTGTCGACTCAAGTCAAGTGGCTTGATAATGATGGTAACATGTCGAAAATCATGTTATGAATTTTTCTTTAGATTTATGTAACTGTTTTCTAACGTTATATAGTATTATTTACAATATTTAGTAATGGTTAAAACATAGTGAATTTCATCTAGTTTAATTATAGATTACTATGTAATAACGGTCGCAACCATCCTCTTTGTTAATAAATATCTAACACAGATTTTTTTAACAGAATTAATTAATTCGTTATTAATTGCGGTAAAAACATAGATTGTATTTTATTCTGTCAATAACCACATTGTAACTGTCGCTACCATTCCGCAAACTAATAAATATCTTTAATTTGCATAAACTAGCTCCCTTGTTTACCAAATAAGTAAGTAATTTCTCGCTGGCAATATAAATTTGAGCAAAAACACGAGTACACACAAGAATAAAACTCTCCTGAGAATTGAGTTTGTTGTATAAAATAATCCAAGGATAAAATTAGATTCTGCGGTTGCATTCCCTTGGAATTCATTAAAATTATAATTACCACTATTAAAGTACATATTCCGTAGTTTTTGTAATATTCCTCTAGTAATTTCGTTTAACACGTTAATTAAGAAAGCCCACAGTCTAGATTAGCCAATAGAGTTGGAACGTAATAGAGGAGTAGCATTGTAGTTATGATCGTGGATTCTAACATCTTTGTGATAATAACAAGGAACTTTGCTCCCGGCGCCATCGCCAAAATTCAATAACGCACATCAAGCCCATTCCGTTTTATGCGCGACTTATTTGAAGGGGAAAAGCGGACAAGCTTTATCTTTATTTCAACAATTTCATATTTGGTTATTCAGATGAACGGACAGAGAACATTATCTCTATTTTAAAAATAGGTTGCAGGGACAGGGAATGGAAATAAACCTACAGAGGAAACTAGAATTTTTATGAGGCGAATGAATTGGAAGTTCTTTTTTTATTATTTAGGAACAGGTTTCTATATAATCAAATTAACTATTTTTTGTGACATCTTTTTATTATTATCCACCGAGTCTACTTAAGTATGCACCATACAGAAAACTTTTTTATTCGGGATTTCTCAAAAAAATGTATTCTTTATAAAAGTTTTCGCATTATCTAAAACTAACTAAAAACAAATTACATATGACTATAAATAAAGAATCGAAACTATTTACGTTACTTCATATTTTTTAAATTAACAATGATCATATCATTGTTAATTTACTAAAATCACTCGATATGTTACCATTCTCGTTCAATACATACATTTCCTCATGTATCAAAATCTTCAATTAGTGCCCGAGTTGTACAAATTCGGGTATTTTTCACCCAGTCAGTACCGAACGTTACGAAATCCATGTTTAAAAAAAAAAGAAAGAAAATTTGTTTTTTTCGAGTTTTGGCTGTACGTATTCTGCTGTAATTTGTGTCCTACTTATCTGGAAAGTACCTAAAATGTAATAAGGCTATGTGCAGAGAGCATGTAGCTAACTAAAATATGCTGTGAATGCGAAAACACGTATAATTTAATTTTTTATTTTATTTTATACAATAAAAATTTTATTCAAAAATCAATTTTTGTTATTTATTTATACTATACTAAAGTTAAAAAAATACATATTTTTTGAAATGGACCAAAAAACTAATTCAGCCATTTCAAAAAACGACTTTTGAGCTTTCAAATGTGACTTATAAAATGTCGATATTTTTTGGTCGACAATTTTTCGCTAAAATTTTTGGGTAAAAATGAAATTAAAAAAAATATTGAGGAAAGTACTAAATTATTCAGCGTAATGAGTTTTAAAATAATAATTAGGGGAACCACATATTTTAAATTTTACATGTAAATTAAACATGATTCGATTGGGATGATTTAATTATATTTGTAAAGTAGGGTGGATGATTGAGGGATTATTAGTATGCCTAATTTTTATTAGTGCCCTCTCAGCCGATCTCTCAGAAACTTGTATATTTTTTTGAATGCGAAAGTTGTGGAACAGCAAGATATTATTATTTTAATATATGTCTGCCTTTAACGTATAATTAGTTTATAAATAACAAGCAAAAAATGTGGGTTTCTATTGAAAGATTAATCTCGGTTTAAAGTCAGTTCGGTCGAGAAAGAATCGTAAAGAATCTGAGTAATTTCAATTCCGTCCTTAAAAGAATGCGAGGCAAAGGAAAATGATTTGGTAATGCGCGTCTGCAGAGAAATGAAAAACGGGGGAACAATCTTAGCGAGACGCACTAATTCCGTAATAAATGACTGAATTTTCCTTCAACAGAAAATAATCACTCAAGTATTTGTGGTATTACAAATCAAACTGAAATAATGTTATAATTTTATGAAATTAAATATTTGTATTTTTGATCATAACAATTATTTGTATAATAATTAGAATTTTTGTGAAATAACAAGCCTGATTACACACACACACACACACACACACACAAACACACAAATATACACTTCTGAGGGATCTCGCGATCGATGGGTAGTTAGGCAGATTGCCTAAAAATACCGCTACTATTGACTATTCGGTTTTAGCACCGGAGCAGTGATTGCGAGAGTCAAGTAACGTTGGCCGGGTCTGAGTTTGAGTGGAGATAGGCGAAATGATTCTGTTTGGTGAGTCAACTGTTGAAAAAGTCGACTTTTTATATGACTAATGACTATTGAAAAGTAAAAAGTATGATTGGATAAAAATGAAGAATAAAAAAAGGTCCTCACTTCGAAAATTTTGCAATGTACCCCGAAGACTTAGTGGAGGGACTCACAATTACTCGGGAAATTACACATGACTCCTTGACTCATTCAGGAGGACAACCACTACTAAAAATTGTATGCCAGTAGTAGAAGTAACTATTAGAAATACATTAAATATATTCAAAACGAATACAAGTATTAGGGATGAGCGATATTTCACGTACCAGCGATTTTTCACTAGTAATGAAAAATCACAGGTGGTTACTGTTACTAATAGGCGAATTTCACAGCTACTTAAAATCAATGTTACTTAAAATCACTGTTACTTAAAATAAATGCTACTTAAAATAACCGCAACTTAAACTCACTGCTAATTAAACTGTGATTGCTCCTTAAAATCACAACTATTACTTAAACAGTGATTGCTACTTAAACTGTGACTGTTACTTAAATCGTGACTGTAAGAAGACAATACAGAATAGCATTTCTAAATATTATTTTATATTCTAATACTGCATACTCCTATTTGCTCTTACGCTCATGTTCAAATTACGACATTCATGATCTGAAAAAAATACAGGGTGTATTTGAAATAACGAACAGGCTCGCAACCACAAAGAGATTATACTATTTTTAAACAATATTCGCAATTATTTTGTTTATAACTGTAACAAAAAGCCCGCAATTAATTATTAAAGGTAATGAGTGAAAATACGCAACATTTTCGGGGGCAGTGGTAATGTGACACATTCCATGCAGACCTTATTAAATGAGAAAAGCATCGGTTCTCAAAATGTTTAAAAAACCTCGAAAAATTAGGAAAATTCAAAAATTGGAAATGGGTTCATAAATATTTTGTGTATGTGCCCTTAAATGCCTGTTCGTTATTTCAAATACACCCTGTATATACGATAAAAACAATTGCTACAAATAGTAAACCCAAAATTACTCAAAATTCATTTTAATTTAAGATTCAGTGCGAAAATCTAAACATACATTTTGAAATAATACCACGAAACCAATTTTGAAGTTGCAAACTTCATGAACTACCAATAAAAACAATTTACCAAACTGTGAAAATCTGCAAAATGCTCATCCTTATTCAGGTTCTCAAAACATTAAAACAAAAATCTTAAAAAATATGCACATTTCTATTGAAGAAGAAAATAGTTGAATTTACAAAAACCAAATTGATTTTCAATAAGCAACACTTTGGCCATTGAGTATAATTTTTTTTATGGAATTTTGTCTGTGCGTTTGATTTTTTCTGCGATGTATTAAATCGGATGCTGAAAAAATTAAAACAAAAAGTTTTAAAAATTAATATCTATTGAAAGTTGTTGAATTTTCAAAAAATTAATTTATTTTGAATAGGTGATACTTCGGCCATTGAGGATATTGTTTTAATAGAATTGTGTCTGCGCGTTTTATATTTTTTTCTGCGATGTTTTCATTCAGGTGTTTAAAAAATTAAAACAACAAATTTCAAAAATCCATATCTCTATTGAAAATTATTGAATATAAAAAAAATTGATTTTGAATAAGCTATATTTTGGCCATCGAGTATGATTTTTTATTGAATTTTTCCTGTATTTTTTATAATTTTTCTGCGATGTTTTTGTTCAAGTGCACAAAGAATTAAAACAAAAATTTTCAAAAATTCATATCTCTATTGAAAACTGTTAGATTTGCAAAAACCAAATTAATTTTGAATTAGCGATACTTCGGCCATTAAGGATTTTGTGAATTTTTTTCTGCATTTTTATATTTTTTCTGCGATGTTTTTGTTCAGGTGCTCTAAAAGTTAAAACAAAGATTATCAAAACTCTATATTTCTACTAAAAATTGTTAAATTTACAAAAACTAAATTGATTTTGAATTAGCGATACTTCGGCCATTGAGCATGATTTTTTATAGAATTTTTCCTGCATATTTTATATTTTCTTCTGCGATGTTTTTTTCAGGTGCTCAAAAAATTAAAACAAAGATTTTCAAAAATCCCTATTTCTATTAAAAATTGTTAAACTAACAAAAATTAAATTGATTTTGAATTGGCGATACTTCGGCCGTTGGGGATGATTATTATAGAATTTTGCCTATACATAAGTTATATTTTCTTCTACGACGTTTTTGTTCAAGTGCTAAAAAAATTAAAACGAAAATCTTTATCT
Source organism: Ocypus olens (assembly GCA_910593695.2). Taxonomy (NCBI): domain Eukaryota; kingdom Metazoa; phylum Arthropoda; class Insecta; order Coleoptera; family Staphylinidae; genus Ocypus; species Ocypus olens. The sequence goes on along the minus strand of OU343048.1, from coordinate 27,050,052 downwards.
GTATTGAAAATTGTTGAATTTACGAAAACCAAATTAATTTTGAAATAGCGATACTTCGGCCATTGAGGATGATTTTTTATGCAAGTTTGCCTACATGTTTTATATTTTTTTCTGCGATGTTTTTGTTCAAGTGCTCAAGAAATTAAAACAAAAATCTTCAAAAATCCTTATCTGTAGTGGAAATTATTAAATTTACAAAAACTAAATAGATTTTGAATAAGCGCTACTTGGGCAATTTAGGTTGATTTTTTATGGAATGTTTCCTGAATTTTTTATATTTTTTGTTCAGGTGTTCAAATAAATTATAACAAAAATTTTCAAAACCCCGCATCTCTATTGAAAATTGTTGAATTGGCAAAAACGAAATTAATTTTGAATGTGAATTAAAACAAAAATCTTCAAAAATCTTTATCTGCATTGAAAATTGTTGTATTTACAAAAACCAAATTGATTTTGAATAAGCGATACTTCGGCAATTGAGGATGATTTTTTATGGAATTTTGCCTGCATCTTTTATATTTTTTTCTGCGATGTTTTTGTAGTGCAATTGAAACGAAAATTTTCAAAAATCCATATATCTATTGGTTAATGACTTTATTTAAAAATAATCCTTCGTGAACAGAGCAAATTATCTTTCAAAAGATACGTTTTTTCAGAGGCAAAGAAAACAAAAATAGGAAAACATTTCATTCCTAAAACTCTTCAAACTTACTGAACAAACAATCTATTATAAGATTTTGCAAAAATTGCTCTCGAATTTTGAACTGAATCAAGAACAGTCGTATGTTTATTTGGTATAGTAGATAATATAGCCAAAATATCACGTTCAGTCACAGGTAATAATATCAAAAGGAATACTATTTACGTGTCCAGGTAGACAAATATTAGCAGAATCATATCAAAAACGTTTTTGCGAAACCATTAACAATTTCCGAAGGTGTTACGACGTTTACCAACCGTGATCATATTCACAGTTTAAAATTACTGATATTAGAAAGTAGCAATCACAGGTAGCAAAGTGATTCAAACGTAGCAGATTTGCCCATCTCTAATGAGTATTGATGTCTTGTGAAAAAAATATCTCAAATAAAATTTGGATATATGATATATTAACACAAATGGTGGTGGCAGATGACCTCGCAGTCGACGCCAAAAAAAAAACAAAAAAAGAAACAAAAAAAAAACAAACAAAAACAAACAAAAAACAACAATTTGGAAATAATTAACACACGACTAAATAAAATCGGAAGTTGAACAAAAACTTTAAATCGGAGTAACACTAGTACATCTTTATTTGATACTTTACGATATTACATAAACAACAATTATAAAATGTATTTCTCTGATATTGCTTCAAGCGCAGACTTTGCGCCTCATTTAGCATAAAAAAGCATTAAAAATACATCATTTTGGTTAAATACCTACTGTATGCCTCTAAAATCAAGTACACCCAAAAAGTTATAGCGATGTAATGTATATAGCCAATTTTTGCTACTGCTAATTACACTTAGAAATATCAGATTTATGAACGCACCACTCAGAGATAAGTAACTGTAACATTTGTACAATGACATTTGGTAAGCTTATTTTCTTCTAATTTTGGAATCGTAGGAAAACTTTTGTATGACGAGCGAAGACAAAAAAAACATTTGTTAGGAGCGATCATTGATCATATAGAAACATGTATAATGAATTAGAAGCTTCCTGCATAACAAATATCATAAATAACTATTACCAATATATTTGATTTATATCAAAGGGGCTATAAAGTGTGTAAGTAAACGAATGCGTTTTATAGACAAAGTTAAAAATATTTTTATTGATCATATAGAAACATGTATAATGAAGTAGAAGCTTCCTGCATAAAAAATGTCATATATAGCTATTACCAATATGTTTGATTTATATCAAATGGGCTATAAAGGGTGGGTCCTTCGGTCTAGATTCAATTTGACTGTTATAACAAGCTTGTTACATTGTTAATGGAAGTTGGACTGTTGAATTAATGATTGTTAAAATGATGGACTTATCGATTTCTTAGTGATGAATTTTTAATAATTCTTTAATAATAATTCTTTATTTCTCTCTTAAATTATATACAATAAGAAAGAAAGTGCATCATAATAAGAAAAACATAATCATACATCACTAATCAAAGCATTCTTCTAAACTATACAATTCACATAAGAACTTAAACAAATTAGTTTTAAACTTCTTGATAGTTTTGATACACTTAAGAGAATCAGGTAATTTATTAAATAACAAACCGCCGTTATAACTTAAACAATTTTCTGAAGCAGTTAATCGGTGTTTTGGTATATTATAGTTATTTGTATGCCTTGTAGCATATTCGTGATCAATTTTGTGATCTTCAAATAATTGTTTATGTTAGGCATTCATAAATATACAGTGAATACACGGTTAATAAGTTGTATTTTTTGAATACCCCTCTACAGGATGTGTTGAATTCAAGATTAAATATGATTCTAACAATTCGTTTTTGAATAACAAATATATGCGAACAATATTTACTATGTCCCCAAAAACGTATTTACATTAAGGTTGAATAAGAGGATATCGGAATACTCAGTAGAGTTTAATGAAATTGAAGAAATATTTGTAATTTTTTTGTATTTTAAAATGGATAGCGGTATCCATTGCAAGACCCGTGTTCGTTCGTAAAGCAACTCATTGAATGAGTTCAATAACAAAATTAGTGGGTGACGAATTTTCATGAGGATATGGGGATGAAAAGTGAGGAACGTACAGCAATTAGGAAATTATTTAATGTGCCGTGCGTTCAACATTGATTGATTTGAATTTGGTGCGCTGTTTTTCATCTCGCAATGTTGGTACCTTGACCGCGAATGTGTGCGTTCGACCATAAGCGCCCATGCATTAACTGTCGACGCGGCCGTTTGTGCTTTATATTCAGTTTTTACGTTTTTTACAAACTTATCCTTCGTTGGTAAGTAAAAAAATATCCAAATTAACACATGCCGAACTTAATTATATAATGAGATTTTAGGTGACATATTAAATTACATTTGCAGAGCTTTACAACATGTTTATTATTGAAGCATATTTTCGAACGGGGACACGCAAAGGAGAATTGAATTGGAATTCCTATCAAAATTGTGAAGAATAATTTAATGAGCAATTTCCTTATCTTGAGATTCCATGAAATCGGCAGCGTTTCCAAAGGAAAATCTACAGGCCGGCCTACTATCCTTGCGGAAGCAGTGTTTGCAGATATTCAGCAAAGAATAGATGTGAGTCTAAACAAATTGCTCCGGTGTTTATCTGCCCAGACAAATTTATCGCTCGGTATAAAAAAAAAACTTTTACATCTGTATAAGATAGCTGCGACACAACAGTTACTGCCCCCTGATTATCCTCGCCGAGTACAGTATTGTAATGACGATTTGTTAGACATAATTTTCTATAGTCGCGAAGTAAAACCGTAGAGTATGGGCTGCGGAGAATCCACATATTATAAGGTATGTATAATTTGCAATGTTCCGAAGGAGAATCTATGGCCCTATTTTTTTATGACAATATTAATTATCAAAAATTACTCTTGAACCCTTTTATTGAACAACTTCTTGATGATCAGATGCAGCAATGCTATTTTCAACAGGATGGAGCTACTGCACATACTGTTAAAAGTATAATAATTTACTTCTCTAGATTCCCTCATAGTCCTGCCACTGGTAAGTAACAACCTTAAAAGTTCTTTTGATGAGTGGGAAATTCAAACTGGTATCACACATTACAAAGATGGGAAAATGCAAGAAGGATAAAGTCATATTCCAGCAGGTGACGACATATAGTTATAGATTTTGACTGCCGAGCTGAGGTGGAATTGGTTATTTTTGGAAACATCATTCCAAAATGGTAAACCTCTGAATACTGCCTAGGTATTTGCAGTTTAGAAAATGAAAGATAAGGCAGCCATTAAGATAAGCTAAGGAAAATTTGGCCGTTATTCTGTAGTAACGGATTTTAGTAAGAATTTGTGAAAAACGAGGATTGTGAATTATTCTGGAGCAATTGTAAGGACAACATAGCTGATTCGTTTGCAGGCGAGACAAAAATGGTATCATCGGCAAATTATACAAGATATTGTGAAATAATAAAGTATCTAGGGTCAGGATGAAAATATGTTATACAGAAGAACAGAGTGTATTGAAATGACAGAAACGGTAAGTTGAGATACAGTCCTCATTAAAACGGATTGCTCGAATTATTCTGGAACACGAACTTTGTTACACTATTAACTTCGAACAGTAAACCTACTCATTATGCAACTTGAAATCCACATCCGAATGCAAATGTAAGGTACTTTAATATTCCGATAAATTGCGATAAATTTGCTCCTTGGCTATGATTACTAAATAATGATTAAACTCATTAATTTAAAGAACCCCGCAGTTTTTGATAGGGAATCTCCTTGAAACCAACTGAAAAATATTCACCTAGGCATGCCGATCAAAAGTCTCCATGGTCGCAACAGCCGAAGATCTCAAGATCTCTCGAAGATGCACTTTTTCAAAGAGACAATCTAGGTTTTTCCACTGCAGATAACATTACATTTAACTTCATCTCCTCACTTGCAACAGGTTTTCGACGTTTGTTTGTGAATTTATTATTAACATCTCCACATGATTTGAATTTTTTCGTAATTCTTATTACTGATGTATGGTGTATATTTTTCTCTGGATGCCTGTTGTTAAATGTTTCAGCTGCTTCACGATAAGTTTTATAATTATCACTAACGATTAACACAATTTCTACTTTTTCTTTCACACTTAATATCACCGGCATGTTAACAAATTTTATTTGACGTTCACTGTCAAAGTCAAACAATTCTTGCTAGCAAGAAATCATTTGTTTATCAGTGCATCCTATTTCACGCAACTACAGTTACATTTGCATTGTTATTTTAGATAAAAAAGAACCAATTTTTTTACATGTAATTGGATGTAATTGCATATTTGAACGTAGTTTTTAGTTCTGATCAACTTTTCTTAATAACAATTTTAGATATTGTCAAAAATAAAGGTAATTTATTCTCGAGCCAAATTGATATGTTTTGAGAAACCGCGTAGACGCCTAAAAAAATCTGATGGTTGCATTTTAAGTTTAAGATCATGCAGAACTTTTTATAAAGAATAACTTTTTTTCGTAAAATTAATAATAAAAAAGTTTTCTATATGGTGCGAACTTAAGCAGACACACTGTATATAGATTTTTTCGATTATTGCAGTATCAGGCACAGAACTGCTTTTTGCGCAAGATCTTGAGATCTTCGGTTGTTGCGACCATGGAAACTTTTAATCGCCATGACTTGGTGAATATTTTTCAGTTGGTTTTAAGGAGATTGACTGAAAGCCATTTCCCTTTCAAAAACTGGGGGGTCCTTTAGTAATTCATTATATTCTGGTAATGTACTTGTATAAGAATAATAATATGTTTATACCTTTAAGATGTACACAGGCAAATAATATACAATATAAATTTGTCAGCGAAAGAAATGGAACAATTTGTATTATTATTATTTCATTTCAGAAAAATGAGAAACATTCATCTAATGTATATGATTTTATTCTTAATAGCAAGCATTTATATCTTTTGACCAGTCCAAATGATTGTTGATGTATATGCCCGAGAATTTAGAACATTCAACATTTTGTAATGCTAATTTCTCGCGTACACTTTTGCTCTGGAGTATGCAATTTTAGATTCCAACGTGCATGGATTAATGCCTAAATCTTCATGCAAAATTTGTGAGGTTCTTGCCTCTTAATTGGCAATTATTGAAACCTTCATCCTTCATCCTTCGAACTGTCAAAACCAAATTTCAACTTTTTTGTCTTTCGTTTGGTTCATGCTTCCATAGATCTTCAGCATCTCAGGTTGATTATTTGCTCCGTAAAAATTGCTTCCATTTATTTATTTATTTATTTATTATTTTTATTAAAATTTTACTATAAAATAAAACGGCGTATGTTCCCCATATATGCCAAGTATCCTCTTATGGATAACTTTTGCAATTGTAATTGTCATTAAGTCCATTTCCATTTCCATTTCCTCTTTTTTCAGAATTTATTATAAAGCCAATAAAATAAAAATTCCCTGACTTCTTGTAGAAAAATACAATAAAATAAGAAATACGTTACTTTTTGTCTTCTACAATTTAAGAATTCTGTTTATTTATTGTTTTTGTGCAGTAATAAATACATTCAACCCTGTGTTGATTTGATATTTTTGATATTTTTAACACACACATTATCTACTGTATCATTCATTGTTCGTCGTGGCACTAGCCAGGAAAGTAGTTATTTCGGTAGATGATTTGTTAATTGTAGTCTCCTAGAGACTCTAAAATTGTAGAAGACGAAACATATCGTATTTCTCACTTTATTATAAAGCTCCATTCACTTCACTCATTTGCACTTAAACCACTACAGAAATTGCCGTGATTTGTAAAAAACGTGGTAAGTAAATAACAAATGTCACAGTAAGTTGACTGCAAAAAATGGCGATTATCTTACATGTCATTTTTATAGCTGAGCAGATTACATAAAAAATCTCCTCTCATATTATACTGACCACTTCTATTTTGAATATTGTGTGTAATTAAATATTTTATTATTTAAACTTAACTTCAAATATAATTTTTTTAAATAATGTTATTTTCATCAATAGCTTTATAATAAATTGCGAAGAGGGGAATGCTGTTTGAATATAAATTGTATTTTTCTTTAAATCATCTGGTTTGGTCCTACGGTCCGGATTAAAAAATAAGTACTTAATTGAAAAAAAATGTCGTTATGCAATGAATATTACATGCGGATTCAAAGGGAATCTGGGAGAGAGTTCCTTCCGACTTCCGAGGAGAAAGCACGAGACGTCCGAAGTAGACTCCTCCTGGGAGGCCGTAAAAATGTTATTTTTCAATACTCGCACACAGGGCTTACAAACTTTAACGATTCCAATAAAAGGAGAGCATAAATACATCTCTTTTTTAAAAAGTTCAAATAAGCTTTTTCGTACAAATTCCCATACGCAGAGTTCGGGAATGGATTTACATAATTTTTTTCATTAATCCCTTTCAAAAAGTAATGATGGATAAAAACTTCTCTGTAACTGGTTTAATCTAATAATTAAGTTTCATTTTTATTATGCTATTTGTTACGAAATATATGATCTTGATAGTTAAATAAGTTTTTTTTCTTAAATTTACAAGAAGTTATTGTATTAGTTGAACTTCAAATACATGATATATACAACAAGTTTATTATATTATATTTTTTACGTATTGGTTTATATTAATATAAATGGTAATATAAAATTTATACTAATACTAACAAATTAAAATCCGATTTAAACGAATGTCTAAAGTTTCGCCGAATTTGGGCATTTTAAATGAATTAATATGTTACGGCGATAATTTTAAATTTTTAGACTCTAAACTGCGTTTTGATTTAGTAGCAATAGGTATGACTTAAAATCTTGTGCTATTTTTCATCTGTGAGAGCTGCAGCTGTCACTTTAAGTATCGTATGTTCATTTAAAAAAAACCTCAAGTGTGCCATGACTTTTTCGTTTTAAGAATTTCAGTTGGCACACTTGACACTTGTTGGGAATTGACATATAAACGTCAAATCTTTCTAGAAGTCACAATTATTCCGTGCTTATAATGATTTATAGAAACCAGCAAAAAACGTTTCTAATTGAAAGTTATTTCCGAAACGTTTCCTAACGTGCCCATTATTTATCATGAATTTAAAAATACCTTCACGATCACGATCTGTTGTATTATTTCGTGAAACGGGTAGTATTCTCCGTAAACCAGTAAGTGGTAGACCAATTTAACGAACTCAAGATGCTATTAACACAGCCCAAGAAATTTTGGAAGATGAACCCATGACTTCTCTGCGTCATTTATCACAGCAAATGAATTTATCGGTAAGAACATGCCACAAGCTTCTACGAAAAGATTTGCAAGTATACCCTTATCGCATAACATCGGTGCAAGAGTTATTACCTGCTGATTACCCCAGACGACTGGAATTTTGTCAGTGGTTTTTACAAAATGTAAACAAGGATGTTTTACAAATTACTTTTTTTACCGATGGAGCTTGGTTTTACAAGGATGGGTACATTAATTTCCAAACTATGAGAATTTGGTCGGATGAAAATCCTCGTATATATCGAGAGAAACCACTACATCCAGAGAAAGTTGGCGTTTGGGCAGCGATTAGTGGGAGAAGATTAGTTGAACCGACATTCTTTGAAGGTAAAATCCTATTTTTATTATTAATAATAAAAATTCAATAACCGTGCATTCATTTTAGATACGATAACTGCAAACCGTTATCGTACAGAAATGTTATTGCCTTTTATTAATGAATTAAATGATGACGAACTGCAAAGTGGATATTTTCATCAAGACGGAGCAACTCCTCATTGCACAGTGAATAATTTGGTCATTTTGGAGGTATTTTTTGAGGACCAAATAATAAGTCGAAATGCACGGATTCCGTGGCGATTTAACACCATTCGATTTTTCTTGTGGCCATACCTGAATAATTGTATTTATGCACAACCAGTACACAATCTATAAGATATGCGGCAACGAATTCGAGATAAATTTATAGAAATTAACAATAATCCAGTGTTATTGCGGAGCGTAATGGAGGGTGTGCGACGAAGAGTTCAGGCTTGTGTTCAAGAAGAAGGAAGGCACATACAACATTTAATATAATTTTATAGTGAAAAATTTAACATAAGTATCTATAAATTGACTACAGTTTGTTTAATTTTTAGAAGTAACATAACCTCAATATGTGTCACCAACTTAAATTTTTAAAATTCAAAAATTCATGGCACACTTGAGGTTTTTTTTAATGAACATTCTTTAGTAAAATTAATACGGTGATACACATTTAGACGGCGTGTAAATTCACCACAAAAGTGATGAAAACTTCGCGGAGAAACTTCATAAACTTCCTACTGTATTCGGATGAAATGAAACACCTTCTCGTCCAGCAGTTGTTAATTTAATCGATAAATTTGAACTGCAAAAATCCATCTTGTGCTTGCCCGGCCAGATCAAACGAAAATATTGCTGCTACAGGTGAGTGTTTCAGACAACCCTCGTTTATGTCATCACATCAATTGGGCACATCGAGAGCCAGCCTTCACGGTATTGTGCACAAAGATCTTGGTTTTAACGATAATAGAGGCCAGCTGACACAAGAACTAAATCCAGCAGATCACGGAAAACGCCAAACGCCATATCCAAATAATCTCCCATACTTAATATTCTTAATAAATAATCTTTTATATTAAAAAAAAATTAAAGTAATTAAAAAACTCGAAGGCTCTCTGCTCTCTCTTACTCTTTATAATATATTCTGCCATGATCTTCAACACCCTATTCTTACCTAATTTGACTTAAACTCATATATTTTGTTCATCTTTGGATCCACCTTTGAAAATGCATAGTTTTCGATTTAAACAGATATTAATCAATCATAATAAAACCCTTAAATTTCTATAGATTAAGTGCTAATTAAATATCTGTACACTTACTAAATAGTATAAACTTATCTTCAAATATTAAATTTGAATTTATTGACGAATACCGGAATATATTTTGTTTCTACATCGGCAACGAGAAGGGTATTAAATTTTGACGGGTTGACCCCATGTGATATATCTGTAAACCCAGATGATAGGACTTAACCCACCTTTCCCTTACAAAAAAAATAAACGGGCAGTCCTAGATCGACTACAGTAGATGCTTAAAATTTTGAGAGATTAATCCTAAATGATCCATCTCCAAAATCTACTAGAATTAATTAATCTTTATAATAAATTTGAACTATTTTCGATTAAAACGTCTGCTGAAATGCGAAACTTTACTATTTTTCGTTAACACATAAATACCGATCATAGATCAGCTGCAACAGGTGTTTCAGGTTGACCCACCATATGTTTGAATTTTCGAATTATTCTAAGCTACCTCTAAAGTAGAAAAATTAACAATTCTGGAAATAAATATAAACGAACCGATTGTAATTGAAACGGCTGTCAATCTCACATCACTCTGAAAAACTCATCTTAAAAGAAGTTGCCCTTTTCAAATTGATTAACCTTGGCCAAATATTTAAAGTTTAACGTTTATTGCATAAAAAATCGCAACAGTATAGGTTACAATTCTATGAAAGTAAAGAGACCATTTCAGACAAAAAAGGTTTGCAATCCTATATTAGCAGGCCCGATTTTAACAGTTTAATCCTAATATGTATATCTTCATTTACCACCTATTACAATTGACCAAGTTTCACTACATTAAAAATTGCGTCTGTAGATATTCTAAATGATGATATTTTTTCATCTACACCAGGTAGATGTTTCATATTTTTACAAACAAGTGCTAAATGGTATACTGCGATCAATGAATCTTTGCGTGCACGTCATAGATAGCTGAACCTATCTCCGACAACATTTTCATGCGTTTATTCTCCTACGGTAAGTTGTATTAGACGCAATCATGTGTGTACGTATGTCATCCAAGACGAGAATACTCCGTTTTCGGCAATGACGCACACGCAAAGATCCGTTGATCAGACTATGTATAACTACAAACCACCTACTGGAACATACCCGTGTTTATCGTAACAAATATGGCAACGGTGGAAAATCAAAATTGACAATCAACATTTTTCAGTTCTCAGTTTATAAAACTGCCAATACTATACCAGCAATGACAAATGATGTTCAAATAATCAACGATTTATCTTAAATGATATATTTCCGGCACTGATTAATAAAATTGACCAAACGTTGTCATATCAAAAAAAGCGTTGGTGGGAATTAAAATATGATCGAATTGTTAAAACTACCGTAAATCCTTCATTAATTCCAGTTAATATTTAAAATGTTGAATGGTTAATCCTAAATAATTACTTCATAAAAATTAACTCACGTTTACCATGCCAAAATGGGGACATAAGAAATTCGACATTCGACCGTTTCCGGTGAAAACGTCTATTAATCCGAAATTAAGTTCTACAGAAATTTTAAGCTTTAACATATTAATTCTAAATATAATATCTAATGATTCATTGATGATAATTAACCGATTTCGCCATAGACAAAATTTGCAAGGGAGGACTTTGAAATTGATAATTCAAATTAGCACGGGGAGTAGTTGTTTTAATTGATATTTGTTGTTCTTACTATATTAAGTAAGACTCGCTGCAGAAGCTCAAACAATTACTACTTTATTAACAAATTTAATCGTTTAGAATTAAAATTACTGCCAATCGTATACCAGTTGGTACAAGAAGTTCATATTTTGAACGAAAAATCCTAAACAATAAATCTGTCTGCCCCACAGATTAGGGTTACACTATTATAACCATAAACAAAATGGCAACGTTCGAAATTTGAAATTAATGAACAAAATCTACCCATTTTGGACTAAAATTTTTGTCAATCTACACTCGGCGTCAAAAAAAATCGCGAAAAAACTCGATTTTTCAAACCGTCGTAACTTGGTTCAATTTAGTCGAAAATCGATGAATCTTTCAGTTTGGGAAAGATTCAAGTTTTATCTTTAAGAATGTGTAGTTGATTTTGACCCCAAGTCCAACCCACCCCCCGTAACAACGCGATGAAAAAAAAATGTTTTTTATGTAAAAAATTCTCCAACTGTGACAAGCTGTACCGTGCGCAAAAAAAATTGGTAGGAAATTTCACCACAATGGCAGAAAAATTTAATCAGTTTCCTTCAAATGCCTTTAAAATTCAAGTGGTTTCGAAGATTTGGAGCAAAGTTATGAATTTTAAAAAAAATGACATTTTTCACTTTGTTTACTTACGAAATAATAATAATAATAATATATTTATTTACGGGACATCGCCCTTGAAAAATACAAAATAACTAAAATGTACATTTCTATGAAGTAAAGTAATCCTTATCTTAAAATATATAACATTATTTGGCTATATGCACCATAGCCAAAAACACAATACAATTAAAAAATGCATAACTTATCGCAAACTCATCGTGAGTTATTGTCTTTTGTTTGAAATTTTAATTAAAATTAACCAATTTTATCACCCTGTCGAAAACCTTTTTTTGTACTAGGGGTGACAGAGGGTAGAATGAAACTTATGCTTTTCAGATCGCAAAAAAATGACCAAGATATGACCGAAATGGAATTTTTACAAGTTGTAAAAATTTAACATTTTTTGTCAATCCAAAACACTTCTTGTAGGGGTTTTCAGGGGGTCACGAAAGTTGAAAACTTCTTAGATCGCAAAATTCCATCGAGTTTCGTGCGAAATTCGCCTAGTTATGGCCAAAAAGGCGCAAAATGTATTTTTCAAAACTGCATAACTTCGCGCCAAATCATCGCATCTACTATAATTTTGGAGGAAATTGGAGGAAAATGATTGAACTTTATTGCCATGCTGACGGATTGAGTCCACGATTTTTTTTGCACTCCAAATTTGCGCATTTAAACTTCACAAACATTTGTTTCCTTTAGGGGGTGGCAGGGAGTGGAATCGTTTTAGCAACAAAACAATTCACATGACATTGGAGAGAAAATTAGAAACCGTTCAGACTGCAAAAGTTCATCGATTTTGGTGCAAAATTACTCAAATTATTGCCAGAAAAGTGAAAAATGTCATTTTTTTTTAATTCATAACTTTCCTCCAAATGATCGAAACCACTCGAATTCTTAAGGCATTTGAAGGAAATTGATTAAATTTTTCTGCCAATGTGGTGAAATTTCCCGCCTATTTTTTTGCGCACGGTACAGCTTGTCAAAGTTGGACAATTTTTTACATTAAAAACATTTTTTTTACATCGCGTTGTTACGGGGGGTGGGTTGGACTTGGGGTCAAAATCAACTACACATTCTTAAAGATAAAACTTGAATCTTTCCCAAACTGAAAGATTCATCGATTTTCGACCGAATTGAACCAAGTTACGACGGTTTGAAAAATCGAGTTTTTTCGCGATTTTTCGAGTGGGGCTTTTTTTGACGACGAGTATATAACGGATGTTACAAAAAGTTCATTTCTTTATTTCTCACTAAAAGCGCAAACAGTGTTTTGTAACTTAAATAAAAGTTCAAACCGACTAGTGGTAGGTGGGCTCTATCCTACAATCCAACCTGTTATTTATGCGTCAAGTCTTTTTGACTCTTATACAGTATGTTTTTTTTTATCGTGGGCTATAGGAATTTTCATGCTAAAAATTATACCTTGTGTTAATGTATATTTTATCATATAATTTTGAAGCAAATTTTAATTAGTAATATGAATCAATTATTTTTCTACGTAATGCGCTTAATTAGAATAAATTAAACTTGTTTTATTCCATTAAAAAGTGTTTTTGCTCGGAACCGGACGATGGGGATACGCTGTAGAAAAGTTGTCAACTATTTCCCTAAAATAAAAATTCCCCGACTTCTTGTAAAAAAATTCAACTATTTCCCTGCTGAACAAACCTCTTATAATTGCCTTTACAAATTCCACACGTTGCCCAACAGTATAAACAGACATTTTCCAGTATAAATTAGTTTGATTACTTGCCTCACTAATCAATCTGACATTTTGTAAATTTAAGGTGCTTTGATTATTTTTGCTCAGTCATTTATATTAAATAATTTCATTTTTAATGGAATAAAACATGTTTAAATTATTCTAATGCAGCGCATCATGTAGAAAAATAATTGATTAACTAAAATGTCCTTCAAAATTTTACGATAAAATATACATTAAAACAAGGTATAATTTTTAGCATGTGAAATCCTATGACCAACGATAAAAAAATTTAATGTTTAATGATTTCCACTTGTAAACTCTCGTTTGTCATATATTAATTGGAGGGCCTAATTATAGGCCTATCCACCGCTTTCAATTTAATTTCGACTTAAACCATAAATGAAATCATATCTAAACTTTCATTGGCTCCAATTAATTGCCAGAGATATTTGTTTAACCTAACTGGGTTTTATAGGTTAAAATAAAATTGATACGGGGGCTACTGGGTGGGCCCGATCCGCAAACTAAGCATTGAACACAAAACGAGAGTTGAATAATTGCAATGAAATATACGAAAGAAAATTTTTGTATGTATTGTAACTAACTCTTAATTCATAAAAAACACGGCTAGAGTCCGAGAGTTTGGATTGTAGGATAAGGCCCACCCACTATCTAAGTTCGGGAGTTTAGATTGTACGGCTGAGGCCACTTACCACTAATCGGTTCTACTTCTATTTTAACAAAAAATGAGATAAGTGGTGGGTGTGTTTTAGAGTCCAACCAGTTAAACCATACAAAGAGTTTCATTGATATAAAGATGTAATTGAAAAAAAAATGTCGACTTTGTTTATTATAAATGAATTAATTAGATCTTTGTTTCTATTCAATGGTTGGACTGTAGGGTAAAAATCACTTCGGAGGAAGTTACATAATGGTCACATAAATATTTTTTTTGTCTAAAGTTGATACTTTGGATTTTAACGACCTTCATTTTTAAGAAAATGGCGCTACATGCCACATAAGTGGTGAAATACTCAAGTTATTGCGTTCCAAATTTCTCGAACTAGAGACTTCAATTAGCCACCTGGATATAGCCCGTTCTCTGGAATCTGGCGACTCTGGTTGTAAAAGAGGATCGAAGCTCGGTAAGTAGGGGACGTAATATTTTTTATCTCAAACCAATATTTGTTGAGAAGTTTTTTTTTTTTTTTCCGGCGTTACGCCTGGCCTTGGTTCTATGACCATTAGCCATCATCATCGATATATATGTATAAATTATAAATGAAATGATTAAATGAATAAATGAACAATGAAAGACGTATACAACAACCACGGACCCAAGCGGATACTTCTCGGTCGCCGAAAAATCTTCCGCCTGGGATGGGAATCGAACCCACATGGCCGCGGTGCAGCCGGCACAAGCGCTCGCCTCTACCCACTACACTAACGGGCCGCCCTGTTGAGAAGTACTGATGTAAAAATGCGTATACCATAGAAGCGAAGGACAGTAATAAATGTATGGGATGCAATTAGACGAACCACTAATACCTTTTCTTCGAAGGTGCGTCGATCCTCAGGGCGGACCGACCGTTTTACAACCTCAGCCGCCAGATTCCTCCGAACAGATAATAGTACGATTTAACACCGTTAGAATTTTTTCAGCCATATCACAGCCATTATTCGTGAAATCGAATCGAATTGTGTGAAGATGTGATGGATTTTTTTTCAGATGAATGGCCACCTGTCAGAAGAGTAAAGGCCGCCATTTGACAGATATTATTTTCTAGCATTCATCGCTAGTTTGTAATTTGGACTAAAAATATCACATTTCCCTAAAAAACTTAAACTGAATTGAAAAATGTACTATTGTGTACGCTTCAAAAACTCGAAAACGATAGTCGGATCGACTTTAAAAAGTGTTTGTTCGGTGACTGACCGGAAAGGTTATTATATATGAGTCACGCACGGACGACGGCGCAGCGCAGCGCAGCGGAGCCGTCGTCCGTACACCAATTAACGTGCTTCATTTTAATGGGCTACGCACGGGCGGTGGCGCAGCGTAGTTGAGCCGTCGTTCGTCACCAGTTACCTTGCTTAATCTGAATAGGCTGCGCACAGACGGTGGCGCAAAACAGCGGAGCCGTCGTCTGCCACCAGTTAGCTTGCTTAAAAATATTGTACACCCATAAGCATTGAAAAATTAAGCTTGTATGAAATGTATGCTTTGTTTTGATCCTCATTTCTCATCCATGCAACCACGGTTATTTTATGCAACAAACAGTTATTTTTCTATTTATTGGGATGAATATTACAATTCCTGTGCGAAGCCGGGAGCGGGCAGCTAGTATTACATAAAATGAGAAGACAGTTATACAAGGTGTCTAAAAAAGACACCACCAAAATGATATGGTGTATTCCTGAGACAAAAAACAAGCAAATTAACTAAATTTATCTATATGAAAAATTACATACTTTCCAAGATACAGCAAGTCAAAGTTTTAGATTTTTAAATTGTTTTAATCTATATCTCGAAAATGGCAGATGAGAATGATTTGATTATTTTTTTCTGACAACTACATTAGGTGTACTACATTGTTTAAAAATTTCAAGAAATTTCTTCAAGTACAAAGGTGCTCCTGAGGACATGCTGTTTACATTATTACATAGAACTTTTTTGTTCTTCACATTTTTTACGATTCAATATTTTTTTCAATGCAACTCGTCACTTTTAAGGAATTTATAACTCTTAAAGTTTTTTTGTTTACGTCTTATTTTTAACAAAAAAAAATAAAAAAGAACTTATTGTTTGGAAAATTTCGTGTTAAAAAATGAAATAATCTAAGTAGGCGGGTGTCAATTCGTTGAAAACGTGTGTCAGTACAATTAAAACTTTCAATTCAAGTAAAACTGGTTAACACGTTGAGTGGTGGTGACCGAAGTATCGCCGGTGGTTGAAGCGCATCGACGCGACGCGCGGGCGCATACAATGTGTACTGTGATTTTTTTTTTATGAGGGTCATTTTGAACAATTTTTGTAATTTGTTAAATAATTTGATATGTTAAAATAAAAGCAGTTTTTGGATTATAGTTATTTTTAAGACTTTTCTTGCAGGACGAGCGCAATTAAACAATGAACAATAAGTTCTTTTTTATTTTTTTTTGTTAAAAATAGGGCGTAAACAAAAAAAACTTTAAGAGTTATAAATTCTTTAAAAGTGATGAGTTGCATTGAAAAAAATATTAAATCGTAAAAAATATGAAGAACAAAAAAGTTCTTTGTAATAATGTAAACAGCATGTCCTCTGGAGCACCTTTGTACTTGAAGAAATTTCTTGAAATTTTCAAACAATGTAGTACACCTAATGTAGTTGTCAGAAAAAAATAAACTAATCATTCTCATCTGCCCTTTTCGAGATATAGATTAAAATATTTTAAAAATCTTAAACTTTGACTTGCTGTATCTTGGAAAGTATGTAATTTTTCATATAGATAAATTTAGTTAATTTGCTCTTTTTTTGTCTCAGGAATACACCATATCATTTTGGTGGTGTCTTTTTTAGACACCTTGTATTAATCTAAGTAAATATTCAAGTCTTGAGTGAATGGTCAATTAGGTTTCATTATGGATTACCAAGTAATAACGGTCGTAACGATCCTCTTCACAAAAATTAAACCCCCTTTACTAGTATTCATTTTGTATTAACATAACAGTATTATTAGGAGTTACATTTTTAGGTGTACACGTATGCACCAGTACTAAGACACATTGCAAGATATGGTACCATCAAAGGAGCTTTAACTTGACGTAACGTTAAAATTTAATGACAAACTACACGTTTCCACATTGTGGGTTGGCGAGTTCGGTGTTGAATACTTTGAAAATGTGTTATTTTATGTGGCAATGGACAATTTCCTGTACAGTAGCATGCAAACCATAAGCAGTTGTATAATTCTGTTAATTTTAAAGGTAGGTACTTTAACTGAATCTCGCTTTAACCGACGTCGATAACACCGCCCGTTAGTAACGTTAAATAATGCGTCGATAAAAACAGTCTGCCAAAATATATTTTATGATTAGAAATTCCAGGATTTTAATCGCGGCGGGGGCATTGGTGTAGTATAGTGGTTGTCAATTTGATTTCGAATATAAATTATATTTAAGAAATCGGTTGTATCATCCAAACCTAGCAAAATTCAGCAGTTACCTACGAACAGTATAGTTTTTGTAGAATCATATCAATAAGTAAGCGAACGTTTAACTTTAAGGATCGTTTGTGATTTTATTTTATCTTATAATGTTATCATGTCAATAACTCCTTAGCAACGAGTTACGTTAAGGTACCTTTAACAACACTAGTGTTGTTAAGAAATTCTTTACAACACTAGTGTTGTTAAGAAATTCTTAACAACACTAGTGTTGTTATATGTATCTTAACGTAACTCGTTGCTATGGAGATGTTGGCATATAAACATTATTTCTTTTTTTGGCGGTTTTCATTAAACATTGTTTTTTAATTAATAAAAATAAACCGTATTACGACACATGTAACGTTATTTGCTTTTACATTACTCGAGAATTTAAAAGCACTCGCTCCTACGTCGCGCGTGGTTTCAAACTTTTCTCTCGTAATTCAAAAAGCTTCATAACGTTACTTGTATCGTAAATTACTATTGCAGTCGTAATCGTAATAAATAAAACTAGAATTTTACTTGTTTAACATTTTCAAGGTCACGGGTCCTAGAAATATGTTAGAAATGTAAAATTCTCGTTTTATTTATTACGACTACGAGAGCAAAATCTTATACAATCTTTTGAGTTAACAATTCCGTTTAAAGCCATTGATTCATATATTTTTAGAAAAACTATACCGTGATGAAAAGACTACTATTTAATATAAGCATCCTCCTCTTTTGACGAATAAGTAAACAGTTAAAAAAAAAAGAATATATGTTAAATTTTATATATAAATTGTATTTATCCAAAATCGGATGTAATAATCGAATTACAGTGGTCATTGGAGCCATGTAATGTTGCTTTCACTAGTGAGAGAATAAGTTTCTCTCACGGAATGCATAGATCCCTCATAGGATTTTTGAAATATTTCAAATTGACACTACGTACGTCAAAATTTCTTGTCAAACATTGCATATTTAATGCAATTACAGACGATTTTGGATAAAATTTTATATTACACTCATGTGGAATTCCTCATTAGTCCCTTAAGAAAATTACGTAAAGTAAACGTTTTCTTGCGGGACTAATTACGTACATTCCACATTCGTATAATAAATAACTATTATATGCTATTATTATGTATATGCCTGTTAAGCTATGTTATGATTTTTTTTCTGTACTTCACGTATGTAATAACTTCTGTTGCATGTATCACCAGTACATCCCGAATTTTTTAGAATCCACCCTTTCTTAAATAAAAACAAAAACATTGGAATGTGCATATGTGTAAAATAAAACGCACAGATTGTATTGCTTCGATAGCATCATTCGGGCTCAGCATTACTCATTGTTTTGCAGCAAGTGATAAATGGAAACTAAATTGAGGATAAATGTCGAAAGGGCTCAGTGTTGACAAATCTCATTCTGCCATTACACAAAGTACGTTTTCGATTAACCCGCTTTGAACTCTGTGCGTCTGTATCGATACGTTTCTAAAATAAGAATTCAATATTGTGGGGCAAGTAAACTAAACAAAATGTTTATATTTGGGAAACTTTTATTGCTAAAATATTAATTGTAACTATAAATGTCCAATTGCGATTTATAGTCGATAAACCATTTGTGAACACTCTCGCGTTGTCTCTGAGCGGTTATAAAGAAGATATTTTAAAATAATCTTTATATTTCACAGTTCGCGTTTTGAGCCAATTCCTTACTTGACTATTGGGGTCTTGGGACATTGAATGGGTTTTATAGGAGGGCATCAAAATAAAATATTTATGTTCATATAATAATTACTTTCGAAAGCGTTTAATTTGTAAACGTAAGATTTTCTTAATTATTGTGTCCGTGTCAATGACAACTGCAGAACGGTTTTGAACAACATAGATCTCATCAGCACAAACGGTCGGAGGATCCAGAATTGATTTTTTAATTGTTGAAAAAAGCGTAATTTTTTAAATAAATTAGTTAAATTTCCTAATATAATGTGGCAATTTACCGACATCTTGTTGTTTGATGCCGTTTTTGCATTGTCGTCTCATCTGGCTAATAATGGTGAAATTGAGATGGATTTTCTTTGTTGTAAGTATAATTTAGCCGTAGTGGCGCTGTTAAATATTTTTAGCTGAAGAAAAAGTTTTAGAGGTCAGTTAGAGGAAAAACAGGGTCTCTTCTTCATCAACTGTGGTACTATGTATTGTTTTGAAAAGCAGACGAAAAATAATCTGAGGCGCAGGTAATGTTATTTCTATTGCAATCCGTGTTAATTTATTAATCCAGTGCAGATATTGTATTTAAATTGACCGATTGTAAATTTATGTTTGTAAAGTTATATTTAGTGGTTGAGGATCGCGTGTTGGATTTTAAGGTTAGTACCATGAGCCCTCAAAGTCAAGGTACACGCAATATAGGTTTTGACATCAAGTGGTTGAGAATTCGCATCTGTTGAGGTTTTGTTTGTGTGGTGCGTTTTTTCTCTTATGTATTGCAGATATTGAAACACGAAACCGGCGAGTAATTAAGCTAGGAACACATTTTTTTTTTTTTAAGGAAGGATGTTTTGATGAAATTGCGGGTTAAGAAGAGTGAATGACTATAAGGGAATTGGCGTAAGCGATTTGCTAACGGTTATAAGTTTTTGAAGATTTCATTTTAATAATGAATGGGACATACACTACACATCCATAGACCCGCACGGCCACTTCTTCCTTCTGAAAAAGTGACCGATGGGATTCGAACCTATGACCACGAGGCCCAGAAGCAGGAACGCTACTCACTAGGCCACCGCGGCCCCCAAGGAACGCTTGAAACATTTTTTTTCGGCTAGAAGGTAATATAGTTAGATTAATCTAATTTGTTCCAGAATATGGTACGTACCCAGTATCACTCTATTTGGTAAAAGACTAAACTTCAAATTTCCATATAAAACTTTCTTAATTCAGAGTCATTATTATGCGACTTTTAAATTTTTAATATATTATTAGTAAACCAATAAATTTTGTAAACTTTATGACCATAATGTCCTACAATTGTATCGATTAAAATTTATAAGCAATTGTTGCAGTGTTTACAAATATACGTAAAATTTTAATATTCGTGTTTATATTGGAGGATTTTGTAATAGAAGGAATTTTCCTGATTGGGATTTTTTTTGAAGCAACAAAATTAATAAATTTAGAATGTTTAACTACACTACTCAAAACATAAGAGTAGTCACTTTTTTGGTTTTCAATATTTTCGTCATATTTTATTAGATTTACATCAAACTCAGTGAATATATTGAATTATTTATTATTTAAGTATTACCTAAACTTCATTCTAATTCTCGTTGTAATAAACAAGATATAGCGAAAAATGAACGACACGGAATTTAAAATGAAAAAAAGTAAAAAAAAATGACGTAGGCTTTAAGCGATTTTTGTTTATTTGTCATTAATGTCATTAAAAAAGCAATGGCTGAGCTTATCCACAATAATGGACATCAATAAACAGTAATTGAAGTAACTTTACTTCAGGAAGGATATTCCCAACGTTTTGTTGCCCAGCAGCTTGGGGTTCTACAGAGAACAGTGTGGAAGCTTTGGAAACGGTACAGAGAAACAGGTACTGTAACGAGGAGGCCAGGTACAGGTCGAATTAGAATAGTATATTCTGTAACAAGGTTAGAATGGAAATTCGATGCGAGTGGAATATTTCGAGCGCGAGCCGTGAGGCGAGCGCGAGGAACCACGAGCATCTGAATTTCCATTCTTACCGAGTATCAGACTATACTTTCTCCTCGACCAGATAAAATAGACTAATAAAATAATGAACACAAAGAACTTACGTTTTATCACGTTTGTGGTTATGTTTATAGTATTTTGACAATTGTGATATCCAAGGCTAATTGTTTTATTTGAAACGATGTGAGAATATTCATTCTATCCCTTGTTATGGAATGAATTACATGCAAAACGCATAGCGCATAGTGTTTTGTTCCATAACAAGAGTGAGAATGTGTATGTTCTATGATCAAAATTGATTTCAGAAAGCTTAAATTCTATGGTGGTCGTGGAGAAACACCATACCAAATGATGACAGTTTTTTGCGATAGCAAGCGTTGCGAAACCGTACACTTACTGAGGTGCCATTAAACAAATTTATTAGGGTTGCGCTTTTTCACATCTGTCTTATAATATTTTAATGTGGGGTAAAGCATCTCAAATAAAAAGACTTTTCATTTTTCAAAAAAAAATATTGCGCCTTATGTTTGATATACCTTTCAGAGAGACGTGTTAACGCTGCTTCATTCACGAAAACATTTTAACGCTTCCTTCAATTTACATCTTAAAAACGCTATTATATGTCAAAAACAATTTAAGAAATTTCAAATTATTAAATCACTCCTACACTACTCGTCGGAAATCGCATTTGTGCATTCAGCCTCATAAAAGTACACTTTACGCAGATTCATTCATTAATGTCGGTACAAAACTATTTAAGAAGTTAAGTTTTAAATATTTCCCATTTTCCGAATTTAAAAAAACCCTGAAAACTCATTTACTGAATCACGGATATTATTCAGTAGATGAATACCTTGAAAAATGCAATTTGTAAGCTTAATTTGGTTATACTGTATTGTATAATTTATTCTTATTTATTTTGACGTTCGAACCTACCCTGTAATGTAACATTATGTTCTTTACTATGATGTAGCTATGCGAATAAACGATATTCTACTGCACGGGATCTTCAAGAAGATCTCGTAAGGGCAAGAAGAACAAGAATAAGTGACCAAACAGTGCGAAATAGACTAAAAGAGGTTAATTTAAGATCAAGACGCCCTGAAAAAGTGCCTAAATTAACAAGAGAACATCGCCAGAGAAGATTTCAATTCGGAAGAGAACACTTAAACTGGCAACTTCGTCATTGGACTCTCGTTATGTTTAGTGACGAGTCCAAGTTTGTTCAGGTAATGATGGATGTGTACGAATTTGGAGAAGGCTTGGAGAACGTATTATGCCAAATACAGTACAAGAGACTGTCTCCTTTGGTGGTGGATCCATAATGGTGTGGGGTGGCATTTTAATTAACACTCGTACGGACCTTGTAATTATTCGCAATGGCGGACTAACTGCTCGTAGGTACATTGATTCTACAGCTTCAAGTGATCCCTCAAGCAAATAAGATTGGTCAAAATTTCATTTTGATGCAGGATAATGCCAGACCACATACCGCTCAGATAGTCACTGAATATCTCAACAATAAAAATATTGTTAAAATTAATTAGCCCACATGCAGCCCAGACATAAATCTTATTGAACATGTTTGGGATCAATTAGGGCAACGTATTCGACGACGTCCAAATTCTCCAGTTACAACTGAGCAGCTTGTAAGGGCTTTAATTGAGTAATGGGAATATATCCCTCAAGAAGCTTTCCGCAGGCTGATACGTAGTATGCCGCGATGTTGCGCTTCACTTGTACAGGCTAGAGGAGGCAACACTAGATATTAAATACAAAGTGGTCCAAAATTAAGCACCTAAACTTACTTTTGTTTTTTTTTTTAATTAAAGTTAAAACACTTTATTTTCTGACATTTTTGTTCATAAAATCCAGTAGTAGGCTTTAATTTTTTTATTTTCTTTTAAACTTATTAACATTGTTTAAATGAATAATGGTTCAATATATGTACCGAGTTTTATTTAATTCTATCAACAAATAACTGAAATATCGTTAATCAAAAAAGTGACTGCTTTTATGTTTTGACAAATATAGAAAAACCGTTTAAGACTGGACACTATTTTGATCACAGTTTGATGAGATAAATTTAATAAGTAGTAAATTTTCGACGGGGTGATTTTTTTTATCAATGCCATGTAATGAAAAAATGGGAAACTTTGCGTGTAAAGCATGATATACTTTGATCAACGGATCTTTGCTTGTGCATCATTGCCAAAAACAGAGTATTCTCGCCTTGGACGACATACGTAAGCACATTATTGCTTCTAATTTAAATTATCGTAGGGGGGCGCATGATATATTGTCGGAACTAGATCTATGACGTGCAAGCAAAGATCCATTGATCGAAGTATAGATACTTTATTTTATAATTTTAGGAAATTCAGGAGATGATCGCTTTGTTGGATGGTCTTCCACTTGTTTGCCTTTCAAGATTTATCTTGCTGGTCATAAATTCCTGTATAGTCCGTCCAAGAAACCAGGCAATATTTTAAAGGGCTTGAAGTCCCCGCATTGTTGCCAAGAGTACATGTAATCATAATTGACTTCGAAATTTACCGATGGGGACGCTTTGATCGTGGTAAACAGATGATAGAAAACGAGTATATCGTCCGCATTCCATTTAACTTAAAATTTATCATTTTATTTTAAAAACTATCTTTGTCAACTCTTTTTAAACTAGTGGAATTGTTACAGTGGTGTATTTGTAATGTGATAAAATAATAACAACGGTAAGTAAACTACGCAACGAAACACGCAATCAAACAGCTGACAATAATGCGAGCAAGCGGCAACTCTGCGGGGTAGTACCAATATCACGCCCTTTTAACGCTTGCTATTTAACTTTATGTTTAGGGAGTTTAGAGATCTCATAGTGGCAATGAAAACAACTAGATATTGCTTGCATTCTTGGACGAACTTTATATAATAATACCCTAGATTTTTTTTACATAGGCACGTGCCATTCAGTCACAACAATTATAGTCATTGTTTTCGAAATTAAATGTAAATGAATAAATGTATAATGAAAGACAAATATGACAACAAATATTTCGCTTGGGCGGGGAATCGAACCCACATTACTTGGGATCTAGCAGGCAGATGCTCGCGCTCTTACCGACCACGCCACCAAGCTTCCGTAAATATTTAACTAAAAAACCGTATCAAACGAATTCGAAGAATTCATGTAACCGCTTATGAAAATTGATTGCGGGAATCATCACAAAATAAAGTGTAGGCATTGTATGTAGGAATAAATGAGTTTATTAATCTGCAGAAGTATAACCAGTGGTCGATAGCCATTTTGTGAAAACAAATCATTTAATAAAATATCTGCAAAATTTTTGTAGTTATTACTACTAGTAAAGATAAATATTTACTAAAACTATGTACCATTGCAAATCAAGAGGTCTTTTATATTGACTAGAAAATATTTTCAAGCAGATGACAAGAGTACCATGCAGTCTATTAACAATTTGATGTTGAGTAGTCGAATTGCTAATTTTATTTCACGGATTTGCAGGCAAAAATCTTCAAATTTGTCATCAATCGAAAGTTATCACACTGTTACCTAAAGTTTATTTCATATGAATGAAACTCAGTTTCATCAAATGTTTGTTAGTCCAATTAAATATACTTTAATAAATATCAAGCAGATGCCAACTTTTTCAAATCTAATGCTACCACATGAATAACATTTACCTGTGCACACATAATTAAAAAAAAAATCTTGTATATAGATGTGATTGTAAAGAGTATCACTCTGCACAATAATCACAAAATCTGGCGACACCTTTTTTTTGTTTGAAGTGAATCAATATCTATCTAAATTTAAATAGTAGGGTAAAGCTAGAACGTGTAGCAATTTTATTTATAATATAAAAGCATGCACGCTGCAAAGCACGAATGGATAGCATATTTGTTTTCTACCTATTAAACTCTATACAGATATTAATATTGATATTTAATAATAATGATTAATCATTAAAGTCCAATTTACATGATTAAATTTTAAAAATAAAAAAATGCACTAGATTACAAAGGTGTCCTATTTTCTGTTGGCCGCAATTGTACATTAAATTCTGGCCATACTTTTAAGATATTGCGTTACCTTTTTTACTCTATACAGATATTGACATAGACATTTAATAATACTAATTAGGCATTTAAGCCCAATTTACATAAATAAATTTTAGAAAAAAAAACGCACTAGATTATAAAGGAGTCCTACTTTATGTTGGCCGCAATTGTACATTAAATTCTGGCTATGAAAAATTGAAACATCTGGTGACTATTTTAATGTATAAAGTGTGCACTTTTTATACAGCATTGAGAAATGAAATGCATCATCTTTGACATAAAAAAATTGATCGTAAATATTTTAACCCCTTTCTGCGTAACGTGCCATATATGGCACAGCAGTTTGCCTATATTTTTAGCTTTATTTAGCGGCTGGTGGTAAAAATTTATATTTAGATATATTTTAGAGACTAATAGGGTTGCCTAGAAGATTATCTAGTTTACATAGGCATCTGGAAACGAGAGATTTTTGCCAGAATAAGCATTTGCGTTATATGTACTGACAGTCGTTAAACAGCAAACTTTGTGGTCTATTTTGTAGGCCGATGTGTTACAGCTTGCCTAAATTTGGTGGTTCAAATTGTAGTCCCGTATGCAGCAAAGAGTTAAATAAAGACAGAAATTGTTTTCTATTATGTCATACGAAATAAGGATCCGTTACTGCATTGCATGCCAGATATGGCACAATCTGTTTCTTGTAAAAAATAAATATTACATTTTTTAAATATTTTTCCCAATTACTGTATCACTAAGTATTCATAAATATTTTTGTTTCATAAAAATAAAAAAAATCATGCAGTAAGGGGTTAAGAAAAGTAGAAACTTTATATTACTTTCTTTTCCTAACACGATTGAATGATTATATAACTTTTTCTTAACACTACCAAAAGGTAAATTATTCCTTTGAATTTAACCGAAATCGGAGGCCAATTTCGATTAATTATTTTTTTAATTTGTAACTTAAATACAAATTGCATTCTATTTCATAAAAATAATACCTATATCATGTTACCACACAACTTTTATCTAGATGCAGGGATATTTTTTATCAAATTGAATACAGTATGTACCGGGTAATGTAAATCATTTGATAACATTACATGTTATTAAAAGTATGAGTAAAACAAAACAAATATGAATATATAAATCCCGTTTTCTAACTTGTTTATCCAAGAACACACAATTACCATTTTTACATTATAAACATAAATTTACAAAACAAAACTTATTGAAATTACATTACAAATTTTAATAATGAAAATTTGATTATCATACAAAAGTTGTTTGCTCATTAAAGACTATATCAGGTAAATTATAAAACTCGAAGTTAAAGGCAAAAGCAATTATTATTTTTTGTAATCACATTCGCAGTTTAGATCAATAATAATTCATATGTAAGAAAAGTGAAGTGAAATAGATATTAATTCTACCGAATAAAAACTCAGTCCAGTTTCTGAATGCTAAAAATTCTCGACTAGTTTCGTTTGAAATTTAAATATTCAGAAACTAAACTGAGTTTTTTAAATACTATCCTTAGTAGTATGAACTACATATGTATTTAATTATTTAATATGTATAATTATTCTATTCACTGTGAATTAAATTAAACTTATAATTGGTTTGATATTCTAAATTTTAACATATGTCTATGAATGATAATAAGTCCCAATTAATAAAAAAACTGAAGCGTTATAAGGCTCCTAATTGTTTTTATTTATAATTGCTATCGAGATAAATTGCAGTCAATGTGTATTTTTTTTGTTAATTTAAAACGTATCTATTATATTCTATAGTTTTCACAATCAAACTTTAAATTGTCCACTTGATTATGGATAATAATAACAATATTTATTTCGTATCACAAAAATACATCTAAAATTGACAATGTACATTATATCAGACATAGTTGAAATCGAATGAATGCATAATTATACGTTTTTGAATGAAAATTGAAGTACTGTTCGACACAGTAGGGTTCCATTTCTATTTCATAACAACTAAGAAGATTATTCTTAAAAAACTTTTAGTAGTGCATAAAATACATAATAATTAAAAAAATATTAAACTTCCTGATAAAAACCATTGCGTGGTGAATTCATTGTGGTATAATAATAAAAACAATTAGAAACCTTACACTGCGTCAATGTTTTATTAGGTAACAATAAGGAGTTTCAACACTCTCGTTGATCCAATAGCAAGTGAGTTTAAAGAATTATGCGAATGATTAATTAATTAATTAAAGTTACGTTTTAAATGATCTGAATTTTTTTTATAAATGTGTATCGTCAGAACTAAAAATGTAGATTATGAATTGTAAGTTCT